>JAWHQI010000085.1:6877500-8077500 GCA_033032865.1 Dactylorhiza incarnata
GTGGCTGACGCACTAAGACGCAAAGCTAAGCTAGCCGCAATGTCCGCAACTAATGGGGAGTTGCTGGACAAAATCAGGCAAGGGTTGAAGGAGGATCCTTTTGCCATGCAACTTATGAAGTTGGCCAAGGAGGGCCATACTAGAAGATTTTGGGTAGAGGATGAGCTACTATACACCAAAGAGAGGCGATTATACATCCCAAAGTGGGAAAACCTGCGGAGGGATCTCATCAAGGAGTGCCATGACACCAAGTGGGATGGACATCCGGGACAAAAATGCACTTTGGCTTTGATGGAGGATTCATATTTTTGGCCACAGATGAGGGATGAAGTGGAGTTATACGTGAAGACTTGTCTTGTTTGCCAACAAGATAAGGTGGACAACAAGTATCCCACGGGATTGTTGGATCCATTGCCTATAGTGGAGCACCCTTGGGAGTCAGTGATGCTTGACTTCATCAACGCGTTGCCAAAATCAGATGGGTTCTGATCGATCTTTGTGGCAGTCGATCATTTCTCCAAGTATGACACGTTCATCCCTAGCACAAGGGATACTACCGCGGAGGAGACGACACGCCTATTCTTCAAGAATGCGGTGAAGTATTGGGGGTTGCCGAAGACTACCATTAATGATCGAGACCCCAGATTTACAGGAAAGCTGTGGACGGAGTTATTCAAGTTGCTCGGGTCAGAATTGAACTTCTCCAACAGCTTCACTCTCAAACCGATGGGCGGACGGAAAGGGTGAATTCCTTATTGGAATGTTATCTACGACAATTTGTGAGTACCAATCAGCAGGACTGGGCCTAGCTGATGGTTGTGACACAATTTTCGTACAACTTGCAGCGGAGCGAGGCGACCGGGAGGAGTCCGTTTGAGCTTGCCACGAGGAGGCAACCACTCACTCCGCATACGTTGGCGACCACGACGGATGACGGAAGAAGCCCAGGAGCTTGGAGGATGGCCAAGTCTTGGGAAGAGCAAGCAGATGTAGCCAGAGCGTGCTTAGAGAAAGCACACAAGCGGATGAAGAAATGGGTGGATTCAAAATGAAGGATGGTGGAATACACGGTTGGGGATAAGGTGATGGTGAAACTTCTCCCTCAACAGTTCAAGGTTTTGCACATCTTGCACAAGGGCTTGGTAAATAGATACGAAGGCCCATTTCCGGTGATTGCAAGGGTGGGTAAGGTATCCTATCGCCTTGACCTACCCGACTCTTTGAAGATTCATCCGGTTTTTCATGTCAGCATGCTGAAGCCATATCATGAAGACAATGAAGACCTTCAAAGAAGGACATCGCATAGAGCACCACCAGTGATGACCAAGTCTTTTGATCGAGAGGTGGATGAGGTGCTCACCAGGAGGACAGTGCGGAGAAGAGGAGTGCAACCTATCACACAATATTTGATTAAGTGGAAAGAAAGGCCAGAGTCTGAAGCTACATGAGAGACACTTGAAGATCTCTAGCAGTTCAAGGACATCATCCAACAGTACGAGACGACAAGGGCATCGCTAGGATAGGTGGGGGAGGATGTCACAGCTTAACCTCTACGGGGTTAACCTATGAAATTTTTTAGAGAAATCTAGGAGCATATAGAGTATTTTGTACATAGTATTCTAGAGAATTGTAGAAGCACTCTAGAATGATCTCATGAGAATATTCCAGAGAACTCGGGAAGGTTGTATATGCATGAGGATTGTAGAATAGTCTAGAAAGATGAGCATTCTAGATCCTTCCATCTTTTGGAGGGAAATTCTTCTGAGGCCTATAAAGGGAAGACCCCCTCATTTTTAAATCACCAAGTTACAAGCGACCAAGAAATACAAGTTCATCGCTCTCTCTCAATCTCTCTTGCTATCCCTTACAAAGTGCCCTCTTACTCCTCTCGCCACCATGATTGTTGGTGAAGGTTGACTTAGCTTGTTGCGAAGGGGCGCACAAAGGAGCCAAGGCCGCACGTGACGTTGTCAAGAGGACAAGTCCGTGACATGTTGCTTGGAAAAATCTAGTCACAAAATTACTAGTTAATGAATGCCTAATAGATCCAAACCAACCTGTTAAGACTGTTAACCTATTATAACAATATACCTCAACAGGACCTCCCATAATGAAGACTGATTCCTCCGTGACCGTCGATTCGCTTCTGGGCCAACGCACAGAGCGGGTTGACAAGGTATGCTCGTACTCGCGTCTTGTGTTCTTCGTGTTTGCTCTGAGTCCAACTTTTAATTAGAAGGAACCATTGAAAGTGAACCATGATGAGTTTTTGGTGGGAAAATTGTATGGATATTAAAAAAATAGAAAGTGCATGGGAATAAGATCTCTGTTTGGCGCGGGTTTTTTGCTCCGATGAGTTTGGACAAAAACACCACCATCGTAGAATTTATGTTTTGGGTGATAATGATTATGACAACCATTAAAAAAGATAACTAGTTTTGAACATAAAAATGGATGAAATTCCTTAGGTGAGGTTAAATGTTCACGAACGACGGTTCATAATCACCTCGTTCATGACCGACCGTGTCGTGCCAAACGGAGCCAAGATCGCGTATAAAATCAGATTCATGAATTTAATATGAATGGGCTGTTGAAATATATCACATTGACACTGCATAAATTTATTTTATAGCAAAATCGCCCCCGTTCTCGCGGCAAGCCATCGCCACCTCTCTCCCATTCGATCACTTCCCATGCGCCAAGGAGAAATTGTGAGCCGCCGCTCCTTTCTCTCTCGCCCACTCTTCTCGCGGCAATTAAGTCGGCGACGTTGCCGCCTCTCCCTCTCTCGTGCGCGATTTCCGCTCATCGCACGAGAAGCCGCCACTGCCAATTCATGGAGGAGGAACTCTAGATCTGTCGTCGACCTCTGCCATCGATGAGTCCGCCACCTCTCCTTCCTCTCGCATGAGAAGCCACACAAGAAGCCGTCGCTGCCGACTGGATCGACACTCTGAGATCGTAGGAAGGAACATTGTTTCCGTCGATTTCGTCGCTGTCTCCGTCGCCCGGGAGATAAGTCCACTGGGGACTGTAGATCCCCGATCATGCCGCTGTTGTAGCCCACTCCCGCCGCTGGGATCTCTATGTTGCCGCCGCAAAATCGCAAAGGTAGAAGACAACCTACCGCTGACGCTAACTCTTAACATCGGGTGCTAGCGACCGTTCTCAAATCAGAAGGGCCTCCCCTTTGTCTTTACCGTGGGTGGTGTCTCTGGCAACTCTATATCTAATCGTAACCGTCAGAGAGACAAGATGTTGAAGGAAGCAATTTGTCCTCTCCTGTGCCGATGATCAAACTAGAGAAGTTCTCAAATTCTGAATTCAGCTCCTGGAAACAGAACACGCAGTTCGGTATGAAATATTTGAATATCTTCTACACACTGCAGTCTGATTTTGTAGATTTCAAAGGAGGAGACGACGAGACTCAGTGGATCAACGATGAAGACTTCTGTCGTGACTACCTCCTCAATTGTCTCTCAAATTTTGTGGCAGAGACCTTTAGCAAACTAAAGAATTCAAAGGAGATCTGGGTCGCTCTGGAAGACCAGTTCAAGGAAGAGGAGAATATATCCAAGACGTATCTGATGGACAAATTCATGTCGTTCACTTTTGACATCACTTCATTTTGAAGTGATGTAGCTCCTTATTTTGTTGTAATTTTGGAACTAAATGAGAGAAAAAGACGTTAAATGAATAAAAACTATTCTTATTTATATTTATGTCCAATGCTGATTTATGTTGACATTTTTCATTGTTTCTTGTTAGATTTATCGAAAAATTTGAATCTGTGGTAATCTGGGTCGAGCTATGCAGTTTTGCTGAATTTTGACAAAGGTGTTGCAACACAAAAATCGGGGTGTTGCAACATATCTGCGAATTTTTAAATCCGAATTACAGATTCGTAACCGCCGAAATTTTGAATGATGGGACACATTTTTTCAGTTTTGGAGGGCAGTTATTTGGCCGAAATTGTGGCTGGAATATAATGACTGAACGTGGCTTTTGAAAGGGGTGTGGGATTGGAGTTAGAGTTTTGGAGAAGAAGAGGGGAGATTTTTGCCATTTTTGAAGGTGGCTTCTTCGAGACGGATCGGTCGGACATCAAAGGAGAAGAACACATCTGAAGCGGATCCCTACAACGCTCAAATTTATCTAAGGATGGCTAGTAAGATCTTTCCGTTGTGTGATTAAACATTTCCTCCATGAACTAATTTTTCAATGTCTTGCGTGATGTGAGTACCGTGTTTATTGTGATGAATTGATGTTAATTTTCTCTTCATGGTTGAATAATTTTCTTTCTTTATTGAATTTATGTTCATTAATTGTGGATATTTTGAGCAAGCATTCTTCTTCTACTTAGCGTGGCGAGATTCGAGAGAGGAGTTGCACTAATCTAGTGTTGAATCCTTTTTTGCTATGTGGCGAGATTCGAGAGAGGAGTCACGTATTTCTTAAATCAAAATTTCATCTTTTTACTACGCTGCAAGATTCGAGAGAGGGTGGCGTAAGTGTAGCATAAATTCTAATTTAGTTTCAAGAGAGAAAGAGATTTTCTCGTTGGCTAACAACAGTGATTTTACACTTAATGCTGTTTTATTTCGTCCTAAGTTAGAGATGACTAGGGGGTTTGGAAGGGCAGATATCAGAGATCGAGAGATGATGATATCCAATTAAAAATCGTTTTAGGAAAGGGATTAATCAATTCATGAGGACTATGTTTGAGATTTCATCATAATAGGCACGGGAAAACAAAATACAAGACTATTTTCCCAAAATCTGAACCAAATGTCTAGTAATAGTAATTAAATAGTTTTAATTTCTCGTTGTAGTCTGATAATTATTATCGAAATTCACCTTAAAATTGTCACTTGAATTTAGAGAAAAGAACGATCTAGTAATTGCAAGCACTAATTCACTCACTTCCTCGAGGGAACGATCACTTCTCACTCTTTATTGCTTGGTCTGGCATGTGCACTTGCGTAATACTATTTTCTGCGTATCAAGTTTTTGACACCGTTGTCGGGGAGGTGTAACTGTGTTAGTGTCTATTTTCTTGCAATATTAGTGAAATCTTAGTATTTAGAGATCAAAGTGTTTGTTTAATTATTTGTATGTTTCTGCTGTTTTCATTTAACTTTTTGGAATCTTGCTTTGTGTATGTCCAGATATAGGCAAGTAAATTTATTACCTTTGAATTTTGAAATCGAACGCACGTGTAGACAAAACAGGAGAGAATCTAGAACATTGAACAGTGCTCATCCTACAATGGATGTTAACTTGAATGATAATAATAATATGAACAATAACAATGAGGGTCAAGTTGACCAAAATGGTCAACCCGCTGCTCAACGAATGACATGCTACGATTATAACACACCTCTAAGGGGAGGTTTGCACTTCAGTATTGCCCGTCTGACAATTGCAGCTAATAACTTTAAGATGGACCCATTAATTATGCAACAAGTTCAACATAACAAGTTTGGGGGACTTAATCACGAAGATGCAAACTCGCATTTAAGAACCTTCTTAGCTATATGTGACATGTTCAAGTTTAACAGGGCATCCGATGATGCGATTATGTTGAGACTGTTTCCATTTTCGTTAGAAGTAAGAGCTAAAGATTGATTAGATTATTTACCTAATGATTGTATCACCGCTTGGGAACAGTTAGTTGAGAAATTCTTGCATAAATACTTTCCTCCATCAAAAACTGCAAAGTTGATAAGGGATATAACCACATTCACAAAGAATAACGGGGAGACAATGCACGACGCTTGAGAGCATTTTAAGGAGTTATTAAGGAAATGCCCCATCATAGGTTAGCCCAACATCAGCAAGTTTCGACCTTCTATAATGGTTTGCAAACTACAACCATGATTTTAGTTGATGGAGCTGCTGGAGGATCGTTGCTTAAAAAATATCCTGAGGATGCATATGCAATCCTTGAAGATCTTACCGCTAACAATTACCAAGCCTATGAGCGACAAGGGAATAATAACACAGTTGGAATCCACCAGGTGGATCAAATCACATCCTTGTCCGCCCAAATGGCATCACAGTTTAATCTAATCAATAAGAGATTAGATTCTTTATCACAACCTTCATCTAGTGTTCCATTGACCGGGGAGCAATTGAATCAAATGACTGAAGAAGTAAATTATTTGGGAGGGGCACAGAGGCAAATTCCTCCTGGGTTTGCCAATCACTATTGTTGAAGCCAGGAAAATCCTAAGCTTCAAAATTCGGATCAATGCAGTCGGAGGCTACTTGCCCAATGGTCCAACGAGGAGACTTGGTTAGCTACGATAAGCGAAATAGAGGGATAACAAACACAACCCCAGGTGTTGCGGCAGGGAGGTCCCACCACGTACCCAGAAGCTCAAAGGAGTCTTCTCCTCCAAAACCACGAATGACCGAGCTTGGTACTAGGAAGGCACTGGCTAGGGAGGATTCTCGCCTGTAAGGGGGGCGAAGCTCTGATTTTGGACAAGTGTCATTCCTGGTACCCCTGTGGGTCTATTTATAGACAAATCTTGAGGGAGAGAAAGCAGGCGACTATCCCTGATCCCCTTGGAGATGGTTTTAGCAAAGGCATAAGCAGACGAGTAGGTGAGGACCTCGGCCTAAACTGGCGAGTTGGTTGGTGCAAGTCGCCCATAGGCGAGAATGTCCAGTCCTACCTCCTCCTCGCTCGGTCGGGTTGAACACTCCGGGTGCGCCTTTCCTTCTCGCTCGGCCGGGTTCCTACTCGCACGACCAAGTATCCTGATCCTGCTGCTCTGTCTGATATTAATGCTGACCATTGACTTTAACTTCTGCTTACGTGGCCTTTAGACGGGCCCACCCTCGGAGAATGAGGGTTGTACAACTATCACCCCGAATGACGGAACCATCCAAACTTTTCTTAGAAGAATAATCAAGGGATGAGTCAACCGCCAGGGTTTAGTCAAAATCTGAACCACCCTAATAATAATAACTCTCAACCCCAACAAGTAAACCAAAGAAAGATGACAGATGATTTTATCCTTGGCATGTTCCAAAAGTATGATTCTAAAATGGTAGGGATAGAATCTTCATTAAGATCATTAAAGATGACTTTGGGACAACTTGCAAATACTTTAAGCCAAAGACCCATGAGTACTCTACCTTCTGATACCACGCCCAATCCAACAACTGATAATCATTGTAAGGTTATTGCCTTGAGGAGTGGTGTAGAGATCCCAAGTGGGGAAGGGATGCTAGAGAGAGTTAGGGAAAAGGAGAAGAATAAGAAGATTAGTGAACCGAGTATGCTAGAAAGAGAAGATCTAGGTGAGAAAAAGGAAGTGAGAGAGGAATAAAAGGAGAAATTAATTAATAAAAAGAAAAGTTATTTACCCCCACCCCCATTTCCATCTAGGCTTGCCAAATCCAAACTTGACTTACAATTCCAAAAGTTTATGGATATGTTCAAAAAGCTAACCATAAATATCTCATTTGCTGATGCTCTTGAGCAAATGCCCAGTTATGTTAAGTTCATGAAGGATATTTTGACAAAGAAGAGGAAGTTTGTTGATAGAGAAATAGTTGCATTGACTGAGGAGTGTAATGCTATCTTGTAGAAGAAATTGCCACCCAAGCTAAAGGACCCCGGTAGTTTCACAATACCATGTTCGATAGGATTAAAGCTAACCGTGAAAGCTTTATGTGACCTTAGGGCTAGCATCAACTTGATGCCACTATCCATCTACATGAAATTAGGCCTAGGGGAAATCACACATACATCTCTTACTCTTCAGTTGGCCGATAGATCTCTCGTATATCCTAAAGGGATTGTTGAGGATGTATTGGTTAGAGTGGAAAAATTAATCTTTCCCGCTGATTTCGTTGTGTTAGACATGGAGGAGGACAAAGATGTCTCAATCATTCTTGGTCGACCATTTTTAGCCACTGGGCGCACACTCATTGATGCGCAAAAGGGTGAGTTGACTATGAGAATTAACGATGAGGAAGTGACATTTAACACCCTCAAAGCAATGAAATTTCCGGATGAGAAGGAGGAGTGTCTCTCCATTGAGGAGGTAAATACACCTACACGAATGTTGTATGATGAGAATGATTTCGATCGTAAGATCCTTAGTGTGTTGACAAATGAAGAAGTAGAAGAGGACCAAGACTTAATGGAATCTGTGAAAGCTTTAGGGAATTATGAGCATTTACCGAATGCTAAAAGTTTGAACTAATAAGTAGACCAAATGAGCCTAAGGCCATGAAGCCTTCTATTTTAGAACCACCTGTATTAGAGTTGAAACATTTACCTATAAATTGAAAGTACGTTTTTCTTGGTGAGGAAAACACACTACCGGTTATTATAGATTCATCATTAGAAAAAGAAAATGAGAAAAACTGCTTAAGGTTCTTCATGAGTATAAAGGAGCAATGAGTTGGACCATTGCAGACATTAGAGGGATTAGCCCCTCAATTTGTATGCACAAAATTCTTTTAGAGAATGACTCAAAGGAGTCCATCAAACCCCAACGTAGACTTAGCCCACCAATGAAAGAAGTGGTGATGAAGGAGATAATCAAGTGGTTGGACGCGGGTATTATTTATCCTATCTCCGACAGCAAGTGGGTAAGTCCAGTTCATTGTGTGCCGAAGAAGGGGGGGCATTACTGTAGTTGAAAATGAGAATAATGAGTTGATTCCCACTAGAACTGTAACTGGATGGCGAATCTGTATGGATTATCGAAAGCTGAACAAAGCAACTAGGAAAGATCATTTCCCACTTCCATTCCTCGACTAGGTTCTGGATACGTTGGCGGGCAATGAGTATTTCTGTTTCTTAGATGGGTACTCAAGGTATAATCAGATCATGGTGGCCCCCGAAGATCAGGAGAAGACGACCTTCACCCGTCCTTTTGGGACATCCACATTTAGGAAAATGCCATTTGGATTGTGTAACGCCCCTGCCACATTCCAGCGTTGCATGATCGCTGTTTTTACTGATTTGATTGATGAAGGCATCGAGATTTTTATGGATGATTTTTTGGTGTTTGGGAAATCGTTTGATGATTGTTTAAAGGTGTTGAAGAAATCATTGGACAAGTGCATTCAATCCAATTTGATCCTGAATTGGGAAAAATGTCACTTCATGGTTAGAGAGGAGATTGTTCTTGGGTACAAGGTATCAAAGAAAGGTTTGGAAGTAGATAGGGCCAAGACAGAAGTTATAGAGAAATTGCCTCCGCCAACTAATGTTAAGGGAGTGCGTAGTTTTCTAGGACACGCGGGTTTCTACCGTCGTTTTATTAAAGATTTCTCTAAAATTTCTAAGTCATTAAGTCATTTGTTGGAAAAAGATTCACTCTTTAATTTTGATGAGGAATGTCTAGTCGCTTTTAATATCTTGAAGCAAAGTCTTATTTCTTCACCGGTCATCACCGCACCTGATTGGTCTTTGCCATTTACCATTATGTGTGATGCTAGCAACTTCGCTATGGGCGCGGTATTAGGCCAAGTGCACGACAAGATCTTCCATACCATCTACTACGCTAGCAAGATGCTGATTGACGCTAAGATAAACTACACAACTACCGAAAAGGAGTTATTAGCGGTTGTTTTTGCTTTTGACAAATTTCGCTCCTATTTGATAAATTCTAAGGTGGAAATGAATCTTTCTTCATTGTTTCCAACTCTATTGAATCTCGACAATTCAACATGAATTTCCTATTATTATTTCAGGTAAGCCACCATGGTGAAATTGGTAGACACGTTGCTCTTAGGAAGCAGTGCTAGAGCATCTCGGTTCGAGTCCGAGTGGCGGCATATATAATAATAAATAATATAGACACAATAGATATAATAGAATATTTTAATCCCCGATTTCAATTCTTTAATAGGGACCCTTTTTATGTTGATGATATTTGTGACCTTAGAACATATATTAACTCATATTTCCTTTTCAATCATTTTAATTGTGATTATGATTCATTTGATGAACTTATTAGTCTACAAAATTGAAGGATTACATCATTCGTCAGAAAAAGGGATGATAGCTACTTTTTTATCTATAACGGGGTTTTTAGTTATTCGTTGGATTTCTTCGGGACATTTTCCTTTAAGTAATTTATACGAATCATTAATCTCTATATTTGCTTTTGTCTATACGGATCATTCAGCTATACGATTTTTAGTAGAGAAAAATGATGCTAAATCGAGACTCATTAGGTGGGTTCTCCTCTTGCAAGAGTTCGACTTAGAGATCAAGGATCGTAAAGGTGCTGAGAATCCCGTAGCTGATCACTTATCTCATCTAGATTATAAGTGTGAGAAGGATGCACATATAGAGATTAGAGAGAATTTTCCTGACGAGAGATTACTAGTAGTATCTGAGGCTAGCACCCCATGGTATGCTGATTTTATTAATTTCATTGCGAGCAATGTTTTGCCTCCTGATCTAGATTATTAGCAGAAAAAGAGATTCCTGCATCAGGCTAGATTTTATCTATGGGATTCCCCACATGTGTTCATGATTTGTGCTGACCAAGTAATTCGTAGATGTGTGCCGGATGTGAAAGTTCGTGATATCCTATAAAAGTGTCATGCATCTCCTTACGAAGGACACTTCATGGGAGAACGAACGACTATGAAGGTGCTAGAGGCTGGATTCTATTGGCCAACATTATTTAAGGATGCACATGTGTTTGTCAAGGAGTGCGATAGATGCCAGAAGACGGGCAATATCCATCGGGGGGAGGGGGCAAGTATGCCAATGACTAGCATCCAGGAGGAGGAGGTATTTGACGTATGGGGCATTGACTTTATGGAGCTGTTTGAGAATTCTGGTAGGAATCCTTACATATTAATAGCGGTAGATTATGTGTCAAAGTGGGTAGAGGTCATTGCTACACAGAAAAGCGATGCCAAAGTTGTACTCAAATTTATTAAATCCAATATATTTATGAGATTCGGCACTCCGATGGCGATAATTAGTGATGGGGGTTCACACTTTTGCAATTCACAATTTAAATCACTTTTAAAAAAATATGGTGTAACACATAAGGTGGCCCTAGCATATCACCCGCAAACCAATGGATTACCTGAAGTTTCCAATAGAGAAATTAAGTCTATATTAGATAAGACGGTAAGTACAACCAGGAAGGATTGGACATTGAAGTTGAATGATGCCTTATGGGCCTATAGGACTGCCTTCAAGACACCCATAGGTGTGACTCCTTATAGAATGATGTACGGAAAAGCTTGTCATTTACCCGTCGAATTGGAACATAGAGCTTTTTGGGCCATCAAGAAATTAAATTTTGACTTTCAGGAAGCGGGTAAGAGTAGGCTTCTGCACCTTAACGAATTGGAAGAAATTAGATTTAAGGCAAATGAGAACACTAAGTTATATAAAGATCGAATTAAGAAATGACACGATTCTAGATTGCAGAAGAGGGAATTTAGGATTGGACAACTTATGCTTCTATATAATTCACGACTTCGTTTATTCCCAGGGAAACTAAAATCTAGATGGTCTGGACCGTTTCGCGTAAAAGAAGTGTTCCCATATGGTGTGGTAATAATTTGCAATGAAAAGGATGGGTCGACATTCAAGGTGAATGATCAAAGATTCAAGACGTACTATGAGGGAGGTGACCATCATGATGCGGTGGTGATGAAATTTCAGTAGCGAGAAGAAGAAATGAACGTCTTACCGAGACGAAGTAAATGAGGCGCTAGGTGGGAGGCAACCCATCTCTCTTTTCGTTGTGTTTTAATTATTGGAGATGTTTTGTTTTCATAGTCAGGAGGATAACACTTACTTGAGGAAAGGTAGCCATGTATTATTGAGAATATTATGTTTGAAATTGGTAGGAGAGCTTTGGAAGAATCAAAATTCTAGCCGAAATCGATAACATTTTTTTTTGTAAAAGTGTTGCAACACAAAAATGAGGTGTTGCAACCTCTTACTCTCGGAATTTCATTAAAAGCAGCGGGCGTCGGGTGTTGCAACACAAAAACGGGGTGTTGCAACCTTTTACTCCTGAATTTCAATGAAGAGCTAGGTGTTACAACACCAAAATCTGGGTGTTGCAACACATCTGCGATTTTTTAATGACATTGTTGTGCATGGACTTAAAATTTTGGGTACTGTTATGATTTTAATTAAGATAATTTTTCATGTTTGGTATTGCTTAGTTATTTCTATGCTCATTCACTTATATTTTACTTAATTGCTTGTCTAAGCTTTATTATTTTTTGGAAATGCTTTGTCTGCACTAACAATGTCTGCAGGATTGATCTACGCTGACAAGTTATTAGTTGAGATTGAGGAGCTTTGGGACAAGGGTGTTGGTTCAAAAATGGAGCTTTCAGTTAACCTCATTTTCCAAATTCCAGGAGAGTTCTCATTTTCAATATTAATCTTTTTGTGCACTGCAGCTATACCATTTTATTATGGATCTGGAATGACGGTTTTATCAAAACTAATATCTTTGTTAGGGCCTAGCAAAGCCTTAAGTGTGGGGGTGATAGAGTTTAACCCCTACTGCTTGGATAAAGACTTATTTATTTACATGTGCAAACTCAATAATTCTATTCTTATTTTTGCAATTAACCTATATGGCATTCTTGTTATCCAATGATAATCGATTGGTATGGCCGAATAATCTAAAGATTTCAGTCACTGAATTTGAAATTAGTGAGAATTTTTTGGTAAAGCGCTCTTTTAAGACTGATTTAAGCACATTTTTCCTTGAAAAAGTTTACTTCAAAACTTAGTTTTTGATATGGTTTTCTAAAATGTAATGGGGATGGGTAAACAAGAACTGAGTTAGCGATGTTGGCTGAAACATGAGTTTATGTAGTTAAACTATTTTGACCCTCCACTACAATCTTTGTGCTTGAACTTTTTTCATGTTGATACGTAGTATTCCATGCTTACCTTCCCAATATTCTTATTAGTTACGTCTTAGTATATTAGCCATTTTATGAGTGTTTAATTAAAAAAAATGGTTGAGATTCATAGTGATATGAGCCTAAGTATATGTATACATACCTGGAATGATCCCTACTATGCTAGTAAATCATAAAAAAATCAAAAAATAAAAATGCATCATAATGATATGTGACCTAGCTATGTACACTTATACTTGGGATGATCCCTACTACGAATAGAAAAAAAAAAGTAAATGTCAATAAACTCCATAATTTGGTGAATTACTAAGATTACGAACTAAGGGAATGTCTTTCCACTTTCAACATTAGCCTTGAACGCTTAACCAAGTCAATTCTACTCTCATTGAACTACTAATCTCTGTGTAGGCTCAATCAACAACTTAGCTTATTCTTATCCATCCCTATGTTGCGGAGATCCATTGTTAAAAGATGTTTAGGAGTAAATAAATTTAAGGAAAAGCACACATAACACTCATGTCTTAATTGAGTTTTACCTTTCATTCGAGCTAATGGATTTGTGAATGATTGAATTCTTGTTGATTTATAGGCTTATCAATTGAGTAAAGCGGATTTTCTTGAATATACCTTAGTTAATTTGTTGTTTAAGGATGTGTGATTATCTGAGTTTGCACTTTATTATTAGTTTTCTATTCAAGTCTTGAATTGATTATATTTGCTAGGGACAAGCAAATGCTTAAGTGTGGGGGTGTGACATCACTTCATTTTGAAGTGATGTAGCTCCTTATTTTGTTATAATTTTGGAACTAAATGAGAGAAAAATACGTTAAATGAATAAAAATATTCCTTATTTATATTTATGTCCAATGCTGATTTATGTTGACATTTTTCATTGTTTCTTGTTAGATTTATCGAAAAATTTGAATCCGTGGTAATCTGGGTCGAGCTATGCAGTTTTGTTGAATTTTGACAAAGGTGTTGCAACACCAAAATTGGGGTGTTGCAACATATCTGCGAATTTTTAAATCCGAATTACAGATTCGTAACCGCCGAAATTTTGAATGATGGGACGCGTCTTTTCAGTTTTGGAGGGCAATTATTTGGCCGAAATTGTGGCTGGAATATAATGACTGAACGTGGCTTTTGAAAGGGGGGATTGGAGTTAGAGTTTTGGAGAAGAAGAGGGGAGATTTTCGCCATTTTTGAAGGAGGCTTCTTCGAGACGGATCGGTCGGACATCAAAGGAGAAGAACACATCTGAAGCGGATCCCTACAACGCTCATATTTATCTAAGGATGACTAGTAAGATCTTTCCGTTTGTGTGGTTAAACATTTCCTCCATGAACTAATTTTTCAATGTCTTGTATGATGTGAGTTGTTTATTGTGATGAATTGATGCTAATTTCCTTTTCATGGTTGAATAATTTTCTTTCTTTATTGAATTTATGTTCATTAATTGTGAATATTTTGAGCAAGCATTCTTCTTCTACTTAGCGTGGCGAGATTCGAGAGAGGAGTTGCGCTAATCTAGGGTTGAATCCATTTTGCTACGTGGCGAGATTCGAGAGAGGAGTCACGTATTTCATAAATCAAAATTCCATCTTTTTTACCACGCTGCAAGATTCGAGAGAGGAGTGGCGTAAGTGTAGCATAAATTCTAATTTAGTTTCAAGAGAGAAAGATATTTCCTCGTTGGCTAACAACCGTGATTTTACACTTAATGTTGTTTTATTTTGTCCTAAGTTAGAGATGACTAGGGGGATTTGGAAGGCAGATATCGGAGATCGAGAGATGACGATATCCAATTAAAAATCATTATAGGAAAGGAATTAATCAATTTATGAGGATTATGTTTGAGATTTCATCATAATAGGCGCAAGAAAACAAAATACAAGACTATTTTCCCAAAATTTGAACCAAAGGTCTAGTAATAGTAATTAAATAGTTTTATTTTCTGGTTGTAGTCTGATAATTATTATCGAAATTCACCTTAAAATTGTCACTTGAATTTAGAGAAAGGAACGATCTAGTACTTGCAAACACTAATTCACTCACTTCCTCGAGGGAACGATCACTTTTCACTCTTTATTACTTGGTCCGGCACATGCACTTGCGTAATACTATTTTCTGCGTATCAACTTTCTTTGAAGAAAGAGAGATTCTACCTCAGATTGCAGATCTGGAGAATCTGGTGGCAAAACTGAATAGTGAGAACGTCCCTCTGCCTGATGGGTTCGTTGTCGGAACAATTATCTTCAAGCTCCTCTCTGTGTGGTATTCTTTCAATACTGAGATGTATCAGAAGAAATCTCAGGTCAGTATCAAAGACCGAATCGGTTTATTTGTATTGAGGTCGAGAACCAGACTAGGCATGCCTTAGAGATCGTTAGCAAGCAGAACTCTGCTGCTAACATAATCATGCATCCTAAGCGCAATCCTAAGCCTGGGAAGCCTAAATCTCCGACGAGTGCACACGTAGTTGCTGACGCCAACAAGAAGGTTAAGAAGTTTAAAGACAAGTGCTACAACTGCAATAAGTGGGTTACTCTACTTCCGAGTGTAGACAACCCAAGAAGGGAGAATCTAGCACACCCAGGGTTGAAAACAAAGCAAAAATCCTTCATTAGACAACGCCTACCCACTTTATTGTCATGGTGGGGAAAGGTAAAACCAGTGTAGAGTGGTGGCTAGATTCAGATGCTACTTGTCATGTTTATAACAATCCAGCTCTACCAAAGGATCTCACTACAACGAATGAGACAGTCACTGTTGCAAATGGAGCCACTACAGAGGTTGTCCAGACCGGGACCGCAGATCTACTTCTAGGTAAGCATTTAATTTTGGAAAATATTAAATATATACCCTCATTAGCTGCTAATTTAGTTTCAATTAGTTTGTTATGCAATGTCGGTATGTCGTTTTGCATTAGTAGTGGTAGAGTAACTTTAATGATTCACTCTCATTATTTTGGTTGCGCTTACGTCTTAAATGGAATATATAGACTGAGTCTAGCAAACGAAGTAGTATACGCAGTTAGTTCAAACTTGATAGATCTTAAGACTTTACATGCAAGACTAGGGCATGTGAACTATAAAAAACTACTTCTGTTTACTAAAACTCATAATATTCATTTAGACACAAAAACCAAATTTAAAAAATATGAAATTTGTGCTCAAACCAAGATAACTAGAACACATTTTAGTCAAATTTCTAGGAGCATACAATTACTATAGTTAATACATTCCAACATTTGTGATTACAAAAGTTTTGCCACCCGAGGAGGTCGGAAGTATCTGATAAATTTTATCGACGATCACTCTAGATCCAGTTACATATCTCCTTCTTTGAAAATTTTCATATTTTCAAAGAAAGGGTAGAAAATCAACTAGACATGAAAATTAAAACGCTAAGAAATGATAGAGGAGAATATTTATCAGGTGAATTTAGAGATTTTCTTGCCAGCAATGACATTATCTCTAAAACCACTGCCTCGTATTCACCTCAATCCAACGGTATCGCTGAGCAGAAAAATAGGACTTTAACCAAAATATTGAACTCCATGTTGTTGACAGCTGGCATGCATGTGGCTTATTGGGGTGAAGATGTCCTCACCTCAAATCACATACTTTTTTTCTGGTTAGAGTATTACGTTCTTTCACAGCTAGAACTAATCATTTTACTTTTGATAGCAAATGTTTGAATTCATAGAGATTTGTCTAATGACATTCTTATTGTAATTGTTTGCAAATCAAATGGAAAATGGAGGAGAGACAGTTAATTTCGACCCAGATGACGATGATCTGCTGTTGCATAGACCTGTGATCAGTTATCTATTTTGAGCTTTTCAGCTTTGTTTACTGTTTTGTTTGGAGCAATTTGTTTGAGTTTAGATTTATCTGTATTCTAAAACTCATGTTTGTGTTTATAAAAACTCATGCTTTGTCATTATTAACTTTTGCTTAAGTAATATGTTATGTGACATCATATATACAATATAATAGGAGATTGTTGAGGTATATTGTTATAATAGGTTAACAGGTCTTAACAGGTTGGTTTGGATCCGTTAGGCATCCATCAACCCATCGTCAGAAAATTAGGGTTTCACCTATAAATACTCCTGCTGGGGGCAAAGTGGAGATCGTTCCAAACTCGACGGTCACATGGGATGCTTCGAGCACCGTATCAGGCCCCTCCCCCATCTTGACCAGCTTGGCCTCGACACAGGACAAATGTTGGGAAGCACGAGTCTCAACTCACCTTCTATGTAGAACCCGCTTCAACCTCTCACGCCGAAGAGATTCATGAGAAGGAACGCCCCCAAACTGAGAGAGAAGACTGCACGCCAACAAGGTCGAGGAAGTTGGTTTTTGGTGAGTCTTGTGAGAGGGTTCCCCTTTCTCCCCAACAACTGGAGTGGTCGTCGTCTTAGAAGGCGAAGCCAATTTCCTTCCCAGCAGTCGAAAGACAAATGGTGAAAATTTTGGGTTCCCCCTATTTATAGAAGAAGGTGCCGACCCCATCAAACTCATTATTGCTGGTCGCTCGACACTTTAATGGACTGGTCGAGTTGAACCGTCTAAGCTCGAGAGTGAGACGAGCGCGCAAACAGTCACAAAGAGAAACGATGGCTGACAAAGATTCTTTTACGTGGAAAAACTATGGAAAGGGGAAAAAAACATGGGGTCAGGTTTGTGTCGGCGGAATTTCACTATTTCTTGGGGTGTTACAAAAGTTTTTCTTGTGAGGGTGACATGTCACCGCTCGTTACAATAATATTTCTGGACCGCAAAGGTAGTTTGTAGTGGGATGGTGATGAGCGTGCTTGGGAGCAATCTGGAACGTTGAATGGGAACGAGGGCTCTGAGCTCAGGGCTGGACGAGGTCCTCGAGCTATCTTCAGCGGAGCCTTGATGAGCGAAGGAAATCTTCAAGGATCCGAAGGGATCTTCGAAGGCCGAAGGAGATCTTCGAGCCGTCTTCAAAGGTTGAAGGAGATCTTCGAACCGTCTTCAATGACTGAAGGAGATCTTTGAACCGTCTTCAAGGAATCTTCAAACTCTGAGGTGATCTTCGAGTGTTGAAGGAGATCTTTAAAGGAACCTTCAAGTGCTCAAGGAGAACTTAGGGAAATCTTCGAAGGAAGACTCTTGATCTCTCTCTAGCGTAGAACATAAGGTCCCTCCAAATGAAGGTTTTGAGTTCCTTTTATAGATTTTGAGGACACTTTGGTAATTAAACTGCCAGGGAATCCAGTTATCCACACACCCGTAACCATATATTCTACCACGCGCACCCCCATGATATGGTAATTTGCTATGCAAACACTCATAGCCATATGTTTGGCTATGCTCACTCCCTTGATGGGAATTTTCTATGCGCACACCCATAAACCCATGTTTGGCTATGCACACCCCTTGATGAGAAATTTACTACGCGCACACCCATAACCATATGTTTGACTATGCACACCCCCTTGATGGGTAATTTACTATGCGCACACCCGTAACCATATGTTTAGCTATGCGCATTCCCGTAACCATATGTTTAGCTATGCGCATCCCCTTGATGGGTAATTTACTATGCGCACACCCGTAACCATATGTTTGGCTATGCACACCCATTTAATGAGTAATTTACTGTGCACACTCATAACCATATGTTCGGCTATGCACACCCCTTGACGGGTGATTTGCTAAATGCACACACCCGAGTGGTGGTTTTGCGGATGGCGCGACATGACGGCGATGATACAGAGGTGATCGTGGGGGAGGCGTGACAATGGTCACGCGAGGTTTCTCGGCCGGGGCGGCCAACGCTGGATGGCATGACCGGGAGTCGCGCGGCTGGCACGGGTCCGCACGGCCAGGAAGACTGGAGCCGACGGGCGTGCAACCAAGTGGCAGCGCCTCCGACAAGTGGCCAAGAGGCAAGGGGCCGCGTGCGGCCGAACTGCCTCAAGGTCGGGCTTCCGGGCGGCCAGGTAGCCAAATGGCCGCGCGCGACTGACGCACGACAGAACGACCAAAGGGCAATGCGCGGCTGGCGCACGGCCGTGCGACCAAGGGGCGGCGTGACCGGGTGTCCGTGCGGCCAAGGGGCCACGTGGCCGGTGCGTGCCCGGTGCGCGACCATGCGGTTTGGCTTGTGCGTGTTTTTGTTGCGGTAGTGGTGGGCAGTTTTGGGTACTCCCCACTGATACGCCCGTGATAGGTGTATATAAATACGCAAGTGCACGTGCCGTACAAGTAATAAAATGATGATAAAGTGATCGTTCCCACGAGGAAGTGCTTAACTTAGTGCTCACAAATATTAGTTCTACCTTTTCTCTAAATTCAAGCAAGTAATAAATGATTGGTAAAGATAATTAAATAATTCAAAAGCAACAATTACAACTCTAATTACGGTTACTTAAAATACTTTTACTTCACTTGGAAAGATAGTCTCACATGTGATTTTCCCTTGCTATGATGACAACCAACAAAAATGATAATTCATGAAGTATTAGCAATGATCTTGCAACGATTCTAAAATGGATAACTTTATCTCTCGATCACCATTATCCGTTTATCCCAAATCCTCTAGTTGTCTCCAACTTAGATGAAATTAGAATAATAAAAAGCGCTAGAATCACGGTTGCTAATTTAAGAGGAGATCTCTCTCTCTCTCTTGGAATTATATTAAGATTTATGATACACTTTCAACGCTCCTCTCTCGAATCTCGCGATGAAGTATAAATACGGAAGTTTGGTTAAAAACTACACGACTCCTCTCTCGAATATCGCCGTGCGAATAAACGTTCATCTAGCCCGACTCATCTCTCGAATTTTTGCCAAGCACTTTAAAGATGAAACTTAAACCAAAATCCCAAGAATAGATCATAAATTTAATAAAGATCAACATCAATACATTCACAAAGTATAAATGAAAATCAAGTCATCATCACAACTAAGGTACTTCACACATGCAAGACTTAGAAAATTAGTTCATGGAAGAAGAGAAGAGTAGCAAATCAAAGTAGATCTTACTAGACATGATTAAGGGAATCAAAAACGCTGTAGGAATGTTTCTAGACTCAGATCTTTCTCCTTGGTGATGATCCACGCCTCCTTTCTCCAAACCCTAGCCGAAAAATCCAAGAGGAAGAAGACCTCCAAAAGTTCTCTCTTTCTTTTTCCAAGTTCTCTCTCACAATAATGATGATTTTCCCCCTCATTTTCGTGCTCATAACTTCCCTTCCAAATCTGAAAGGATGCCTCCTTTGGAATTACACATAGGCGCCTCTTTTAAAATTCAAAAATCTGAATTTCCGTCGCCACGTTGCAACCTGCAAATTTCTGGCGTTGCAACTTATTTTCTGCATCAGCAATAAATGTTCCATTGCTTCCCCAACTTGAATCCTTTGACCAATCTTAGATATAAAACATGGAAAATGACCGAAATCAGCCCAACATTGATTATTAAAATATTTAAACATATTTTACAATAATTGGGGATTATTTTCCTCTTTTTAAATGAATATTAGAGTAGAATAAGTAGTGAAATAACTTCCTTTTGGGAAGTTATCACACCCCCACACTTAGTCATTTGCTAGTCCCTAGCAAATATAATCAATTCAAAGCTTGGGTAAAGAATTAATGAAATTGTGCAAACTCAGATAATCACACATCCTTAACAACAAATTAACTAAGGCTTATTCAAAGAAATCCGCTTTACTCAACTGATAAGCCAATAAATCAACACGAATTCAATCATTCACAAATCCATTAGCTCGAATGAAAGGTAAAGCTCAAATAAAGTCATAAGTGTTGTGTGTGTTTTTTCTTAAAATTAGTTACTCCAAAACAGCTTTTAACATTGGATCTCCGCAACATAGGGAAGGATAAGAATAGCTAAATTATTGATTGAGCCTACACAAAGATCTGTAGTTCAAATGAGAGTGGAATCGACTTGGTTACGCGTTCAGGGATGATGTTGATAGTGGAAAGACATTCCCTTAGTTCGTAATCTTAATAATTCACCAAATCATGGGGTTTATTGACATTTTCACACTTTTTTTATATATTCACAGTAGGGATCATTCCAAGTATAAGTGTACATACCCAGGCCACATAATCACTATGATGCAATATTTTTTTTTTTTTTTATAATTTATGATTTGCTAACCTAGTAGGGATCATTCCAGGTATGTATACATATACTTAGGCCCATATCACTATGAATCTCAATCAATTTTTTTTTTATTAAACACCCATAAAATGGCTAATATACTAAGACGTAACTAATAAGAATATTGGGAAGGGAAGCGTGGAATAATATGTCTCAACATGAAAAGAGTTTAAGTACAAAGATTGTAGTGGATGGTCAAAATGGTTTAACTACATAAACCCAAGCTTCAGCCAACATCGCTAACTCAGTTCTTACTCACCCATTCCCATAGTATTTTAGAAAGCCATATCAAAAGCTAGGTTTTTTGAAGTAAAATCTTTCAAGGAAAAATGTGCTTAAATCAGACTTAAGAGCGCTTTACCAAAAAAAAATTCTCACTAATTTCAAATTCTGTGACTGAAATCGTTTGATTAACCGGCAATACCACTCGATTATCATTGGATAACAAGAATGTCCTATAGGTTAAATTGCAAAAACAAAGACGGAGTTATTGAGTTCGCATATATAAATAAATAAGTCCTTATCCAAGCAGTAGGGGTTGAACACTACCCACCCCCACACTTAAAATATTGCTAGTCCCTAGCAATGAACTCAATGAAAATATAAAAGAGGAAATAATTGACAATTTAACGATGAAAGAAATAGAGTAAAACTAAAACAAATACTCCCCTCATATTTTTTTTTCTGTACTTTTCGTTGCAATCTCCCAAGGAAGGCCTAGTCCAAGAGTGTTCCGTTCAAATCATAGCTCAGTAGTCCAGAGGATCTGCAAATAGCATCACAAAACCAAATAGAAACATATCCCAAATAAAATAGCTTTAGCCGTATACCATAGATATTGGATGGAGCCATATCTTAACCAAGCAATTCGAGTAACCAAAGTAAGGGGATGCAAGTAATTGGGCAATAGAACTTATGCAAAAATCACAGCAGTAATGTTCACATCAGTCACAAAAATAAAGCAAACATCACAGCAATAATTCCACAAAAATATTATCCAAAATGAAGGAAGCAAAAGGAAACCGAATATTGTCCAAACAGCAGTCAAAAAGTA
The DNA here is from genome assembly GCA_033032865.1 of Dactylorhiza incarnata. NCBI lineage: Eukaryota > Viridiplantae > Streptophyta > Magnoliopsida > Asparagales > Orchidaceae > Dactylorhiza > Dactylorhiza incarnata. The sequence continues at coordinate 6,899,621 of JAWHQI010000085.1, forward strand.
AACAGGATATCCAAAAAGATGAAACTGGTCAGCACCCGGCTACTCGCTTGCAGCTTCGTCCATCTCTTCCTCATCCTCGTCAGGATCATCTTCCTCGTCCTCGTCATCAGCAGCAGTATCTTCATCAGCATCATCACTGTCATCTTCATCATAGGCAGTATCCAATCTCTCCCGACCTTTAGTCATTAGATATCCTCTCTTGTCAAAATTATTGCAGTAAGGGTAACTTGGTATCGGCATCGGGAGTTTTGCCTTGTACATGAGCTGAGCAAGCACATTACACACATAGTCCTGTCGGGCATCAAAATAACAATGCTCAAGGCGTTGGTACGTCTTCATGTACTCTGTATCCTGCAAACAGAGCATGCTAGCCTGGGCTGGGTTTCCCTCATTTAGAGTAACTGATTCCGGTGATCCCGGAGGTGGCCTTGTGTATTCCCCCCGAAGAACTGATTTCATTCTTTCATTTGTCTTCTTCGGGGACTCCTCTGCAACTTTGATATTCTTCTCTATCACCGTCACCGTGATATGATGACCTACCTGTGTAACTGTGTCTCCTCTCCTAATCTCCACGCCAGCATTCTTGCAAAGTTCAGTAATCAAAGTGGGGAACCAAAGGTGTTTTGCTTTTTCTTCTCCTACTTTCTTCCGGATGCTACTATGAATTAAATGGCCAACATCAAACTTTATGCCCTTTAGGATACTATAGATGAGGGCAATACGCTCGAAAGATACAACATTTGCGTGCCTTGTTGGCACGATACCTGCATTAATAAATAGTAGCCACACTTTTGCCTCTCTAGATAAACACTGGGAACTCAATACTTTTTTTGATTTTAAGACCCAATCCGGTTTCGTACCACCACAAACTACTGCAGCAATGTCATCCAATGGGGCCGTGATCGCTAATGCATCATAAGGAGTATTTTCATTGTCTTCCAACTCGAACATTTCATTTATTGCCTTTGGGGAATAATTGATCATGCGGCCACGAACTAAGACGTTATCCCTTTCGGAGAACCTAGCGTTCGCATAGAACTCGTAAACCCACTGATACACGGCCTCAGTTCGCGGGTGGCATAACATCTCCCAACCTAATTGATGAATTAGGTCCTCATAAGCTATTCTCCAACCTCTGAACTCCATTTTGAAACCCCGTTCATGTATAAACGGTATTGACTGTAGGGCATCACAGATCTTGTGTGCCTCATCGTTTACAAATTGGACATCACCCTTGTGAGCACACTCTTTCCCCCTTCCTCGTTTCCCTTTTCCTTTCGATGACATTTCTTCACCCACAAGAGAAGAACGAAAATAAATATAAACCCTAACAGATCGCAAACACCATAACCCAAAGAAATCGTTAGAGGAAAAAGTCGCGCCGGATGTTACCTAATGTATCGCGGTGAGACGCTGGAATGAGAGATCCAATGCAGCACTCAAGGATGGAGGATGAAAGAGACGCCGGGACGCCGCCGGATGTCTCACGCGAAGATGATTTCTCCACTGCGTCGTGCTCGCTTCCGCCAAACCCCTCCAGTCTCGCGTGCCCTAAATGAAGAATCGGGGGTGGGGTTTTATTTGAATGTGACTTTTGGTGGCCGGTTTAACTGGACCGGCACCCGCCTGTCGTGTTTTTAAAGGAAGAAAAACGACCGGTTCAGCCGAACCGGAGCGCCGTTTCAACTCTTGCTCCCACCGAGGCCAGCCGGTTGCAACGCCAGGTTTCTTTGCGTTACAACGCGGAAACAATTATGCAGGAATTTACACTACCACCGAGCCCAGCACGTTGTAACGTGCAAAAATTTTGCGTTGCAACCTAAATTCTGGAAAATTTTCTTTCTAAAAATTTTTATTATCAAGATCTACTTTGCCATCTCTTCATCACCTATTGTCCTCCAAATGATAAAAACAAACATAAAATAAACAAAACAAACTAAAATTGATAGAAACAATAACAAAGATGGTGGGTTGCCTTCCACCTAGCGCCTCGTTTAAAACATCCCGGCCGGACGCTTTCCCTATTTCATTTTCAATTGAAAGTTAGCACCATCGCCTCGCGCTGGTCACTACCTTCATAATATTCCTTCAACCTCTGTCCATTTACTTTAAACTTGGATCCGTCTCTCTCATTACAAATCGTGATAACTCCAAACGAATGTACCTCCTCCACCCGAAAAGGTCCAGACCATCGTGACTTCAATTTTCCGGGGAATAATCTCAGTCGTGAGTTATACAAGAGGACAAGTTGCCCTTTTTTGAACTCCTTTCTTCTCAACCTCAAATCATGCCATTTCTTCGTCCTTTCTTTGTACACCCTAGCATTTTCATACGCATTAGATCTGATCTCCTCCAGTTCGTTCAAATGAAAAAGTCTTTTCTTGCCCGCTTCTTGGAGATCAAAATTCAAATTTTTTATTGCCCAATATGCTTTGTGCTCCAATTCAACTGGAAGATGACATGATTTGCCATAGATCATTTTATAGGGAGTTAGGCCTATCGAGGTTTTAAATGCTGTTCTATATGCCCATAATGCTTCGTTTAGTTTTTGTGACCAATCCTTACGATTTGCACTAACCGTTTTTTCTAGGATTGATTTTATCTCTCTATTAGAAACTTCAGCTAAACCATTTGTTTGAGGATGGTACGCAAGGGCGACTTTGTGAGTGACTCCATATTTTCGAAGGAGCGATTTAAATTGATTATTACAAAAATGTGCTCCACCGTCACTTATTATGGCCCTCGGTGTACCGAATCTAGAAAAAATATTAGCCTTAAGAAATTTCAGTACTACCTTAGCGTCATTCTTCGGTGTGGCCATAGCTTCTATCCACTTCGAGACGTAATCCACAGCTAAAAGTATATAAAGATTTCCATTTGAGTTTACAAATGGGCCCATGAAATCTATTCCCCACACATCGAAGATTTCCACCTCTAGAATATTAGTCATTGGCATGCTATCCCCTCGATTGATGTTTCCCGTTCTTTGACATCTATCGCAACATTTTGCGAACCTATGAGCATCCTTAAATAGTGTTGGCCAATAGAAGCCAGCCTCTAGGACTTTTATTGCCGATCTCTCTCCCATAAAATGTCCACCATAAGATGAAGCATGACATTTTGCTAGGATACCTTGTACTTCTACCTCGGGGATGCATCTGCGGATCACTTGATCAGCACAAATCTTAAACAGATACGGATCATCCCAGATGTAAGATTTCACCTGGTGGAGAAACCTTTTTCTTCGTTGATAGTCCATGTCTGGGGGAAATACATTGCTCACTATATAGTTCACAATGTCTGCATACCATGGCATACTCGCTTCAGATATTGCCAGCAACCTCTCATCAGGAAAATTCTCTCTAATCTCTATGTCCACATCTCTCTCACACTCATACTCCAGACGTGATAGGTGGTCCGCTACCGGATTCTCCGCTCCCTTACGATCTTTAATCTCTAAGTCGAACTCTTGCAAGAGGAGAACCCACCTAATCAATCTAGGTTTCGCGTCCTTTTTCTCCACTAAAAATCGAATTGCTGCATGGTCCGTATAAACAATCACCTTAGAAGCTACCAAGTATGATCGAAATTTGTCAAAAGCGAAAACGACTGCTAATAACTCCTTCTCGGTAGTTGTGTAGTTTACTTGTGCATCAATCAATGTCTTGCTAGCATAGTAGATTGTGTGAAAGACTTTGTCACGCACTTGTCCTAAAACCGCGCCCACAGCAAAGTTGCTAGCATCGCACATAATGGTGAATGGTAAAGACCAATCGGGTGAAATAATAATAGGAGAAGAAATCAGACTCTGCTTCAAAGAATGAAAGGCGGTCAGACATTCCTCATCAAAGTTAAAATGTGAATCTTTTTCTAATAAATGACTTAGTGGCTTAGAGATTTTCGAAAAATCCTTAATGAAACGACGGTAAAAGCCGGCGTGTCCTAAAAAACTTCGCACTCCCTTAACATTAGTTGGTGGAGGCAGTTTCTCTATAACCTCTGTCTTTGCTCGATCTACTTCCAATCCCTTCTTTGACACCTTGTGTCCTAAAACAATTCTTTCTTTGACCATAAAGTGACATTTTTCCCAATTTAGGATTAAATTGGTTTGAATGCACTTATCCAAAGCTTTCTTCAACACTTTCAAACATTCATCAAATGATCTCCCAAATACTGAAAAATCATCCATAAAGATCTCGATCCCCTCATCAATCAGATCAGTAAAAATAGCGATCATGCAGCGCTGAAATGTGCCAGGAGCGTTACACAATCCAAAGGGCATTTTCCTAAATGCAAATGTCCCAAAAGGACAGGTGAAGGTAGTCTTCTCCTGATCCTCGGGAGCTACCATGATTTGATTATACCCCGAGTAACCATCTAAGAAACAGAAATACTCATTTCCTGCTAACCTATCAAGAACTTGATCGAGAAATGGAAGTGGGAAATGATCTTTCCTAGTCGCCTTATTCAACTTTCGATAATCCATACAAATCCGCCATCCAGTTACCGTTCTAGTGGGGATCAACTCGTTGCTCTCATTCTTAACTACCGTAATGTCTCCCTTCTTTGGAACACATTGAACAGGACTTACCCACCGGCTGTCGGAGATAGGATAAATAATACCCGCATCCAACCATTTGATTATCTCCTTCTTGACCACTTCTTTCATTGGTGGGCTAAGTCTTCGTTGGTGTTCAACTGACTCTTTTGCTTCTTCTTCTAATAGAATTTTGTGCATACAAATTGAAGGACTTATCCCTCTAATATCTGCAATGGTCCAACCCATTGCCCCTTTATATTCACGAAGAACCTCAAGCAATTTCTCTTCATTTTCCTTAACTAGAGATGCATCAATAATAACCGGTAGTGTGTTATCCTTACCTAGAAAAACATACTTTAAGTTTTCGGGTAGCGGTTTCAATTCAAGCGTAGGTGGCTCTAAGATAGAAGGCTTCATGACCTTAGACTCACTTGGTCTACTTATTAATTCAAACATGTTAGCATTTGGTATATGCTCATCAATACTTAAAGCTTCTACAGTTTCTGTTAAGTCTGGGTCCTCTTCTATTTCTTCATTTGTTAACACACTCAGGATTTTACGCTCCCAATCATTCTCATCATACATCATACGTGTAGGTGTATTCACTTCCTCAATGGAGAAACACTCCTCCTTATCATCCGGAAATTTCATAGCCTTGAGGATGTTGAATGTCACATTCTCATCATTAACTCTCATCGTAAGCTCACCCTTCTGGACGTCAATGAGTGTTCGTCCGGTGGCCAAGAATGGTCTACCAAGAATGATAGGGACATCCTTGTCCTCATCCATATCAAGTACCACAAAATCAGCGGGGAAAATGAATTTATCCACCTTAACCAATACATCCTCTACAATTCCCTTTGGAAATGCTAGAGACCTATCGGCCAACTGTAGAGTCAGAGATGTAGGTGTGATCTCCCCTAAACCAAACTTCTTATAGATAGATAATGACATCAAATTAATGCTCGCCCCAAGGTCACATAGAGCTCTCCCAACAAAGTTTAAACCGATAGAACAAGGAATTGTGAAGCTACCGGGATCCTTAAGTTTGGGTGGCAACTTCTTCTGCAATATAGCACTACACTCCTCAGTCAACGCCACTATCTCTTTATCAACAAACTTTCTTTTCTTTGCCAAGATATCCTTCATAAACTTGGCATAACTTGGCATTTGCTCAAGAGCCTCAACAAATGAGATATTTATAGTTAACTTTTTGAAAATCTCCATAAACTTTTGGAATTGTGTGTCAAGTTTGGATTTAACAAGTCTAGACGGAAATGGGGGTGGCGGATAGACTACTTCTTTCTTTTGATTTAGTTTCTCTTTTTGTTTCTCTCCCACCTCATTTTTCTCACCCAACTCGTCCTTCTCTAATATGCTTGACTCACTTGGCTTCTTACTCGTCTCTTCTTCCCTAACTTTCTCAAGCAACCCCTCCGCACTTGGGATCTCTACACCACTCCTTAGTGCAATAGCCTTGCAATGGTTATTATGATTATCTTTTGTTGGATTGGGTGTGGTATCAGAAGGTAGAGTTCCAATGGGCCTTTGACTTAATGAATTTGCAAGTTGACCCATAGTAGTTTCTAGTGATCTTAACGTTGATTCTATTCCTACCATTTTTGAGTCATACTTTTGGAACATGCTTAAGATAAACTCATCAGTCACCTTCCTTTGGTTTACTTGTTGGGGTTGAGAGTTGTTATTGATAGGTAGTTGATTCATATTTTGATTAAAAACTTGTGGTTGATTCATCCCTTGAGTATTCTTCCAGGAAAAATTTGGATGATTTCGCCACTCGGGGTGATAATGATTGGCAAATCCTGGCGGAATTTGTCTTGGTTGCCCTCCCACATAATTTGCTTCTTCAGTTATTTGATTTAGTTGTTCAACTGTGAGCGGGGCACTAGTTGTAGGGGTTGAGAGTGAATCTAATCTTTTGTTAATTAAATTGAACTGCGACGCCATCTGAGCGGCCAAAGAAGTGATTTGGTCCACCTGATGGACTCCCGCTGGATTACAATTAGTTTGCCTCTCATATGCTTGATAATTATTGGATGTTAAGTCTTCTAAAATAGCATACGCGTCTTCAGGATACTTTTTCATTAATGAGCCCCCAGCGGCTCCATCGACTAAAATCATGGTTGCAGTTTGCAGCCCATTGTAAAATGTGGACACTTGCTGGTGCTGGTGCAACCCATGATGAGGACATTTTCTCAACAGCTCTTTAAAACGCTCCCATGCGTCGTAAAGAGTTTCCCCGTTACCTTGTAAAAATGTTGTAATATCCCTTTTCAGTTTTGCAGTCTTAGAGGGTGGAAAATATTTGTTCAGGAACCTATCGACTAGTTCGTCCCATGTGGTGATACACTCATGTGGTAATGAGTCTAACCAATCCTTAGCTCTACCCTCTAAGGAGAACGGAAATGCTCTCAACAGGATTGCATCTTCCGATGCTCCATTGAACTTAAACATATCGCAAATTGCTAAAAAGGTTCGTAAGTGGGAATTTGCATCTTCATGTCCTAGACCCCCAAACTTATTGTTTTGCACTTGTTGCATAATTAGTGGGTCCATTTTAAAATTGTTAGCAACAATTGCTGGTCGAGCAATGCTGAAGTGCAAACCTCCCCTTAGAGGTGTGTTATAATCGTGACAAGTCATACGTGGTGGTGCTGGCGGTTGGGCATTTTGCTCAACCTGACCATCATTATTATTAGCATTATTTGGCTCCGGATCATTCATCGCAGGATGAATAATGTTAACGGTCCTAAAGTCTCTCCTGTTTCGTCTACAGGTACGCTCAATCTCAGAATTCAACGGCAATAGTTCTACTTGCCTATATCTGGACATACACCGAACAGTATTCAAATAGACAAATAAATTAAAACAAATAACACGAACAAACAAATGCTTGATCTCTAAGTACTAAGGTTTCACAAATATTGTGAGAAATAAAACACTAAATTAGCGCGCTTCCCCGGCAACGGCGCCAACAACTTGATACGCCCGTGATAGGTGTATATAAATACGCAAGTGCACGTGCCGTACAAGTAATAAAATGATGAGAAAGTGATCGTTCCCACGAGGAAGTGCTTAACTTAGTGCTCACAAATATTAGTTCTACCTTTTCTCTAAATTCAAGCAAGTAATAAATGATTGGTAAAGATAATTAAATAATTCAAAAGCAACAATTACAACTCTAATTATGGTTACTTAAAATACTTTTACTTCACTTGGAAAGATAGTCTCACATGTGATTTTCCCTTGCTATGATGACAACCAACAAAAATGATAATTCATGAAGTATTAGCAATGATCTTGCAACGATTCTAAAATGGATAACTTTATCTCTCGATCACCATTATCCATTTATCCCAAATCCTCTAGTTGTCTCCAACTTAGATGAAATTAGAATAACAAAAAGCGCTAGAATCACGGTTGCTAATTTAAGAGGAGATCTCTCTCTCTCTCTTGGAATTATATTAAGATTTATGATACACTTTCAACGCTCCTCTCTCGAATCTCGCGATGAAGTATAAATACGGAAGTTTGGTTAAAAACTACACGACTCCTCTCTCGAATATCGCCGTGCGAATAAACGTTCATCTAGCCCGACTCATCTCTCGAATTTTTGCCAAACACTTTAAAGATGAAACTTAAACCAAAATCCCAAGAATAGATCATAAATTTAATAAAGATCAACATCAATACATTCACAAAGTATAAATGAAAATCAAGTCATCATCACAACTAAGGTACTTCACACATGCAAGACTTAGAAAATTAGTTCATGGAAGAAGAGAAGAGTAGCAAATCAAAGTAGATCTTACTAGACATGATTAAGGGAATCAAAAACGCTGTAGGAATGTTTCTAGACTCAGATCTTTCTCCTTGGTGATGATCCACGCCTCCTTTCTCCAAACCCTAGCCGAAAAATCCAAGAGGAAGAAGACCTCCAAAAGTTCTCTCTTTCTTTTTCCAAGTTCTCTCTCACAATAATGATGATTTTCCCCCTCATTTTCGTGCTCATAACTTCCCTTCCAAATCTGAAAGGATGCCTCCTTTGGAATTACACATAGACGCCTCTTTTAAAATTCAAAAATCTGAATTTCCGTCGCCACGTTGCAACCTGCAAATTTCTGGCGTTGCAACTTATTTTCTGCATCAACAATAAATGTTCCATTGCTTCTCCAACTTGAATCCTTTGACCAATCTTAGATATAAAACATGGAAAATGACCGAAATCAGTCCAACATTGATTATTAAAATATTTAAACATATTTTACAATAATTGGGGATTATTTTCCTCTTTTTAAATGAATATTAGAGTAGAATAAGTAGTGAAATAACTTCCTTTTGGGAAGTTATCACCCACTTCCCCCACTAACGGGCACCACCTAAGTTAGTGGGGAGGTGGAGCTAATAACATCCCATTTCTCATTATAAATTGAAGGGGTCCTTATCACTCGCCAAGACCGATCTCGTTGAATAAGGCTTGGACTATTCTTTCCGTGCTCTAAGCGATCCCGCAAAGAGCAGAGATTGTGTACAACTCATATTCGTCGAGGTGCTCTCGGCCCAGTGGTGAGTTCCCTCACCTCCAAAAAGTACTCATTAGTCCGAAGAGGCGAGAACAAGAAAGTCGGCAAGGAGGATCGAGAGCTCGCCTATACTACCGACGAGCTCATCAACTCAGAGATCAAGAACTCGCTTATACTTTAGGGTTTAGGCGAACTCAACAAGCTAGGCCTCAACATAGTGTTAGGTACTCAGTATTTTAAGAGGCAGGGTGACTATTCATAGTCCCTATATAAACCCCCTTTTTTTGATTGCCTATAAATAGGACGATAACATAAGTTAAAGACACGTTGACCCCCCAAAGGTTCCCAAAAACCTCTCAATGCCTCCTTTGTGTCGAGAACAACTCTGGTTTAAGAGGGAAAATATCCTATATACTTCCGGGCACGTGGCGACCGGGACCTCCTCGTTGTAGCTCATGAGATCTCCCGTTTACAAGCAATCCCTTCTTGGGTTCCCTATCTCCCCTTAGCTTAAGTTTGTCTGTCTTGACCGCTAGAAATGTAACATTTGGTCGCAATCGGTCTCAACTTTTGTGAACCAAGATAGCCCTGATTCCAACAAATATAATATTTACTTATCTACGTGATAAATGATTATCTTGAAACACCATTTAAAAAATTAAATAACTATTATTAAAAAAATATTCTTCTAAATTGATAAACACGTAAAATATTTTTTTGAAACACTTAAATATAAATTTTTCAAAATATCTATACTTTTTTCAAACAACATTCTAGACAACTCTATTGTCACCGCTAATTTCTCACCGTTTGGCAATGTAAAAGAGAACAAAAACAAACAAAAAAAATCCTGAAGATGAACCATTGGAGTCTCTCCATTTCGCCGTCTCCTCGTTCGGGAATCAGGCATTCCAGGCCATCATTGCCTCCTTCTGTCAACATGATTTCCCTCCAATTACTAGGGGGACAAGGTCTTGCAGCTCCGAGCGATATGATGGCGCCTTCAACATCTTCTTCTACAGCACTTCGGGCGTGCTAGGGTTTTCCACCGATACTCTCCGAATCGCCTCCCAAATTCTTCTTCGAAATTGTCAAATTGGTTTCCCCTTCGATCCAGATGTCGTCAACGAGGACGCTCAACCCGCTCGCTGAAGCCGCCGCTGACCCAACGCCGCTGCTCGGCGCGCGGGCCGGAGGTGCGGACGAGCGCGGGTGGCGTCCTCCTCGGCGGCCGAGCTTGAGGGGCGCGGCGCGGTTCCTGAGGAGGGCGAGCAGCCGCCGGATGATGAGGGAGCCGTCGATTCTGGTGAGGGAGACGGCGGCAGAACAACTGGAGGAGCGGCAGAGCGATTGGGCGTACTCGAGGCCGGTGGTCTTCCTCGACATCTTGTGGAACATGGCTTTCGTGGCGGTGGCTGTCGGGGTTCTGTTTATGAGCCGGGACGAGAGGCCGATGATGCCGTTGAGGCTGTGGATCGTGGGATACGCGCTGCAGTGCGTGGTGCACATGATCTGCGTTTGCGTGGAGTATCGGCGGAGGCATCCGCCGACGCAAGTGATTTCGGGGTCGGTGGATAGAAGTCGGGGGAGCACTGGCCCAAGCTCCCCGAGGGATTTGGAGGAGGGAGCTGGTAATGGAAATTATGATTCGGATCAGAGCCAGGATGACGAAGGGACAAGGTAAGGAAGTTGATTGATAATTGTCGAAGTGAGACTGATGCTTTTATTTGAAATGTTTACATACCAGTGGCATTAATACTGTAATGTGTGGTAGATATTTTTTTCCTGCTTGGTGCTGCAGCTGAAGGTATTTTCATGCGTACCATAATATCCTCCATTGTACTATTTGGCATAACGACATATCCACCACGTTAAGTCAAGACAATAAATATTCACTACTGATTTTTTGTTGTTTACTTGCAGGACAAATTCTGAGTCAAGAAATTGATGTAGAAACCTTTATCCATATATGAAATTCATCTAAATTTCTGAGTCAGGCTAATAGTATTGTGACCAGAAAGTTAGATTTTAAGTAGTAACAGACTGATTAAGGATGCCATGATTCTTACCTAGTTATGTGTTCTCACATAATGAACTTCATACGGGATGATGGCCCTTCTAGCTCACAATAGTATCCTTGTCAACCTTCTAGTATATCGAGATGAAGCACGTCTCATGCAATTAATTTGGGGTTCATTTCGCACACTAGACCATCCAATTCAAATCTTCATGGTAGCCAATCTTAAATTGTCGGCATGATCAGACCGTATGATTTAGATTTCCTAGAAAATTAATTAATTGCATTCATCCATTGCCATCACCCTAAAACAGGATGGTCTATCACATCTTCTAGTGGCAACACCTATTAGCTTTCCGCCACTTGATTGATCGGAGGAACAAAACAACACCCTGAAGCGAGAGATATTTTTATCCATTATGGAGCTGATAGTTGACACGATTCATCTATTTGTACCAAAATTCACTTTATCTAAATGTTTAAACGACTGCTAGTACTCTCTATGGATCCAAAGTAGATGTCTTTCCCTAGGTTGAGCTCTCACTCTTTCTTTCTAAGTTTAAACTCTGTTGTATCAAACATCAACTCTTATTTACCTTCAAACTCAATGACAAACTAAACTTTCAGAGAGATGTTTGTCGACAAAATATATTTTCCTGCTTGGCATATTGAACTATCCGTGGATTTCCCCTCGGCCCTCATTTTATCAGCATTAACTGCTATATCCAACTCGCTGCATCAAGATTTATAAATTCTGTCATTTAAAGATAATATAATGTTTTAGGAACTTCTAAAGAAATTTTCTTTATAGAATTTGCCCCCATTACCTTGTTATGTCAAGGTTTCCTAAGTTAACAGTTTTTGTTTGCCATCCAACTTCTTGAAATATGTTGTTTCTAACAGATTTGGGTTTAAAGTATAATAATGTTAATGTATCCATCATCAAGTACTAATGCAACACACTTGTGTTTGTGATGCAACCACTCCTCCGTCTCTCTGCCGCTCCATGTGCCTTCAACGCCCACCGTATCAACTAGCAATATCATTTCTCGATAACTTTTTTTGAGATCACATTGTCGATTAATTGGTCTACCGACATCCTGACGTCAAGTACTCGCAGCCCGGAACATCACAGAGCGCCTACTTCATTATTTTAACTATTAAAATGAAATTCACTTAAATTTGATTGTAGTGACTATATTAATAGAAACTCCTATTATCTTAAGGCACACAAAAATTAACCTTTTAAAACTTGTATTTTCTTGTTCTTTCACCTCCCATTCTAGGAGCTGCTATCTTAAAATGAGATCCTATCATCTGTATTGACCTTCCACCCATCCCCCACAAATAGTGCCAGATGGTACAAGGTTTCAAAAGCTTGATGATGTGTTTGCACACTTCAGTGAATTCATCGCCCATCTCTTCACCAGACACTCATTCCTCGTTGCCCCTATGGTCTCCATGGAAGAGAATCACAACCAAATGTGCATCAATGCCATACCACCATCCCCACCAACCATCATTAATGTCAGGACCCATTATCAAAAATCTCCTCAGGTGTGAAGCTGTCTGGTTCTCTTATCCACAGAAAGATTCTTTTTCATACCTGGAAAAATGGTTTTCTCTATATAAAAGCCTCTAACTTAGATAAAGAAAATAATGTCTTCTATTTGCGCCCGCTTATAGGATAGTGCCCGCAGTTAGTTCCTATTACAGAAGGGGATGAGATTAGGAGGCTTTGCATACACTCTAGTAACAACTTTGAGATGGATAGATTCTACGTACATTGACGCAAAGACTCACCCTAGGAAAATAATTTCTTCATACCGCAACAGTCCTACCTTTGCTTCTCACTTAAGGAAGTAGCTAACTACTGCTGTTATGTCATGCAAGCTTGCTTATTCGTTTTGACTTTCCACAGAAAAGAACCTCTCAATTGGTTCTTCATAGCTAACTAATTATTTTCCTATCACGACATCCATGATGAATGGAATGATCTACTTTATACGGGTTCCAATGTATGCACAACAACAAGCAAGTTTCCCTTTAAGAAGCATTCATAATCTCTCATCTTAGTTATTAAAGGCTCAAGGCGCACCAACACATAAAGGAGTCTTGAAGCCTATGCGCAAGTTCAAGGCGTAGGCGCGCTCCTAATGAGCGCAAGGCGAAACGACATCCATTTTAAATAATCAACATCAAATATCAGTTCATCTTCTTGATCAGATTCTTCGTCTATTCTACTCATTAATCATTCATCACTATCATTTATATCTCTTAAAAAATAGAATCAATGTGGTCACTTACATCATATCGAAGTCTCAACGCTCGATTATGTCTCACAAACACTAAATTATGAAAAAAAATATTGAGTGTTTATATTATTTATTTCTTTATTTTGGAAAAAAAATTTATAACAGAAATCTCACCCAAACGCGCATTTTATGCTCCAAAGGCGCAAACCTCTGAGCCTGGTGAGCCTTAAGCGTGCTTGAGGTGAGCCTTTAACAACATTGTCTCTTAGGGCACATTTTGGCTTTTCCCTCTCTTTTGAATTTCATGATGTACTTTACAAGCTGACACAATCTTCCACAATCCATGCTTACCAAAGAACTTTTGAAATGTACCCAACCGTACTATCAATTACCCTGATAGTTTTCTGCTCTGCTTTTTTTTAAGGATTTCGTGATTGACATCCGTTGAGAAGTAAAAATCTTTCAGGTTGATTTCTCTATGCCAAGTTGTGGGCCTTAACCAAGTTGCATGAAGACAAAATTTCCAAGCTATGCTGCTAAACTTTTCCTGCATCCCAACTGCCACTCTGCAACTTCTCACCCTCCCATTTCCAACAAACTCCCACCCCATCACTCAACATCTTGATGCCTCTTCCATCACCAACATATATTCCTTGTCTCCTATCAACCCTACCACACTCACTCTCTGCCCCACACCCACTCTCCGCCCCACACCCGCTAAAATGCATCACCATCGTGACTATGGTCTTTGCTTTGACTACACTGGGATATTCCACCATAAATTCTACTGCAAAAACCAATACTCACTTTTTAAACTGTTGACGGCCCAGAAAACAACAAGACCTTATCCAAAAATGACATTCACTTGCTGACCTCCCATTACCTCCTGAATTTCAACTCCCATTAACTCCTTAATAAAAAAAAATCCCCTTCACATTCTTAGTGGTTACTCCTTGCCCCCAAACCTGCTGATTTCCAGCTTCATTCATGACATCATGGTCCTTATTCTAGCAGATTGTGGTAACATACCCAACTCTATACATGCCCTTGTTGCCAAACATCTATTTCATGCCCTTGTTTCTCTCTCTCATCTCTCTCTAGCATCCTCTGTGAGACCTCTTTAGCTTGATTTAGTTCATCTAATCGAGCAAATGTCTCTTCAACGAGCTTTACGACCAATGATCTCTATTTTTTGATCATCATTTGTTCATCTTATCTAACCATTAATTTATTCTTTGGTTTAGATCTCCCTACGGATGAATTAGATTGCAATACTTATGCATTTACGAACAGCTAATCTGAATTAACTTGTACACCCAAGTTCCCTTCAAGCTCTCACCACTATGATGATACGTATTTTAATATGTAGTATCTCTCTTTGGAGAATGAAGTACTTTAGAGGATCCAACCTTTAGGTGTTTGGCGTGAGCTTGTCTTTCGATTGTATCTTTTATTTCATGCAATGTAAGCTCGTGTTTTTTATTTTCGTTCTTGATACGGCTTCCACGTATCAATTGGCCTGACTGTCCTTCATTTAGGGTTTTGACCGAAACCCTAAGTGTACTTACCGCCCACGTTCTCGCATGCCGACTCTTGCTGACAGCTCGTCTGTCTATTCTCGAGCCGTCTTCCGCTCTCGCTCAGCCAAACCATTGACGTCAGCCCACGCTCGACGATGCATCCTCTAGCCCACACTCAATCCACGCGCTCGACGCCGCCGTTGCCGTCCTCGACCCCGATCGACGCTGATACCGTCATTGGTCTTCCGCATCTCCTCGGTCCGTCGACTCGCGTCAGTGTCGGCTCTGGCCGATATTCCGCCAGTCACTTCCTCCGCACAGCCCAAGCAGTCGCCAACGCCTCATGCAACCTCTCGTCGTCGGCGGCCTCCCGCGACCGCTACACTTCCCTATGCTTCCCAGTGACCCTCCTGCACCCCTTCCGCATTCCGACGGCCCTCCGACGGCTCCTGCAACATTCCAATAACCCTTCGTCACTCATACCCAATTCAACCCCTTGCTCCTCGCATCCTCCAACCCCGGCTACTGTCCAACAACCCCGACGCCATTCCAGCGCCCGTCGACGCCCATCGCCACACCCAATTCATCCATGTCGCCACCGTCTTCTCTTCCGCACCTTCGTTCCATGCTAGTGACTCGTTCAATGACCCTCTATGCCGATGAGAATGCCTCCGCCACTGCCTCCGCCGACTCCCATCGCTTGGATCAACTCGAAGCACGACTCGAGGATCTCACTCTCCTCCTTAGCTCGCGGCCTCGACGGTAAACAGGCCACCGACCCCTCCACCACCACCATTGCAACCTCTTCGGCCCGTCCCAGACTACATGGAGATTCTCCACCCCGCTACGAGCATCCACCCGACCCATCTCTGTCGGATCGAGATCCATGTGTTCGATGACACCGACCCTCTTGGTTGGATCGCCCGCGCCGAACAGTTCTCCGATCTTCAGTCCACCCCTGCCAACCAGAAGGTTCCCTTGACCACTATCTATATGGAGGGTTCAACGCTCCATTGGGTGCGTTGGACGTGCCAGCATGTTTCTGACCTCTCCTGACCCATGTTGAAGGAAGAACTCCTTCACCACAATGATGCCCACCAGGAGGGCAATGTCTACGAGTGCCTCAACTCCGTGCGCCAGTCCGACACCGTGGCCACTTACATTGAAAAGTTCATCGAGGTCGCCACGCACGTACCCGGTCTATCCCCTGACCACTACCTGGGATACTTCTTTGGGGGTCTACAACCCCTCCTTTGGGTCCACAATCCGACGACTCTTTCCTGTTCCATGGAGCAAGCTCGTTGCCTCGACATGGAACTTTACACCACCAACCATCTCCTCCGCCCGACCACCCCACAAGTCGTTGTCGCTGAAATCTCCACCGCCTCCTGCCCGCTCGGATCACTTGCCCCCGCCTGGGCCCCTGCTACTAGGCCTGACTATGCCAGTTCCACCAGCCCCGCCTCCACCGATGCCATGACGACCCCACCGCTTATTTAACGAGCAACACCTTGAGCTTCGCCGCAAGGGCCTTTGCTTTCACTGTTAGCAGTTGTACTCTTTCACCCACGTCTAGGCTTTCAAAAACTTGTGCATGCTGGTGGGATATAAAGACGACGATCTTGACTTCGGGGACTTGGACCCCCTAACGCTTGCGGATGACCCCTACGGACCTCCACCTTGAGGACGGGGACATTTTTTTTGGAGGGGAGTGTTGATGCGTATTTTGGCATGTTGTGTCTCCTCCTGTAGTGGAGCCTCCATCTATTTAAGGAGTCCCTTAGGTAGTGAGATGGGATCTTTGAGTGTTAGTCTTTTGGTCTCTCTTTGGAGAGGGGAGTATTTTGGAGGACCCAACCTTCGGGTGCTTGGCGAGAGTTTCTCTCGATTGCATCTTTTGTTTCATGCAATGCAAACTCGTGTTCTTTATTTTCGTTCTTGATACGGCTTCCTGTATCATATGATCAAATCTTTTATCAGGACTTTTATGTACTCTCTCTTCATGGTGCTCAATGACTGCCACATGTCTACCCTAAACTCCTGATCAGTTTCCTTTCACCACTCCTTTTTCATCACCCTCCATGATGCATTTACAGACACTCTATATCTCAACAACTTGCATAACTCACGACCTAATAAAATCTTGACTTGTCTCATTATTTATATTTGTTACGACAACCCACCTAATGAACCGCCAAATTTACACCCACAATTCATCTCTTTAATCTTCTAATTCGAATCAATTTAGGCAAACTGCATGAATTTCCCGTCTCTTGACCAATTTGACCACCACATTCACCTCCAACCCAATTCCTCCCCATTAACACTCATGCTTCTACCCTCGTGCACAAAAGCAAGAGTACAAGTCTTGTTAATGCATAAGACGTATGACTCTTAGCACTTTTGCGTCGACTTCCTCTATTTTAATATCAACACCATCAAAGACTGCTTCCTAATCCATAAAACTGATGAATTGTTCAATAAGCTTAATGACGTCGCATATTTAACAAACTTGAACTTTGTTCCGACTTCCATCAAATTCACATTTATCCCACCCATACATATATGTGAATTACTTTTGCACCGTATGGGCCACTTTGCATTCATCATGATTCCCTTTAGATTGACAAGCACACTCTTGACATTTCAAGCATCGATTTTCTTTGTCGATTTGTCTTGACTTTCTTTGACGACGTACACGTTTATCCCACTTGGACTTCCTCGCCTGTCTTCCAGGCCCTAATTGACGCACACATTGCATCAAAACATTAAAATGTCTCTACGCCCAATAACAATATGAATATCTTGGCGTAATATCAACCAATGATGTTCAGGTCGATCTTTCCATAATCACTTCCATTAGCGATTGTTCAATTCACATACCTACAAGCACTCCACGACTTCTTTGCCTTAGCTTTCATCAATGATTCGTCTAGCTTTACGCCACCATCACTGCACCTATCCCCAAAAAGACTCTTTTCTATTAGCGAATGCTCCAAGCTAGCACCAATCCCACATTTTGCCGCCGATGAAACCATGACGACCTTGATCGCTGAAGCTACAACCAACAAGTATTCTTGGCTCGCAATTTTTCTATCCTCTATCTTATATTACACTTGGAAAGCAAGGAACTGCTTCATTCACGGCGAGGCATACATGCAGCCCGCCGCCATTGCTCTAAATGCTATACGCGATGCCAAACAAAACGGGAGCTGGAATGTCCATTGTAACCATCAATCTTCTTGGACCTCCCCGCCCGTTGGATGGTTGAAGGTGAATTTTGACGGCTCAGTCCAAGCAAACTACAATGCCGGAATGGGATGTGTTGTGCGCAACCATCTCGGGGAACTTTATGCTGCAATTGGCAACAAACACTTCAGCCGCTCCGTAAATATGACAGAATTCAAAAGCGCATGTATGGGCCTAGATCTCGCAAGCCGCTTTTTCAATGTAGCCATTGGGATCATTCTTGAAGGGGACTCATCTACTGCTTGTGCATGTATAAATCGCATACTCTCGGGGAGCTACACCGGCGCCGCCGAAACCTCACTATCCAGGATGCTCGCAAAAGCTCCAAGAGTGGTAATCTCTCTTATTGATCGAAGCGCAAATGCCGCTGCAGACCACGTCGCGAAGATAGCTTCTGATAATGATTTTGTTTGGGATAGAGGTATGCCTATATCCCAAGAGTTTCTCTCTATTTTGCATCATGACTATGTTATGTAGACTGCCCCTTTATTTATTTATATAATAGGCCCATGCCAACCTTCAAGGAAAAAGACTCTTTTCTCTGGCCACACTGCCCTAATTCATTTTTGGCAGATTCAAGCCGCAAGGAGTAATTTTCCTGGGAAGAGTCGCTGTCGTAAATTCAATAACAAAACTTGATACCGGGGCTAATGATCTTAGCACTCCGCAAATGGAGGTCATGGAATTTCTTTATTCTCTCTTTGTAGATTTGAGAGTTTTCATACGCTAAATTTCACCATTCATTAAGTTTATTAATTTGAAAGTGGCGCTTCTCTCCCACAAAATTTATACTCATGTTCATTGTTTTGATCGTCGAGTATGACTTGTGCTCTTAAGTCTAGCTGCAAGTGACAAACTTTTTCATATACAAGACGATAGAGTGTCGATTCAATCAGTTTTTAAAATGAAGTTCGATATGCCCACAAAGCGTCGTCTAGTTTCCTAGACTACTCAAATGCATGCTACAGTTGTGTTGCTAGAGTTAGTTAATCTTCTTAATGATTACACTCTTCTTCGGTGGCCAATAGATGATTTTGGAACAATGTTATGGGCTTCGCTCGTTGCGGATTGTTGGCAGCGGAGATACAAAGGGTCAAGCCCTAGAACGGTGGAGGCGGAGATGAGAGAGGAAGAAGCTCTAGAGGGTGGAGGAAGGAGAGAAAAGCTTAGAGAGAGAGGGAGAGGAATTTAGAGAGAGAGAAGGGAAATTTCATAATTCATTTCTTAATCTCCAAATACATGACCGGGTCTATTATATAGAACCCCCGGGGGCAACCCCGTAATTACATTTAACACATAAAATATTAAAATGCATAAATACTAATATAATAAGACTAGACCCACTAAAACACCTAACATATTCTAACTTGACTCAATCATAATAAAGATTCGACATAACATACTACGAATATAATATGATAACTGACGGTGGACCATAACAGTGTTATACATAACACTCCACCCGTCCTTCATTTTGAGCTTGTCCTCAAGCTCAAACTCCAGTAGGATGGCCGGCTTCTTTGGCTCCTTGATCTCGCGCCAAAATAACGCCTGGTAGTCCGTCGCTGTGGTAGTGGTGGCGAGGAGTAGCGGCGGCGCCTTTGGAAGGGCGAGTGGAGGAAGGAATGGGGCCGGTCGGTCTGGCGGAGCGGCAGGAAGCCGAAGTAGCAGGTCAACCGAAGGAACAACGGTCGGCAAAATGAAGGGGTCTGGCGGGAACGACGGTGTTATGCGAGGCAGCAACGACCATGCGGCCGAAAGGGCCGACTGAGTAGTGGCCGCGCGGCCATGCGGCCGAAAGGGCTGACAGAGTAGTGGCCGCCAACGGAGGCAGCGGCGTGGTCGGAGCCGGCAGAACGGAAACTTGCGGTGACGACGGCGATGGCGGCGGCGACGACGAGGACGGCGAAGGCAGCACAAGCGGTGCGGTCTTGGAGAGTGGGACCGGCAAGGCAGGGGCCGGTGGCGGAACATCAAAGTATCTTGAGTGCTCCAATTGATCAAGCCTGGCCTCGGAGCGAGACATGGAGGCTTGAAATGTCGTCGACCACTTCAGCAGCATCGAGTGGAGGACGTCCGCATCCGTGGCACTAAGATGAATGTTCAGCAAGTTATATTTTAGATTGGTGAAGTGGGAGTAATTATATTTGAGATTGGTGAAGTGGGAGTAATTATATTTGGGATTGGATAACTGACGGAGGGGTGCGGTTAGGAAGAGAGAAGGAAGTGAAATAAAATAAAGTAAAAGAGGGTTGGTGGATTTGATGCTGGCTGATGGGATAGGAGCAGAAAAGAAAAAGTAAAAAAAAAGACAGCTGATAAGAGTTAAGGGTCAGAATTTTTTTTAAAGGACATCAGCTTGATGGCGTGCGACGCGAGGACTGCTGCGACGTGGGGGAAAAAGGACTGTTGCGGGTGTGGGGAGCGTCGAGAGAGGCGGCGGGTTGGTTCGTCTGGTAGGATGGAGAAGCTCATGTCGTGGAGGGCTTCTGGCGTCGACAGGAGGAAGCTGGGAACGCCGTCGAAGATGAGGAAGAGGGACTTTGGCGCCGGGAGAGCGCGAGGATCGACGGGAGGGATCGTCAGGAGAATATCGCTCGGAGACTTGGACGCAGAATGATCGTCGGGCCTAGGCTAGCAGGGAACAGCGGAAGATTGGACCGAGAAGCGCGCGGTGAGGAGGAAGGGAACTTCGACAGAAGGGCGGAATACGGGCGGAAGCAGCGGCGGGGGGTTTCGATCCAGGGAATCGGAAGTTTGTGACTTCAATAGTCAGCGACTGATGATGCATGATGAAATGCTGCGGGGTTTTCGATCGGCGGGGGACGATGAAACTGAGAGGACAGCGGAGTG
This sequence comes from Dactylorhiza incarnata, assembly GCA_033032865.1. Lineage (NCBI taxonomy): Eukaryota > Viridiplantae > Streptophyta > Magnoliopsida > Asparagales > Orchidaceae > Dactylorhiza > Dactylorhiza incarnata. The sequence goes on from JAWHQI010000085.1 coordinate 6,920,599, forward strand.
AGAAACCGAGGAAGGAGGCTCTGATACCAAGTTGTTATGGGCTTGGTTCGTTGCGGATTGTTGGCAGTGGAGATACAAAGAGTCAAGCCCTAGAACGGTGGAGGCGGAGATGAGAGAGGAAGAAGCCTTAGAGGGTGGAGGAAGGAGAGAAGAGCTTAGAGAGAGAGAGAGAGAGGAATTTAGAGAGAGAGAAGGGAAATTTCATAATTCATTTCTTAATCTCCAAATACATGACCGGGTCTATTATATAGAACCCCCGGGGGCAACCCCGTAATTATATTTAACACATAAAATATTAAAATGCATAAATACTAATATAATAAGACTAGACCCACTAAAACACCTAACATATTCTAACTTGACTCAATCATAATAAAGACTCGACATAACATACTACGAATATAATATGATAACTGACGGTGGACCATAGCAGTGTTATACATAACAAACAAATCCATCATTTGCACCACGTGTTTCTAAAAGAGGTTGAGTATGAGCCACAAGATCAACATAATCTTCTTCTTCTTCCTCTTTCCTGGAAAGTGTAGTAGATTGAAGAACCATTCTCCTTTCTTCTTGTATCTGCTCTTCATCAAGCACCAATTATTAGAAGTTCTTGGATCTATTATGACAATTGATATGAAATACCTTGGGTTTTCCGAAGATGAGGTGCAAAGTAGGAATACCGAAGATGTTAGGGAAATTCGGCGGAATAATGCGGGTAATTGTGTGGAACGTCCCATATTCCGCTCACGACACTCAGGAAAGTGAAAGAAAAACAAGAGTTTTCTATCTCTTTGATTGAAGGGGATTGCATATTTACAACTTCAGAAGATTGATGCTCAATCTGTAATCTCTTTGTTTCTCTTATGACTCAGCCTCTCAATTTATGCTCCCTATATTTAATTATTTATAGATGGAGAGAAGTTACAAAAGGGAGGATTATAACTGTGTACTCGCTAATCTTGGACTTAATTAAGTACTAAATTTAAATGAGGCAATTTGATTAGTTTACGAGAATCACAAGCACTTGTTAATGATTCTTGGCCATATAGACGAGTTTCTCAGCTACACTACTCGAACCATCCCACTTCAGACGAGATAATTGCTTCAGATGTCTTTTTTATGCGTTGGCTTGTGTCTTGCTGACTTGATTCTTTATAGAGTTCTCCTTTCTACTTGCTTTTAATTCTCAAATAGTTAAATTTAGTTGGATTTTGATGTCGACTTGTAGGTAATCCTGCCAAGTGTTATTGTGTTGACGAATGCCAACTTTACCTTTAGACGGTTTCTTTCTTCCTGACTCAGATCTACTTCAGTCTGGCTTATTCTTTAGTAGTCGAACTTATACCAACTTGTTGAAACCAGTCATTGTCGACTTCTTTTAGGCGTCACATCATCGAAATGTTGTAGTGTATTGCTAATTTCCCGTTTCACTGCTTTGTGGATGTACTGTGAATTTTCTTGGTCTGGTTCTTCATGCCTTGATGCCCAAATTTGCTCGACCCTTGTCTTCTACTGGGCCTGGTCGAGGAGTTCTTTTCCTTACCTTCAGTTACATGGCTCCCCACTTTGGCTATGCGGCTTCTTTGTGATCTCCTGATGAGCATGGTAGTTCTTTCAATACAACCGGCGTGCTTGTCTTACTTGTGTTAGTTGTCCTTGTTCAGTGCACCTTTGATTTTTTCCATTGTGATAGTTTTCGTTTGTTTACATGCATTTAACTTCAACATCGATTCTAACTATTATTACTGTCATTGGTTGTTGTTTCTATGTTAGAACTTCTCTTTTGGTTTTATCCTACTTTGTTCAACTGATTTAAGATTTTGACTTTCTTTTTTCTTTCTTCTGTCCTCTTATTTGTCTGATAGCTACCTATTTTCAATTTGGTGGCAGTTTAGCAAAACATCTAGAGTCCGCTAACACAATGTTTTCATTTATATGGTGGATCATTGGTTTCTATTGGGTATCTGCTGGAGGCCAAGTTTTAACTCGTGATGCTCCTCAACTCTACTGGTCTGAATTTTTACCCAATTGTATTTTAGTTTGAACACCATGAATCTCCCCACCCCTACTATTTTTCTTATTTTGCTTGATCTATTATTGCTTGCTCAATCTTGTCTTGCAGGCTCTGTATTGTGTTTCTGGCGTTTGATGTGTTTTTTGTTGTTTTCTGCGTTGCCCTGGCATGCATTATTGGTATTGCTGTTTGCTGCTGTCTGCCTTGCATCATTGCAATTTTATATGCTGTGGTGGATCAGGTAAGTCTCCTATATTGCTCACTTTTATGCATCTCTTGATAATTTTTATAATATGATAAAAAGAAACAAACGGTTCGCATGGTTACTATTTTTTCTCAAGGACCTTTGGTTAAAATCATGTTCGTGGCATGGCCTTCTGACCTTTATAAATATGTTCTTGATCTGTTGATTGAACTTTACAGTTATGGTTTAAAGTGGAATTTTTTTCCCTCAACGAGATCTAATACTTAATTCTTCCTTGTTGAACTTATGAACACTTACATATAGTGTGGCAATTCCAGAAATTGTAATGATTACCAAAAGTTTTTGCAGTGTGAAAGCTGACTAATTATTGACAGCTTTATTGATTCTAGTTGTCTAGAAATACTTTCAATAATTATTATGAAAATTCATTCACCTAAACTCAAAATAGGAATGAACACCTTTGTATAGGATTATCCGAGTTAGAAAATTGGTATGCACTAGTGTTCAGTTATGCAATGTAACTTCTAAAAGCATTCTAGAGTTACCTAAAATGAAATATTCAGAGAGGCTTTTAATGAATTTCATTCTTTTCAAGTAAGTTGTATCTTGTTCAAACCTATAAATAGAGCTGGGGTTATAGTTGAAGCAGCTATTAAAAAACCGAAATAACTAGTTAGAATAGGTATGAAAGAGCTATATTAGATATGTTCTTTTACTACATATATGAATAAAACATTTACCTAAGTCTCAATCCAAATATGCCGGTAAGAAAAACTAATTGAAAGAATTTGTTTAGAATTTGGTAATTGCTTACTTAATATTCATTGACAGTATATTTCCCTTTTATTTTTTTTTCATATTTGACGGATGCTTGTTGGTTGATTGTTTAGTAATTATGCAGTTGAACTGCATGATGAACTAAGGCTCATTCAAGTGTCTAACTATTATTATGAATTGCAAGTGTTTGGAAAACACTATTTATCCTTGCAAAAGCTGATATCAGAGCCATTTTGGTGACATGGGAGTTGCTTGGAAGACTCTTAGCCATCAGAAGTGTTGTGACATAGGTCTAGACATCTACTTAATTAAGTGAAAAATTAAAGCACTGGAGATGTCCAGAAGATAAATGACTTCAAATTTGTAGAACAAAGACAATTGGAGTGGGATTATAGGAAACAATTACCAATTTAGTTTATTAGAAATAAAAAGAAACCTAGGTGTAATATGTTTCAGAACCTTGAATCGATTGTTGAGAAGAACAAGTATTTAATTTCTAAAGTTTAAGGCCGAGTAATTAAAATGGAAAAAATGTTTCAATAGTTAAATTTGCATACGGGAGCAGTCGAGACCCACAGAAGCCCTAAGCCTCACGAAAGCAGAAGCGGGCGCAGCGGATCACATTTGCTCTGATATCGTGTTGGAAAGTAGAAAAGATAATGAACGGTGTGTTTTATTCTTCCACATTGGGGTAATATACAGGTGATTACAAAGACACTTAAATATGGACTCATGATGTGGGACAAAATCCAACTACTCCTAAAGACTCTAATAGACCGACATATTAACATCAAGCTAATAATTCCAACATTTAATGAGAGGATATTCTGGAGTCCTGATCATAAATTTTATCGAGCCACAATTTGGCCAACAATGTTGTATAAATTTGAGTGTTTGACAGTAAAGAAGTGAGGATATCTTATACAAACTTGTACATGCATTGCACTCTAGTTGAAAAATGGGATACAATTTTCGAGGTATGTTTGCCCAAGCTCGTTATGTCTGATTCCCTCAAGAGTTCCTCTCCAAGTAGAGCTTACAAAACTTGAACCATTTTTTTTTTCTAAAACTCATCACACTTGTAGGGAGGGCACACTAGTATCTCATAATTTATACCGCTAGGTATATATTACATTTGAAATGCAACAATTAGTAAGAGACACTCCCGGGCAGTCAGGGGATCTCCAATTGCCCAATGGTGGGCCTTGCGAATGTATACATGTCAATTGAGGGTGCGTATACATATTGATACTTCTGTCCATCAGAATCGACCCTGTTCTAAATGTTGTGTTCTGGTAGGGTCATCCTCAAGGTCAAGAGACTCAAAAGTCAACTAGGGTGATGCCCTCATTTTCAACACCAAGTTGTATGTGCAATTATTTGAGTGAACATTTGTGAGTAGGGAGTAAGATTATTTACAATAGAAAGCCGAAAACAGAGACCCTGGCGACGTATGTCGAGGTAATCTTGGTGTGATAAACATTGAGGCGGGGATTTAGCTCCGGTGGGGGTACTAGTGTGGGTGGTGGAAGTGGGGTACTAACATAATTGATGGCGGTAGGGCTTCATGTAGATGAATGAGGGCGCTTTGTGCTGACTTGGTCTGGTTGGCATACAACCGTGAGTGGTAGGATTGCATGCTATAGCGACTGGAGGAGGCCCCAATTGTCGTCGTAAATTTAGCCTCCACAAACGAGTATGCTGGATTGCCAATGTGAGCGTGGTTAGGCTTAGAGTGCGTAGGCAAGCACATATGAGAGTTCGCAACTCATGCATGAAGTAGCTTAGGTAGTGGGCCTAGGCCATTGATAGGCCTGTAACATGACATATTCGCTCCAGAAATCGTCCACAAAAGCCTCCACCGAGTCCATTTGATGTACTGCACTTAGACGCTCAAAGGAGTTTTCGGGACAACTTGTGTCCTAGTGCAATATGAGTTCTTCTTTCAACATTGCCTACGTCATGTGTGGTATTGATTGGGGAAGCCAACACATCCAATGAAGGCTGGATCCCTCCATGTAGATCATTGTTAGGGGCACCTTGACTCTGTTATGGGCCGGGCTCCGGGGCTCTGGGACTCTGGGCCACCAAGTGTTACTCCCGCTCTCGCCCCCGAAGTCTAGTCCCTCCCATAACAAGGGTCGCAACCCACACACCCCAACCCGTCTCCTCAACCAGTTTAATCGAGGCGGGTTGTTGAGGCGGGGATTCGATCCCCCGCCCCCTTGATGAAAACCTTTCAACACAGGCCTCATCACCAACTGAGCGGTGTTGAAAGGTTCTCATCAAGGGGGCGGGGGATCGAATCCCTGCCTCAACAACCCGCCTCGATTAAACTGGTTGAGGAGACGGGTTAGGGTGTGTGGGCCGCGACCCTTGTTATGGGAGGGACTAGACTTCGGGGGCGGGAGCGGCAGTAACACTTGGTGGCCCAGAGTCCCGGAGCCCGGCCCATAACAGACTCACTTCAGAGGTGAGTTATAACTCCAATGACTGCTTTGCGCGGGCAATCCAGCCTAACAAATCAGAATAAATGAATAAGGGAACCTCCACTCGCCAGAGTGGAGGGTTGGATGGTGCAGGTGAAACGAGGGCAGAGAGCTCTGCCATACGACTCGGTGTTATCAGGGTTTGTCATATCGATGTGCGCTTAATTGGTTGTCGTAGATGAGGGTGCTTTGCTAGTAGCCGTGTGGCGTTGACAAAGGATTTGAAAGATGTCGGTTAAGGCGTATTCTACTACATCCATACGAGAAAAAAGATGTTCCATAGAACGCTCCACCTCTTTAAGATGATCATTTGATGTAAACCGAAATTAGGATTTTGAAAATGAGTTAATTTTATGCGATCGATTTTACTTGTGAAAAAAGGGCCAAGCGGGCCAAATCGGATTTTCGCGCGCAAAATCGCTATCAACTTGAACCAATTTTTTTTTCTAAAACTCATCACACTTGTAGGGAGGGCACACTAGTATCTCATAATTTATACCGCTAGGTATATATTACATTTGAAATGCAACAATTAGTAAGAGACACTCCCGGGCAGTCGGGGGATCTCCAATTGCCTAATGGTGGGCCTTGCGAATGTATACATGTCAATTGAGGGTGCGTATACATATTGATACTTCTGTCCATCAGAATCGACCCTGTTCTAAATGTTGTGTTCTGGTAGGGTCATCCTCAAGGTCAAGAGACTCAAAAGTCAACGAGGGTGATGCCCTCATTTTCAACACCAAGCTGCATGTGCAATTATTTGAGTGAACATTTGTGAGTAGGGAGTAAGATTATTTACAATAGAAAGCCGAAAACAAAGACCCTGGCGACGTATGTCGAGGTAATCTTGGTGTGATAAACATTGAGGCGGGGATTTAGCTCCGGTGGGGGTACTAGTGTGGGTGGTGGAAGTGGGGTACTAACATAATTGATGGCGGTAGGGCTTCATGTAGATGAATGAGGGCGCTTTGTGCTGACTTGGTCTGGTTGGCATACAACCGTGAGTGGTAGGATTGCATGCTATAGCGACTGGAGGAGGCCCCAATTGTCGTCGTAAATTTAGCCTCCACAAACGAGTATGCTGGATTGCCAATGTGAGCGTGGTTAGGCTTAGAGTGCGTAGGCAAGCACATATGAGAGTTCACAACTCATGCATGAAGTAGCTTAGGTAGTGGGCCTAGGCCATTGATAGGCCTGTAACATGACATATTCGCTCCAGAAATCGTCCACAAAAGCCTCCACCGAGTCCATTTGATGTACTGCACTTAGACGCTCAAAGAAGTTTTCGGGACAACTTGTGTCCTAGTGCAATATGAGTTCTTCTTTCAACATTGCCTACGTCATGTGTGGCATTGATTGGGGAAGCCAACACATCCAATGAAGGCTGGATCCCTCCATGTTGATCATTGTTAGGGGCACCTTGACTCTGTTATGGGCCGGGCTCCGGGGCTCTGGGACTCTGGTCCATCAAGTGTTACTCCCGCTCCCGCCCACGAAGTCTAGTCCCTCCCATAACAAGGGTCGCAGCCCACACACCCCAACCCGTCTCCTCAACCAGTTTAATCGAGGCGGGTTGTTGAGGCGGGGATTCGATCCACCGCCCCCTTGATGAGAACCTTTCAACACAGGCCTCATCACCAACTGAGCCGCTCAGTTGGTGATGAGGCCTGTGTTGAAAGGTTCTCATCAAGGGGGCGGGGGATCGAATCCCCGCCTCGATTAAACTGGTTGAGGAGACGGGTTGGGGTGTGTGGGCCGCGACCCTTGTTATGGGAGGGACTAAACTTCGGGGGCGGGAGCGGGAGTAACACTTGGTGGCCCAGAGTCCCGGAGCCCGGCCCATAACAGACTCACTTCAGAGGTGAGTTATAACTCCAATGACTGCTTTGCGCGGGCAATCCAGCCTAACAAATCAGAATAAATGAATAAGGGAACCTCCACTCGCCAGAGTGGAGGGTTGGATGGTGCAGGTGAAACGAGGGCAGAGAGCTCTGCCATACGACTCGGTGTTATCAGGGTCTGTCATATCGATGTGCCCTTAATTGGTTGTCGTAGATGAGGGTGCTTTGCTAGTAGCCGTGTGGCGTTGACAAAGGATTTGAAAGATGTCGGTTAAGGCGTATTCTACTACATCCATACGAGAAAAAAGATGTTCCATAGAATGCTCCACCTCTTTAAGATGATCATTTGATGTAAACCGAAATTAGGATTTTGAAAATGAGTTAATTTTATGCGATCGATTTTACTTGTGAAAAAATGGCCAAGCGGGCCAAATCGGATTTTCGCGCGCAAAATCGCTATCAGCGCTCGGACTTTGATAAGACCGTTAATATTATTTGAGATTGAACTTCTAAGCGTTTAACGGATTGAACCAAAAGGAGATCCGTACGATCACAAACATAAACTACAATAATAATTTATGAGATAACGGAAATTAAAGCAGTAAGAACGTTCAAAGGCAAATCTGAATTCGGATTTTGAAAATGAGTTAATTTTATGCGATCGATTTTACTTGTGAAAAAAGGGCCAAGCGGGCCAAATCGGATTTTCGCGCGCAAAATCGCTATCAACGCTCGGACTTTGATAAGACCGTTAATATTATTTGAGATTGAACTTCTAAGCGTTTAACGGATTGAACCAAAAGGAGATCCGTACGATCACAAGCATAAACTACAATAATAATTTATGAGATAACGGAGTAAGTAGAGCTGAGAGGTCAGCTTGAGTGTTGGATCTTTGTGAGATCTGAGGTAGGTGCATCCTGGATTGTATGCACCTGAGATTGCTTCTGCACGTCCAGTCCCTTGAAACACCTTTCAAAAGGATGGCCTGGTCGGCCACAGAAGCTACACGCTTCCTTTTGTCCTTTCTTCAAAGCAGGGCCAGGTGCCCTAGAGCTTCCACTATCATCAGACTTTCTCTTGTCTTTTCTCGCTTGCAGCCCACGATTCTTTGTGTTATCTATCACCTTTATTTTCAAGGCAACTTCAACCACTTCTGCGTAATCCTCAGATTTGTACGTGCTTGCCAACTGCTGGGTGTCACTCCTAAGACAACCCAAAAAACGCATCACTCTGCCCGCCTTAGAGACTACCAAATCCGGAGCAAATCTGCTCAATTTGCTAAATTCAACTTCATATTCACTAACTGTGAGTTGCCTCTGCTTCAGGTGCAAAAAGTTATTAATATGTCTGCCTTGCTCGACGGTCGGCAAGAACTTCTTCAGAAGCATTCCTTTGAACGATTCCACATGAACATCTATCGGTAAGGCTCTCTTTCTCCCTTATCCACCATCTCTTCGCAAGGCCCTTCAGATATTAAGCGACAACCATCCCCTTTTCATCACCCGAAATCCCTGAATAGGAAAACATTTCCTCAATAACGATGATCCAGTCGTCTAATGCCATGAAGTTGGCTCTACCATTATAGGTAGGAGGTCCTAGTCACTGAAAGTGCGATATAATGTTCATCTCTGGTGGAAGTGATAATGGAGGCACCGGAGGAGCAGGAGGAATAGGGACGAGTTGACTCACTACAGGGTCCTGCACTCTAGGTTGTTGCCCTGAGACTACAACAAACAATGCCTGAATTTGCGATTGCATCTCAACCATCTGCCTTGACAGAGCCTCATTGCTCTACCACAACCCTTCGATCATGGCTTCGCTCTGCGCACCCGATGACTCACCCTCGGACTGGGGAGTCGACCTCATCGCAACACGCTTTGCCACATCACTACAAGACAAACGAACATCAAATGAAGACCTAGCTTAACGCTAAAAAAATCGGGTGAATTTCAGTTAAAAGAAATGACATGTAACTATGCTAGAATGCAACCCTTTTTATAATTTAAAGTACCTAACATGCTCCTAACATAAATCATTCCCAGAGAGCAAGTATATAAACTAACAGTAAGTAACACCAGAAAAAGCTAGCAAGTAGTCAAACACTAGAAGTAACACTATGGGCGTCAACAAACTGACACAGACCCACAGTAAACAAGTCTAAACTGTCATACAAGAAGTAGCTACCTCACAACAAAGAGGAAGAAAACAAAAGACTGCAAAAAGTTGCAACACTGAAGACACCAGCTGTAACGATCCAACCTGCTACTGCTCTGAACCTGAGACATTCAAGGAAAGAACACCTCAGAAACAAGTTGCAAGAGGCGGGAAAAGAGGTAAAAAGTGTCAGACAATCCTCCAAGTAGGCGGAGAATAACGAATAACTAGCAACAAAAGTCAAAGAAATCAACAGGAACAGAGGAGAAAGCACTAGCTAAGCATCTATAACCAAGCAATCTCAATACCAAGAGCAGACAGAGTTGCGTATATATATATACACGAGCAGCTCCGCACGGGCAAAGCCCGTTCTCACTGGCTTAGCGGACTGCGCCAGCATTCAACAGTACCCGGCTGGCGACGGCGGGCTTCGCCCGCCCACAACATATACATATGAGTACTCAAAATGGTCGTAAAAAATATACATCAATATTTTATAATTATTTTTTTCAAAAACATTTATATTTTAACAAAAAATCATTTTAAAGTAAGTCATTATATTTTGAAATTAATTTTTGTAGACCTAATGATAATCTACCATAGTTGGTCTAGGAGGTCTATTAAAAACTTTTGGATTTAATGAATTTCCATCGTTATTTTTATTATAAGGATATGATGTAATTACACAAATAGTCATTACATTTTGATAGTTTATTAGGATGTAGTCTTAATCACCTAGAGAGGGGGGGGGGGTGAATAGGTCTCTTTTAGTTTTATGTTTTAACCTAGTTGTTTTCTGATTTTAGGTTAGTTATATATCAAGCACACAGAAAACACACAATGGTTTATAGAGGTTCCTCAAGACAGGGTGTCTTGAGTAGTCCTCTTTCCCCCTTCACCTTTCTAATAATGAGTTAGATAAGACCAACACCTCCAAACGCAGCTCCAAGAGCTTACAACACAGATCCCTCAGGATCTCTCAGGTTTTCCCAAACCCTACCTCAGGCTCAACAACCCTACCTCAGATCTCACAAAGATCCAACACTCAAGCTGACCTCTCAGTTCTACTTACCCCAAAGAAGGACAGAAGCTTGCACATGTGTATCGACAGTCGTGCCATCAATACGATCACGGTGAAGTATCGTTTTCCCATTCCCCGCCTCGATGATCTCTTGGACTCGATGGCTGGTGCCCAGATTTTCTCGAAGATTGATCTCCGCAGTGGGTACCACCAGATCAGAGTTAGGGAAGGGGATGAGTGGATGACGACCTTCAAGACGAAGGACGGCTTGTATGAGTGTCTTGTCATGCCATTCGGGTTATCGAACGCGCCCAGTACGTTCATGAGGGTGATGATACAGGTCTTGCAGCCTTACATGAGCAAGTTCCTGGTAGTATATTTTGATGATATATTAATTTACATCCAGGGCCGCATCGATCACTTACACCACATCCGCCTCGTATTTGATCTTCTACGGAAAGAGCATCTATATATCAATTTGAAGAAGTGTTCCTTTCTGTCTGCATCGGTACACTTCCTAGGCTATATCATTTCCGCATCTGGTATATCAGTCGACTCGGACAAAGTCAAGTTTATTCATGATTGGCCTGTCCCATCGAATATCCATGAGGCCCGAAGTTTTCATGGATTAGCCACCTTCTATAGGAGGTTCGTTCGAGGATTTATTTCTATTATGGCCCCATTTACGAGTTGCCTCCGCAAGGGTGATTTTGTGTGGACGAAGGCCGCCACGCGGGCCTTCAAGGAGATTAAGGAGAGACTGTCGTCCGCTCCTGTTCTCCGTTTACCTGATTTTTCCAAGCCCTTCGAGGTGGCCTGTGACGCATCGGGCGTTGACATTGGTGGAGTGCTTAGTCAGGAGGGTCATCCAGTTGCTTACTTCAGTGAGAAACTGAATGACGCCCGACAAAGGTACTCCAACTACGATCGGGAGTTTTATGTCGTAGTACAGGCCCTTCGTCATTGGCGCCACTATCTCCTACATAAGGAGTTCGTTTTGTATTCTGACCACCAGGCCCTGCGATATCTTGATTCACAGAAGAAATTAGGCCACCGTCACGCAAAATGGGTGGAGTATATGCAGGAGTACCATTATGTTCTTAAGCACCGAGCGGGTGTTGAGAACAAGTCGGCTGACGCTCTGAGTTGCCGAGTCGGCCTCCTGCACACCATGAGCTCCAGAGTAGTGGGATTTGAGCGCTTAGTCTTTGATTACCCTGAGTGTCCAGACTTTGGTGAGATTCATGCCGCGCTATCACGGGACCCACCTGATCCTCGTGAGGGCTACATGATCTCTGACGGGTACTTATTTATTAGCTCTCGCATCTGCATTCCTCAGATCCCCCTCCGTGATTTTCTCATCTGGGAACTGCACACAGGTGGAGCAGCGTGTCATTTCGGTCGTGATAAGACGATAGCCTTAGTCGAGGATCGCTTCTTCTGGCCTAGTCTGAAGAAAGACGTCACTAGAGTTGTCCGACATTGTCGAGTCTGTCAGACTGCGAAGGGGTCCTGCCAGTCCACTGGATTGTACACTCCATTACCCATCCCTCTGCGACCTTGGGCTGACATTAGCATGGACTTTGTACTCGGGCTCCCTCGCACATTGAAGAGGTTCGACTCGATCTTTGTTGTGGTGGACCGTTTCTCTAAAATGGCCCATTTTATTCCGCGTCGAAAGACCGCTGACGCCTCGCATGTGGCGGTCTTATTCTTTAGGGAGGTTTTACCACGGGTTACCCTCGTCCATCGTCTCGGATCGCGACGTGCGATTCATGAGCTACTTTTGGAAAACATTGTGGAAAAAGACGGGTACAACCCTGAAGTTCTCCGCCTACCACCCCCAGACGGATGGACAAACTGAGGTGTCAACCGTAGCTTAGGGACCCTCTTGCGTTGTCTAGTTGGGGATAACCCGTCCACTTGGGATTCAGTGTTGCCTATAGCTGAGTTTGCATGTAATAGTTCCGTCAATAGGTTCACAGGTTTGAGTCCATTCCATATCATATTAGGATATGAACCTAGGAAACCTATTGACTTGATTGATATTCCCCTTGAGTCCCGACCTAGTGAGTCTGCAAAGTCCTTCATCCAGTATGTGCGTGCACTTCATGAGTCGGTCCAAAAAAAATTGCAGCTAGTAATGATTATTATAAAGACCGAGCAGATCAGCACATACGTGAACAAAATTTTGAGGCGGGAGAGCAGGTGTTGATTCGCATTCGACCTGAGAGGCTCCCACGAGGGCCCACAAAGAAACTAAGCGCTCGTCGAATGGACCCCTACACAGTCATGCGGCGGATCGGTACGAACGCATATGAAATCGACATTCCTCATGGTATGGGCATCAACCGAGTATTCAACGTAGAAGATTTGACTCCATACTACGAGGAGCGCGTGTATGTGAACCCTTTCTCCACACCCACACCTGAGCTTTGGCCACCCTCAGTCCCTGCCAACCCTACCCCACCCGAGGAGTCACTCCAGGAGGTTCACCCGACACCAGCGACGGTCCCGCCGAGCCAGCAGTCAGACAGAGATACATTACTGTCAGAGACACCGGTTCCTACCAGCGACATATTTCAGATCATGGGCCACGATTTCTACACCGTTGGCGGACGACCCATTGTCCGCTATCTTGTTCGTTGGAGCGGTCGCCCGCTATACGATGCTACATGGATTTCTTCAGAGGAGCCCGAGAGACTCGCCCCGCAGCTTCGCCGAGAGTATGATCATCTTCACTCTCCGGAGATGAGTGCTTTCAAGCCGGGGAGAGTTGATGGCGCGCACGTTTATTCCCGCAGGAGGCGGTGAACCCTCGCTCGGACGACCGATCCGAGCCCACGGTTGTGTCCGGATCGTCGTTGCGAGTCAATTTACTATATTCATTTATGTATTTTGAGTTTTATTTAGCGCCCGATCGGGCCGGACGTTATGAGCCGTTCGTTTCGGGATGCCCTAGGTAGGTTTTATTATATATAGGCGTATTTGGGGCTAATTTCAGTATCGTAAGTTGCCGCAAAGCTGCAGCCGTCGGTCTCCCGACCTTGCCCCAGTAGTCCCGCTCCCTCTTGGTGTGACTCCAAGAATCGCCCGCCGACTCTCCTCCCTCCAGCCTGCCGCCACAGTCCTCCTCCCTCCAGCCCGCCGCCACAGTCCTCCTCCTCCTTCCAGCCCGCTGCCACTGTCATCTTCTTCACGCCAGCCTGCCGACTACCATCCCCCTCCTTCCAGCCCGCCGCCAAACGTCTCCTCCTCCAGCCAACCTGCCGCCACAGCCCACCTCCTCCCTCCAGCCCGCCGTCAAACACCTCCTCTCCACCTACCTACATCCAGCTACCCCGACCTTCTCCCAACAGCAACCTCTCCGCCCCATTTCCCCTCTCCTCCTCCAACTCCCCTTCCCCTTCCCAGCCGTGGAATCCACTCCAAAACCAGCCCGCCCCCGTAACACCCGAGCCTTCCCGCGCACGAAACTGAGCCATCCTCGTCCTGATCCACCTGTCCGACACCCCGACACTGCAGCAACCTCGAATTTCTACAATCAACCCCTATTCGTCGTCCGCCTGCACGCGTAAGTTGTACTTGGAGTTATATTTACTATTGTTGAACATTTGACACATTTACCTTGTAGTGAATGTTTATCCCACTTTGTTATTAGTATTGTACCCCGTGTGATTTGCAGGGTTTATTCCGCACGCGCTTAAATATTTGCAACTCGCTCGCTTATGAATTAGTGCTTGCCCTCTTTACTTAAAATTTGTGATAGCTCGTGCCCCTGCTAATTTTCTTTATAATAATTAATTACTTGTTGTAATTTGAGCGGACCACTCCTGCACGACATTGCATCTCATCGCATTTAGGGCTGTATTAGCGAACCCCCACCCAAGTAGACCTACCACTGCATCACTAAACTATACATGAGAACAGTGGGCTTTTACATGGGCTTATTCAATTCTTCTACAATTATAAAAGGTTTTGTTTTTTTCTTATGTTTTAAATATAAGGTTAAAAATTATCATGCCTTTAGCGATCATTTTTCTGTTGACTTCAACAGCCTATCATGATACTGAGTAGAGTCTAAATCTTTTACTGTTTAGATGTAAACTAAGATACTTTTCTAAGATATATATAAGTTTTTAAGTGCCGTTATTGTAAAATAGAGTTTACTATTCTAGTTCATATCCATGTCCCCTTAATCCAATTAATCTTTAAAGCAATTAGTATCACCAATTATTGATTCATCATTATTCGGATCATTTGGGGCCAGCTTTATAAATCCTCGTTTTTCATTCATTCTTGTCTAAGTGTTGCTCGAAGGGTTAACCTAAACTACACAAATCATTTTGAACAACTAAATCCATGCTACCTTGATTGCACCTCATCTCCTATCTAATCCTGTTACACTAACTTATCTAGTCATCTTATTTGTGCATTTGCTAATATTTGTTCTATGCATACTCCGGCCACCTCAGTGTCTTTTCTATTATTTTATCTTCAATAGATGTCACTTTCAATGTTACTCCATAATCATTCATTAATTTATCTTTTTTTAAGTTTTTCCTCACATCTCAGCTTTCTCAGGTTTGCTACACTCAATTTAGATTTTGGCAAATTTTATGTTGTACACTATTAGATTTATACAATATCATTGACCTAATTGGCTAATTGGAATTTTATAAACTTCCCGTTCTCCTAATATTCTCTTATCCAATAGCACTCTCAAGGCACTTCGCCATTTTAACAACCTAACATCAACTGTATTAGTTATATTATCATTTATATCCCCTTTTTTTGAATAATCGTTCCAAAGCACTTAAACGTATAAGACGTAGGTATCTCTTATTAGATTGATAATAATTAAAATGGCGGAGATGAAAAAAGAAAACAAGATGTCCTTGGTCCTCACATGACTGTCTCAACATCGATGGCTACTAGGTGACACCATCTCATGTGTTCTGAAGCTTCGACTCTTTTTTCTCAATTTCAGCAAATGTTTTTATCAGCATGAACTAATAAAGGGTAAAGGGCAGACCTTCTATTGTAACATGAATATTTGTAAGTTCAGCTTTGTGTAAGTAATCATGTTATCCCATTGTGATATGTTATAACTCATACATATTTCATCGTGAAGGGCTGATAGTTAACCTTTGATTTGAGTTATAAGGAACCCTTAGATTTTTGAAATCAAGGGAAATTAGGAGGGCTTTGTCTCATTAGCCAAAGTGATGCATGTACAAGTTATAGAAAATGACACACCGAGCTAAGAATTATTTAATTCTTATATGAAATCATATGAATTGCTGAGCGAGGGACACCATAGAAATATAGTATTAATTAATAAATCAATAGTTTGATTAATTAGATGAGATAATATTAGAGCATGAATCGGTCAAATAATTAAAGCTTAATTTTTGATCATATAGATAAGTGATGGGATTGAGTAGAATTGGGAGGTTGGCTCAAGGATTTTCATAATGCAACTACAAGTTTGCATATGAAAAGTACATTGATCATGTGCAGATGACATGGCTTAGGAGGGGTGAATGTGATATCTAAATGTCACACAGTTCATTTTTGTTTAATTAATCATGTTTATGCTTCATTCTAATATTTCAGTAAATAGCTCTTTCATATGATTTCTTCATGGAGGCACTATATTCATGATAAAAGCTAGTAAGAGAGAGAAAGCAGTAACTAACATGGGTTGACGTGGTAGATGTCTTATATATATATTACTTGTAATATTTTTAAATTTTATTTCGTATAAGAGATCTACGGGTGATATGCACCGGGCTCCTCCCCTACGGCCAATTGCGACAGTACCCTGATCGTGACAGTGCACGGGAGGTCTCAGTGCCCCGCGTGACAGTACTCCGGCCACGACATTTCCCCAGCGTGACAACGCTCCCGCCTCTCGCAAACCCCCGAGCGCTATACTCCGCCCGTCGCTCGTTTTTCCGTGTGCACGGAGATTTGCGAGCGGCGGGGAGAGCACAATTTTATTGTAAGGGACTTTGCCTATATGAGAGCATTTTTGTAAAATTAAAGAAAAAACACATTGAAGAAATTGAAAATTTTGTAATAAAGAGGGGTAAAACCGGAAAGTTGAATGTTTCACCAAAGGGTGTTTTCCACTTTTAATATAGTATGGATAATGATCACAAAACTATTAAGGATACAATTATCTAGAAGTGCTTTAATATCCATGTTTGGGGCCCATGCAGCCACGCTAGAAAAAAAAACTTAGAAGCTTGTTTCTGTTAATTTCAAGTTAAATTTCAAATGTACGACACATCAATAATGTATTTATGCTGGTAACTTACCCTTTTATTGAGAGCAGTGCATTAAAAAGTCAACTATTCTGTTTAATTTGCTGGAACCTAGACCTTTTTTGATGCAGGAGGGAGCATCAGAAGAAGACATACGCCACTTGCCGAAGTTCAAATTCCGAAGAACAGGAGATTTTGGTAAACTTGGTGAGATGTCATCTTCTGGAGGTGTAATGAGTGAATGTGGAGATCCTCATAATGAAATTGTGCTCTCACAAGAAAATGCGGTAAGCTCTTGTTCATTCAAGTTTAGAATACCTATTGACAGTTCACGGATTAATGAGGTAATTATCTTTGAAATTTTAATACGTAGTTACTAATTTGATTTGCATATGATAGTCATTATGCTATTTCATTGATTTTTCTCCGCATAATTTTGTAAAAAGGTTAGAAGTTTTTTGTACAAGTATGGATGTCAGTTGGAATGGAATTTAAAGGCTAACATGAGTTCTTTGTTAGATAATTTTTTGTATTCTCTTTCTATCAACTAGAAGGGATGACCTTAATTGAAGCACTACTTACCTTACAAATGTGTCGGAAAGGGTATATGAGGAGATATAGTTTTTTTCCTGGTGCTTCCCTCTTCTTTGACTAGAAATGCCTGTTTTAATAACTGGAGGTGGAATTTAGATTCTATTTTGCCCCCCCCCCCCCCCCCCCCCCCCCCCCTCCCAGTCATTTTGCAGACTCCATGAACATATATGTTCAACATTGTGGAATAAGCTTAATATTATTTCTTTAAATAGATGAGCTACCTCGCACTGCTGCAAGAACACATTACCATACCTTTCAATTTTCTTATTCGCTGCTGGGACAAACCACCATAATAGCATCCAATGTAGAAACATCTTACACATGAGTGGGGTGTGAACAAAATCAGGAAAGGTGGTTAAAAGCCCTTGGATTTTGTTTTGGAATATCTGTTGCATGATGATAATGGTGACAGTTCAAAAATGAGGCACATATCACAGTTTGATATTAGATGAAGATTGCAATCAAAGATTTTTGAGAATTGAGGAATGTTTGAGAAGTAGGAAGATGACAAAGGATCTCTCACTGTTCTCATTGTTCACGCGAAAAGGAAGCTTGAAGTCTCGACGTTCTCTTCGATGAGACCATAGCAGTTTGAGTAGTTTGCGATATGGAAGCTCATAGATGGGGTATCCGATTTTTCCACTTGTAATCCATGTCAATATTGGATAGAAACTACAAAATGCGGTGGTATAAACCCGACATCAGCGTGAAGAACACAACTTGCCAAGCATCCTTAAGTGTATGTGTTTTTTGAAAAAAAAAACTACTATCGCCGCAGACCCGCCCTTCTAACAGGGCCTTAGTGTCTTAGTGTATTGTATTTGCAGATGACATAATTCAAATTTGTGAGATAAATTAGAACAATGAGTATATTATTAGAATAGAGCTTCAAATTAGTAGAACACACATTTGAGTGTATGTTAGACAATTTTAGTGAGTTAAAGTGAGCAATTATCAAGTTCTCTTATTAGAAGTTAAAAGATTCCTAGGCATGATAAGTTTAAATACTTTGAAATTCAAAAGATGAGGATATAGATTGTGATATACTCTCTAGTGGTAAGGCTCGTACGAATCTACACTTGTAGAAGACATGGATAGAATTGTCATTTGGATGATCAGAGATCGTTGTCGTGTAACATCCCGCTTAGGCTGCCACAATTGAAAGCATTGTTCTCCATCAGAAGCAGGGGTTAATATAAAATATTTTTTACATAAAATGTGAAACAACTAGAAATCATATTGCGCTTAAGAATTATTGTCATATCTCTAACTAGGGACTGAGCATCTTAGAATGTAAAGATATATATATATATATTAGCATTAATATTATAACAGGTTTACATTACAACATCGTACGTATATATTTATATGCCTTTGAATATATAGCACAAAACATGGCATTTAGATGCATCCATAAAATCACCATACCATCACCAAAATGGTGAGTCCCTACATTTACCTTGTTACGTTCGTCCATCTTCTTGAGTGCCTCCATGATGACCTTAACCCATAGCTGATATTTCCGTTCCTTCGTTTGATGTCTCCCTTTGTCTGACAATTTACTAGAAATTTCTTCGTCTTACTTTCCCCGGTCTTAAAAATATATTTAATATAAAGGTTTAGTCATAATGACTTAGTGATGTTTTACCTCTTTAACTGTTTGCAAAATCAAAGAAAGGTTAGTAGCAAACTATATAAGAAATGTGCAGTAATTTATGAAATGAAATGAAGCTTAAGAAATAAGCATTGATCTAATCATTGATCTCTAGCTAAGCATTAACGTAGTAATACATTATGTTCTTTATAAAGTGAACTTATATTTTTCACCACATATGGTATTAAGCATAAATTCATCATGATTCTTAATCTTACTTTCATTCACATCTTCTTTACTTTTCATCTTATTTCATTTATTTGACAAGGTTAAGGTAACTTAATCTTCTTTTCGTAAACTCCATTTTTGGGTGTGTTAACATGGTCGTGTCATGTTGGTTCATTGCTATCGAATAAGCATGAAGCCCCTATGGGATACCTGAACCAAAGTCTCATCATCATATCAGTTCAGGGCTATCGAACAAGCATGGACTCCCTATGGGACACCTGAACCGATGTCTTATCATTGGCAGGCAATTCCCTAACCCTTAACATTGTCCTTATGCATCGATGCATTTATTTTGCATTCATTTAGCTTTCAGCATTTCTAATCTTTAATTCGTTGGTTGTATTTTAGACTTTTACTTTATGCTCCCTTCAGAATTCATTCATTTATTTCTTAATATTCTTGTCACATATGGTTGACATATGTCGATCGGACATCTAGAATATATTTCATCTGGTTATCGGTATAATGGGCAGCCTAGTGCGCGAAGCATCCCCGCGTAGCGAGGCTCCAGGGAAGGGTCCCACCACAAGGGTGAAATGTAGGCAAACCTTCCCCTGCATTTTTGCAAGTGGCTGCTTATCTAGTTATCGGTATCATTAAAAAAATTCCTTTCCCATCATAATTCCATAACATATAAACATCAAAATACTTGCTCGTTTTATAAGAACAATTCATCGAAATATTGAAATCATAGACATGAACTTAAAAGAAAATAAACGTAAATTAAAGAAGTAAGAATCTCACCAAAGCTTTTCTTTTACCCTTTTCCTTGCCAGGGTTAATGTCTCTTCCTTCTGTTGATGCCATCTCAAGTGCTATTTTTCCACCGGGACTTTCGTTTAATTAAGGATGGACTCTGAAATACATAGATTTCACTTTTAAGTTTTTGTTATTAATACGAGTTGCAATCTAGGGAAGAGGTTTCATTAACAACACTAGGAGGATAATCGGGTTTATGAACACTTTATGGAGTTTAACCTTACTTTCAATAAGATGAAAATAACATAAATAACCACTGATGAGCTAAACCATTGATTGTATGAAAATAACGGACGTAACCACTAACAGCCTTCCCAACTATATTTCAGATTTGAGCATCATAACCACTAATTACATTATTTTTATAACAATAACCTTCAACATTATAGTCCTATCAGTTTAGAGCAGCTGGTACTCAAAGGAAATCCACAAA
Organism: Dactylorhiza incarnata; assembly: GCA_033032865.1. Taxonomy (NCBI): domain Eukaryota; kingdom Viridiplantae; phylum Streptophyta; class Magnoliopsida; order Asparagales; family Orchidaceae; genus Dactylorhiza; species Dactylorhiza incarnata. Next base: position 6,941,052 of record JAWHQI010000085.1, read on the forward strand.
AAGTTCATTGAGAGGACCACAAAAAGTTTAGATAATCAATATAATTCTATAGAAGAATTAGAAGAAGAATGACCAAGCTAGGAGCAGCCAAATGCATCAGGAAAGAAAACTAAAAATCACCAATCAACATACCCCCTTACAGACCATTATTAGAAGAAAGAAAAGAAGTTCCATCTCATATTTCAAGAAAGAAGAATCACCATAACTTAAAGGATTTACCTTCATTTTCACCGAATAAATCTCCAGCTGGACTCGGCAAAGCAGCATGGATCACAATAACAAAGCAGAAAGCTCAATTCATGACACTAAAGCCACATGAGTTCGGCAAGAGGAAGAAAAGAAAGAAGAAGTTCGTGAGCTTCCGACGATTGCAACCCCGTACGAGGAATCCTTAATCGTCCCGCTTGGGAAGTGCTCGCATGAAGAGAAAACAAAAGACGGGAAATGAAATGATCGAAAGCCGATTATTCCCTTTAATTTCATCATCGCGTTTCATTATGCCCCTAAAATGCCCATACCTCAAAACCTTTGGCTTGTAATCAGGTATTACTAAGCAACTGTTATGGGCTTCTCCCGTAACAGCGGTAGCATCGCCGGAGGATGGCCGTAAGCGGGGATGCCTAATCGGGGTGTGCTCGGGAGGAGAGAGTTACCACAATCTTATTAAGTGGACGGGGAATAGGTAACTTCCTGCTTGCTTCTATTCCATACAATCAATGTTTTTAAATAGACTTACATGACACAAGACCCATAAATGATAATTCCTAACTTTTAACCCCCAACCACTAAATAAAGACAACACTAAAAGACAATCCAACAATAATAAAGGACAGCACAATAATAATGATAAACCACTGATAAAAGACAACAATAAAGATAATTATGCCCGCCGCCTAATGCCCATAACATCTTACTCGACCTTCAAATCGAGCTTGTCCTCAAGCTCGAACAAAGCTTGGCCGAATTTGATCATCTGGCTCCTTTATTTCATGCCAAAACAACTCCGTGTAGTGCGTCACGGTGGCGGGGGCTTTAGAGAGTGACAAGCCTTCTTCGAGCTCACCAATGTCACGGATGATGGTGACGTCACCCGCTGGTTGTAGCATTGGTGCCGATATGATCGAAGAGGAGACCGTAACATGAGCTTGAAATGATTGAAGTAGTGGTGGAGAATCCTTCGCAGATGCCCGAGGACTACTCAGAACCATATCAATTTTTGTGCGATGACCCGAAATGCAGGGCAACAGCTTCGACCATGCTGTGATGCTTTGGATGGTTCGAGAGTGGTTGTTGTTGGACGGAGGTTGCAGCATCTGGAATTGAACTGAGGTTGCACGACTTGCTTCGACGTTGTGTACCAAACGAAGGCTAGGTTTTGAAGGCGGAGTGGGCTGTCGAGGAAGACGTTGCTGAAGATGACATCGACGACAAAAATGCTTCGATAGTGGTTGTTGCGAAAGTGGGGAGGAGGAATGTGGTACCGGGGGAAGGAAGACTTAGATCCCAAGTTGTCATGAGCTTCTCCCGTAACAGTGGTAGCGCCACCGGAGGATGACAGAGGCGAAGGATACAGTGGAGCCAGAACCGCGGCTGCACAAGCGGGGTGTGCACATGAGGAGAGAGCTACTACAATCTCATTAAGGACGAGGAATAGATAACTTCTTGTTTGCTTCCATTCCATACAGTGCATGCCATTAAATATGCTTACAAGACACGAGATCTATAAATGATAACTCTTAACTTCTAACCCCCAATTACTAAGTAAAGACAACACTAAAAGACAAGACCACAATAATAAAGGACAACACAATAATAATGATAAACCACTAATAAAAGACAACAATAAAGTTAACTAGGCCCGCCACCCGAGGCCCATAGAAACAACCAGGTGGACTAGCAACTATAACAATTAATTGGACCGGCAACTAAAGAGGAAAGCCATGCCTTAAAATAGGAGCAACCCAAAACAATATCTCCAGGGCATATACACACATTATTGAACTATAACTTAATATAAGCAAACATAAATTACATAAAATCACGTTCAAAAGCCGTTTCAAGAAATCAATGCCACCTCGTTGATTTCATCATCAGGGAGTCTTTATTTTATTTAAATAAAAATTATTTAGTTATATTTGGGTGTAATCATGACTCAGAATTAACGTTGTGCCTAATCATGTTTGACGAGATATTACATGTCACATCTGGATCAACTGTTCCATATTTTATGTATTTATTTCCATGCATGTGTCTACCATTATGATCAGACGAGACCATAGTAGTCGCCCGAATCTATAAAGTAAACATATAGGGGTTCGTTTTCAGCAACCAAAGTTTTTGGACAGATATCCAGGATTTTTCATTCCTCTCCCATGGTACCGAAGCCTAGGACACTTCGGCCACCACCTTGCTTCAACCGACCACCACCATCATTTTACTAACCACCCATTCCTCGCTTTCTATAACTACATAAGTACCCTACTACAATTATCCAGCACAACCACACAATATTTCCACAGTAATTACCCAACTATCGTCCAATAACTATCTTAACCACCCACTTTCTCCACTCCATAATTCCCCTAACCTCCTCTTCCCAATAGGGGGTGCAAATGAGTCGAGCTCAAGCTGAGCTCGACAAATTTTCAAGCCCGAGCTTGCTATTTTGAGCTCGATCTCACATATACGGCTCGATCACATGTTTGTGCCGCTTTTGCATTCGTCACATGTTCTCTCTGGTCCACTGTGCTTCCAATAGCGCTATTAGGCTCATTTACGCTTCCATCATATGATACAAAAGATTAGACTGTGGATAAGGAAATAACTTCTCGAGCTAAGACTATATGGTTTAAATCGAGAAGTGTCTTAGGAGTATTATGCTATAGTAGTATAACTTGAAAACATAAACTGCAATCATGGTTATAGAGTTGTATGTATCTTAGCGTTAAGCAATAAACCAATCCCTGTTATCTAAAATGAGAATGTTAAGAGGAATACAACCAGCACTCAAGCCTTTATCCCACCATAGTGGGGTCGGCTATATGGATCATTTGTCGCCATTGCGCCCTATCTTTAGTCATAATCTCACTAATGCCTAAGTACATCATGTCTTTCCTTATAGTTTCATTCCAAGTCTTTTTTGGTCTACCCCTCCCCTGTTTAACGGGCCTAGTAGCCAAACTCTCACAACGCCTATCATGTGCCTCTAATGATCTCCTTGTACGTGTCCGAACCATCTTAATCGAGCATCTCGCATCTTCTCTACAATTGGTGCCATCTTAATTGAGAATGTTAAGAGGAATACACTATAAAATTAGGAAATATAGATTATAGATTGATTATGTTAGAGTAACATTTGTATTAAACTTAACATAATTGAGTATAAAAATTTGTGTTGCTTGGGTAACATGAATAGGAATTTAAAATAATTTGCTAGGAGTAAGTTCAAAAATTCAAGCAACAGTCAATAATAACAGGGGAAGAGAAGGATTCACATAGCTAATAAATCTATATGAATAGTACATATTTAAATGCTTATTAAATATATTTTATCTATTTAAACCATTTATTATTTATGTTTAATTTTCCTAATTATGTGTTGGCAAAATGCTAGTATACATCATATGCTCCCTTTAGGTTTGTTATGTAATCCCTTTATGATATTCTTTCCATGTAAATGAGAAGGAATCTTCAGGCCTTTTCTCTCAGTAGTATAAAAAAAGTAGTATTTCAATGTAAATTATAGTTGGATGTAGTTTTTGACCAGCTAAATAGCTATAACTTGAAAGAAATGTTCGAGGCTAGCAGTAAGCATATCCTATGGATAGGAAAATACTCTTTTTCCTATTACATTATAACTTTTTTTAATTTTAACTTAGGGATCTTTAAACAATGAAAATCATGATCATGATTTACATTATAGAAGTCCTATCAAATAAATTCACGAATTTTAATGACAGTTTACCTGTCCATCAAGCCTTGACAAGTGAACTTCATGCATATTATGTCAAAAAAATTTTTACTGATGGGCAGCCTGGTGCACAAGGTATCCCCGCACAGCTAGGTTCCGGGGAAGGGTCTCACCACAAGGGTGAAATGTAAGCAAACCATACCCTGCATTTTTGCAAGAGGCTGCTTCTAGGACTCAAACCCGGGACCTTCACACGACAACAACTCAACCGGTGCGCTAAGGCTCCCCTGCAAAATTTTTTTTTACTGACGAAGCATAAAAAAATGAAACCGTTAAATACTGGATTAAAATGGTTTTGAAAATTAGGAAAAATGGTATTTTTTCCTGTCTGGAATATGAGCCTTATTCTCTACATATAGCATAGGAGCCTTATTTCTCTACATATAGCATAAGAGCATTTTACTTGAACATAAAATTACTTTTTGAAAACATTTTAAAGATGTCATGCCTGTCATTATCATCGCACTGGGGAAGGAAAACTCAAATTAGAGCAAATAGTAACAAAATTGATTGTTTATATTGCACCAGAGGACATGTTTTGGGTTGTGTTTGGGATGGCTTTGACATTTTTGCTGTGATCGTATGAAACTGTGGAATCAAACACGTTTTAAACTTTGGAGGCCGCATTTTCCCAAACTCAATTTTTGGGGTTCGGATGATTGCGGCCACTATCGTCTGTCCGCACTTGGATGATTGTGGTGGTGTTTTGGCCCAAAACGCCATTTTTGGGAAATGTATTTCACGGCTTTAGCTACGCAAATGCGCTCCCTCCGTTTTTCACCACCGCTTCTCAGCCGTCACCATTTCCCAACGCAATTGTGAATCAAGTGGTGCAAATTGCATATAGAGTTCTGGTAGACGCCGCCGCCGCGAAGCCTGTTTTCCCAAACAATATTTTGGCCAAAACACCACCAACATCACTCTATTTGTATTTGGTCATGGCGATCACAGACACCCACACCCCATAAATGGATTTTGGGCCGAAAACACTACTCCCGAAGTTCCAAACACAAGGTAACAAACCGCGACCGTGTTTAATTCCACAGTTTCATACGATCAACGCACAATCGTCACGGATGTCCCAAACAGAACCTTAATCTATAACTCTCTCTCTCTCTCTCTCTCTCTCTCTTCATTCATCTGGTTTAACCCTCTCGAGCAATGCAGGAGTGTTGCATCTGCCTATCAGCGTATGACGATGGGGTCGAGCTGCGCCAACTCCCGTGCGGCCATCATTTCCACTGCGCTTGCATTGACAAATGGCTTCACATCAACGCTACCTGCCCTCTCTGCAAGTATAACATCATAAAAAGCAGCAGCTCCTCCAGGGACGAAGTATAGAAGGCCAAACGGTATCGTCTTTCTGTGCGCCCTCCACCCTTATTTGTGTTTGTCTTCTCCATTGTGTGGCTTTTAACAGGGAGTTTCCCATATCTCACACATGAATTTCTTGTTTTTTTTGGTTTGCACTAAAGAAAATCTATCTGTTATGTTTAATGGATATTATGTTCTACATTTGGAGTCATGTAGATATATCACCTCCTCTGTCCCCTGCTTAGAAAACAATACAAATTATATATGGGTTTGTAGTCATTGGCGCGACATTATCTTCGGCGAGTATTTGTTTCTGAAATTGGATAGGAAGCTGCGAAAATTATACTAATCACTGCATTCCTTTTTCTGAAACCAACTTCTTCTAGGCCTAGGGATTCCAACAGTTCTTCTCCCTTGGAGAGAGAGAGAGAGAGAAGACGAAGGGAAACTCATTGCCTTTTTATTATCTCACTCAGTTAATGCCACCGCTGATACGAGCCTCCGAATGGGAGCGGATGTGCGGTCTCGAGAGGGAGAAATCTCGGAGAGGATCGTCACGACCCTTCCTCGGCCTAATCTTCACAATGGCCGGAGGTACAATGGGAGCCAGGATCGACCGAAGGGAAGAGGGGAGGCTTGCTCAACCCTAGCCCTAGCCAAGTGGATGAAGGAAGGAGGCGATTCAAGAGAGCGAGCGAGGGAGAGAGAATTAGGGTTAAATCTTTCATAACCATAACCATCAAACCCACTCTCCCCACCTATATAGTGAGAGGAAAGTGTTTTAAAAAGGTATCAATTATACCCCCTCAACCGGGCTTCATAACACCCGAGAAATAAAATTGTGCGGAAATAAAGAGAGAATAATAGTGCGCGACGAATAAAGATGCAATGTACTAGTAGATACACATCATCCTGGATACGTGCGTCACCCCCTTCGTGGACCCATATCAGCCGCCTGTTAAGTCTCAGATTTGGCTGATTGCTTTTGCTTATGACTTCTCCTTGATAATTAAATCTTTAGTGGGGTCTTTTGAAGTAAATCTTCAAAAGGGGTGTTTTTGTGGGGTATAAACATTGAAGGGGTGTAATTGTAATTTGAAAGTTAGAGGGGTGCAAGCTGTAATTACGCAAACTTCGAGGGGAGATCCCGGTAAATAACCCTAATTGTAAATCAAATAACCTATTATCTCAACTCTTCTTCTCCTAATCTATCGCCTTAACTCCTTGCTTACATGGTACTTGCTTCAAATCTTCCTCTCCCTACTCCTATTCGCAGTTCCTCTCGTATAAGCTTAAAATGTCGACTACTGAGGTCATTCTATGTTCATTCGAAAGTTCTTTATATTCTTTTAGTCAATGTTCGGCCAAGAAATACTCTAGTGTTTGTTTATTGCTGATGAATTACAATTCTCAATCTTCATCAGATTTCATTGTCAGTGGCATGTATCAATATGCACGAGCTCGAAATAGTTTCGGGCTGACTCGAGTTTGAGCCTGCTACGCATTGTCTCCGACTTGAAGTCATCTTAATACCCACCATATGTGAAGATCATCCCTTGATTTCAAACGAGTTTTTGGCAATTTTAAGCAAAATTTGTTAGTACTGTAGACAGGAGCGTTAAGTTGTACCTCATGGCTCATTCAAAAATCTATATACTTTTTAAGAACCAAAATCAACCGAAAATTTAGGGATTGACCTAGGGTTTGTTTGGCGCAGCGTTTTTGATCCTGTGAGTTTGGAGACAAAAATGCCGCCATCATAAAATATTTGTCTGTCATGACAATTGTCATGACCGCCACTATGTAAAAAAAGGTTAACTTGAACATGAAAGTGGATAGAGTTTTATGACCGCCGCCACCGTTCCAAGCAAACCCCTAAGCAGGTTCTCATTCAAACTTCTGTGAAACTTTAGAAGCCGAGAAATAACAAAAGTGTTTTGTTTTTAAATCGGGTCTAAATTTAGGGACTAAGGTGTTTTTTTCCTATTAAAACGATAATAACCACGAAGACTTTTTAGCCCTTGGTTCAATCAAATTTGTGAGATTGAAAGATTTCGGTAGCATGTGTGGAATCGCGCAAACTTCTCGGTAGTCAGTAGTAGGTGTAGAATCACTACTCGTCGAGATTGGTTCCATGTTATGATGTTGATGAATCTAACCGAGGAAAGAGATGAGAGAGACTGTGTGATGTTGACGAGACCGTGGGAGAGGGCTAGGGGAAGTGTTTGATGAAGATGAAGCCATGAAGGGTGTCATTAATTATAGGAGGTTGTTATTTGCATCCCAATTTTGGCTGTGCAAATCTGATTAAGTGCAAACCAAATTAAAAAACCATAAGGACATGTGAACTCGTAAAAGGGGCGGCCTACACAGTTTTTTTTAAAACACGGTTTGCACAGCCAAAACGAATTTGCACATTATTTTTTTCTAAGTATATCTTCTATATCGTCGAATCCTGCTATTTCAACCCATTTTAAATTTCAACCCATTTTTAAACGTGATTGGTGCCTTATTTATATATATACTATATTAAAAGAAAAAAACACTATTTAGTGCAACATTTATCTTTTCAATTATACCTCTCTCTATTACAAGATTTCAAATTTTAAAATTTATGTCTTTTTTAAATTAAAATTAATTTATATGTCTTTCTTTAATTTTAAAAATTGTGGTCTCATGGGGGTAGAGTCATGTTGCTTGCCAATACAGTTATGGATAGGGGCAAAGCCCCGTGTCTCAGCTTGTTTTAAACCTCGTCAAAGTAAATGGATATTATAGATTATCAATTAATGTTCAAAGCCAAAGTAAATGGATAGACTTTTGGATAAGCTTACATTTGGATAGACCATTTCTAGAGCTATGATCAAATTAATCTAGAATGCTATTTTTTCTTATTTATATCACAATCCTCTCCTATAAATTGAATTATAAAACTATATATCTATCTATCTATCTATCTATCTATATACCTCAAGGACGAACCATTTTTGAACTGGTTCAACACTGATCAAATTGGTTCAACCGATTGGAACTTGAACATTTCCTTCAGATTCAACATCCGATCTGGTTCTTAAAACATTGACAATTGCAACTAAGATTCTCTCCCTCACATTGGGCTTCCACTAACAAAATCAGGCCTAACAGTAGTCTCTCCATTCATCGCAAAGTTCCTACGTCCGGGCTCCGGATTCCCTCTTGCAGAAAAACTGAACGGGTTCACTACTTTCGTCTGATTTTTTATTTTTGACTCCCCTCATTCAACATTCCGCGCGGCTCGAAAAGGGCATCAGTCCAAAAAAATCCCTCCCATTTATCACACCTCAGATTCAGACGGTTCAAAAATTTAAACAGAACAACCCTACTCCACATAAAATACATATATATTATATATATAGTATATATATCGCCTCCCTTCTCCTTTGGGAAAAAGAACGATTTCGGGATAATGACAAATTAAAATCGGATTGGGCCGGCAGGCGGGCCTTCTAGTCGCGCATTCTTCCATGTCACGTGCCTAAGAAATTCCTATCACGTGCGCTCATCGCGCGCAATCAGACTCTTTCCTTGCTACCGCATACCCGCTGCGGCCGCGGACAGTAGACCACCCACGGCCGGCGATTCTCGGCGTCCTGCGCCTCCGGAGATAAATCCGACACCAGATCCGACAGCTCACGCTGCGCCTCGAACGCCTGCTTCTCGCCACCGTCCTTCTCCGCCCGCGGCCTCTTCTCCCCAATCGACACGCCAAACAGCATGGGACTCCGCCAAGAACATCCTTCTTCCACCTTCACCTCCATAGTCCCAGACGGCATCAGAGCAACCGTTTCAGGCGGCGGCAGCCCACCTGACTCCATTTCTGCAGTCCCGCCGCTGCCCTCGACTTGCTGATCGGAGGCGTACTTCGACATTAGGACGAAGATGCTGTTACAGAGGCTCTTCATCCGTGCCAGCTCGTGCGACAACGTCCGGTTTTCCTTTCTCAGCCGCTCATTCTCCTCCAACAACTCCGCCGTGCTCCCAGGAGGCGGCGGAGGCGGCGGCGCAACCGACGCCGACGGTGTGGAGTTCGAGGATAATACTTGCTCCTCGCCGGAATTCGATGGAGATCTCGTGCGGTTCGCCACTGAGATAACCGAAGGTGTGGATATTGCCGGGGCGGCATTCTTACGGCGTTGGATGTCGCAGAGGTGCCGCTTCTCCCCGCGCCTGAATCCGTCGTTGGAAAACTCCCATCTATCCGGCACGATCTTTCTAAATCCCTAGAAAACATCGGAAAATAATCGAGATTAGGGAGGAAATTTGACGAGTCCGGAGATTAATTTGGTAACTGACATAGGTATTGAGCTGGCGGACGAAGCTGGAGAAGTTGTTGTGCTTGAAGTATTTGGGGAGGATATCGCGAGCGAATTCGTTGGGGCGCCACACCACGAAGGTGGATCCGTCGTCGCCCCAGGAGATCAGGTCGTCGACCTCCGGATCGTCGACGAGCTGGTAGGTCTTCGTCAGGAAGGGAGTCGGCAACCCTCTCTGTCCCTCGGCCACAGCCGCCGTCTCCGGAGAGCTTCCGGTTAGCACCTCCGGCGAAGCCCCTGTCTTCTCCTCCGGAGCCGGCGACGTCTCCATCGGCTTAGAGATCTTCTCTACGGAAGATGAGAGATGCTATTGTTTCTAGAACTCTCTAGTCGGAAACGATCCCAAAAAATGGAAGGCAATAAATTTTGAGCTTCGGAGAAAAGGAAACGGGCCGGGGCTTCTTGCTTTAAATTTTTTTCGTAATTAAAATCCGAAAGGCTAATTAAGAATTTTTAATATTTACATTTTTACCTCAACAAGGTCAAAATCCATGCTCGTCCCCCCTTCTTCCTCTACCAAATATGCGGAGGGTAAATCGGTCTATACCGGAAAAAATTAGTCTGCACTTAAAATAAATCTATACATATCCAAAATAAATTTGCACAAAAAAATCACCTAAATTTTTTTTGGGAGAGAAATAAATGGAATAATTTTTAGTAAGCAAAATCCGAAATACTAATTAAGATTTTTTTTATGTTTACATTTTTTGGCTCATCAAAGTTAAAATTATCTCTTTAAGATATTAATTATTTTTTATTTCTAAAAATATAATCAATGTTTGTGCTTGCAACACTTGGCATAACCACATAATATCCAGGGTCTCGGGCTTTTTTAATTCCGGGACCCGCGCATAAAAAATTTCGATCTTTTTCAAAAAAAATTGGCGAGATTCCCGTTGCGTAATTAAGCTCGGGGAGTCATAGATTGGTTACATGTGGTAAGCTTCTTAAAAAATTTTGCTGTGTGCAATTGCTATGGATAAGATTTATTTATTTTATTGCGGAATGTTCCAATTCTCTTGGAAGTTCCCGATAAAAAGCCAAGAATTTAGGTCGAAGGGAAAAACTCATTCTATGATGGATATTCCATTACAAAAAGTTGTGGAATTTATTTCTAGTATTAAAAATGTAAGTTTTGTTGCTTGTGTTTTGCAACTATTTGGTTGTTTTCAATTATTTGTGGAATTTATTTCTAATATTAAATTGAATGCTATATTATAAAAATAAAGAATTAGAATTCGGTTTTGAATTATTTTGATTTGAAATTCAATTTTTAAGCTCATTAAAATAGCCCGATTTTACGTAACTTAAACGATTCAATTTGGAGCTTCTCCAAAACTTAATGTAGTCCTTCAATTGTATCTATATTGATATGCTCTTTAAGAGGAGAGTGGTTCTATAATCAAATCTCTATTCCAACTATTATGCACGACACAAACGTCTCTGGAAGCTTCTTGAGCTCTTAGAAGAAGATGAAGAATCATAGAACGATCACAAGTGGCATGGCGTCGTTGTTGGCCGCTTAGGCTTGATTTGTCGGTCCTTCAGTGGCACTGAACTGTTGAAGCCAGGTAAATTCTATCTTCAAATATTCGGATCAATGCAGTCAAATGTTACTCGTCTAGCGATCCGGCTCGATGGCTTGACGGGCAACGACGAAGAGGCTAAAAGAACAACAACAGGACCTCATGTGCTGCGGCAGGGAGGTCACACCACGTCCCCAGAAGCTTAGAAGAGACTTCCTCTCCACAACCAAAGATGACCGAATAGGGAACGAAAAAGGCACCGACTTGGCGAGTATCAAGAGTGACGACTAAGGATGACGGTTCCAAGTATTAGAAAATGAGATTCTGAAAGCTCAGCCAAAGGTGCAGTTCCTAGTACTCTTAGGATCCTATTTATAGGAAAATCAAAGAGAAGGGGGATCTTATTTATAGCCCAACCCAACGACTATGCGATATTGATGAAATCTCGTCTAGCTTTGACGAGCATCTCCCATGATCGCCCTGAACCAAAAAATGACTCCTGTATTTGGTGGCGGGGCCGACCCAAAATTTCACCGTCGGATCATTTTTACGATCTCGGAATCTACTAGAAACAGGAGCGTAGATGACGGTAATGAATCCAAATCCAAAACCGGCAACTGGAACTCTGCAAGTGCTTCAAAAAGACGCGTCGATCAGCTGCGACGTGGGTCCCACCGGGGTGGCACGTGGCGGGAATGTCTTAATAATTCTAGAAAATGTGCGGGGATTTCCACCCTCTGGGGCTCCGTTCCAGGTTCTGAAGTTTTATTAACTTCTAGAAGATTTCCGACGGCCACGTGCCTTCAATCGATTGCTGTTCGGTGTTTGGTCTTTTTTGATATTTCGGTGTTCCAGGCTTTCACTTTTTTAGTCTTTTCCACGCACTCCCTTTTTTTATTATTATTAATAAATAATCTTTTTTTGTACAGGGATGATATTAGCGGATTATTTTTTGGCAATGTTAAAAGCAGTCCTATAGGCTATAATGGTTAAACTCGGACCCTTCGCAGTTCAAAGAATTTAAGTGCTTCTAGGACTGTGAATAACCATTTTAGATGTTTTTAAGACTGCGAATAACTGTTGTAGGGCCTGCTAATAACATCACCCTTATTTTTTTTTGCTATTCTTAGTCTTTTAATATTCGCAAATTCCTAAATTATATTTATAGACCAACAACTCCACAATCTCCTTGATCGTCCTGACCAAATCTCCATGGAAGGTAAATCAGCCTCCTCTTCAACCTCGCACCACACTTAAACACCATCGTCAACTACGACCTACGACCATCCAACCACGCCCCCTAAACTTGATCTTTCGACCTCCCGCTTAGACCTTCAAAATCAACTAGTTCTTTTCGTGTCATAACATTCTAGATGAATAAAGCGTCTACATCACCTCATTCCCCAAGTCTCTCGAGACGGACTTTGCTTCCTCATACCTAAGTTTAACCACCAATGAGCTCCTCCCAAGTCATCATGAATTTCTTCCATCGTTGACAAAGCACTTCGAAATATTCGTCAACAACGCAACGCGTCGAATAATGATTTGTGGACTTCACTTGAAAGTGTCTCCCTTGCCGCCCAATTCTAGCTAGTTTCTGCCCTTTTCCAAAAGTATGAGCTGGGGCAACAAGCCAGCACCGCGTTGAACGTGATAGCTAGTAAGCGAAGGACTAGCGTCTTCCGGTCGCACCCTTCCCGCTACTCCACAAAAAAGAACAGCCCGTTGCATTTTCTACCTAGACATTTTTTCGGGCCACAAATGACGTTACTATCAAGGACCAATTTCTCATTCCGTCCACCGTCGAGCTACAACTCAATCGCGCCACCTGCTTCACAAAACGCAGCCACCGATTCTACTCCCATCAAATCCACACATCCGTGAGGCGACCTCGCCGCATTTGCATTCCCTTTCCCTTTCCTACCTTCAAAACAGAAATACCCTTAGTTTATAGGGGGCAAATTATTCTCCATGTAAGTATACTATTCATTACTCAAATTTCTCCTCGAAGCTAGCATAATTATAGGTTGCGCCGCCCCATCTTTTGAGATTACAAAAAACCGCCTCTATAAGTTTACATTTCATAACACGCATGGACTGACAGCGGGACTCAAGGCGTATTTCTGTGCATGGATGTTATAAAATGTGCATTAACAGGGAAGGTTTCTGTAATTTAAGGTCCATTGGGGGCTAATGTACCTAAGAAAATGATAGAAAGAGAGAGCTGGAAATTCCTTTAAAAGCATATATATACACATAGTCAAAGCACAATACTAACAATACTAATAATAATGACGATGATAAAGAGGGAGAGTCAAATATTGCTTTCAAGACATCGCAGTCAAAACTAATAAAAAAATAGGATTAAAATATGAAATTGCTTTACACGAAAAAAAAAAAGTGAATTGATTCTCTCGGCCTACTCACAGTCAGAAGGTTCTAAGCATACTTACGCCAAGACTTTGTTTTAAACACAATCAACAAAAAGAAGTTCAGCAATGCTTCACAGTCGAAGCCCAACAAACTACAATTAAACAATGATTTCGTTTTCACACAACACCTCCAATAAGTTTGAAAAATTACAGATTGCACCCCTCTTATTATTGAAATTACAAAAAAAAAACCATGAATGTTACAAAACATGACATTTACCTCCTCTTAAGTTCACATTTCATAACATCCATGCACAAAAATACCCCCCTCGGTGTACAACCCCATGTTTGTCAAGTAGGTTCACCAAGCCATCAGGCGAGACTGGACGTTGACGAGTCGGTCGGGCGAGTGGCGGGCCTCAGCGAGTACTCGCCACTCAGGCGAGTCGGCCTAGAATGGCATGTGCTAGCATGTTAGGATGGTGGTATGTTTTTCCCACGGATTTCCATTTTGACCTGCAGTTAGCCTTTCCAAACTGGGGGATTCCAATGTTGGCAGGCCAATTTGGGCTGCTTTTAGTAAAACTAAGAGGCGAGATTCAGCTATCCGCAGGCCGTTTTGGGAAAACTATAAATAGACCCTTAAGGGCACCTTTGGAATTGATCTCTGACTTGTTTTCTCTCTCCTCTGGGTTGCTTTGGTCGGTTAGAGAGATCTGGCTTGCTGCTCACCGTGGTTTCCGGGTGGGTAGACAGGAGCTCTCTAACACTCTCCAAGGTGCCCAGCTCAGCAATTGGCTTGGGAGGGAAAGTTCTCTAAGATCTTCCGGGTTAGTGGCGGGACCTCCTTGCTGCAGCTCGTGGGTCTGTTTTTAATCCCCCCCCCCCCCCCCTTGTGAGTGAGGTTCTTTGCTCTAAGTGCCCGGCCAAGTGACTGAACTCAGGAAAAGTAAGAGCAAACTACACCAGTCCGAACCCCTCTCGAGTCATGATTTCCGGGTACAGAGGTTGAACCGTGGTTTCCGGGTTCAACACTCGGAGTACATTTTCAGTGGGGTATTTTGTGCATGGATGATATGAAATGTGAACTTCAGGGGGGGTAAATGTTATGTTTTGTAACATTCGGGGGAGGTTTTTGTAATTTCAATAATAAGAGGGGTACAATCAGTAATTATGCTAACTTCTAGGGAAAGTTTAGGCAACTATTCGTTTGTGTGTGTGTGAATAATTATCAAAACTTCCCCTAAAAGTTACTATATTTACAGGTTGCACCCCTCTTATTTTTGAAATTACAAAAACATTCCCTGGAGTTTACATTTCATAACATCCATGCACAAAAATACCTCCATCGGAGTAAATTTTCAGGAGGGGTCTTTTTGTGCATGGATGTTATGGAATGTACTAAGGGGAGGTTTTTGTAATTTCAAAAGTAAAAGATAGGAGGTTTTTGTAATTTCAAAAGTAAGAGGGGTGCAGCAGGGGTAAATGGCCCTATATAAATGTAGGTATATATATACACAAATATGCTCTATATGAAATATATTAAGTATATGTAAGTTTCTTTATGCAGACATGTGTGCATGCATGTGTGTGGGTATGTGTGTACACATGTGGCCTAGCTTGTAAAAGTTAGGTTGTTTTTATGTAACATTACATTTTGCAGCACGAAACAACCTCCCGGGCTCTATCGCCAATCCCCCTCGCAGCAGGCTCTTGATCAAGAGTTCGAGCTTTCCACACCACGCCGGCTCTCGCGCCAAGCAACAAGAAACATGATTCCGCGAGTGAGTAGCAATCTAGGGTTCGAACTTCTTGAACAATGTAAGATACTCGACAATACGAGCGTCGAACGGAAGAGAATATGGCCACTCTCCGCAAGAGCATGAATCAAAGAGCGTGCCGCACAGAAAGGTGGTGTTTGCTTCTGTTGGTCGAGCATCTTTGATTTGAATTCCGGCGAGTACAGATGAGATGTTGGAGAAGGCGTTGAAGATCTTGAATGATCTAAAATATGCTTCGTGGGAGGAAAGCGTGATCCTAGAAAAAGCGATGGCGCAGAGCAATTCTGTAATTACATGAAGTAGTCACCAGGAAGGTGTGATAGTTGTATGCTTCATTTTGTCTATTCTAACGTTTATTATACTGCCCTCATAATCCAGTCAGCCATTAGGAGATTGACAAAGGCTCCGTTCGGCGCGGTGGTCATGAACAGTAGTTCGAGAACGCTCAACCTCA
The DNA here is from genome assembly GCA_033032865.1 of Dactylorhiza incarnata. Lineage (NCBI taxonomy): Eukaryota > Viridiplantae > Streptophyta > Magnoliopsida > Asparagales > Orchidaceae > Dactylorhiza > Dactylorhiza incarnata. The sequence continues at coordinate 6,956,821 of JAWHQI010000085.1, forward strand.
CCTAAAAATTCATGCATTTTATGCTCAAAACCTAAAAATTCATGCATTTTATGCTCAAAACTAATTTATTTTCTTGGTGGCGGTCATAACCTTGGTCTTGCCAAACATACAATCTATGATAATGGCGTTTTTGACCCAACTCACCGGAGCAAATAAGTCGCCCCAAACGAAGCCAAAATCCACACTACTGCTGTGGAAACATATAAGGGGTCGTTCCAGTTCCTAGAGTAGTATGCATTTGCAGGAGAAGGTTCTTTCTACCAAGCTGGTGAGAACTCTTGAGGAGAATGAAGAAGCTTTCATGAGGAATTTCTACAAGGCCTGTGTCTCGTGGGGAGGAAAGACTAGTTGCCCTACCGATGACTTCGATCTTGAGGAGAACTGGAATCTTGTCGTGCTTCTATTTTAGTTGTGTCAGTTTGTCTTTATTTAGCTTTTCGCCGCTAACCTATTGTTGTTTTTTTCCTGACACGCATAGTAGACAAACTGAACCCGCGTGGTCGCAATTGTTAGCCTTGAAAAGCAGGGGCGTATTCTCCGCGTCGCGCCTAGGTGGCAGGGACTTTGATAACCAAAGAGGCTGTCCCTCAGATTTTTGATAAAAGAAGCGTGGTTCTCCAAGCATTGTACTAGAGAAACATGACTGCCATTAGCGGAAGAAAATGTGGTTCCTAAAGTGACATACAGGAGAGGGAAATGTTGTTCCTAAGGTGAAACTTGGTTCTCCTTCTAGTAGAGTGAAAAGTGGTTCTCCTTCTAGTAGAGTGAAAAGTGATTATCCTTCTAGTAGAGTGAAAAGTGATTATCCTTCTAGTGGAGTAAAAAGTGGTTCACAAGGTACCGAATATGAGAAATGCGATTCTCCAATTAGGAAAGGGAAATCTGAGAAATGTGATTCTCCAATTAGGAAAGGGAAATCTGGTGCTCAAAGTGCCGTACAGGAGCAATGCGATCCTCAAGTTAGCGAGAAGGGAAATGTGGTTCCCGGAGTGTCGTACAGAAGAAACATGCTTCTCGTGTTAGCCAAGGAAAATGTGGTTCACAAGGCGACAGAAAATTGTGGCTCTCATGTTAGAGTTTCATGTGAAATACACGACTCCCCTATGCAATGGTACAAAAAAAGTGAAGGTAATTAATATAATTTATAAAGAACATACTTTAAGAAACAGAATACAACTTTATTATGAATAATGACTTGTTTAAATATAGCGCTTGTGAATTATTTATGAATTGCAATAAAAACAGTAATTTGGATCTATTGATAGAACATCCGTAAGTTGAGCGCGCTCCAAGTGCGTGGCAAGATTCCCATTTGAAATCGTTATCTTGAAAATTTTGGGTCGGATAACTAGAGTGACGATAAACTAAGATTTCCCAAGAGAATGAAAGATTTACTTTTCTGCGGGACCTTTCGAGTCATTTCAACATTCCTGAGAACAAGGTCTCCGATTGAGAGTGACATCAGCCCAACTTTCAGGTTGCAGTTCCGGGTCACTGGATTCCTACAGTCTATCGTCTGAAGCATAGAATCTCTGGTTTCCATGATGAGGTCAAGGTTGTCGTGGAGTAGTACGTCGTTGCTAGTTGGGTCAAGGTTTTGCACCCGAGGACTTGGATGTCTAATGTCTACTGGGATGAGTGCTTAGGATCCTAGCATAGGTTGAATGTAGCCTCACCAGTCGGAGCTCAAATTGTGCATTAAGCTCATAGGACGTCTAAAAGTGCATCAGCCTGTCGCTCCTCACCACCTAGGAGGCAAGTTTGAGCCTTTTGAGGATGGTGCAGTTCATGACATTCATTTGGCCACGACAGTGTGTATCAGCTGCGACAATGTGTCTCCGTTGATTTTAAGATTTGCAAAAAAAACACAGTAAATACCTTTTGCTATGGATATGCCCGACGGGGGATGAGGCGGACACGAGCATGCGGAGGGTGTACACATAGCCCATGGTTTTGAAGGATTCAACGGTGATGAATGCAATCACGATGACTTCACTTTTATTTCAGTACTAGTTCTATTTCAATTGTGCATTAACTACAAAATTGTCCCTATCTATTTTGGTTTTAGGTACTTTCTTGTATTTATGAAACTCTCATGCTTGTAATCTTACTTTGAGCCCATGGCTAACCAAGGAGGTGTTCCCTCATGAGCCCCGACATGGTGCATAGAACGTCGACCAGGAGAATATGCCATAATCATCGCTGCTTTGTGATTTGTGCGACGCTCCTCCACTCAGTGCGACCTGATATACCCTCCATCGTAATTACAAGATCAATTTGACTTGCACCAAGCAGACACAAAAGCTTTAATGCATGTCGACGCCCACGCGAACTTGTTCAATCAAAGGCCCGCGGCGAGGAGATGGCCTCAACAAATCGATTCTCGAGTGGATCAACCTCAACCAACCCAAGCCTCATGTTCCCACCCTCCTCCAATGACCCATCTTCCCTCCTCGGCATCCCAACCAAAGTGACTCTGGTGAGGCCCGCCATTGTAGATGTCGCCGCCCACGTTCCCCGATGTTAGATGTGCTCAATTTTAACGGATTTGATCCTATGGGGTGGATCACCAAAGGGGACCAAGTCTTCATCAAACAAAGAACTTAAGCACAAAAGGTGTCTATCATCCTCTAGACATGGAAAGATCTGTCCTTCACTAAGTATGCTGCTTCGTCAAACAACTCTGAGACTCACTTGGTTGTTCCTTAAACAAGCATTCATCAAGTGCTACGATCATTGCTTCTGCGACGAGTGGTGGAGCGCTCTACTGAGTCTGCCAAATTTTTTGCTCGATGGTAAACATTGATAAGTTCATCGAGTCCTCAATCACGTGTCCAAACTTACAATCGACCAATATTTGGGACTTTCCATGCAAGGACTGCCACCATATATTCATTCCAGCCTTCGCACCCACCATCACATTTACATTACCGACATCACAGGAGATTGTTCGTTTGGTCGAAGCGGATTTCTCAATCGAGATCAATGACTCGAACTAAACCACTCCAAGTTGCTCCTCCTATAACCCGAGCCAAGCATATCGAGCTCCACCCACTTCCAACCACCGACAAATGACACCATCAACATTAATAACCAACCACCTCCAAAAACATGATTCCAGAATCAGTCACCACGGCCTCCATCGTCCCACCGCCTTTCCAACCAATAATTTAATGACTTGAGAAGCAAAAGGCTCTCCTACTTATGCATGCAAATATATCCCTACAATCATGATTGCACCATGAAGGAATTGTGGGATATCATTGGAGACAGTAAGGATGAAGTCACCTTGGCAAATTTTAAGTTTTGCACGTAGAAGAAGCCCACCGCCCATCGGAAGCCTCCTATATTCGTTGGACCTTCCATGCTTTTCTGTGGGTGAAATATCGGTGACATGCACCATGAAGCTGAGGGTAATTTCATGGCATTTTCATCCTCATCATGATCAAAAGCAAAGCTAGCCACAATTTCCTCTCATAAGAACTTATGATGCGCTTGCACATACGATCCCCTCTCCAGGTTTCACAGTCTATTTGGGAGACGATTAACAAAAAGGGGAGGTCTTTGTCGCAGCCTTCAGCTAAAACGAGATCGTGTCAGATTATGGCTATTTATATGCATTTGGTTTGGGGAGCATCGATGCAATTTTGAGTCTCATGGCTACAAACACTAGGGGACATCAAGATCAATTGGGCACACATGACCATGTCCTTAGAGCTCGACGAAATCCACAAACTTTATGAGGCATCGTGTCTCTCCTCCTCGCAACTGCCACTTTCAAAACTATCGAGAAGACAAAATAAGTTAATCCATGTAGCTTTTTCTAGCCACCGGAGGAGTGCAAATGGAAGGGAGCATTTCGACCTCTCCAGAGCAACCTCGATTCTTATCCACAAATGTTCATTGCTTCCAACGACATTTCGTTGCAATGTGCGAGCAACCACGGTACTCCATTAGTCACGATAGTTCAATCTACTTTGGTACGTACATGCAAATACAGCATCACATCCAAAAAAATGAGATAGAGCGACCTGTCATAGAAACGTTGACCGTCGGGCTCATCCACCTGAGTGCCCACCTTTTTTCAAGCCCGGTGTTGTTCGTCTGAGGTAAGGAAGATAGTTGGCGATTTTGCATCACCTACTACGAGTTGACAAAGCGACGGTGGTTTATAAAAACTTGATTTTGATCATATAGGAGCTACTCGACAAGCTCTGCAACGCTGCATAACTCCAAACTAGACACCCGCTCATGATGTCATCAAATGCGGGGTGTGTGGATGACACTCATAAGAAAGTATTTCAGACTCATGATGAGGACTACAAGTTTGATATCATGTCGTTCGGCTTGATGAAAGCTCTCACCGCCTTTCAGGAAACGATGAAAGATGTGTTCCGCCTGGTGTTATGAAGCATATCTTGGTGTATTTTCGACAATATACTTGTGTATACACTTACTTGGCAGGATCACTTGTGCCACGTCAAGGAGACACTTGTCATGCTTCAATGACACTCTCTTTCTCCAATCCGAAGAAATGCTCATAAGGACAACAAAAAGTCATCTATTTGGGCCACAACATTTCTTCCCAGAGCATACCCCTTGATCAAGAGAAAGTGGAGACGATCCAACAATGGCCGGTGTCACACTACTTGTCGAATGTTTGGGCTATTATTGGTGTTTAATTCGAGACTAATGACAAGCTCACTCAGCCATTGACTTCCCTCCTCGAGAAGAATATCAGAACTACTTTATGATGGCCCCTGGAAGCTGGGGCGGCCATCACCGTACTTCAGTGGGCTTTGATGGAGGCATCAGTGCTCGGCATGACAAACTTTACTCAATCATGTATCGGTGTTTAATTCGGGACTACGACAAGCTCGCTTAGCCATTGACATCCCTCCTCGAGAAGAGTGTTGGCACTACCTTCTAATGGCCCCTGGAGGCCGCAACGGCCATTATAGCTCTTCAGTAGGATTTGATGGAGGCATCGATGCTCGTCATATCAGACTTTACTCAGTCGTTCATCGTCGAGTTCCACATCTCTCACACATGCACAAGTGAGATCTTGATGTAGAGTGACTGACACACTGTCTACTTCAGTTGTTCCTCCTCTACCACAGTTCGGTCTCGCTCTGCATACGAGGAGTTGATAGAACTCATTCTCGTCATACAGCATTGAGGACCATACCACTTTGGCCATAACTTCAACGTCGACACCGATCATCATAGTTGTGTGGTACCTGAGTGATTAGATTTTGAGACCCGCCCTACAAGTATGGTGGTCAAGCTACTCGACTACAAACTTCGCGGTGGAATTCAAGACAGTGAAGACAAATAAGGTGGTCGATGCCTTATCTCGGTAATCGAAGTTGATATCCCTCATGGTCGTCTCGTGACAGGTTTAGGAAGAGGTGGCAATCATCCAACAAGAAATTGAAGCAACTTATCCTTCGCAACATCATGGAGGGCTTGAAAATCGACTCCATCATGCACATAAACTTCTTCATGATTGGTGACCAACTACACGAAGCAACCACATTGTTCTCTCAACTACATCATCGGGTATACTCCAGCTCCTAGAGGATTTCCATACAACCCTTACAACCGAACATTTGATGGAACTTCAAACATATCGTCGGTTAGTCCCCTCTCTACTGATGGATCATGCTTTGCAGCGTTGAGGAATTCGTAGTTACTTTTTTTGTTAATACTACGACTGTAAGGCGTCTTTTTGCGGAGGCCTACTCCAAGCCCTCTCGGGGATGAGTTGATATGGCACAACATAGCAATGGATTTCATCATGGGGTTGTCGAAATCGGGTAGGTTTGACTGCACTTTAGTAGTGATGGACCAGTTATCTAAATATGGTCAATTCAATATGCTACGCCACCCATTCACCAACCCTTCGGTGGTCAAAGCTTTAATCAACAAGTTCATATGCCTCCACGGATTTTCGCAGTCTATTATGAGTGATCGGTAACCCATTTTCATGAGAACTGTTGAAGAATGAAGAATCAAAGCCCACAAAATAACGATTATTCTTGATCATTGTATTGGGCCCATGTTAAGGTCCATTTTGTCTTCTTCTTTATTAGTCCCACATTGTGTATTGAGAGTTTGCGTGTGGTTTCTCTCCCTATATATAGGGGCATAGTTGTACATTGAAGTTAATGGAAACATAGAAGAAAGTGTTTTCTTAAATTGTTCTTTTCTTTTAGCATGGTACCAGAACCATCCGAATCCTATTTTTTCGGTTGACCCCTCCATTTACGCGCTCGCTTCGCTGCGTCTGTCATATACTTTCTCTGCTTCCACAGCTCTCTGCAATCACCTATTCGTGACCGCAGCTCTTCTGTGTGCAACTTCTGTCGTAAAGACTCAACACTTCTTCATTCCTTTTATAACCTGCCTCTTCTATTTCGCTAGGACCTACCTTATGCGGTTTCCTCTTCTAGGCTTCGCCGAGACCGCTCTTCTCAGCTCGCATGAATAGTTCCTTTTGTAGTCGCCTGCTCGCTCCTTCAGAGACCGCCTCCTCCAACTCTTTGAGTTCGCCTCCTTGGAGTTTTCGCATCGTCGGCATCGCGCGTCTCCTGTGCCCGTCGATCCTGCCATGCTCGCTCTGCCCGTCGTCCGATGCTCTCCTAATCGCGCATTCTGCCAAGCTCGTTCTGTCTGCCAAAGCCCTAATTCCTGTCCGTCAAAGCCCTGCTTCTGATCGCAGTTTTCCTGGCCGCAGAGCTTCTTCGACCCGCAGATCTTGATTGCCAGCAAGATTCCATGAGTTCAGATTTGAATATTGAGAGAGGATACTAGGAATGGATCCAGTGAAATGATTTGACCGCAGAGTGCTAGCAAGATTCCTGGCCGCAGAGCCTCTGACAACTCCGCTTCTGATCGCAGTTTTCCTCATCCGGAGCTCCTGTCCGAAGTTCTCACTGCTGATCCGCCGAGCCTCCTTTATTCGCAAAGCTTCTCCTTGTTTGACTCGTTTCTTCTATGCACCAAAGGTTATTGTAACCTCTGGGTCGGTCCAATGATTTGATCTTTCTCTGCATCACCCCGTCTCCTTGTCGTCGAATTCGCTGCTTGTCGTTCTCCTACTTGTTGAACTCACAGCTCATGTTCCTGCCGGCCATGAGGAATCCCGGGGACCAACTATTATCTCATTCGAGCACCTGTTCCAGCCCTGAAATCGATTTTTTACGGGATGAACTCCGGCGCCTGCGGAAACTTATTGCTCGCACCTCTGGTCCCGTGGCCTCTTCCTTCCATGCCATCCTTGCGTCTTACCATCTTGTTTCGTCTTGGATTATGGACTCCAGCGCTACCAATCATGTTTCTCCACAAAAACCATCTCGCTACACCGATGCTCATGTTCCCAAATTTATCACAGTTGTGAATGATGCTACCACCCCTGTTTATGGATGCGGAGATCTTGTTGTGACTCCCTCCCTTTCTTTATGCTCAAGTCTTCATGTCCCTGACTCTGTCTTTAATCTTCTCTCTATCAGTCGTCTTACTCAAGAGCATGATTATTCCATTACTTTTACCTCATCTTCTTTTGTGGTGCAGGATCGACGGACGCGGCGTGTCATTGGTACCGGTCGACTGTCAAATGGGTTCTACACTTTGGACATTCCCGCCTCCGTGTTATCCTCGATCACTTCTGTTGACTAGCATCGTCGACTTAGCCATGCTCCTCTCCCTATCCTTCGCAAAGCTCTTCCTAATTTTTCGTTTATTGAGTTCCACTGTGAAACTTATATACGACAAGCAACACCGCTCTACCTTCCCGCCTCATTGTTCTCGGAGCTCCGCTCCCTTTGACTTTGTCCACTCGGATATTTGGGGTCCGTCTAAAACTACATGTCTATTTGGTTATCGGTATTTTTTGACCTTCATTGATGATCATTCGCGCATCACCTGGTTATACTTACCGCGTGATCGCTTTGAGGTGTTGCGATGCTTCCACTCTTTCATTGCTGAAACTCGTACTCAATTTTCGCGCACCATTAAAATTCTTCACACTGATAATGCTCGTGATTATATAAGCCACGAATTCCAGGAAACCTGTAATCTCCTCGGCATTCTCCATCAGACATCTTGTGCTTATACACCACAACAAAATGGTCCCGACACTTTTTGAGGGTTACTCGCTCCCTTATGTTTCAGATGAACGTTCCAACCTCCTAAAGGCACTTTGATGTTTCCACGGCGTGCTATTTAATTAATCGCATGCCGTCAACCATCCTCAACTTTGCTACTCCCTTCTCCATTTTGTATCCTTCCACACCTCCCTTCTCCCTCCCTCCTCAGATTTTTGGATGTGTCTGTTTTGTCCATCATCTCGGACCTCATGTCGATAAATTGGCTCCTCGTGCTATCAAATACATCTTTGTTGGGTACTCTCGCACACAGAAAGATTATGTTTGTCATTCTCCTTCTACTGGCAAAACAATCACCTATGCGGATGTTCCTTCTTTGAGGATCAACTGTATTACTCAGCTTTTCCTGTTGATTGCTCTCTCGCGGCTCTCCCACGCTCGGTTCTCCCACGCCTGGCTGTTCCCACTCTCTACACCTCCCGTGCTCCCGTCTCCTCCTCTCCAGGTATACACTCGTCGTCGTCCTCGGTTTGATGCTCTGTGGCAGTTGCCACCTACTGATGCTGCTCCTCGGACCCCTGATCCGCCTACAGCTTCCTCCCAGGCCGTGGTTGCTTCTACCGCTCACCCTCTCTCTAACTATGTTTTCTTGCATCGCCTCTCTCCTCCCCTTCACAGATTTGCGGCGGTTTTGTCCACTATTTCCACCCCGTCTTCTATACAAGAGGCTCTTCAGCATCCGGGGTGGCGGGCGGCCATGGATGAGGAAATGGCCGCTCTCTGGGCCAATCACACATGGGACCTTGTTCCCCTTCCTCCTGGCCATTCTCTTGTTGGATGCAAATGGGTTTTCACCGTCAAGCATCACTCTGATGGGACAATTGAGCGTCTCAAAGATCGTCTTGTCGCTCGTGGTTTCACTCAACAACACGGTCTTGATTATGAAGAAACGTTCTCTCCTGTTGCCAAGCTCAATATTGTACGTGTTGTTATCTCTCTAGCAGTCCATCGACATTGGACATTACACCAACTCGACATTAAGAATGTCTTTCTCAATGGTGATCTTATGAAAATAGTGTAAAGCAACAACCTCCTGGTTATGCAACCACTGGGGAGTCTCTGGTGTGTCATCTCATGAAATCTGTTTACGGTCTCAAGCAGTCTCCACGGGCATGGTTTGACAAGTTCAATCGAGTTGTTCGTGATATTGGATTTACTCGGAGCTCTGCTGACTGCTCCTTGTTTATGAGTCGCCGTCCGACGGGCATAGTGATTCTTCTTGTCTATGTTGATGACATTTTTCTAACTGGGGATGACATTTCGGGCATCAATTTAGTCAAAAAACATTTGGCCTCACAATTTCAGACTAAAGATTTTGGTCCTCTCCAGTACTTCTTGGGTATCGAGGTTGCTCGACGACCTGATGGCCTTGTCCTATCTCAACGGAAATACTGTATTGATCTTCTTCGTGATGCAGGCTATTCGGGATGTAAGCTTGTTGATACACCTATGGATGCCAACCACAAATTATGCGCTCATGCATCCGACAACGATTTACTTATTCAGAATCCGGAGTATTACCGTCGATTGGTTGTCAAACTCATTTATCTCATTGTCACCAGGCCGGATATATCCTTTGTTGTCGGAGTTCTCAATTGTTTTAGGCATGCTCCTCGGAACTCTCATCTCCAGGTCGTAGAATGTATCCTCAGATATTTGAAGAATGCCCCTGGACAAGGGCTTGTGTATAAGTCTTCCTCTTCTCTTTCTCTTCCGGCCTACTCTGACGCCGATTATGACGGCTCTCTCGATGATCGTCGCTCTTCAAGTGGATTTTGCACATATTTTGGTGAACATCTGGTCATTTGGCGAAGCAAAAAAACAAACTAGGGTTGTAAAGGTTCGGTTCGATTTTTGATCAAAACCGCAAACTGAATCACCCGCATATGGTTCCGAAAATCTGGCACCGAACCGAACCGCACACACCATTGGAACCGAACCGTTTCGTTTTTGGTTTGAGTGGTTTAATAATTAAAAGAAAAGAGATTTTCTCATTAATAATTAGTCATCTAAAGAAGTGCTGAGTGATAATTAAAAATAATCTTACATAATTTGAGTTAACAGCAATTATCTCATGGAAAATAGATCATGCAATAACTATAAAAAAATTTAGCTTGTATCTAACCAAGATAAACAAAGTGCTGACAAGTGACATTTTAAAATAAGGAAAACGGCTCCATTTGTCATATTGTTATCTAATTATATTAAGTCATTTACCCGTCCAAAATAGTGCAACTTGTTATCAAAAATTAAAAATACCTAATTACACAATTCTCCAATCTCCAATTTTTTATGCAGCTCAATTAGTCAATTTAGTTGATATGCAAAAGCACAACCATAACATGCATACAAGCGACTAAATGTTCCTATAAGTTTAATCTCCACCTTATCGACCACATCTTTGGGGCAGATCTTTTCGAACCGTGAACTGAACCGAACCACGCGGTTTTCAAAAAATGGAATCGTGACCGAACCGCGGACTACTAAAACCAAACCGAACCATGCGGTTTGGTTTGGTTTGGTTCGGTTCGGTTGGTTCCGATTTACACCCCTAAAGCAAATTTTCACTGCACGCTCCTCTGCCGAGGCTGAGTATCGCTTAATGGCTTCTGAAGTTTCCGAACTTACTTAGCTTGAGAGTCTTCTTTATGATTTGGGCGTGTCAAACTTCTATCTCCAGCTGTCCTGTTTTGTGACAATCAAGTCGTTATCCACATCGCCGAGAATCCTCTATTTCATGAGCGTACGAAACACATCGAAGTTGATTGTCATTTTGTTCGAGAGAAGGTTCAAACTCGGAAGTTGATTCTACGACATGTACCAGCTGCAGAACAAGTGTCAGACATTATGACAAAGGCTTTACATCGTCCCCTATATAGCAAATTTCTTCTCAAGCTTGGTGCTACGACTTGTACGCTCCAGCTTGTGGAGGAGTATTGAAGATTGAAGAATCAAAGCCCACAAAATAACTATTATTCTTGTTCATTGTATTGGGTCCATGTTAAGGCCCATTTTGTCTTCTTCTTTGTTAGTCTCACATTGTGTATTAAGAGTGTGCGTGGTTTCTGGTAGACGTGGGCATTAGGACCGGGCCCATCAGGCCGGCCTGGGCCCGGCCCGGTAAAAGACCGAAAGGCCCGGGCCTGAAAAAGCCCGATCCAGGCCCGGGGCGGGCTTTGGGGGCCTAACAAGGCCCCCATTCTAGTTAGTTGCCCGGCCTGGTGCCCAGCCCGGGCCCTAGGCCCGGCCTGAGACCAGGCCGGGCAAAGCCCGGGCCAGGCCTGGAAAAGCCTGGCCCGGCATTGTTCCGTTGATCAACGGCTCTCAAAAGAGTCGTTGATCAACACAACGGCTCTTTTGAGAGCCGTTGTCATGATTCCTGGCAGCTGCCAGGAATCATTAATTCCTGGCAGCTGCCAGGAATTGGCAGCCTAGGCGTAGGCTGTCAAAAAATTGGCAGCCTACGCCTAGGCTAATTTATTTAGTTTTTAAATAAAAAAAATGTTATAAAACCCCCCTCCCCTCTCCCTTAGCCGACCCCTTCCCTCTCTCTCTCATACTCTCTCTCCTCTTTATCTCTCACTCTCTCTCATTCTCTCTCTCCTCTTTATCTCTCTCTCTCTCATTCTCTCTCTAAATTATTGAGAAGATGGCGTCTTCCTCCTCTATGCCTTCGTCCTCCGCATCGACTGCGCAGGAAATTGTGGAGCATAAGCACACAGCTCCAGTCTGGGAGCACTTTGAGAAAGTGCGGATCGGCACTGAATTTAAGGCGAAGTGCAAACATTGTTCGAAGCTGCTAACCGTTAGCGGAAATTCAACGCTCACCCGACATATCAAATCATGTCTGGCTAAGCAAGCCTCGGAGGCCACTCAAGCGCAAATTTCTGCAGGCGGGCAAATCTGGACGTATGATCAGATGCATCAACGAGAGCTTCAAATGAGGAACGTCATTAGACGTGGATTGTCGCTCGGGCACTACGACAACGAGGAGGAAACTGAATACATACACGAAGGGCTTCAGCCAAAATATCAGCAGGTAAGTAGATCAACAATTAAGCGTGATGCATTTAAATCTTATATGCAATCGAAACAGGACTTAATAAATTATTTAGAAACTTACGACGGTAAGAGTTAGTCTGACGAGTGACGTTTGGAGTGGCAATATAAAAGCAGGAGTATCGTATATATGTATTACTTGTCATTGGAACGATTCCGATTCATGGAAGTTAAATAAACGTATTATATGTTTTGAGTTTTTCGAATATCCACATACTGGTCAAGATATTTATCACGTAATTACAAAATGTATTCGTGAATTTAAAATTAAAGATAAAATATTAAGTATTTCTTTCGATAACGCTATCAATAATACGGTCGCAATCAATTATTTAAAACGTGATTTGAGACCAATATTATGTGGGATATTTTTTCATACACGGTGTGTATGCCACGTTTTAAATTTAATTGTGCGGGATAGTTTATCGTATATGGAACCCTATATTAATAAAATTCGTATTTTGTTAAAATATATTTATACTTCTAAAAAACGTAAATAAGATTTTAAAAAATTTGTAAATGCATAAGGGCTTAAATTTTTAAAACCTGAATTTGATATGCCTATAAGATGGAATTCAACATATAAAATGATAAAAAGAGCAGTGCGACAAAAAACACAACTAATGGAATTTTATAGTATGTCCGAAGTTCATGATTTTCATGATTCTGATTGGGATGTAATTGAAAATTATATGGAATTATTAGAAGTTTTTTATAGATCGACAACTATTTTATCTGGCGTTTATTATCCTACTAGTTCACTCGTTATCGAAAATTTTGTATTAATTACAGAAAAATTTAAAGCTTGTAAAAAATATGAAGGTTGACGTCCGTTAATTCAAATAATGGAAGAAAAAATTTTAAAATATTATAAAGAAATGTCAGCTATGTTTTCATGCGCCGCAGCTTTAAATCATTTAATTGGCATAGATGGCGTAGAAAATCTTATAGAAGAAATAAACAGTAATTTAAACTTATCTATAACCTATCAATTTTTTGATAATATAAGTGTTTCACAATTTAATACTGATTTTACAGAATTTTATAATTATTACGATCAGTTATATGGATCGCGGCCTAGAGAAGAAAACACCCAACCAAAAACCAAAACTATTCTAAAAAATAAGATTTTAGAGTTAGCCGCCCGGAAAAAACAACGAACTTCTAGTACTTTAAATGAATTAGGATTATATACGAAAACACAATTTCAAGATTTTATGAGTTCAAATGAGATAGAAAATTTTGATATTTTACAATGGTGGAAAAATAAAATTAATATATATCCTGTTATGGCCTTTATGGCCAGAGATTTACTAACAATCCAAGTTAGTACTGTAGCTTCGGAGTCTGGATTTTCTTTGAGTGGCAGGATTCTGAATGACCGAAGGACCCGCCTGAGCGACGAGACTTTGAAAATGTGCATATGCTACAAAGACCACTTGGATGCTATGAAGAGGAGGCAGCATGTCGCATCGATCGAAGATAGCTCATCCGAAGTTGAAGATGAGCTACGCGGCCTAAATTTGGGCACAAAAGATCAAGCTTGAACGTCATTTCCGAGGGCTCAACTCTCATGTGCCAAGACTAATATTGTATTATTGTAGATTTTTTAAAGATCAAATATTTGCATTCGTATATTTTGTATTTTCATAATCATAAAAATATCTGGACGTATTTAATTTTTATTGTCGTATGTTTTTGTAGTTAATAATTTTATCAATAATATTTTTTTTTCATTATCATTTTGTGTGTATTATAAAATATAGATAATAATAATATTATTATTATACTAATATATTTATATGTATTTAAAATATTTTATTTTATTTTTAAATTTTATAATTTTGCTCGCCGAGTTCGTCGAGCTCCGAGCTCGTCGAGCTCAGCCGAGCTCGTCGAGCTCAGTTGAGCTCCGTGGAGCTCGTCGAGCTCAGCCGAGCTCGTCGAGCTCAGCCATTCCTGATATCAAACAGTAGTTTCTGGTCTAATTTCAATATTATACTAATATATTTATATGTATTGCGCAGGTCTAGTTTCTGGTGGAGACCAACCCCGATCTGGACGTCGCAAAAGCGTCCGACGCCGCACCCGACTGGATCTCTACCGGCCCTGAGTTTTGCAAATTTTATTTTGCATTTTGTTATTTGCAATTTATGTAATATTGGCATTTTGTTTTATTTAGAAATATATATACATATAAATATATATATATAAATATATCTGTTAAACAAAACTCCCGGTTCAGCCTTCCTCTCAGCCGACCCGTGCAACCAATCCTCTTCCCGATTTCTGCGGGTATGAAGAAATAGAGATCCCAACCGCTCCATCTCCGCCAAAGACGCTGCTCCAAGAAGCTTCCGCCACGTTCAAGCCAACCGCCCGCTTCTAGCCCCACTCTGGCGGTTTCAGCAGATGTCCAAGCTCCTCCATGGCCGCACCTGATGCAGATTGGGCTCGTAACCGCACATCCAAGCTTCCGCCAGTTCCGGTTTTGGGAGGGAGGTTCATGGTTGGTTTTCTTTTTGAAACCCTATAAAGAGATTATTTATTTATTTTTGGCAGAGTTTGTTTGGATTTGGAATTCTAGAATTGTTGTTTGCTTTTCCGTTCGAGTCCTTGGTGAGTGAAAGAGATGATGAATAGTGAGTTTGATGTTCCTGTTGTTGTTTGCCTCCCGTTCGAGTCATGTTGATGTTACTGTTTGAATAGAAAGTTCCATTTGTGTGCTTGAGTGAAAATTTATTTGGCTTCCTGTTTGAGTTCAAAAAAGAAATGGCGTTTTGATTTCATGGAGTTGAAGATTGAAGTTGACTGTCTCCATTTTTCCGTTGGAGAGATGATGAACAGTTAACATCAAAACTACTGTTTGATCTTTATTTCATTAGTTTTGTGTTGCCGTAGAGTGATTATTGATCAATTTATTGAAATTGATTGTTGTTTGCTTCCAACCACTCCTGGAGTTCTGGAATGGAGAAGAAGAACGGTGAAACTGGTTTTGCTTCCGTGAGTTAGGAGTTAGAAGAATCAAATTGTTAGAGTATTTAGAGATTTCGTGGAGCCACTCAAGAGTGAGAGTGAGCGAATTTTCTCCGTGGTGCCCGCGTGCAATAGCGACCGACCCCGGAGCGGGAGATCGAAGGTGACGAGAAGTTCCTCGTGTGATCGTCATCGACTTCATATACGGAAGGACGTCTCTTTCCGTGAGTAATTTGTTTCTGTCTCCTCCTTTGTGTGTGTCAATATTTTTCTCGTAGGACAATAGATTCATTGTTGGGTTTCGCCCGAGTTTTGTCAGCAAACGCTACGTCGAAAACTCCAAATGGAAACGTGTTTGGAGTTCACGATTTCCGTTTTGCTACGACAAGGAGAACGGAACGAAAGTTGCGAACTTTCTTCCCGGATTTAGAATTGAATAATTTTTTCAAGAGAATTCATTTTAAAACAAAATAGTAATTTTGTGCTTTACAAAAATCTAGTTGCTTAATTTCTTAAAGTTCGTGCAACGCCCGCTCAAATTTCAATTTTAATTGCATGCATTTAGGGTTTCCTAGAAATAGCCGACAGACGCGCAAACCCTACGCGTCGTCCTGCATCAATTTCTCTCCCTATATATAGATGCATAGTTGTACATTGAAGTTAATGGAAAAATAGAGAAAATATTTTCTTAAATTGTTCTTCTCTTTTTTCTCTTTTAGCAAGAACATTTTGGCAAGAGATGTTCATGTTCCAAGAAACACAACTATGCATGAGCACGACCTACCACTACAAACGGATTGGCAATCATATGTTCTCAACAAATGCTTAGAGATATACCTTCGTTGTTTCATCTCCTAAGAACCTCATGTATGAGAGAAGTGGATTAATTGACTGAATATTCATACAACACCTCCTTCCACACGGCAGGTACAACATCCTTCTAAGTGGTCTATGACCGACCCCTCGCTTTGTGCAATGTCACTTGTCGGATGAGTGTCAGATTGAGAAGCTCTCCACCCAACTCAAGGACCTATCTAAGATCTTTCGACAACTTAAATTACATCTACTCTAAGCCCAACAAAAAATGATTACTCAAACCAACAAACATCGACAAAATGTTCATTGGCCAATCGCACGCACCCCAAGCTATTGTCCCTCTTCTATGGGTCATTTCCGATTGAGGCTCGTGTGGGTGAAGTAGCCTACCGTTTATGCCTTATAGAAAGAAGCCGCAATTACACATTCTTTCATGTATCTCAATTGAAGTGTGTAGTTAACAACCACCCCATGGAAGAGACCATACCATCGGACATGGCGCCAACACTTCATTTGTGTACGTGTCAGCTCATCAAACATCAGTCTGGGCTCCGATATGGGAGCCACATCGACAAAGTTCTTATGGATTTGAACCATCGCCCAACATCCAACATCACTTGGCTAGATAGCGATGACTTCCGCCGTAAATTTCCAAAGTTTTACCATGAGGACAATGCAAATTTTCCATACGAAGGTCGTTACAGTGAACAACCCCAACAGACGAGAGGCAGACACGAGCACATGGTCTGTGTACACACAGTGCACGATAGACAGGATGTCAGGATCTAACAGTGATGAATGCAATCAACGTTTGGCACACAGTCGACTCAACCATTGCGCCTGCAATAGTTATATTTCAATTTATATTAATACAATATTACTCATGATTGTTTGGTCTTAAGCTCTCTCTTGTATTTTTGAAACTCATGCTTGGCAATACTACTTTGAACCTATGGGACAAGAACGTATTCCCTTGAATTTCTCTCTATCTCCCCCTATTTTCTTCATCTCCTCTTTCCTCACCAACTGTCGATCCCCACTGCTACCCTATAGGTATCACTTCCCAAGTAAACGGGGTATCATTGTCACTTTGTCAGTGATCATAGTGTTAGTATACCAAATAGGTAGGACAGTGTGCATTTCATTTTAATAGTTGGTTGTTCATTTAAAGAGCTCCTGCGGGGAATAAAATTCAGATTACATTTTCCTTACAAAAACTTATCCTTCACTTTATTTTTTTGCATTCTCTTAATTTTTTGCGCCCTCCGCGAATCCCTTTATTTTCTTTGCGACATCCACTCTTTTGTTGATGCCATTGCATGAGGAATATCGTGGAATCAAAAAAGACTTGAACAGTCGTCTAGAACCTCTTAGTTACTTTTGAAAGGTAAAAAATCATATATTTGGAATAAGGGGTGATCTCTTTTATATATAGGAGAGGCTACAATGGCTACAATAGTAAATACAGAAATATTAAATTATGCTTAAAATATTAAACACCACAAATCTAACACTCCCCCTCAAGTTGGGCGTGTGATGTCTTTCATGCCCAACTTGCATATAAGCCCATCAAAGGCTCGAGAGCCTAATCCTTTGGTGAGAACATCCGCAAGCTGTTGACCAGACGAGACAAACGGTGTGCTCACAACACCTCTTTCAATATTCTCTTTGATGAAGTGACGATCAACCTCAACATGTTTTGTGCGATCGTGTTGGACTGGGTTGTGAGCAATACTGATAGTTGTTTTACTGTCACAGTAGAGTCTCATAGGATCATTATGTTCCATTCCAAGATCATTCAGGAAAGATCGGATCCAAAGACCTTCGCAGATTCCATGTGTCATCGATCGAAATTCTGCCTCAGCGCTTGATCTGGCCACCACGTGTTGTTTCTTACTTCGCCAGGTAACCAAGTTCCCTCCAACAAACGAGCAATATCCAGATGTAGACCTCCGGTCATCAACAGATCCAGCCCAGTCGGCATCGGTGAACACTTCAACATTTAATTCTTTGTTCGGAGAAAACAGGATACCCTTCCCTGGAGAGGATTTGAGATAACGAAGAATCCTGTGCTTCCAAGTGTCTTGTTTTGGGTGAATGCATAAACCGGCTTATGACACCAACAACATACGTGATATCAGGACGAGTATGAGCCAAATAAATGAGACGCCCAACCAGTCGTTGAAAACCAGCAATATCCTCCATCGGAACACCATCATCCTTTCCTAGCCCATGGTTGGCTTCAGTAGAGGTGTCAACGGGACGGCACCCACTCATTCCAGATGACAGAAATAAATCCAAGGTGTATTTCCTTTGGGAGATGAATATTCCATGCTTAGAACGAGCAACTTCAATCCCCAAGAAGTATCGGAGATCTCTAAGGTCCTTTAAATCGAATTCCTCTGTCAGCCTCTGTTTGAGCCTTGCAATCTCTATAGTGTCATCACCTGTTATAACAATATCATCAACATAGATGATGAGGGCAGTGACTCTACCCTGCATGTGAATTACGAACAGGGTGTGATCAGCGCGGCTTTGGGAGTATCCAAAACTCACCATAGCCTTATGGAATCGTCCAAACCATGCTCGGGGAGACTGCTTCAGGCCATACAAAGCCTTTTTAAGCCTGCGCACTTTACCTTCAGAACCTCTTGGGGTAAACCCTGGTGGTAAAGACATATACACTTCTTCTTTCAACTCCCCATGCAGAAAGACATTTTTTACATCCAACTGGGACAGGGTCCACCCTCTGCAGACCGCACATGAGAGAAGCACATGCATAGAATTCATCTTTGCCACAGGCGCAAAGGTTTCCTGATAATCAATGCCCATAGTTTGAGTATAACCTCTAGCAACTAATCGAGCCTTGTACCGCTCAACTAGCCCTTGGGGGTTTTGCTTTGCCGAAAACACCCACTTACACCCAACAACAGTCTTTCCTGGAGAGAGAGACGAAAGGTCCCAAGTGTGGTTCTTCTCGAGGGCTAACATCTCCTCATGCATGGCCTCTTGCCACTTGGAATGTTCAATGGCTTCCTGCCAGGTGGAAGGAATCGAGATGGAGGATAGACGATCCAGTCTAAATTCTAATGCGATGTACGTGAATGATTCAATCATACAATAATATTTGAAGTGCAATTAATTAAATAAGCCAAGATATTCAGAGCAAAATATTTCTAGTAATAAAGATACACCACTAAATTGCGAGGAAGTGAAAACTAAATGTACAAACTCATCACGCAATCAGCACCGATGGGGAGGAAGTGATATGCTAGCCTAGGACAACTGCGGGAGCGTTGCAAAGGATTAAATGTGTGGTTGGCGGGGAGCTGTGAAGAGGGAGATTCATAGGGTTTGTGAAATTTAGGAATTTGATTTAGCAGAGGGATGTGAGGGATGGAAGTGGCTGAGTGGGAGTTGGTAAGTAAGAAGGATAGCTATATGGAGGTTATAGGGGTGGGTGCGGGAGTGGTGGAGGGGGAAGGATGCGGCAGGGAATTGCTGGAAGAGGCAAGGAGCGGTTGTGGAGGCTCTGGAAGAGGGAAGGAAGGGCTTGGGGAGGTTAGGGAATGGAAAGATGTGATGGTTGAAAGCTTTGGGAGGAACCCCGAGACTGGAGGAAGGGAGATCCGGGAGCTGAGGGCTCAGGTGGTGCTGGTGGAGATGGGAGGAGGTGGTGGCGAGATCGGGGAAGGGAGGGGAGATGGTTGTCGGCAGGGCTGTGGTTGTGGAGGCTGGAGGAGTGGTAGCAGTCGACGCTCTGGACGGGTATGTGAGGCACAACACAGAAATTGTGTAGTTTAGAGGCATGGGCTTGCAGTGAATGACATGTGGCGGCTACTAGAGGCGAGGATGTCGGTGCCAGCATCGGTGAAAACAACGAAGGATGCCCTTGGCGTCGCACCAAGGGTTGTGGGAGTCGACACCCACGGCCCGAGCGGTTCCTCTGTAAAAACCGTCACAATTGATGCCCTTATCGCCCTAGCCGAATGGGATATAAAGGAAGGAGGAGATTTAGGTTAAGTCTTTTGATGGCCCTAAACGCACAATCAAATAACTCAACGTAAACCTCAAAATATAAGTACAAAAATAAAAATAAAATACATACAAATATGAAAAATCACAATGAGCGCGCAATGATGGTCTCTGATCATCAATCCAATAATTCAATAATCATCAATCTCGTAAATCGCTCGAATGTGTCGCGATTGATCTCCATTAATATGTAGATAGCGGCTTTGTTATCACAAAGCATTGGTAGACGTCTTAGAGGATATTCATATATTTCTCTCAAGTCATACTTTTGTACTCAGCTTCAACACTTAAACTGGACATAACTGCTTGTTCTTGTTTTCCAAGTAACCAAATTTCCTTTGAAATACGTGCAGAATCCAAAAGTGAATTTTTGAGCTCCTTTATCATCTGCATAGTTTGCATCAGAATATGCTTCAATGGGTAAATGATTGTTTCTTTGAAACAAAAGTCTTTTTCCTGGAGACCCTTTGATTCTAATGTTTTTACATCAACTTCCAGAAAACACTCTCTGGGTGCCTACATGAATTGACTGACCCTCCCAACAGCAAACGAGATGTCAAGTTTGGTTACAGTAACATAATGAGTTTATCGATCGGACACCTGTACCGAGTAACGTCTTGTAGAAGAGTGGATGTCTTATCACAAAGTGTGAAAGAAACCAATTTCGTTTAGTAGATCTAGGGTATACTTGTGTTAGAAGAGAACTATGGAGTTATTGCGTCTTGCAATTTCAATTCCCAAGAAGTATCTTGAATGACTCGTATCTTTAGTAACAAAATGTTCCCAAAGATGTTTATTTATTCTTTATTTCAATGGAGTTATCTCCGGAAAGAAGAATGTCGTCCATGTATACAGCCAAAATAATCAGTCCTCGATTGGTCTTTCATATAAAGAGAGAGTGGTGGGCATTACTTCTGGAGAAACCAATGGTATAGACAATCTGGCTAAATTTGTTCGTATAGACTTATTCGTGTAAGTCACCATAGAGGAAAGTATTTTTGACATCAAGTTGAGACATTTGCCAATTTCAGTTGACAGTAACGGAGAAGACCCAGAGAAATGGTGTGAAAGAAATCAACATCATACCTCTTGGTGAACCCCTTGGTAACTAGATGTGTCATGTATCGATCCACAGTGTCGTCTAGGAGAAACTTAATTACAAAGACCCAACGACAACCAACAGCATCACCTCCAGATGGGATATGTATAAAATTTTAGGTATTTATGATGTCAAGGCAAAGATTTCATCATCCATAGTAGCTTTACAATAAGGAATATGAGGAGCTTCGGGATGTGTAGTAGGAACAGTGGTGGTAGAGAGTGCTCGGGCAAATTTGTTGCACGAAGGACTGAGAATGGCATATGATACTTCATTCGTAAGAGGATGTTGTGTGCACCCACTTACCCCTTTCCGCAGAGCAATGAGAACATCCAGTCTGAGTCTGCTGAAGTGACGGAACCTTCTTAAGAGGATATCGCTAGCCTGGGAGCTGACAGTAATAACTCTGGAATTGAAGGAGCGAGGACAAGTTGGGAACCAAGGCGATGACGATAATGATAAGGAAAGGGTGAAAGAGGAGGTATATGTTCAGAAGGTGGTGGCAGTTGTGGGATATCTGGTGAAGGAGTATGAATGAGAGGGAATGATGAAATACAGCCATAAAGGTGAGAGAATATAAGGTGGGTGAGATAAGAGGAGGAATCTCAAGAGTAAGAATCCCTCTGTTGGTGGAGAAATAAGGAGTAAACTCAAAAAATGTAACGTCAGCAAAGACATATTAACGTTTAGAGATAGGGTCGAAACAACGATATTCTTTCTGAGTTGAGAGTACCCTCATGAAGACACATTTGGTGGTGCAAGCGAAGAGTTTATCGCGACCAGATGCAGTGCGGACGAAAGCAGTACAACCAAACACGCATGTGGTGAGGGGAAAAGGTGTACCAACCGGAGATTGAAGAGAAAATGTGTCTTACTCTGACGAGCAAAAGAAAATAAACGGTTAATGAAAAAATAAGAGATGAGAATTGCATGACCCCAGTAGGAGCAGGGAACATTCATCAGACACAGGAGTGTCCGAGCAACATCGAGGAGATGACAAATTTTCTTTTCACCACTCCATTTTGTTGGGACATATGCACAAACTAGTCTGATTTATAATATCGTTGGTGATGTAAACATATGAGAAGTGTTGGCTCGTGTATTCCTTCGCATTATCGGTCCGAATAATTTTTAGAAGTAAATCGAACTAAGTGCGAATTTCATTATAAAATTTTAAGAAAACAAAAAAAATGAGAATGTTCCTTCAAAAGATACACACAAATACATCTACAGAAATCATCAATAGATGTTACAAAGGACAGACTTCTTCCACCAATAGACTTGGTAAGACTAGGACCCCAGATGTCCGAATAGACAAGCTCAAAAGGATAAACTAAACTTCTACAGCGTTTAGCCGGGAAAGTAGTACAATGATGCTTGCCACATTGGCAAACCTCAAATTCTAAAGTTGAGTCTGTCTTGAAAGATGGCATGAGTTGGTGGATGAGATGTAACGGAGGATGACCAAGACAATGATGTCGCTAGAGTAGAGAGGTGAAGGAGATAGATTCAGAGAAAATGGGAACATCGTCGAGGTAGAGACCGTTGCGTTCAGTCCTAGCAGTACTCATCCTTTGTGATTGAAGATCCTGAAAATAATATGCAGTAAGAGAATGAGATAGAGCATTGCAACTGCCGTGAAAGAGCACTGATAAATAATAAACTGCAAGGAAAATTTGGGACTGAGAGTGTCGTCCAACTGGAAAAAAAACGGTAGTCACAACTCTAGATTCACAAACTGAAGCGGGAGAGTCATCAACCACAAGGATCATTGGTAAACGTTTATGCTTCTCGAGGTGAACGAAGACAAAAGAGTTTCCAGTCATATGATTGGTGGCACCAGAGTCGATGTGTCACTTACCTTGAGTAGCAACATGCGCGTTATCTGAAAAAGTGACAATGGAGGGAGATTGATTGGAGACATTGATGAGCCTCAATATCTGCGAAGAGAACCAGCGGTCGAACTCGGGTTGTTGGGTGGGCGTGCAGGAAGAAGGCTCAGGCGGAACAGTACTGACATGGTCCTGAGGACAAAGGTGAGGATACTTCACAAAGCATTTCTCGACAAGATGATCAAGCCGTCCACAATGGGAGCAAAGATGGTGAGGTCCCCCACGACCGTCGCCCCCCCCCCCCCCCCACACACACACACACGGCCACGATGAGCCCCACGACCGGACTCATGAGCAAAATTGTCGGAGAGCGGAAGGATCACAATCAGAGGGCGCTGCATAAGATTGGTAATAGCAGAGATGCGAGCGGTGGTGGCATCCAAGGTGGGAGTAGAAAGTTCTCCTAAGATCTATTGACGTATCATATTGTAGGAATTTGGAAGACAAAGAAGATAGCTAACCATAAGGAGTTTTTGAAAATGTCTCTGTTGTGTAGCAAGGTCAGCAGAAAAGTGTCGATGTTGGAGAAGTTTTGTGCCTAAATTGAACTTCCTGATACACAGTATCGGGAGAGAGTGTTGGTTGAGCGAAGAGACCCGAATAGAGGGTGTAGATGCGAGAGGTTTTGGCACACGTGGAGTAAAGGGCGGCAAAATGATCACGCGCCGCTTCACAGTGTCATCATGACGGATGATGGGAAAGCATGCATTAGAAAGACTGTTTGAAAGTCGGGTGCAAACAAAAGCATTATTGACGTCCCTATCAGCATAAGGCGGGAGACGCGGGGTCAAGAGAAGCGTCAATGAGATGATGTCGTTTGCGTTAAGAGCGCAAAATAGGGTGAATGAGACACTCAAATTGGGATAATTTGGTCCAGTTAATTTTGATGTTGTCCTGAGATTGTCGGATGCACTGAAAAAGAGCGTGGGAGGAGCAATGGTGACGGGAGTAGGAGGGAGTAGTGGATTATCCATAGGTCAAATCAAGCGAGATCGGCGAGATCGCAGGAGGAGTGAGCAAGTTCGCAGAGAGAGCTCGTTGGAGCTCGTAGGAAAAGCTCGGAGAGGAACTCGCGGGAGGAGGGGGAACTCGTAGAAGGACCTCGTCGATGTGCGGATCGCAGACGATAGTGAGAAGGTCTCGCGGTAAGAGAGTTCACGAGAGGTTCCTGAAGTTCGCAGAACACGTCGAGAGAAATCAAAGACCGCGTTGGGACTGGAGATCGCAGAGGTGCAGCTCGCACGAAGAGGTCAATGACAGCACAATCGCAGGGAATGAGGACAGACGAAATTCGACAATCGGCGAGATCGATGATGCTGCGGAAGTCGCTCGCAGGATGGAGATATCGCAGGCTCACATTAAGATTCGGATGGAGGATGACGTAGAAGAGAACTCGCTGGAAGGATTTCGCAGGCACGGACTAGCAGACGTGCGCAGGAGGTGTCGTTGGAAGGAGAGGGGGTCGCGCCAAGGGGGTCCTTTTCTGCAAGAAGAAATTATAAATCTCCAGTGAGAGGAAGGTATTTAGATCGAGCATCGATATTCGATAATGCAAGAATGGCGAGCTATGCGACAGGGTTGGCGAGCTATGCGGCATGGTTGGCGAGCTCTGCGGCAGGGTTGGCGATCTCCGTGAGGGCTGGAAAAGCGGGTTCTTGCGAGAGCTGGAATTTCGCATGAACCCATTTTGTGTGAGGTCGGGAGTGATTACACGAGACTTGAAAGTTCTGTGCGGGACCGGAAGTTTCGACCCAAGAGGAGAGCAGCGAGAGATTTCAATAGGCTTTGATACCATGTGAGAGTTTGAAATATAAATAATAATTATTCCAAAGAATCTAACTTATTACGTGAAAGCTCCCCTCTTTATATGGAAAGGGCAGTACAAAGAAGATAAAATATATACAATTGGCCCCTTAATGGGCTTTCTGTCTTGGGTTTTAAGATCCGCTTTCGTCGAATTCTACTCAGTATAAAGCGGCGCTGAAGACAAGCGATTAGCAAGCTTTTGATGATTTCTTCTACTTTAGTCGAATGGAAGCATATTACAAGGAAGCAAGAGCAAACATTAGTCGCATGGAAATCCGAGCATAGAACAAGACAGAGCATAAATTGAAAACTTTAGAAGCCGAAAGTTGGATTCTTATCGACGCATAAGTATTGAAGCTGACGGAAAAATGGTAGTCTATTTTTATTCAGCTAACAAGGAAGAATGATGTGCACAAAACAAATCTGAGCTGCGGATAACATTTTGTTCTACTTTAGAAGGCGTTAGTTGATTTCTATTCGACTAACAAGGAAGAATGATGTGCATAAAACAAATCTGAGCTGCGGATAACATTTTGTCCTATTTTAGAAGGCGTTAGTTGATTTCTATTCGACTAACAAGCTCATTCTCCGAATGCAGCCTTATTTCTTTAGAAGTCGTTAGTCGAATGGAATTCGACTAAACAAGGTCATTCTCTGAATGAAGACATTATACTTTAGAAGTCATTAGTCGAATGAAATTCGACTAATGAATACAATTAATATACGAAGATTTATCATAGCTTTTCAAAAGACGATAGCCAAATGGAATTCAACAATCAAGAAAAAACAAAAAAGAATACAGTCATTAGGCTTTTTTCAAGAACGTTAGCATATGAAGAAAAGTTGGAGGAGATTTCTGACATGAAGATATTATCTTATCAATAGCATATGAAGAAAAGTTGGAGGAGATTTCTGACATAAAGATCTTATCTTATCAAGACTATCAGAATTAAGGAAATTTCTTTTCTGACCTTATCTGATGAGGAATTTGAGGGTATAAAAGAACTCCAAAGAAGATGAAGAAACTCTCTTGGATTCTCTAATTCGCATCCTTCATTTTGCTGCCCTAACCTTTCCTCTCGCACATAAGTCTCTCTCGTTCTTTCTTATTTTCTCTGAAGAACGGCAATGATTGCAAGATTGAATTCACAAGAAGCTATATAATCAAAGTAATCTCAGATTTGTCTGAAGATTACTTTCACTGTGAAAAAGTTGACTAATCATTTCAATCATTTATAAAAAAAGAATTATGAGAATCTCTCTTATAAAGATTCAGTGGTTCTAAAAATCTTCTTATCGAAGACTCAAGTATGTGGATTCCTATTGTGGTTGAAGAGAAGAGTACCAGAGTTTGGAAAACCTCTATAACATATGTGTCTTCTCTCCTAGCTAGATTTACTTTACTGCACTTTATTTTATGTTTGATTCTGTGATTCTGTGACTGTGATTAGATGGCACTATTTTTTCATACACTATTCACCCACTTCTAGATTGTTTAGCATTAATATTCTCAGTACATTCAGCACTTTCAAATGATAACGGAAATACGTTGGATCACCTCTCGATTCTATGTCTCTCACCATTTTTTACTTCTACCAACTTTTGAAATAAATTGTAATCCCACCACCACATATATATCCTCGTTCAAAGATTATTGAGATACGTTGCATCACCATCCCACCATTTTTTCTTCGACCACCTTTTGAGATGAGTTGTGATCCCACCACCATGCCAGCCGCACATTTTGACTTTGTTATTTTTATAGCATATATATTAGCGTTCTTTTGCAACTCTTCACTCAAGATGAATTAAAATCATCTTCAGTGTTGAAACCAGTTTCCCGATTTCAGCGTTCGAAAGGGGGATGCGACTAACTCTTACTTGACCTAAGCTAAGACCCTTGACCGGTCACTAAGAACTGAGAGACCCTTGCCCTTGATGAACACCTGAGTCCACAAATGGACCCCTTAAGCTGCAGCGCGGAGGTCCCACCACACACCCGGAAGCTCACTCGGAACTTCCCCTCCCAAGCCAATGCTGAGCCTGGGCACCTTGGAGGGCACTAAGGATCACCTCACCGTCCACCTTCAATGACAGGGGGAGGGGAGGGGTAGTGCTTGCTCACACGCGAGGGAGGGGGTAGTCACCAACCCTTCCCAAGGTGCCCATGGGGGTCTATTTATAGACTTTCCCAAAAATGGACTGCGAATAGCAAAAATCCTGCTATCCGCAGTCCAACCACGACCGCCATCGATCACGCGTGAGGGGGGGCGAGTGGGACTCGAGGTGTCCATCCCCCCCCCCACTCGCGGGAGGTCATACTGACCTCCCTACCTACACCGGGCGAGTGGGAGGATCCCTCCCACTCGCCCAAAGGGGGCGGCGAGTGGGAGGCCCCTCCCACTCGCTCGGTGAGTGGGAGGGCTGCTCCCACTCGCCCGGCGAGTGGGAGGCCCCTCCCACTCGCTCGGCGAGTGGGAGGGCTGCTCCCACTCGCCCGGCGAGTGGGAGACCCCTCCCACTCGCCCGGATGAGTGGGAGAAATTCTCCCACTCCTTCCGTGACCTCTTTCGCGGTTTAGGGTTTTGCTCGCTCGCTACCCAGGCTTCGTCCGGGTCGGGTCACACCGATTCGAGAAATATGAGGGTTGTACATTCAGGAATAACTTTTAGTCATTAAGACGATAAATTTTTTCTTTGGGAAGATTTCACATCTTGATTTCTATTTAGGATTTACCAATTTCACAGAAATTAACCAAAATATCATAAGAGGATTTAAATCATAAAAACACAGAGAATGGACACATGGAAAAAAAGCATGTCAAATCAACTCTCTGACCAAGGATCCAATGGAGTAACTGGCATCGACTTTAACGCGTCGTATAATCGCACTCATAGACAATGACGAATAAATAAAATGTAGTTAAATAACATTGGATGGGCAGGGTATAAAAGTCACCAGGAGAGACCATACTCCTCGTAATCAAGAGCCACATAACGACAAAAATAGCAACCAATGCATATTAGATATACGTCTTCGGACACCTCATACCAAGGAAATTAACTACTGATCTCGGCACAAAATTAGAGGAACAAGTTCAAATATGAATATCAAACATAACTGCAAGTGAGCGGAATTACAACAACTCGCATGAAGGCAAACAAAAGGTGCGAGAACAAAAAGGGATCACGCACAAGGTATAACCCGCAACCAACCCAGATAGAAACCACACATACTTGAATGTGTATTCAAATGGAGAAAATGGGAAATAATGATAATTTGAGTGCTCTATCCAAAACGGATAAAGATGTGACAACAAGATCAACGGAAAGTCTCACAAAATCTCTTAGCAGATCTTTGAACAGTCAGAGACACTACCACAACAATCTAGCATATTCCGAGGTAAATTTTCACATAATCCAAATATTATAATTATCCCCAAAACCAAGAAGTGGGAGTAGGATGTCAGAAGGACACATGGCATACTCCGAAGACACTACCGAGACAATCTCGCATAATCAAAAGCAAATCTTCACATAGTCCAAAGCACCTTGATTATCCCCAAAACCCAGAAATGGAATTAGGATGTCAAAAGGACACATAGCAAACTTTGGTCAACCGGAGACATTACCCTGACAATCTCACATAATACAAAGTAAATCTTCACATATCCAAAATATCATGATCATTCCCCAAACCCAAAAAGTATGATTTGGGTGCTAGGAGGATGTGTGGGTAACTTTATCAACCAAGCACGCTACAAAAAGAATATCGACCCGACGAAGAAGATAGATGGCTCTTAAATCAAATTTGGAGGGGAGATCTTCAATTCCCGGGCGTGAGGAGGGATTTCGGTTTTCCCCTTCTCCTCTCAGTAAGCTCAAGTTCTAAAAATACACCATAGATATTTGAAAGTTCAACAAGATCAAACAAAATTAACCAAGAAGCACATTTTTTTATAGAGATTCTTTATAAATTCACATTTTTAGGCTTCGTTTATGTATTTGTAAGCCTTTCAAGTAAGCAGGCACGCTCAAGTAAATAGAGTGGAGCATCGTGAAGATTTTCAAAAGTTGTATGTGTGCGTGTGTTTTCACTGAAATTTTTTGTAGTAAGCAAAAGTTTAAAAAAAATTACATTTTTAGGCTTCGTTCATGTAAGTTGTAAAACCAGCCGATGCCGATCCCAAGCCCGGATGAAAAATGGTGAGGGTTGTGTTAGGTAGACGGCCAGCGTAAAATTTAGTCACCCTTATGAATATGGATCTTTTGAGAAATTGTGCTAAAGCTAGGTTGTTCCCCCTAAGGAACGCGTCGTATGGTCCGAATGCGGCGTCTTGGCAAGGACCGCTACATCTCCAGGACTTGGGTGTAGTGTTAAATAGGCAAGAGTCCTCGTCGTATGGTCCGAATGCGGCATCTTGGCAAGGACCGTTGCACCTCCAAGAGGACTTGGGTGTAGTGTCAAATATGCAAGAGCCCTCACATATTAGGCGTCCTAGAAAAGTTGATCGTAGGATTTGTGATCGACTTAGGTTTGGAAGTTGGAATATAGGTACGCTAACGGGAAAAGCGATGGAAGTAGTGGATACAATGATTAGGAGAAAGATAAATATTTTATGTCTGCAAGAGACTAAATGGGTGGGTGAAAAAGCTAAATTTCTAGATAATTCAGGTTTTAAATTATGATACACAGGAAAAAATAAAACAAGAAATGGAGTAGGTATTATTGTAGATACTACTTGGAGGGATGGAGTTGTTGGGGTAAGCAGAAAAGGTGATAGAATCTTAGCTCTTAAATTAATCGTAGGAAAGGAAACTATTAATGTAATTAGTGCTTATGCGCCACAAGTAGGATTAAATGAAACTATTAAAGTACAATTTTGGGAAGACTTAGATGATTTGGTAAGAGAAATCCCACAAAGCGATAAAATTTTCATTGGAGGAGACTTAAATGGACATGTAGGGAAGCAAAATACGGATTATACAGATGTTCATGGAGGATTTGGGTATGGAGAAAGAAATGAAGAAGGAAGAACCATTCTAGACTTTGCCATAGCACATGAGCTAATTGTGACAAATACGTTCTACATAAAGAGGGAAGAACACTTAATTACGTTCAAGAGCGAACAAAATAAGTCACAAATTGACTATTTTATGACTCGCAAAATGGATAAAAAGATTTGTAAGGATTGCAAAGTCATACCAGGAGAAAGTTTGACAACGCAACATAGGCTAGTGGTGTTGGATGTGCAAATTAAATATAATAACTTTAAGAGAAAGACAAAAGTGTTGCCAAAAATTCGGTGGTGGAACTTGATGAAGGAAAAACAGGTTGCTTTCAAGGCAGCAGTTATAGAACGACTAGTTGATGATCCTTATGTTGATCCTAGTGTCGCATGGGAAGTTATGTCTTCTCATTTAAGGATAAGTGGAAAGAACGTACTTGGAGAGTCAAAAGGTCGCGCGCCCCCACAAAAAGAATCTTGGTGGTGGAAAAAGGAAGTGCAAGACAAAGTGAGGGCAAAGAGGGTCAGCTACAAAACATTATATGCTTGTAGGAATGATGAAAACTTGACAAAGTATAAAGTCGCCAAGAAAGAAGCTAAAAATGCAGTAAGTAAAGCAAGAAGTCAAGCTTATGAAGAATTTTACAAACGACTAGATACCAAAGATGGAGAGCGCGATATATATAAAATTGCTCGAGCTAGAGAGAGGAAGACAAGAGATCTAAGCCAAATTAAATGCATAAAAGATGAAACAGATACGGTTTTGACGGATGATGTGGCTATTAAGGAGCGATGGAAAAGATACTTTTATCAACTATACAATAAAGGAAAAGATAATGAACTGAACTTGGAAGAGTTAAGTAAATCGGAGGAGTATAGAGACATAACTTTTTATCGTAAAATTCAAGCATCAGAGATAGATGACGCTCTGAAGAAGATGAAAAATGGAAAGGCGGTTGGACCAGACGATATACCCATTGAAGTATGGAAATGCTTAGGGAGGGAAGGAATTTTATGGCTTACAAGTTTCTTCAATAAGATACTGAAGACAAAAAGGATGTCAGACCAATGGAGAGAAAGTATTTTGGTACCTTTGTATAAGAACAAAGGAGATATACAAAATTGTGTCAATTACAGGGGAATTAAATTAATGAGTCATACTATGAAACTATGGGAACGAGTAATAGAGAGACGAGTTAGACGAGAGACTAGCATCTCAGAGAATCAATTTGGATTCATGCCAGGGAGGTCAACCATGGAAGCTATACATCTCTTGAGAAGACTCATTGACAACTATCGGGAAAGACAAAAAGATTTGCATATGTTGTTTATCGATCTGGAGAAGGCGTATGATAGGGTTCCAAGAGAGGTCTTGTGGAGAGTCTTAGAAAAGAAAGGTGTAAATGTATCATACATTGACGTAATCAAAGATATGTATACAAATTCAGTGACCAGGGTGAGGACATCTGGAGGATTAACACAGGAATTCCCTATCGCTGTTGGCTTACATCAAGGGTCAGCTTTAAGCCCTTACCTCTTTACCCTTATCTTAGATGAGCTCACCGGACATATCCAGCAAGCAATACCTTGGTGTTTATTATTTGCAAATGATATTGTTTTGGTCGACGAGACGCGCGAGGGTGTAAACGCGAAACTGGAATCTTGGTGAGACACTTTAGAAAAGAAGGGTTTTAGGTTGAGCAGGACAAAGACAGAGTATATAGAGCTTAAATTTAGTAGTGAAGAAGGTCACATGACTCCGTCATTAAATTTGGTGACCAAGATATTTCCCGCAGTGAGTGCTTTAAATATCTGGGATCGATAATTCAAAAAGATGGAGGTGTAGATAAAGATGTGATTCATAGAATCCAAGCAGGTTGGTTGAAGTGGAGAGGCGCGTCTGGGATCCTATGTGATCGTAAAGTACCACTAAAACTTAAAGGCAAGTTTTACCGTACTGCAATTAGGCCTGCAATGCTCTACGGTTCTGAGTGTTGGGCAGTGAATGGTGTACACGAGCAAAAAATGGGAGTCGCGGAGATGAGAATGCTTAGGTGGATGTGTGGTCACACGAGACTGGATAAAATTAGGAATGAATGTATCAGGGATAAGATAGGAGTGGCGCCAATTGTAGAGAAGATGTGAGAAGCTCGTTTAAGATGGTTTGGACATGTACATAGGAGACCATTAGAGGCACCTGTTAGGCGTTGTGAGAGTTTAGTCACTAGACATGTTAAACGGGGGAGGGGTAGACCAAAAAAGACTTGGAATGAAACTATAAAGAAAGACATGATGTACTTAGGCATTAATGAGACTATGCTTAAAGATAGGGCGCAATGGCGACAGAGGATCCATATAGCCGACCCCACTATGGTGGGATAAAGGCTTGAGTGTTGTTGTTGTTGTTCATGTAAGTTGTAAGACCTTTAACTAGGCAGACAAACTCAAATATATAGAATTGAGTATCATAAAGATTTTATTATGCCTATATTCCTTTCGAGGAGAGTATGGATTTTCCATGGATTCTCAGACACAGAAAAAGTTCTTTAATCCACAGCCATAGGAAAGATCTTAACTTCAAGATAATCTGTGTCCACAAATGTGCAATTAAAACGGAAAGAAACAACATAAATCCTTTCATTACAAACAACATTAAGGATTTGTAGCTGAATTATCAATCACAAGTGATCTCAACCATAGAATATTGTGGACAGCATCCTAAATGGTAACAACTAATGAGAAACAAAAATGATGATAACAAAATATCAAATATTGAAAGATCCACAAATCATGAAACAAATGCAAAACCACATCTGTAAAGAGCTACTAACAACATAATCAAAATAGATCGAATAAACATGGTCCACCAGGCTATAAACAAAGCCATTTCCTTCACAAGATCCGAGCAATTCATCAGACCGCCAGCAATAGGAATGCCATCAAATAAATTACCTCTCAGCTGAGACAACCCAACAAGCAGCAGAACAAGAAGAGAAGGAGCGGAGAACTGAATCACAGCAAGGAGAACATAGTGGTTGTGCAGAAATACCTTTGCCCGGCCATAATCCAAGTCTGGAACCCTACTAGAATGGAGGCGCTGGTACCAGCACAGCACCGCCTCGTTCAGGTACGTCTGAACATTGGGTCGGAGCGCAAGCAGCTGTGAAGCAGCTGCGGCGGCCAATGCGCATACTCTCCACTCGTCGAAATGCTGTGCCAACCCTAGGGGTTTGAACCAAAGCAGCGGAGAGAAGAAACTGGACATGATAGAGATGAAGAGGAGTACACGGCCAAATGTTCCGCAGGAGACAACAGAGAGATTCAAGCGTAGTTGATCGGTTCCAAGCCAAAAGGATCGTGCGGCTCGGGAGGCGGGGATGAAGAGGACCCCGCCCAGAAAGCCTGCGAAGGAGGCTGCAACCGGGGAAACAGCGGCGGGTATTCGGAAATCGAAGACGGAGGGCGATAGGTGGGAAAGGATGAAGAACGTGGAAAGGAAGCTAATGAAGGCGGAGAGAAGACTCAGTCGACGCTCCGAACGGCGGGAGGCGGAGCGTTCAAGAGTTAGGTTGAGGAGGGAGATAAGAAGACGGGAAGCGGAGATGAGAACGGCGGCAAAGGGGATGGCGGGAAGGGACGAAAAATTGGCGAAGGGGGAGAAAATGCAGACGGAGAGGTTGGAGAGAGAAATGAAGGAGGAAATAAAGGCAGAGCGGTAGGAGGAGAAGAACTGGCGGGAAGGTATGAGGGACTCGGCGAGGCGGAGGCGGAAGAGCTGGGCCTTGGACTCGTCGAAAGAGACTGTGGAATCCTTCGAACGGTGTCGTCGTTTGGGATCAGGGAGGGAGGTTGCGATGGCACCAGGACGGCGGAGAAGGGCTTGGGGGGCGTCGGCGGCGGGGAGAGAGTCGGGGTGGATGTAGGTGTGGATGCCCTGGAGTATGAGGGCGGGGAGATTTAGGAAAAGGGCGAGAAAGGCGGTGGCGGAAGAGACGGAGGCGTGGAGGAAGATTCCGGTAAGCATGATCGCGGCGGCGGACTAAAATGCCGATTGAGCTGATACTTTAAAATGAGGGGCGTCCGGTGGATGGCGGTGAACTCGAGTGAGCTCACGCCACTCGATGACATCAATTCGAAATTTCATGCCAAATTAGTAAATTACTAGGGGAAAAAAGGGCGATGATATCCGCACTATGGGTGTAAATCAGAACCAACCGAATCGCATAACAAAATCGAACCATATCAAATCGCACGGTTTGATTCGGTTTTAGTAGCCCGTGGTTCGGTCACAGTTTCATTTTTTGAAAAACCATGTGGTTTGGTTCGGTTCGGTTCACGGTTCGGAATGTCAAACCGAACCATATTAGCTTTAATAATATTTTAATATATTAGAAATATAAATTTTTACAAGTTTTAATTTTTGAATCTTTATCATATTTTTAAAGTTAATAAGTCCAAAAAAAACATAGTAATATACAATCATAATAAGTTTTAGTTTTTTATCTCTTCAGTCACTATTAAATTTTATGACTTCACACCTCACGGGTTCACCGCTACACCGTTCACTTTACACTTCTCCTTTCTAGGTCACGATTCACGGCGTGACGAATTCAAGCCTTTGGAAGCTTGAATTTGATCTTAATCATCATTCTTGCATTAATCATATAAGATTCTTTTTAATTATCATTTGTCAGCATTTGGTTGAATGACTAATTATTAATGAAAAAAATTCTTTTATTTTTATTATTAAACCACTAAAACCGAACCAAACCAAACCATACGGTTTGGTTCAGTTCCAAAGGTATGCGCGGTTTTGCATGGCTTCAGATTTTTGGAATCACATGTGGGTGATTCGGTTAGCGATTTTGATCAAAAACCGAACTAAATCGAACCAAACCGAACCGTTTCAGCCCTAATCTGCACTGCAGTTTTCGCTATCCGCACTCTATTTGTATGAGTTATTAAGCGTCTTTTGGAAATACGCCTTGTACATGTATTTTTAGAAAAAGTGTCATGCACGAAAGTTGTAGATCTCGTCGAGACCTACAACTTTCGTGTTGGACACTTTTCCTAAAAATGCATGGACAAGGCGTATTTCCAAAAATTCATTATAGTTACACTCAGATTTCAATCAGGGCTACAATACGTCTTGTGCGTGCATTTTTAGGAAAAATTGTTCAACACGAAAGTTGTTGATCTCGACAAGATCTACAAATTCCGTGTTGAACACCTTTCCTAAAAATTCATGTACAAGGCGTATTTTTAAAAGGCGCTTAATAACTCATACAATAGAGTGCGCACTACGGATATCATCGCTTAGGTGTGTTTCTCCCACCTAGTTTTAGGTGAGAGAAAGTGGGAGAAACAATACAGTCGTACGATCTGATATCCTACGACGAAGATATTTCTGTGGAATACTACAGTATTCTAAAAATATTGTCAGTTTTGTCGGTATTTCGATCAATCATGTTGTTTTTGCAGGAACCAGCAGTTTGATGTGCGTAAGCACCGTGATCTTAGGTCTGTTTAGCACCGCGGTGACCAAAAATACCATAGTCATGCAATGCACTTTGAGATGTGCACACTAATCCATGCGGGCCATGATTTTTTGTTGTCGGGCCCTGCTCAAACTGGACCCAGGCCTTAGCAATATAAGGGGGTATGTTGAGCCTACAAAATCGAGCCTAAGCAGGGCCCAAAACTGATGGTTAGCTGCCATTTGGTAGCTAGTTGTTGTCAAACGGTTGCAACATGATTGATGAGCGTCAACCCAGTGTTTAGTGTTGGGTTAGCCGTTCAACATTTAAATCATGGGCTGACAGCCTAGCATTTAAATGATGGGTTGACAGCCAAACACTTAACTGTTGGTCTGTCCGCCCAGCATTTAATCGGGCTTCTAGGCGGGCCTGGGCCGGGCACAGGGTCAAGCCCTTGATAAATATGAGGACCCCTTATAGGTCTGGCCCTGGCCCAATAAGACCCGAGCCTAATCGGGGTCAGACCCAGGCCGGGCAAATTTTGAAATATATATATATATAATGTTGGTGCCAAAAAATGTACCAACTCCACACTCGCTCGAACTGAAGGATGGGGGGTGAGACTGATTGGTGGCCGGTTACTTTGAGCTGAAAGAAAGGGAATTTTATTGATATAAAACTTGTGTTACAGCTGAGATTACAATAGAAAAGTATGAAAAAGAAGAGCATAAGAATTGGAGAAAAGAGCTGGCAATGAGGTCTCCTGAAGTGAGACGGGAAGGTCTCTGCGGTCTCAAAAAACTGAGACCGCTCAAGTCACCGGCTGGAACTGGAAGCTCTCCCAAGATGTCCAAACTGGTACCCCTGCCCCTCTATTTATGGACGCGGGGCCTGCCCGAATGGGCAGATCTGAAAGGTAACGGGCTGCCCGGAACCGCTGAGATCGCCTGAGACCGTTGCTGAGACCGCTGAGATCGTCGAGATCGTCTGGGCTTGTTGAGATCGTCTGGACCTGCTGCTGAGACCGCTGAGATCGTCAAGATCGTCTGGGCCTGCTGAGATCACCTGGACCTGCTGCTGAGACCGCTGAGATCGTCGGGATCGTCTGGGCCTGCTGAGATCGTCTGGACCTGCTGTCGAGACCGCTGAGATCGTCGAGATCGTCTGGGAAGGTAATCACCTGAAAAGTGATCACATAAAAATGAGTCAGCACAGGACTCAGACCTCCAAGGGGCGAGGCCGCCCAAAGGGGGAGACCTCCCCGAGGTCGCCGAAGGGGGCGACCTCACGGGGGCGAGGTCCCCCAAAGGGGGCGACCTCCCCGAGGTCGCCCAAGGGGGCGACCTCACGGGGGCGAGATCGCCCAAGGGGGCGACCTCCCAGGGGCGAGGTCGCCCAAAGGGGGCGACCTCCCCGAGGTCGCCCAAGGGGGCGACCTCCCAGGGGCGAGGACGCCCAAAGGGGGCGACCTCCCCGAGGTCGCCCAAGGGGGCGACCTCCCAGGGGCGAGGTCGCCCAAGGGGGCGACCTCACGGGGGCGAGGTCGCCTAAAGGGAGCGACCTCCCCGAAGGGGGCGACCTCACGGGGCCGAGGTCGCCCAAAGGGGGCGACCTCCCCGAGGTCGCCCAAGGGGGCGACCTCCCAGGGGCGAGGTCGCCCAAAGGGGGCGACCTCCCCGAGGTCGCCCAAGGGGGCGACCTCACGGGGGCGAGGTCGCCCAAAGGGGGCGACCTCCCCGAGGAAAACTGGCTGGGGCCTGACGGCGACAGCCTGCCCGGGAGATAGGAGACCATCCGGGCTTGAAAACCTGGAAAAAAGCCAGTTAGATGATCGTCGATTTCTGGGTAAAACATAATCCCCGCATTTTTTAAGTTTTGAAAAAACTTCGAAAAAATTAAACTTACCCACGAGAATCGCGATCTACCTTTCCTGTTATAGTAGAGCATTTGTGATGAAAAAGTGCAAGTACCTTTGCGAACATCCTACCGCCAGGCGTGCTTGCAAATATTTTTTCTCTTCTTAAGAAGACTTGCGAACATTTGGTTTTAAGCGAGTGCCTAAAGAGAAAATGCGAGCACTTGCCTATCTCTGCGAAAGAATGGTCAGAACAAGTATGGGAAAAAGATATATTACATGAGTACCTGAGGAGAACCAGTGAGCACCTGTTTCCATATGCGAAAATGTATGTTGAACAGGTATATGAAAAAGTAAAGATATGTCAGGTACCTGAGACAACTTTATGTCGACCAATCGGTCTGAAACGGATGAGAAACTTATTCTGTTCATATTTGAACTTCAATTGGTAATTAAGAATGACGATCGTTTGGTTGTCAAAGCGCCTTTTAAGAAGATATTAACTTCGGCTACTAGAAGCTGCTTTGTTATGAGACAATTCCGATGTCAAATGACAATCTTCAATATTTAAGATGTTTTGTACATGAATCAGATAACGATAATCCATAAATGACGATCTTGGACTCTGTAGTCCAATTTGAGTGATCTTTAAGGGACGAATGCCGGCCTCAAACAATTCAGACCGCCTCTTCCTGTGGAAAAAATGATAAATATTTGATGGATTCATATTAGAAAATTGATTTACTAATTATTCCAACGTTCCCGGACCGTCTTCTAACTGAAAAATAGAAAAAGATCTCAAGAGAAGCCTTGGTACACTTCAGATTGCTTGAGCAGATAAACGTTCATGTTGTGGTCTTAAATTCTCCAGACCGCCTGAAATAAATATGAGAAGTTCTCAGCTGATGATCATAAATGTCCTAAATCACTTGTCAGTTAAAAAGCTTTACGGAGGAGACCCAGTTAATAGTCTTCAATACTTCAGATTGCCAAAATCTCTTCCAAAACTAAAAATTTTCTGGAGATCCCACTAGCAATCTCTACCATCCAAATTCTGGAGGAGATCAAACCGGCGATCTCAACATATTTAGAACTCCGAAAACCACTTTCTGATAAGAAATGGAGAACACAACCAGCAACCTCAAACATCCAAATCCTAGAGGAGATCAAACCGGCGGTCTCAACATATTTAGAGCTCCGAAAACTACTTTCTGACAAGAAATGGAGAACACAACCAGCAACCTCAAACATCCAAATCCTGGAGGAGATCAAACCGGCGGTCTCAACATATTTAGAACTCCGAAAACCACTTTCTGACAAGAAATGGAGAACACAACCAGCAACCTCAAACATCCAAATCCTGGAGGAGATCAAACCGGCGGTCTCAACATATTTAGAACTCCGAAAACCACTTTCTGACAAGAAATGGAGAACACAACCAGCAACCTCAAACATCCAAATCCTGGAGGAGATCAAACCGGCGGTCTCAACATATTTAGAACTCCGAAAACCACTTTCTGACAAGAAATGGAGAACACAACCAGCAACCTCTCAAACATCCAAATCCTGGAGGAGATCAAACCGGCGGTCTCAACATATTTAAAGCTCCAAAACCCACTTTCTGACAAGAAATGGAGAACACAACCAGCAATCTCAAACATCCAAATCCTAGAGGAGATCAAACCGGCGGTCTCAACATATTTAGAGCTCCGAAAACCACTTTTCTGACAAGAAATGGAGAACACAACCAGCAACCTCAAACATCCAAATCCTGGAGGAGATCAAACCGGCGGTCTCAACATATTTAGAACTCCGAAAACCACTTTCTGACAAGAAATGGAGAACACAACCAGCAACCTCAAACATCCAAATCCTGGAGGAGATCAAACCGACGGTCTCAACATATTTAGAACTCCGAAAACCACTTTCTGACAAGAAATGGAGAACACAACCAGCAACCTCAAACATCCAAATCCTGGAGGAGATCAAACCGGCGGTCTCAACATATTTAGAACTCTGAAAACCACTTTCTGACAAGAAATGGAGAACACAACCAGCAACCTCTCAAACATCCAAATCCTGGAGGAGATCAAACCGGCGGTCTCAACATATTTAAAGCTCCAAAAACCACTTTCTGACAAGAAATGGAGAACACAACCAGCAACCTCAAACATCCAAATCCTGGAGGAGATCAAACCGGCGGTCTCAACATATTTAGAACTCCGAAAACCACTTTCTGACAAGAAATGGAGAACACAACCAGCAACCTCAAACATCCAAATCCTGGAGGAGATCAAACCGGCGGTCTCAACATATTTAGAACTCCGAAAACCACTTTCTGACAAGAAATGGAGAACACAACTAGCAACCTCAAACATCCAAATCTTGGAGGAGATCAAACCGGCGGTCTCAACATATTTAGAACTCCGAAAACCACTTTCTGACAAGAAATGGAGAACACAACCAGCGACCTTAAACATCCAAATCCTGGAGGAGATCAAACCGGCGGTCTCAACATATTTAGAGCTCCGAAAACCACTTTCTGACAAGAAATGGAGAACACAACCAGCAACCTCAAACATCCAAATCCTGGAGGAGATCAAACCGGCGGTCTCAACATATTTAGAACTCCGAAAACCACTTTCTGACAAGAAATGGAGAACACAACCAGCAACCTCAAACATCCAAATCCTGGAGGAGATCAAACCGGCGGTCTCAACATATTTAGAACTCCGAAAACCACTTTCTGACAAGAAATGGAGAACACAACCAGCAACCTCAAACTTCCAAATCCTGGAGGAGATCAAACTGGCGGTCTCAACATATTTAGAACTCCGAAAACCACTTTCTGACAAGAAATGGAGAACACAACTAGCAACCTCAAACATCCAAATCCTGGAGAAGATCAAACCGGCGGTCTCAACATATTTAGAACTCCAAAAACCACTTTCTGACAAGAAATTGAGAACACAACCAGCAACCTCAAACAAATCCTGGAGGAGATCAAACCGACGGTCTCAACATATTTAGAACTCCGAAACCCACTTTCTGACAAGAAATGGAGAACACAACCAGCAACCTCAAACCTCCAAATCCTGGAGGAGATCAAACTGGCGGTCTCAACATATTTAGAACTTCGAAAATCACTTTCTGACAAGAAATGGAGAACACAACCAGCAACCTCAAACATCCAAATCCTGGAGGAGATCAAACCGGCGGTCTCAACATATTTAGAACTCCGATAACCACTTTCTTTTAATCTCAACCAGATGTTTCAGCTATTAACCTCTATCATCATATAGATAGAGGTTGGGAGAGAAAGAGGTTGAAGGAGAAAGAGATTGGGGGAGAAAGGGGGTTGGGCTACCACGACACATCTGCGTTTATTTCTAGCGAGATGTGTACTTGGTGGTTTTACGACCCGGAGAAGAAGATATAATTAGGGATGTTATTCCCACACTTTATATCATACAACAGAGAATATATTTCTACCTTCCATATCCATGCATTTCTAAAAATATTAGTGTAAACAGGAAAAAGTAAAGTAATGAAAAAGCTTTAGAATGCCCCAAGGTATTTCTACCTTCTATATCTACGTATTTTTGGAAATATTAATGTAAACAATAAAAAGTAGAGTAATGAAAAAGCTTTAGACTTACTTGGCTGAATGTCTGTAGTGAATATGGGTATGAAGTTTGATATAGCTGACTGCTGAAAAAATCCTCGCAATGGTAGCTACTTGTAGAACACAGATTACTACCACACTCATTACAAGTAAACTTAGAAAATAAAAGATGCAGAAACTCCAGACAAATGGGAGACATACAAAACAAAAAAGACACTCTATCTCATCCTTATTTCATGCATTTCTTTTATTGAAGAAGAGAATCTCTCTTTTGTAAAGTTGTATTTGCTGGGAAGAAAAATCATCTTCATATTATTAAGTAACATAATCCTATAATTTTCCTGCCTTCAATAGTTGGTCTACCAATTTTCGGAGAGCACGACAGTCTTCTGTATCATGACCAACAACTGAATGGTATATGCAGTAGAGTTCCTGATTGCGATTTCCAATTTTAGACTTTATAGGATGGGGTCTTTTATACTCTGGCATATTCTGAATAATTGGAAGAACATCTTACAAAGGGAGATTCAATTGAACAAACCCTTCTGAGTAAGTTTCATATTCAAATGTTGTAGGATCATAGGACAGAATGGGAGGGATATCCAAGTATGGAGATGGCATATCCTGTTGAGGTGGTGTGGACATATTCGGAGGAGGTGAATAAGACTTGGACTACTCACCTTGCGGAGGGATTTGTGATGAAGGAGAACGATGATGATATAAATTCCCCCGATGCTGCTGAGCCTGCTGGTTCCGAGAATTCATATAGTTGGGATTCATCGCCTCACCTCAATAAACCGATTTGGTATTTCAATGAGGTGCCTATAAGACTCGGGCTCATTTATGCTAACTTCAAATTTGAGAGGGCCTTCCTTGAGTCCGTTGATTAAGGCAATTTGATACAGTTCTTGATCTACATTAACAATTTCAAGAAGCTCTCTCTGGAATCTGTCGACGAAGTGAGCGAGAATTTCATTAACTCTTTGCTTAATCTGAAAAAGGGCTGCTTGACCTCTTTTTCGCTTTCTGGAAGTAGCAAATCTTAAGAGAAACATTCTACGCAAATCCATGAAGCAATCAATTGATCGAGATGGCAAGTTATAGAACCATTCTCTAGCGTGACTATCAAAGGTCATAACAAGGAGCTTGCACTTGACGCCATCCGTTATCGCTCTTAATGAAATAGCTGACTCAAAGGCTCGAAGGTGGGAAATTGGATCTTCTTCCCCTGTGAAGGTTGGCAGACGAGGTTCTCTAAAACCATCGTGAGCAGTCACCCAACGAACTTTATCTGTGTAGGGGGAAGGCTCTTCCTCTTCAACAATATCTGGAGGAGATGAAGGACAAGCCGCATCAGCTGGGGCCGAAAAATAAGCACACTTCTCCCGAGAGTTAGACATTTCTACGGGACCTCCCCGGGAAACTGGTCTGAAATAATCACGACGAGTAGCGGTGGACTCTTCAGCTTTGGGTGGCGGAGGTATAACTGGATGTGCAAATCTTGTAGGAGGAAGAGGAGCTGCGACTTGAGGAGGAAAAAGATCCATAACTCGAGGACGGAAAGGAGCTTTCTCAACAGGAGCTTGAACCTTTGGCATCTACAATGCTACTCAAAAAACAGGAATTGCTGAAACAGAAAAACTGCGATAACTTCTAAACGGAGTCAAATTTTAGCAATTTAAGGGCTGAAAAGTGCCTGAACGGGGAACCCTATTCAATTTTTGGATAGTTCAGGTCGAGCTGGTTCAAACGAGCTTTGAATTTCTGAATTCCGACACCCGGATCAAAAGTTATGGCCTTTTGAAGTTTTGGTGTATTTTAGGTCGAATCCCGCAGCTTCCTAGCAGCTGCTGTTCACCAACCACTCAAAATCTGAAGGTCGCGTGTTCGTTCTGTTGGTGCCAAAAAAGTACCAACTCCACACTCGCTCGAACTGAAGGATGGGGGGTGAGACTGATGGGTGGCCGGTTACTTTGAGCTGAAAAAAAGGAAATTTTATTGATATAAAGCTTGTGTTACAGCTGAGATTACAATAGAAAGGTATGAAAAAGAAGAGCATAATATTTGGAGAAAAGAGCTAGCAATGAGGTCTCCTGAAGTGAGACGGGAAGGTCTCTGCGGTCTCAAAAAACTGAGACCGCTCAAGTCACCGGCTGGAACTGGAAGCTCTCCCAAGATGTCCAAACTGGTACCCCTGTCCCTCTATTTATAGACGCGGGGCCTGCCCGAATGGGCAGATCTGAAAGGTAGCGGGCTGCCCGGAACTGCTGAGATCGCCTGAGACCGCTGCTGAGACCGCTGAGATCGTCGAGATCGTCTGGGCCTGCTGAGATCGTCTGGACCTGCTCCTGAGACCGCTGAGATCGTCGAGATCGTCTAGGCCTGCTGAGATCG
The DNA here is from genome assembly GCA_033032865.1 of Dactylorhiza incarnata. NCBI lineage: Eukaryota > Viridiplantae > Streptophyta > Magnoliopsida > Asparagales > Orchidaceae > Dactylorhiza > Dactylorhiza incarnata. The sequence goes on from JAWHQI010000085.1 coordinate 7,000,031, forward strand.
TCTGGACCTGCTGCTGAGATCGTCGAGATCGTCTAGGCCTACTGAGATCGTCTGGACCTGATGCCGAGACCACTGAGATCGTCGAGATCGTCTGGGAAGGTAATCACCTGAAAAGTGATCACATAAAAATGAGTCAGCACAGGACTCAGACCTCCAAGGGGCGAGGCCGCCCAAAGGGGGCGACCTCCCTGAGGTCGCCGAAGGGGGCGACCTCCCGGGGGCGACCTCCCGGGGGCGACCTCCCGGGGGCGAGGTGGCCCAACGGGGCGACCTCACGGGGGCGAGGTCGCCTAAAGGAGGCGACCTCCCCGAGGTCGCCCAAGGGGGCGACCTCCCAGGGGCGAGGTCGCTTAAAGGGGGCGACCTCCCCGAGGTCGCCCAAGGGGGCGACCTCCCAGGGGCGAGGTAGCCCAAGGGGGCGACCTCACGGGGGCGAGGTCGCCCAAAAAGGGGCGACCTCCCCGAGGTCGCCCAAGGGGGCGAGGTCGCCCAAAAGGGGGCGACCTCATGGGGGCGAGGTCGCCCAAAGGGGGCGACCTCCCCGAGGTCGCCCAAGGGGGCGACCTCACGGGGGCGAGGTCGCCCAAAGGGGGCGACCTCCCCGAGGAAAACTGGCTGGGGCGTGACAGCGACAGCCTGCCCGGGAGATAGGAGACCATCCAGGCTTGAAAACCTGGAAAAATGCCAGTTAGATGATCGCCGATTTCTGGGTAAAACATATATATATATACTATATTAAAAATAAATATCAAATTGGGTTCCATGACAAGGTAACGAAGACATGGGAAGAATCTCCATCATTAGATCTCATCATGATGGGCTGCGAATAGCCATAGCAATCAAAACCACATTCCTCCCTCCCCAAAAATTCCCGTGCTCCCCCTCCCCAAAAATTCCCGCTGCCCCTTTTGGGCTGCCGCCAGCGGGGGAGCCGCCGCCGGGCCGGAGAGAGACCCCCGGCAGGTTCGCCGGACTAGGGGTGTTCCGGCGAACCTGTTGGGGGTGTTCCGGCGGCACTCCGGTAGGGCCACCGCCGGCGGTGGCCCTGCCCGTGAGGCCCAGATCGCCAGACTCCGGCGAACCTGCTGGGGGTGTTCCGGCGGCACTCCGGCAGGGCCACCCAGACAGGGCCACCGCCGGCGGTGGCCCTGCCGGAGTGCCGCCGGAACACCCCCAGCAGGTTCGCCAGAACACCCCCAGTCCGGCGAACCTGTCGAGGGTCTCTCTCCGGCCCGCCGGCAGCAGCAGCCCAAAAGGGACAGCGAGAATTTTTGGGGAGGGGGAGTTCTTCTAAAAAAAACTTTTATTTTTTAAATCATAAATTAATAATATATATAATTAGTTAATATATATATATAATTAGATAAATATATAATTAAATCTTAAATAATAATAAAAATAGATAATATATTTATCATAAATATTAAGAATATTTCGGGGCGGGCGCATCGTGGGCGGGCGAATCCCGTCGGGGGCAGGCGAGGCGAGGCGAACCGGGGGGGGGAGACCGCCGGGGGCGGGCGAAGCCCGCCGATTGCACTCACGTAGGGGCGGAGGCACGTGTCTGTCACTCGTGTGTGTGTGTGTGTGTATATATGAGTGGCAATGCACGGGGGGCCCCCGTGCCCCGCGCGACAATACTCTGCTCGTCCCCGGCTAGCTTCGCCCGCCACGGGTGGGCTTTGCCCGCCCTCGTCACGCACCCAGTTTTTTTTTTTGGCTTCGCCCGCCCCTTACCGGCGGGCTTCGCCCGCCCCGCCCAGATCGGCGGTCTTCAGCCGCCCCCGACCGGCAAGTTTTTTTTTTAATTATTCCTTTTTAAAGATTTTTTCTATTATAGTTTTGTTTTTTAAATTACTGTTTTAATTTTTTTTTTAAATGAAAAAGAAAACTGTCGGTGGGTGGTTGCTTCTGCTTCTTGAGAAGTAAAAGAAAACTGTTTTGTACAACCCTATATTCGCCGAGTGGATCCCCGGGGCTCAAGATGTCATTAGGCCCAACATTTTTAGGAGGCACTGCCCCAGGCAAGAGGGGCGGGTGAGTCTTTGGACGAGATCAAATCCGAGGAGCGCAGCCCCAGGTTATCCCGAGAAGAGGGGCGAGTGGGGAGGCAGCCGGCCTCCCACTCGCCCGGTCCAAAAGAGGGGGCGAGCGGGGAGGCCGCCGGCCTCCCGCTCATCGAACCCCAAGAGGGGGGCGAGCGGGGAGGCAGCAGGCCCCCCGCTCGCCAAGCCCCAAGAGGGGGGCGAGCGGGAAGGCAGTCTGCCTTCTTGCTTGTCGAGCCCCAAGAGGGGGGCGAGCGGGGAGGCAGCAGGCCCCCGGCTCGTCAAGCCCCAAGACGGGGGCGAGCGGGGAGGCGGCCGGCCTCCCGCTCGCCGAGCCCCAAGAGGGGGGCGAGCGGGGAGGCGGCCAGGGCGAGCGGGGAGGCAGTCGGCCTCCCACTCGCCGAGCCCAAGGTGGGGGCGAGAGAGGAGGCGGCCCGCCCCCTTTCGCCCAGCTCCAAGAAGGGGTCTGCATTTAACATCTCGGAATGACGAGATTTGGCTGTTAGCAGGTTAAACCTGGGGGTATTTTTGTAATCTCTTAGGCCATAATCTGGCTATTAGCAGACCAAACTCAGAAATCTATATTTAGGACCAAGGGGGCACCCTGGAGGACTGAATTTTTTTGCTACTCTCTCCCTAAGTTTCTTTGGTTGGTGAAGAGAGCCTCCAAAGGTGCCCAAGCTCAGCATTGGCTTGGGAGGGGAAGCTCTTTAAGACCTTCCGGGTATGTGGTGGGACCTCCTCGCTGAGCCCTTGGTCTAGTTCCCTAAGCCTTTAGTCTAGCGCTCTCCCTTGAGAGAAGTAAGTGTGAGGTCACCCCCCTTTTGGGGCCCGAGCTCCAGAAGAGACCAAATGTTGGTTTCAACATTTATGGTGCGGTGAGCGTGGAGAGTGACCAGCACAGAAAATCTCAAGCTGAGCTCCATGGCTAGAGGTGGAGGAGATGGATCCGACCAGGGCCACTCGCAGCCACCCGTGTAGGAGGTGACGATGGAAATGTTCGAAGACTTTAAGCGAGAGGTCCTGCAGACCTTACAGTGGGCTTTCGCCATGCGGGGCGAGTGTGAGACACCGGCAGTCCCGGTGGTCCCGCCCCCGCAGATTGGCGAGAGCTCTCCCGGCCAGCAGCCCGGGAAGGAGGTGCCGGCGGAAGCGAGTGGGCGAGACCTCCCCGGGCGGCAACCATCCAATAGCTCGACGAGTGCGGAGGTCTGCGAGCCGACTCCGAGAGAGCGAACCACTCGCCGAGCTGGGGGGAAAGTCCCTTTTTTGAGTTGATCCTCTCAGCCCCGGTTCCAGAGGGGTTCAGGGGCCCGGAAATGTCTTACTACTCCGGCAAGGATGACCCAGTCCTGCACCTACAGTGGTTCGAGGACATGGTCTCTATCAGACCTATATCAGATGCCTTCTAGTGTCGGCTCTTTGCCACCACCCTGAAGGAGAAGGCGAGGGACTGGTTCCACCAGCTCCCCGTGGGGTCTATCTGTGCCTTTTGCGTCGAGGTTTTCTGTTGCGCTTCTTGACGTCGAAGAAGAGGAAGAAGGATGTTGAGACACTCTTCAAGATTAAGCATGAGCCAAGGGAGTCACTTGCTCGGTACGTTGACAGGTTCTAGGAAGAGATCCTACTCACTCAGGAGGTGTCTGGGTTCACCCTCCAGCTCGCCTTCATAGTGGGGCTGCGGGAGGGGTTCTGCAAGATGAGCTTAAAGTGGAAGACCCCTCTATCCTTCGAAGAATTGATGGAAAAGGCGGCAGAAGAAATTGAGGGAGAGGAGGCCAACCTGGAGTTCGCATAAAGGTTGGCCAAGCTGAGTGAGCCGGAGGGAAGGCAGTAGGGAGGAGACATGGAAGATCCCGTAAGAAAGTTTGACCAAGGAGAGGGGAACTTCCAAGGGGAGAGACCCGACCACCCAAGGTGGAGGCAGGGACCGAGGGCACTCCCTCCACCGCCTCAGCAAACCATGGCGATTGGCTGGGGAAGAAGGAGGAGAGCCAGAAAAGCAGAAAGAAGAGGAAGAGGAGGGTAGGGTGGCGTTACCCTACGGTGACTTCCACCAGGAGGAAGGTCACGCGACGTCCGCCTGCCCTGAGTTTTTGGAAATGAGGGGGACAAGGGACCCGATGCAACAACAGCAACAACTAATGGGGATCGAGAAGGACCATGCTTGGGAATGGGAGACGAAGAAGGGATGTCTCGAGCTAGGCGGTGACGACCAAAAATGTTTCTACCCTTAAGTCCATGTAGTGCGATGGTTTACTTTCAAGCTTAGTTTTTCTTGCATGTAATATGATAACTAATGTGATGCGAGATTTCAAAAAGTACTTAGCCCGATGTTGGCCGCTGACCAGGCTCCCACCAAGCTGGCAGGGCCGAGGATCGCTCGGTGGCAAGAAGTTTCAAAAAGTACTTAGCCTCGATGATGTCCCGCTGACCAGGCTCCCACCAAGCTGGCAGGGCCGAGGATCGCTCGGTGGCAAGATGTTTTCAAAAAGTACTTAGCTCCAATGTTGGCCCGCTGACCAGGCTCCCACCAAGCTGGCAAGGCCGATGATCGCTCGGTGGCAAGAAAGTTTCAAAAAGTACTTAGCCCCGATGCTGGCTCGCTAACCAGGCACTCACCAAGCTGGCAGGGCCGAGGATCGCTCGGTGGCGAGAAGGTTTCAAAAAGTACTTAGCCCCGATGCTGTCCCGTTGAACAGGCTCCCACCAAACTGGCAGGGCCGAGGATCGCTCGGTGGCAAGAAGGTTTCAAAAAGTACTTAGCCTCATTGTTGGCCCGCTGACCAGGCTCCCACCAAGCTTGCAGGGCCGAGGATCGCTCGGTGGAAAGAAGTTTTCAAAAAGTACTTAGCCCCGATGCTGGCCCGTTGACCAGGCTCCCACCAAGCTGGCAGGACCGAGGATCGCTCAGTGGCAGGAAGGTTTCAAAAAATACTTAGCCCCGATGCTGGCCCGCTGACCAGGCTCCCACCAAGCTGGCATGGCCGAGGATCGCTCGGTGGTGAGAAGATTTCAAAAAGTACTTAGCCCCGATGCTAAGCCGCTGACCAGGCCTCCACCAAGCTGGTAGGGCCGAGGATCGCTCGGTGGCGAGAAGATTTCAAAAAGTACTTAGCCCACATGTTGGCCCGCTGACCAAGCTCACACCAAGCTGGCAGGGCCGAGGATCGCTCAGTGGCAAGAAGTTTTCAAAAAGTACTTAGCCCCGATGTTGGTCTGCTGAAGAGGCTCCCACCAAGCTGGCAGGGCCGAGTGTACAACCCTCATATTTTCCGAGTCGGTGTGACCCGACGCGGATGAGGTCGTGGTAGAGAGGGTGACCGTGACACAACGGACCGAACCGTCGGAGGTCGTCAAGACCAGAAAGAGAAGGCCCGGGGGGGGCAGACCTCCTTGGACGAGTGGACCTTGGGTCCACTCGCCCAAGGCCCCAGGCGAGTGGACCCTTGTCCCACTCGCCCAAGGACCCGGGCGAGTGGACCATTGGTCCACTCGCCCGAGTGTGTGGGGGGGGGAGTGGACCAAGGGTATGGGCGAGTGGACCTGTGGTCCACTCACCCTGTGTAGCTGGGAGAGTGGACCAAGGGTCCACTCGCCCGGTGGGTTGAGTGGACCGTAAGGTCCACTCGCCCAGTCAGGGCGGTGGACCTCGGTCCACTCGTTTGACCCCGACAAGGGGGGAGTGGACGTCTCATCCTCCACTCGCCCTTCCCCCTATCTTGATCGATCGGGTTCGTGATTGAGCTGCGGATAGCAGAATTTTGGCTATCCGCAACCCAATTTTGGGAAGTTTATAAATAGACCCCCATGGGCACATTAGGAAGGGATGTTGGTACCCCCTCCCTCACGTGAGTATTATGAGCAAGCACTACCCCCCCTCCCCCTGTTAGTGAAGGTGGACGGTGAGGTGGTCCCTGGTGCCCTCCAAGGTGCCTAGGCTCAGCATTGGCTTGGGAGGGGAAGCTCTCTTTGAACTTCCGGGTGTGTGGTGGGACCTCCACGCTGCAGCTTAAGGGGTCCGTTTCTGGACTCAGGTGTTCTTCAAAGGCAAGGCCTCTCGGTTCTTAGCAACTGGTCAAGGGTTCTAGCTCGGGTCAAGTAAGGGTTAGTTGCATCCCCCTTTCGAACGTCGAAACCAGTTCTCTGGTTTCCACATTCTGGTGTGGTGAGCGTGGAAGCAGCTAGTTCGGAAAGCTCTGGGCAAGTCTCATGGTTGGAAGCGATGAGCTGGGGGACTCACCCCCTACCAGCGAGTACGTGAAGAAGGGTGACTTTGACGAGTTCAGGAAGTCAATCTTGGAACTCTTGCGGGTCGCACTCCCCCCTCACGACGAGTGCTCGACACCACCCGCACCCGTGCTCGCCTCGCCATCTCCGATGGAGGCGGAGCAAGCACATCAGCAAAGGAAGGAGCTAGCCACAGGTGAAGGCTTGGGTCTTCAAGCAAGAGTGCTCTTCAACAGCTCTCCTAGGTCCGGCTACCCCAGTAGAGAGGCATCGAGAACGCCTTCGATTTGCCAGGAAGGATGGGGGAGTCCCTTCTGCGAGCTGATCACCTCGGCTCCCATTCCAGACGGGTTCAGCGAACCGGACATGTCTTACTACACAGGGAAGGATGACCCTCTCCAGCACCTCCAGTGGTTCGAAGACATGGTCTCGGTCAGGCAGATGACAGACGTCTCCAAGTGAAGGCTCTTCGCCATCACTTTCAAGGGAGAGGCAAAAGATTGGTTCCACCAGCTCCCATCAGGTACCATCTACAACTTCAAGGACCTACGTCAGAGTTTCTTGTTGAGGTTCTCCACCTCGAAGATGGGGAGGAAGGGGCCAGAGTCCCTGTTCTTGATTCAACAAAAGTATGGTGAGACGCTGGGAAGCTACGTAGACCAGTTCTGGAAGCAACTCTTCCACCTCCAGGCTGACCAGAGAAGCAGGAGGGACCAGGAGAAAGAGAAGGAATAAGAAGACGAAGAAAGTAGAGGAGGTGATGAAGTTGATAGCCGAGTTGCATGTGGCCAAGTAGGCGCAAGAAGGCGCGTTGTAATATGTAACCTCCTCGTTATAAGGGAGAAATATCTAGAGGTAGTATCTTTGGTAAGATCCCCGACTAGAGACCATTCTCCGGGCTCAGTCATGCCGACAAATGGGGGACTCATTGGGTCTACTCACTACTTGCTAAGTGGCTTGGGAAGGTGTTGAGCTCCCCTGCCTCCAGGTGAAGGTAAGCACCTAGGGCGTGGACGGGTACTCCGCCCCTAGTTAATAAAATCCCTGATTAGAGACCATTCTCCGGGCTCAGTCATGCCGGCAGATGGGAGACTCATCGGGTCGACTCGCTACTTGTTAAGTGGCTTGGGAAGGTGTTGAGTTTTTCTGCCTCCAGGTGAAGGTAAGCACCTAGGACGTGGATGAGTACTCCGCCCCCAGTTGGTAAAATCCCCGACTAGAGACCATTCTCCGGGCTCAGTCATGCCGACAGATGGGAGACTCATCGGGTTGACTCGCTACTTGCTAAGTGGCTTGGGAAGGTGTTGAGTTCCTATGCCTCCGGGTGAAGGTAAGCACTTAGGACGTGGACGGGTACTCCGCCCCCAGTTGGTAAAATCCCCGACTAGAGACCATTCTACGGGCTCAGTCATGCCGGCAGATTGGAGACTCATCAGGTCGACTCGCTACTTGCTAAGTGGCTTGGGAAGGGGTTGAGTTCCTCTGCCTCCGAGTGAAGGTAAGCACCTAGGACGTGGACGGGTACTCCGCCCCCAGTTGGTAAAATCCCCGACTAGAGACCATTCTCTGGGCTCAGTAATGCCGGCAGATGGGAGAGTCATCGGGTCGACTCGCTACTTGGTAATTGGATTGGGAAGGCGTTGAGTTTCTCTACCTCTAGGTGAAGGTAAGCACCTAGGACGCGGATGGATACTTCCGCCTCCAATCGGTAAGATCCCCGACTAGAGACCATTCTCCAGGCTCAGTCATGCCGGCAGATGGAAGACTCATCGGGTTTACTCACTACTTGGTAATTGGATTGGAAAGGCGTTGAGTTCCTCTACCTCTAGGTGAAGGTAAGCACCTAGGACGCGAACGGGTACTTCTGCCTCTAATCGGTAAGATCCCCGACTAGAGACCATTCTACGGGCTCAGTCATGCCGGCAGATGGGAGACTCATCGAGTCTACTCAATACTTGGTAATTGGATTGGGAAGGCGTTGAGTTCCTCTGCCTCCAGGTGAAGGTAAGCACCTAGGACGCGGACGGGAACTTCCGCCTCCAATCGGTAAGATCCCCGACTAGAGACCATTCTCCGGGCTCAGTCATGCCGACAGATGGGAGACCCATCGGGTCAACTCGCTACTTGGTAATTGGATTGGGAAGGCGTTGAGTTCATCTGCCTCCAGGTGAAGGTAAGCACCTAGGATGCAGACGGGTACTTCCGCCTCAAATCGGTAAGATCCCCGACTAGAGACCATTCTCTGGGCTCAGTAATGCCGGCAGATGGGAGAATCATCGGGTCGACTCGCTACTTGGTAATTGGATTGGGAAGGCGTTGAGTTCCTCTGCCTCCAAGTGAAGGTAAGCACCTAGGACGCGAACGGGTACTTCCGCCTCCAATCGGTAAGATCCCCGACTAGAGACCATTCTCCGGGCTCAGTCATGCCGGCAGATGGGAGACTCATCGGGTCGACTTGCTACTTGGTAATTGGATTGGGAAGGCATTGAGTTCCTCTGCCTCCAGGTGAAGGTAAGCACCTAGAACGCGAACGGGTACTTCCGCCTCCAATCGGTAAGATTCCCGACTATAGACCATTCCCCAGGCTCAGTCATGCCGGCAGATGGTAGACTCATCGGGTCGACTCGCTACTTGGTAACTGGATTGGGAGGGTGTTGAGTTTCTCTGCCTCCAGGTAAGCTAATCCCCTAGGACGCGGATGGGCACTTCCGCCTCCAATTGGATTGGGAAGGCGTTGAGTTCCTCTGCCTCTAGGTAAGCAAGACACCTAGTGTGAGGCCCCGAGCCAGACCTCACAGAAATTCTGTATCTGAGTCTCTTTGAAAGCATTTATCGCAGCATAGTAATGTATGAGTACATGAAATATAAACATAAACAAAACTCATACCTTTGCTCGTTCTTCAGTTCGAGTCATTCTCGCTTTTCTCGGAACACTCGGGGTCGCATCCGCTACCTAAAAAGATAAACCACGACGGGTTTAGTCATAAAGAATATGACTAAGCGAGTAACATACCTCTTTAACTGATGTACATGCAAGCAACAAACGTCAGTAGCAATATGCATAAATATTCAATTTCAGTGCATAATAAGTATCAGTAAAGTATTCAATTCTAGCATGTATTCAATTCTAGCAGGTATTCAACAATCAAAAGCAGTAACTACAGTGTTCATACTATAATGATTTATGTTTCAATTTCTGGTATTCGATCTAATTCATATCATTCATTCATCTCAAACATTTCAGCATTTCAGTTTCATTTTCAAATTCAGCTTTCATATTCTTTCGGATCATAGCTCATTCAAATTGTTTTCATTTTCTGAAGTAGTATTCTCGTTTTATCTTTAGTTTACTTTAATTCAAAAATCATAAGGGTAGCTGTAGATTCATCCCTTCTTGGTCTTCAACGACCTCTTGGCCTTCAACGGCCTCTGGCCTTCAACGGCCTCAAATCAATATCAAAAACACATTCCGCCGTAGTGTATTCACACCCCCACTACGGCTACAGGGTTAACCCTTATCATTTCAAATTTTCTTATGCATCGATGCAATCTTCTTATTCAATTATGTAGAAATTTATTTTAAATGTTTTCCTCAGAAGTTATTCATCGCTTATTCATTGTCAATTCAATATTTTCCAGCGATTCTTGGATTATCAGTGATTCAAAATTCGAACCATTTCAATTTCATGTCAATGCACAATCACTAAAATACTTTCTGTAAATATTCAAAATAATTCAAAGCTATACATAATTAAAGAAATAAGTACTCACCAGGTTTCTGTTTCCTCTATTCGTACCAGGATTTTCATCGGGTCTATCTCCGGACGCCATCCTCTGCAGTATCCATGAAATCATTTACGTTAGGGTTGCGTCGCGAATTAGTTACGATTTATTTCCTATGACGATTACAACTACGACTCGAAAGGAGTTGCCTAAGGAAAGACAACTTAGGTGACTCACATAAAGCGTCAAAAGTCGAATCTACTCACTACTGAAATCAAAATTCAGCGGTTATACACAATACACACCAAAGAGGACAGCCCAAAGAAGTTCCAATGCAGCCCAAAGAAGGTAGCCAATAATCCACGAATTTTCTCTCATCAGAACCAAGCAACTTCATAAAGTCAGCCCCCTCCAAAAAATAGCTTTAGCCAGCCAACAGGGGAGCACAAATAAATCAATATCCCCCAAAATGTTAGTGTATTAACAGCAACCGCAACTGGAAAGAAGAACAACACTAGCCGATCACACACCATGGCATTCAATCCTCTCAGAAATGATCAACAGAAAAGAAGAGGGCCAAAAATATCAATAGCCGGCCAACCAAAATAAGTTTCCCCTAATCATGAAGTTCCAATGTTCATAGCAGCAACAGTTAACAGGAATTAGACATAGCCGGCCAAACAATAAAGCTAAAACCAAGTGAAAGAAAGCTACAGCACAACCACCAACACAAGAGAGAGCAGCCTAGCAGCAGTCGGCCGTAAGAAGTAAAAATAAAAGACTAGCAGCACTTGAAATCAATTGCCAAACCCTAACCGGCAAAACAAAATACCCAAATCCAGTGAAGGAGGAGCTATAGCATAACTCACAAATCAGCCCCAAATGAATTCCATAACTACTCGAGGAAGAGGGGGAAAAAGAAGGAGAGCTCACAGTGAAAGGGTTTCCTCCCAAAGCCGTCGGCCAGTGTACAGAAAAATCGCATAAAAGGCAGCGTAGAAGAAGGCAGCTGCAAGTTCTAGCTCTCCCAACACGGAGAATAGGAGAAGAGGGGAAATCGTCGATGGGGAAGAAGAAGCACAGCCAGCCCTAACTCATCGAGCTCTCCAGGAGACGGAAGGGACGGGAATAATAAGCAGCCAGGTATCATAAATCCACCGCCTCACCGCCTCACTTAAATCCACCGCTTAAAATGTTGCCAGCCATGTCTATTTGCAGCCCAATATCAGAGCTAGTCGAGAAAAGCAAAGCCCAAATCAATGCAGCCACAACATAATAACTTAGCCAGCCCAAAAATCAGGTACAGCCACAATAACTCAGCCTAATCAAAACTTCAACAATAAGAAGACTATCAGCAGCCCAAATAGCCAAAATCCATTAAGTTTAAGTGCTAAACTCTTTAACCACTTCAATTCCACCATAAAACCCATATAAAATGAAATAAATAATAAAACTAAACGAGCGTCGCAAAATCATCAAAAATTCAAAACTTCAAACTTAAAGTGCGACGTCGTCTCGGCACTGATTTTTATTATGTCATCATCAAGAATTTTGACTCATTAAGTTTCTTTTCTTTTATTTTGAGCCGTTACACCTAGGGCGCAGACGGGTACTTCTACCTCCAATCGGTAAGATCCCTGACTAGAGACCATTCTCTGGGCTCAGTCATGCCGGCAGATGGGAGGCTCATCGGGTCGACTCGCTACGGGCAAGACTTCAGAAAGGGTAATTGGTTTGGTAAGATGGTTGAGCTCCTCCGCCTCCAGGTGAGGTAAGTACCTAGGACGTGTACTGGTTCTCCGCTCCCAGTTGGTTTCAGAAGCGCTGATGTGCCCCTCCATCTCAGGTTGAGTTCGACTCGACTAGAGATGTTGAGTTCCCTCCATCTCAGGTTGAGTTCGACTCCACTAGAGATGTTGAGTTCCCTCCATCTCAGCTTGCGTTCGGCTCGACTAGAGATGTTGAGTTTTCCTCCACCTCAGGTCAAGTTTCGTTCGACCTAAGGTGTTGAGCTTTCTCCACCTCCAGTTGAGCTCGGCTCACAGGAGGGTTGTTAAGTGGAGAAAGGTTTGCCTTCCACCTCAGGTCGAGTTCGGCTCGACTAGAGGTGTTGAGTTTTCCTCCACCTCAGGTCAAGTTTCGTTCGACCTAAGGTGTTGAGCTTTCTCCACCTCCAGTTGAGCTCGGCTCAAAGGAGGGTTGTTAAGTGGAGAAAGGTTTGCCTTCCACCTCAGGTCGAGTTCGGCTCGACTATAGGTGTTGAGTTTTCCTCCACCTCAGGTTAAGTTCCGTTCGACCTAAGGTGTTGAGCTTTCTCCACCTCGAGTTGAGTTCGGCTCACAGGAGGGTTGTTAAGTGGAGAAAGGTTTGTCTTCCACCTCAGGTCGAGTTCGGCTCGACTAGAGGTGTTGAGTTTTCCTCCACCTCAGGTCAAGTTTTGTTCGACCTAAGGTGTTGAGCTTTCTCCACCTCGAGTTGAGCTCGGCCCACAGGAGGGTTGTTAAGTGGAGAAAGATTTGCCTTCCACCTCAGGTCGAGTTCGGCTCGACTAGAGGTATTGAGTTTTCCTCCACCTCGGGTCAAGTTCCATTCGACCTAAGGTGTTGAGCTTTCTCCACCTCCAGTTGAGCTCGGCTCACAGGAGGGTTGTTAAGTGGAGAAAAGTTTGCCTTCCACCTCAGGTCGAGTTCGGCTCGACTAGAGGTGTGGAGTTTTCCTCTACCTCAGGTCAAGTTTCGTTCGACCTAAGGTGTTGAGCTTTCTCCACCTCCAGTTGAGCTCGGCTCACAAGAGGGTTGTTAAGTGGAGAAAGGTTTGCCTTCCACCTCAGGTCGAGTTCGGCTCGACTAGAGGTGTTGAGTTTTCCTCCACCTCAGGTCAAGTTTCGTTCAACCTAAGGTGTTGAGCTTTCTCCACCTCCAGTTGAGCCTGACTCACAGGAGGGTTGTTAAGTGGAGAAAGGTTTGCCTTCCACCTCAGATCGAGTTCAGCTCGACTAGAGGTGTTAAGTTTTTCCTCCACCTCAAGTCAAGTTTCGTTCGACCTAAGGTGTTGAGTTTTCTCCACCTCCAGTTGAGCTTAGCTCACAAGAGGGTTGTTAAGTGGAGAAAGGTTTGCCTTCCACCTTAGGTCGAGTTTGGCTCGACTAGAGGTGCTGAGTTTTCCTCCACCTCAGGTCAAGTTTTGTTCGACTTAAGGTGTTGAGCTTTCTCCACCTCCAGTTGAGCTCGGCTCACAGGAGGGTTGTTAAGTGGAGAAAGGTTTGCCTTCCACCTCAGGTCGAGTTCGGCTCGACTAGAGGTGTTGAGTTTTCCTCCACCTCAGGTCCAGTTTCATTCGACCTAAGGTGTTGAGCTTTCTCCACCTCCAGTTGAGCTCGGCTCACAGGAGGGTTGTTAAGTGGAGAAAGGTTTGCCTTCCACCTCAGGTCGAGTTCAGCTCGACTATATGTGTTGAGTTTTCCTCCACCTCAGGTCAAGTTTCGTTCAACCTAAGGTGTTGAGATTTCTCCACCTCTAGTTGAGCTCGGCTCACAGGAGGGTTGTTAAGTGGAGAAAGGTTTGTCTTCCACCTCAGGTCGAGTTCGGCTCGACTAGAGGTGTTGAGTTTTCCTCCACCTCAGGTCATGTTTCGTTCGACCTAAGGTGTTGAGATTTCTTCACCTCCAGTTGAGCTCGGCTCACAGGAGGGTTATTAATTGGAGAAAGGTTTGCCTTCCACCTCAGGTCGAGTTCGGCTCGACTAGAGGTGTGGAGTTTTCCTCCACCTCAGGTCAAGTTTCGTTCGACCTAAGGTGTTGAGCTTTCTCCACCTCCAGTTGAGCTCGGCTCACAGGAGGGTTGTTAAGTGGAGAAAGGTTTGCCTTCCACCTCAGGTCGAGTTCGGCTCGACTAGAGGGTGTTGAGTTTTCCTCCACCTCAGGTCAAGTTCCATTCGACCTAAGGTGTTGAGCTTTCTCCACCTCCAGTTGAGCTCGGCTCACAGGAGGATTGTTAAGTGGAGAAAGGTTCGCCTTCCGCCTCAAGTTGAGTTCCGCTGAGTAGCTCTGCAAGAGTAACCCGTTGTCAGGTCCCTTCGTGGATTCCCCTAAGGTCCCGCCCACTCGTCAAATAGGTGGGTTGGACTTTCTTTCTGAGCTTAAGGCAAGCTCGAAAAGAGCGGGGATTGTGTACAACCCTCATATTTTCCGAGTCGGTGTGACCCGACGCAGATGAGGTCGTGGTAGAGAGGGTGACCGTGACGCGGCGGACCGAACTATCGGAGGTCGTCAAGACCAGAAAGAGAAGGCTCGGGGGGGGGGGGGGGGGGGGCAGACCTCCTTGGACGAGTGGACCTTGGGTCCACTCGCCCAAGGCCCCGGGCGAGTGGACCCTTGGCCCACTCGCCCAAGGACCCGGGCTAGTGGACCATCATGGTCCACTCGCCCGAGTGGGGGGGGGAGTGGACCATGGGTCCACTCGCCCAAGGGTATGGGCGAGTGGACCTGTGGTCCACTCGCCCCGTGCAGCTGGGCGAGTGAACCATGGGTCCACTCGCCCCGTGGGTTGAGTGGACCGTAAGGTCCACTCGTCCAGTTAGGGCGGTGGACCTCGGTCCACTCGTTTGACCCCCGGCGAGGGGGGAGTGGACGTCTCGTCCTCCACTCGCCCCTCCCCCTGTCTTGATCGATCGAGTTCGTGATTGAGCTGCGGATAGCAGAATTTTGGCTATATGCAGCCCAATTTTGGGAAGTCTATAAATAGACCCCCATGGACACCTTGGGAAGGGATGTTGGTACCCCCTCCCTCGCGTGAGTATTGTGAGCAAGCACTACCCCCTCCCCATGTTAGTGAAGGTGGGCGGTGAGGTGGTCCCTAGTGCCCTCCAAGGTGCTCAGGCTCAGCATTGGCTTGGGAGGGGAAGCTCTCTTTGAACTTCCGGGTGTGTGGTGGGACCTCCACGCTGCAGCTTAAGGGGTCTGTTTCTGGACTCAGGTGTTCTTCAAAGACAAGGTCTCTCAGTTCTTAGCAACTGGTCAAGGGTTCTAGCTCGGGTCAAGTAAGGGTTAGCTACATCCCCCTTTCGAACGTCTAAACCAGTTCTCTGGTTTCAACACCGAGGATCGCTCGGTGGCACGAAGATTTTAAAAAGTACTTAGCCCCGATGCTTACCCGCTGACCAGGATCCCACCAAGCTGGAAGGGTGGAGGATCGCTCAGTGGCAAGAAGTTTTCAAAAAATAATTAACCCCGATGCTGGCCCGCTGACCAGGCTCCCACAAAGCTGGAAGGGCCGAGGATCGCTCGTTGGCGAGAAGGTTTCAAAAAGTACTTAGCCTCGATGCTGGCCCGCTGACCAGGTCCCCCACCAAGCTGTCAGGGCTGAGGATCGCTCGGTGGAAAGAAGGTTTCAAAAAGTACTTAGCCCCGATGTTGGCCGCTGACCAGGCTCCCACCAAGCTGGCAGGCCGAGGATCGCTCAGTGTCAAGAAGTTTTCAAAAAGTACTTAGCCCCGATGCTGACCCGCTGACCAGGCTCCCACCAAGCTGGCAGGGCCGAGGATCGCTCGGTGGCAAGAAAGTTTCAAAAAGTACTTGTTGACGCCAGGAAAATCCTGACCTCAAGATTCGGACCAATGCATCCGGAGATTACTGATCCTGCGGTCCAACTCCACGGCTCGGATAGCTAAAATAGGAGAGAGAAAATGACTAAGCACACCCCGGGTGCTCCAGCAGGGAGGTCCCACCACATACCCGGAAGTTTGGGAGAAACTTCCCCTCCGCAACCAAAAGCTGGGCGAGGTACTAGACGGGCATGGATTTGGCGAGTATCCAACTTGGGGGGACCTCGACCACTTCCAAAAGTCTCCCTTTTCTAGTACCCCCTGTGTAAC
Source organism: Dactylorhiza incarnata (assembly GCA_033032865.1). Classification (NCBI taxonomy): domain Eukaryota; kingdom Viridiplantae; phylum Streptophyta; class Magnoliopsida; order Asparagales; family Orchidaceae; genus Dactylorhiza; species Dactylorhiza incarnata. The sequence continues at coordinate 7,015,900 of JAWHQI010000085.1, forward strand.
ATCCCCCAGACAGCTAGACCCCCCAGGTGAATCTGTCCTGACAAGGTCATGACAAGGCCTTGGTAGAGTAGAAATCCCTTTAACTTAGGCAAGATTAGGATTGAAAGTGCCTTGGACTGCAAATAGCAATTTCCAGTGACCAAGCTTAGGGTTGGACTTTAGGACCTCAACTTGACCATTTGACCCCACCATAGTATCCCTAACCCTTTAGGGGTCCCCTTAGGGCACCAAGGACCCATTAGGGTCAACCAAAGAGGCCAAATTGACCAAAGTCAACCCTAACCCTAAATTGGTCAAAGTAGCCTAATTAGAGTCAATTAACCTTCACCATGCCAAATTGACCTCACATCTAGGTCTAAAATATCATAAGAGACCTAGTAGACCTAAAAGCCTCATCATGGGACCCCCAGTAGTGCAAATTGACCTAAATGCCCATTTTAGGTCAAAATGACAATTCTTCACTAAGTGCCCTAATTGACCATCACCACATTAAATTGACCTTACCCATAGTGTTATCATATCATAGGGGACCCAGTGGACCAAAAAGCCCCTTGACTGGGTCAACCCTAGGGCTCAATTTGACCAAAGTCAACTTGGCCTGTTTTGGTCAAATCAGCTCAATTTGGGTCAACTAAGACCCATGTGACCAAATTGACCCCACCAATAGTTTCTAAACTTAATTTGGAATCCAATGGACCCAAAAGCCCCATCCTAGGGTCACCCAATTGGCCAATTGGACCAAAAGTCAAAATTACCCAAATTAGGTCAAATCCCTTGAGTCTAGCCCAATCCCTTTGGGCTAAGCCCAAATTGACCTCTTGACCAGCACCCTTGGCTGATAATTAACCCAGGAGAGAGAGGAAAGTCGGCCATGATGAGTAGGAGAGAGAAAATTTAGTTTGGGGGAGAGAGAAAGATGAGGCCATCAATGGAGGAAGGTGAAACCCCCCTCAATTCTCCCCATTTATGGATGCATTCATCTCCTCTAGGGGAGAGGAGGAGTTTCCAGCAGTTACCAAGAAGGATTAAAGCAGGGGAGATGAATGGGGGCCGGCCATGGAGGAATTCGAAGAGGCCATTAATGGCGTTGGTAGTTAAAGCCAGCATTGCCTTCAATTGAACCCCCCATTATCTTCAGGAGGCAGAGAGGAGTGAAACCCCCATGTTTTCAGAAGGAATCGAGCCCTTCTAGGTGGTGGTTGCAGAGCTTGGGAGAAGATGGAGGTCGGCCATGGCAAGTCCTCACCGGGCAAGGAATCAAGCTCCAGTCAAGGTCCGGTTCTCTACTCCTCCCTCAGTGGTTGTAGATCTAGCTCGTCTTTAGGATGCGTGTTTGGCATCTCTTCTTTTTCTGCATTTTGGCACCGGATCCATCGAGTGAGAGGGATCCGGGTCGCCTTGGTTCAAGAGAAACCACCGGGTTGATTGTGTCCGTCCCCGGCATGTTTTGCACTAGAGATCCGCTCCGCTAGCGGATTAGGCATTGTGGGTGAAGCGGGATTTGTGGTCGTTGGTCCGATCCGGTGATGTTGATTTACGCACATTTTAGGGGTTTTGTTAGAAATCCGATTACGGCGAACTCGTCGTTGTGATGCCCTTGTAGCTTCGTGTGGTAGCGAATGTTGGGTTTAGGGCGGAGAAATAATGTGCGGATTATGGGGCTTGTGATGCCTAGTGTTGTGCGAAGGCGCGATTGGTCTTTGTGGTCGGCTGGCTATCCCGTGAAGACTGAGATTCACGTGTGGAGAGTGTCCCGGCAAGATTAGTCCCTTCGATTGTTGACTGACGAGAATGTCTGTGCTACGGTTGAGTCCGTTGACGGTCGCCAGGCGAGGCAATCGGTGGACGTTGTCCCGAGAGTAAGCCCAGGGCCTTGGGACATTTTGATTGGCCAGAATTCTTAGAATCGGTCTTGGTGCGTTGTTGGCGGCCCGAGCGTGTGAGCTGACAGACAAGCCCGATGGCATGGTGGGCCAGGCGAGGTGGGTCTCAGCGAGAGCGCTTGGCCTTGGGTTTCGATGCCCTTGTGGGGAAGTATTGAGTACCCTTGTGTTGGTGATGTATGATGATGTGTTAGATTCATACGCTTTAGGGCGCCTTGGGTGAAACCTGGGCTTGCACTCATTTTGCATTGTTAGGCCCCTTTTATTACCTGCTCAACATAGAAACGTGGATGATGCTTGTGACACTCATGCCAGTATTTATGTTGCTTTCCTTTATGTACATTTGCATACGAAGTGCTGACTTGCAGGGTGAAGTAGTTCCCCGGGGTCCGCTAGGACGGCCGGGAGGAGGGATGTTGTTACACCGCTTGTGGTCAGCCATAGCTGACCCTCGTTTACCGCTCTTTGTGATTTGGTTGCAGGGCAAGAATCGCAGGCTGGACCCAGCGCGCCGGCCAAAAAGGCCTAAAGCCTCACGAAGTGCTTAGTTGATTTCCTGCATTACTTTCTTCGTACTTTGTTATATCCGGCTTGCATGCCGAGGTAGTTTAGGGAAAAACTATCTTTCCCCTTTTGTTGGGATGTCTTTTATATTGGAATGTTTGATGTTTTGGACATTGTTTTGTAAGGCCTTAAGGCCAGTTGGACTCCTTTGTAGTATGGACAATCTCTGTGGCTTAGTTTGTTTCCGCTGTGTTGTCTGAGTTATGAGATTGGGTAGTTAATATCATCTTTTAATACTAAAGCTGTGGCGGTTATATGCTGTGGGGTCCCGGCCGGACCCATATTATATGGTCATTACAGGGGAGGTGTTACAATTTGGTATCAGAGCCAGGTTCGTTTGAGTATTCTTGCGAGGTCTAGTGTATTTGGATCGCGTAAGAGATTGTCCACATAAGAGTATTGTGCGGGATCATGAGTATCCCTGCGTTCGGGTCTTGCGTTTAGATCCTGATGAGCGTTTATTTATTTTCCTTGCTTATGCTAGGACGTTGGCGACGATGCGGGGACATCGAGGAGGCAAGAGGAGCCTTCGGGGAGTAGTGCTACTGCTCCAGGCCTCATGAATGTGGGCATGTCCCCGGCTGATTTCTGTCGCATGTTAGCGGAGACAATGGTAGCGGCTCAAGCTGGAGCGATGCCACGGGTTCCTACGCCGGTGGTGCAAGTTGCGACCCCTGTCACTCCGGCGGCTACGCCGGATACACCGGATGTCGAAGTAAGGCAAGCAGAGCCTCTAGCGGAGAGAGCTATTCCGATGGGTGATCGATTCATGAAGTATTTCTTGAGTTTCCACCCTCCGACATTCAAGGGAGTGGGCACTCCAACGGATGCCGAGGATTGGCTTTCGAGGATCCAGGAGCTCTTGAAGGCAGCTGAGACCCCAGCTGAGAGGCAGTCTCACTTTGCGAGCTTCATGTTAGAGGGCGATGCGAAGTTGTGGTGGGTGAACCATAACGGTCGACTTTTTGTTGGGCGTGTTCCGTCCATGGAGGAGTTCGGAAACGCTTTCCTAAAGCGTTACATTCCGGCTTCAACAAGGTTAGCACTGCAGCGGCAGTTTCTGCATTTGGTGCAGCGGGAGAAGACGGTGGATGAATATCTACAAGAGTTCACTCGGTTGGGTCGGTATGCGGGCACGACAATGGCAGATGATGAAGAGAGAGATAACCTCTTTTATCAAGGGTTGAGGGAAAATTTAAGGCAACCACTCATAGCCTTGAAGAATGCGGGATTCAATGAGTTGGTCGAAGCCGCTCGCACGCTGGAGAGCGACTTGGAGCGAACTCAACGGCGAAAGGGTGCTGCGGCAAGGCAGGGAGAAGGAAAGCCTTCTAAGTCTCAGTCCCAGTGGAAGTCCGAGGGCAGCCGATGGAAGAAGAAGCCCCGTCCTAATTGGCCTGGGGAGAGAAGCGGCGCACCTTCGGGAGATTTCCGTTCCAAGGGTCCGGTTACTTGTTACCAGTGTGGCAAGGTGGGTCACATTAGTCGTTTTTGTACCGAGGGCGGAGCTGGGCCAGAGCCGAGACAAGAACAATCGGTGCGTTCGGGTCCCGGTGTTGCAGAGAAGGGGAAAGCGGAGGAGTCGAGTGCTTCGCGGTTCCCTCCAGTGCAGCCTAGGGCCTATAATCTTGGGCAACAGGAAGCGATACGTCAACCCGATGTGGTGACAGGTATGAAAAGTTTAAGTTTTCAGTTGTTACTATAATGTAGGTTGCGGCCTTTCATGTTTGTCTTGCACGTGGTTAGGGTTCGTGCTAGTTTCGGGCTACCCCTCTCGAGTGTTGTTCGACACGGGGGCGTCACACTCTTTTCTTTTGGAAAGTTTTATCCGGAAGATTGGTGCTAAGCCCGTAGTGGCAGGAGTGGAGCTGAGTGTGCGTATGCCGAATGGATCTTTCATGACTACCATGAGGAAGGGACGCATTGTGATGCAATTTGGCGATTGTGATTTCGTGTTGGTAGCAGCGATTCTGCCACTAGCCGAATTCGACGTTATCTTGGGGATGGACTGGCTTGCGGAGCAGCGAGCTAGTATCGACTGCCAGTTGAAGGTGGTAACCCTGAGAGGTGAAGGTAGAGCAGAGGTCAAGTTCGAAGGCCTAAGCGGAGTGGCTTACTCCCTGATTTCCGCTATGCAAATGAGGCGTGCGGTAAACCAAGGAGGCGAGGCGTTCTTAGCTTTGTTGGAGACTCGCTCCACAAAGTTGGCTATTAGAGAAGTTCCGGTGGTGGAAGAATTTGAGGATGTATTCCCCGAGGAGCTTCCGGGAGCACCTCCTCAGCGTGAAATTGATTTCTCAATAGAATTGGTACCGGGTGCGAGGCCAGTGTCGCGTCCTCCGTTTAGGATGGCACCGAAGGAACTGGCCGAGTTAAAGGTTCAGTTGCAAGAGTTGTTAGAGCAAGGGTACATTAGGCCCAGCTCTTCGCCGTGGAGCGCGCCGGTTTTGTTTGTGAAGAAGAAAGACGGAAGCATGCGGTTGTGTATCGATTACCGTGAATTGAATAAATTGACCGTTAAGAATAAATATCCGATTCCCCGAATCGATGATTTGTTCGACCAGTTAGTGGGGTCGGTGGTGTACTCCAAGTTGGATTTGATGAACAGGGTCTTTCGCCCGTTCTTAGATTCGTTCGTGGTGGTGTTTATAGATGATATCTTGGTGTATTCGAAATCGGAGGCAGAGCATGAGTCTCACTTGAGGCAAGTATTGCAGACTCTAAGGGAGAATCAGCTTTATGCTAAGTTCTCAAAATGTGAGTTTTGGATCGAGAAGGTGGCTTTCTTGGGGCACTTAATTAGTGGAGATGGGGTGGCGGTAGATCCAGCGAAGATTGAAGCCATTAGAGATTGGCCTGTCTTGAGGACCGTGGCGGAAGTCCGGAGTTTCCTTGGACTAGCCGGTTATTATAGAAGGTTCGTGGAGAACTTTTCGCGGATGGCGTTGCCCCTCACCACACTCACTCGCAAGGACCAGAGGTTTGTTTGGACACCGGAGTGTGCCCGGGCATTCGAGAATTTGAAGGAAAGATTGATGTCTGCCCCAATCCTTAGTCTTCCTAGTGGGACGGAAGGATTTCAGATCTTTAGCGACGCGTCAGGTTGCGGGTTGGGTTGCGTGCTGGTGCAGCACGGCAAGGTGATAGCGTATGGGTCAAGACAGTTAAAGACTCATGAGAGGAATTATCCCGTCCATGATCTGGAGTTGGCGGCGGTAATCTTTGCGCTAAAACTGTGGAGACACTGTGTTTATGGTGCGAAGGTGGAGATCTTCACGGATCACAAAAGCCTGAGGTATCTCCTAGACCAAAAGGATCTGAATATGCGGCAGCGTAGGTGGGTCGAGTTCCTTGGGGACTACGACGTGGAGATTCAGTATACGCCGGGTAAAGCCAACGTGGTGGCGGATGCTTTGAGTAGGAAGTACTCCGGGCAAGGTAATTGGATGGAGGCGCATAACGAGCGTTTGATTCGAGACTTGGAGTCTCTTGACATCTCTTGTGTGGCTAGAGGTGAGTCTAGCATAGCCCGTTTGAACTGGATTGAAATGCAGTGTGATATAACGGATCGAATCCGAGAGGCGACCAGTGCGGACGAGGAGTGCCAACAGTTGGTGTTGGAGGCTCAACAAAGCGAAGGCACTGCTTTGGAGATGGTTGGTGGAATTCTGAGGAGAGACGGAAGGATCTGTGTTCCGCGCTTCGGCAAGCTTCGCGAGGAGTTGATGTTTGAAGCTCACTTTACGAAGTACTCCGTTCATCCAGGAAGTACAAAGATGTACGCGGATTTGAAGAAATCTTTTTAGTGGTCTGGGATGAAGCGGGATGTAGCCGAGTACGTGAGCCGATGTCAGACTTGTGCCTTGGTGAAGGCTGAGTGCCAAAGGCCCGGCGGGTTCTTGAAGCGTCTCCCCATCCCCGAATGGAAATTTGATGACATCTCTATGGATTTTGTGCATGGTTTGCCTCGATCGCAGCAGGGTAACGATGCGATTTGGGTGATAGTGGATCGCCTGACGAAGGTGGCCCAATTCATTCCGAATCAGAAGAGCGATGGCGTGGAGAAGCTCGTGGAGCTTTATGTTCGAAACATTGTGCGGTTGCACGGGATTCCGAAGAGCATCGTTAGTGATCGCGATGGGCGATTCACATCGAAGGACTGGAGATTAGTGCAGAAAAGTCTAGGCACGAAGCTCAAGTTTAGCACCGCGTTCCATCCGCAGACCGATGGTCAGACGGAGCGAACGAACCGTACGTTGGAAGACATGTTGAGGATGTGTGCTCTCGACTTTGGCAAAGGTTGGGAGGACCACCTTTTCATGGTGGAGTTCGCCTATAATAATAGCTTCCAGGCGAGTATCAAGATGGCGCCATACGAAGCTTTGTATGGAAGGAAGTGTCGAACGCCGATGTCTTGGGCAGAGGTGGGAGACACTAAGCTTTTGGGAAAGCAAGTGGTGGAAGATGCTTGCGAGATTGTGCGGACGATTCAGGAGCGCATGAAGGTTGCTCAGGATCGACAAGCGAAGTATTTTAATGCGCGCCACAGAAATGTGGAGTTTGCAGTGGGCGACATGGTCTACTTGAAGATCAAGCCGTTCAAGGGTGTTTCGCGGGTGCGGCGACTCAAGAAGTTGAGTCCGAGATATTTGGGTCCGTTCGAGGTTACGGAGCGTATAGGCGAAGCAGCCTATCGTTTGGCGTTGTCCGCAGAGCTGAGTGGATTACATGACGTTTTCCATGTCTCCGTGCTGAGAAAGCTTTGGTAGAGCCGAGTGTCGTGGTCGAAGCGGCGGCGGTGCCGGTGATGGAGAACTTGGGGGCGAGGGTTCACCCGGTGTGCGTGGAGGATTCAGAAGTCCGGCAGTTGCGTAACAAGCAAGTCAAACTTGTAAAGGTGCGATGGGACAACTGCGGGCGAGACGAATTCTCTTGGGAGCGTGAGCAAGCGATGCGGGAGGATTTCCCGGAACTTTTCGCTCCAGGTATGCGTTATGATTTTCCTGTTTAAATTCTGAAATTTCGAGGACGAAATTCTTTTAAGGGGGGTGGAGTTGTAACACCCCAAAAATCGTAGTTCAGCGAGGTAGGTGGGGTGGTAGTGCTGCGCTCGGGATAGGCTAGGAATTCCATAGCAGTTCTCTTCGCGCACGACCATTTCTCCTCTTCGCGCACGACCAGTGATCGTGCGCCAATGATCGTGCGTTAGTCGCAAGGATTCGGAGTTCTGTCTCGAACAATGCGCACGACCAGTGTCCTCTTCGCGCACGACCAGTGACCGTGCGCATGTGATCGTGCGTTAGTCGCAAGGATTCGGAGTTCTGTCTCGAACAGTGTGCACGACCAGTGTCCTCTTCGCGCACGACCAGTGACCGTGCGCATGTGATCGTGCGCCCTGTTTATTCTGCTCCGCGATTTTGAGCGGAGAAGGAGATCGGTCCGTCCAAATCTATTGGAATTTGATCCAACGGCTGCGATGGATGGCTGGGGGGGTTTAGGGCTTGGTAGAGGAGTTAAACCTCATTATTTCCAAGGCTTTCTCTCTCTTAGGTTGGAGAAAGGAGGAGGAGGCAAGGAGGAAGAAGAAGGGGAATCCGCCATTGCCGGAGCTTCGGAGCTCCGTTCGCCGATCCGAGACCGGCAGTGCGTAGAGGGCATCAAGGCGCTTCTTCTCCACCGTTTGTTTGCAAGCTTCTCATGGCTAGGAGGAGATCTCAAAAGGTAACGACATTTCTCCTCCCGGTCTTTAGGATGCGTGTTTGGCATCTCTTCTTTTTCTGCATTTTGGCACCGGATCCGTCGAGTGAGAGGGATCCGGGTCGCCTTGGTTCAAGAGAAACCACTGGGTTGATTGTCTCTGTCCCAGGCATGTTTTGCACTAGAGATCCGCTCCGCTAGCGGATTAGGCATTGTTGGTGAAGCCGGATTTGTGGCCGTTGGTCCGATCCGGTGATGTTGATTTACGCACATTTTAGGGGTTTTGTTAGAAATCCGATTACGGCGAACTCGTCGTTGTGATGCCCTTGTAGCTTCGTGTGGTAACGAATGTTGGGTTTAGGGCGGAGAAATAATGTGCGGATTATGGGGCTTGTGATGCCTAGTGTTGTGCGAAGGCGCGATTGGTCTTTGTGGTCGGCTGGCTATCCCGTGAAGACTGAGATTCACGTGTGGAGAGTGTCCCGGCAAGATTAGTCCCTTCGATTGTTGACTGACGAGAATGTCTGTGCTACGGTTGAGTCCGTTGACGGTCGCCAGGCGAGGCAATCGGTGGACGTTGTCCCGAGAGTAAGCCCAGGGCCTTGGGACGTTTTGATTGGCCAGAATTCTTAGAATCGGTCTTGGTGCGTTGTTGGCGGCCCGAGCGTGTGAGCTGACAGATAAGCCCGATGGCATGATGGGCCAGGCGAGGTGGGTCTCAGCGAGAGCGCTTGGCCTTGGGTTTCGATGCCCTTGTGGGGAAGTATTGAGTACCCTTGTGTTGGTGATGTATGATGATGTGTTAGATTCATACGCTTTAGGGCGCCTTGGGTGAAACCCGGGCTTGCACTCATTTTGCATTGTTAGGCCCCTTTTATTACCTGCTCAACATAAAAACGTGGATGATGCTTGTGACACTCATGCCAGTATTTATGTTGCTTTCCTTTATGTACATTTGCATACGAAGTGCTGACTTGCAGGGTGAAGTAGTTCCCCGGGGTCCGCTAGGACGGCCGGGAGGAGGGATGTTGTTACACCGCTTGTGGTCAGCCATAGCTGACCCTCGTTTACCGCTCTTTGTGATTTGGTTGCAGGGCAAGAATCGCAGGCTGGACCCAGCGCGCCGGCCAAAAAGGCCTAAAGCCTCACGAAGTGCTTAGTTGATTTCCTGCATTACTTTCTTCGTACTTTGTTATATCCGGCTTGCATGCCGAGGTAGTTTAGGGAAAAACTATCTTTCCCCTTTTGTTGGGATGTCTTTTATATTGGAATGTTTGATGTTTTGGACATTGTTTTGTAAGGCCTTAAGTCCAGTTGGACTCCTTTGTAGTATGGACAATCTCTGTGGCTTAGTTTGTTTCCGCTGTGTTGTCTGAGTTATGAGATTGGGTAGTTAATATCATCTTTTAATACTAAAGCTGTGGCGGTTATATGTTGTGGGGTCCCGGCCGGACCCATATTATATGGTCATTACAGGGGAGGTGTTACAATTTGGTATCAGAGCCAGGTTCGTTTGAGTATTCTTGCGAGGTCTAGTGTATTTGGATCGCGTAAGAGATTGTCCACATAGGAGTATTGTGCGGGATCATGAGTATCCCTGCGTTCGGGTCTTGCGTTTAGATCCTGATGAGCGTTTATTTATTTTCCTTGCTTATGCTAGGACGTTGGCGACGATGCGGGGACATCGAGGAGGCAAGAGGAGCCTTCGGGGAGTAGTGCTACTGCTCCAGGCCTCATGAATGTGGGCATGTCCCCGACTGATTTCTGTCGCATGCTAGCGGAGGCAATGGTAGCGGCTGAAGCTGGAGCGATGCCACGGGTTCCTACGCCGGTGGTGCAAGTTGCGACCCCTGTCACTCCGGCGGCTACGCCGGATACACCGGATGTCGAAGTAAGGCAAGCAGAGCCTCTAGCGGAGAGAGCTATTCCGATGGGTGATCGATTCATGAAGTATTTCTTGAGTTTCCACCCTCCGACATTCAAGGGAGTGGGCACTCCAACGGATGCCGAGGATTGGCTTTCGAGGATCCAGGAGATCTTGAAGGCAGCTGAGACCCCAGCTGAGAGGCAGTCTCACTTTGCGAGCTTCATGTTAGAGGGCGATGCGAAGTTGTGGTGGGTGAACCATAATGGTTGACTTTTTGTTGGGCGTGTTCCGTCCATGGAGGAGTTCGGAAACGCTTTCCTAAAGCGTTACATTCCGGCTTCAACAAGGTTAGCACTGCAGCGGCAGTTTCTGCATTTGGTGCAGCGGGAGAAGACGGTGGATGAATATCTGCAAGAGTTCACTCGGTTGGGTCGGTATGCGGGCACGACAATGGCAGATGATGAAGAGAGAGATAACCTCTTTTATCAAGGGTTGAGGGAAAATTTAAGGCAACCACTCATAGCCTTGAAGAATGCGGGATTCAATGAGTTGGTCGAAGCCGCTCGCACGCTGGAGAGCGACTTGGAGCGAACTCAACGGCGAAAGGGTGTTGCGGCAAGGCAGGGAGAAGGAAAGCCTTCTAAGTCTCAGTCCCAGTGGAAGTCCGAGGGCAGCCGATGGAAGAAGAAGCCCCGTCCTAATTGGCCTAGGGAGAGAAGCGGCGCACCTTCGGGAGATTTCCGTTCCAAGGGTCCGATTACTTGTTACCAGTGTGGCAAGGTGGGTCACATTAGTCGTTTTTGTACCGAGGGCGGAGCTGGGCCAGAGCCGAGACAAGAACAATCGGTGCGTTCGGGTCCCGGTGTTGCAGAGAAGGGGAAAGCGGCGGAGTCGAGTGCTTCGCGGTTCCCTCCAGTGCAGCCTAGGGCCTATAATCTTGGGCAACAGGAAGCGATACGTCAACCCGATGTGGTGACAGGTATGAAAAGTTTAAGTTTTCGGTTGTTACTATAATGTAGGTTGCGGCCTTTCATGTTTGTCTTGCACGTGGTTAGGGTCCGTGCTAGTTTCGGGCTACCCCTCTCGAGTGTTGTTCGACACGGGGGCGTCACACTCTTTTCTTGCGGAAAGTTTTATCCGGAAGATTGGTGCTGAGCCCGTAGTGGCAGGAGTGGAGCTGAGTGTGCGTATGCCGAATGGATCTTTCATGACTACCATGAGGAAGGGACGCATTGTGATGCAATTTGGCGATTGTGATTTCGTGTTGGTAGCATCGATTCTGCCACTAGCCGAATTCGACGTTATCTTGGGGATGGACTGGCTTGCGGAGCAGCGAGCTAGTATCGACTGCCAGTTGAAGGTGGTAACCCTGAGAGGTGAAGGTAGAGCAGAGGTCAAGTCCGAAGGCCTAAGCGGAGTGGCTTACTCCCTGATTTCCGCTATGCAAATGAGGCGTGCGGTAAACCAAGGAGGCGAGGCGTTCTTAGCTTTGTTGGAGACTCGCTCCACAAAGTTGGCTATTAGAGAAGTTCCGGTGGTGGAAGAATTTGAGGATGTATTCCCCGAGGAGCTTCCGGGAGCACCTCCTCAGCGTGAAATTGATTTCTCAATAGAATTGGTACCGGGTGCGAGGCCAGTGTCGCGTCCTCCGTTTAGGATGGCACCGAAGGAACTGGCCGAGTTAAAGGTTCAGTTGCAGGAGTTGTTAAAGCAAGGGTACATTAGGCCCAGCTCTTCGCCGTGGAGCGCGCCGGTTTTGTTTGTGAAGAAGAAAGACGGAAGCATGCGGTTGTGTATCGATTACCGTGAATTGAATAAATTGACCGTTAAGAATAAATATCTGATTCCCCGAATCGATGATTTGTTCGACCAGTTAGTGGGGTCGGTGGTGTACTCCAAGTTGGATTTGATGAACATGGTCTTTCGCCCGTTCTTAGATTCGTTCGTGGTGGTGTTTATAGATGATATCTTGGTGTATTCGAAATCGGAGGCAGAGCATGAGTCTCACTTGAGGCAAGTATTGCAGACTCTAAGGGAGAATCAGCTTTATGCTAAGTTCTCAAAATGTGAGTTTTGGATCGAGAAGGTGGCTTTCTTGGGGCACTTAATTAGTGGAGATGGGGTGGCGGTAGATCCAGCGAAGATTGAAGCCATTAGAGATTGGCCTGTCTTGAGGACCGTGGCGGAAGTCCGGAGTTTCCTTGGACTAGCCGGTTATTATAGAAGGTTCGTGGAGAACTTTTCGCGGATGGCGTTGCCCCTCACCACACTCACTCGCAAGGACCAGAGGTTTGTTTGGACACCGGAGTGTGCCCGGGCATTCGAGAATTTGAAGGAAAGATTGATGTCTGCCCCAATCCTTAGTCTTCCTAGTGGGACGGAAGGATTTCAGATCTTTAGCGACGCGTCAGGTTGCGGGTTGGGTTGCGTGCTGGTGCAGCACGGCAAGGTGATAGCGTATGGGTCAAGACAGTTAAAGACTCATGAGAGGAATTATCCCGTCCATGATCTGGAGTTGGCGGCGGTAATCTTTGCGCTAAAATTGTGGAGACACTATGTTTATGGTGCGAAGGTGGAGATCTTCACGGATCACAAAAGCCTGAGGTATCTCCTAGACCAAAAGGATCTGAATATGCGGCAGCGTAGGTGGGTTGAGTTCCTTGGGGACTACGACGTGGAGATTCAGTATACGCCGGGTAAAGCCAACGTGGTGGCGGATGCTTTGAGTAGGAAGTACTCCGGGCAAGGTAATTGGATGGAGGCGCATAACGAGCGTTTGATTCGAGACTTGGAGTCTCTTGACATCTCTTGTGTGGCTAGAGGTGAGTCTAGCATAGCCCGTTTGAACTGGATTGAAATGCAGTGTGATATAACGGATCGAATCCGAGAGGCGACCAGTGCGGACGAGGAGTGCCAACAGTTGGTGTTGGAGGCTCAACAAAGCGAAGGCACTGCTTTGGAGATGGTTGGTGGAATTCTGAGGAGAGACGGAAGGATCTGTGTTCCGCGCTTCGGCAAGCTTCGCGAGGAGTTGATGTTTGAAGCTCACTTTACGAAGTACTCCGTTCATCCAGGAAGTACAAAGATGTACGCGGATTTGAAGAAATCTTTTTGGTGGCCTGGGATGAAGCGGGATGTAGCCGAGTACGTGAGCCGATGTCAGACTTGTGCCTTGGTGAAGGCTGAGTGCCAAAGGCCCGACGGGTTCTTGAAGCCTCTCCCCATCCCCGAATGGAAATTTGATGACATCTCTATGGATTTTGTGCATGGTTTGCCTCGATCGCAGCAGGGTAACGATGCGATTTGGGTGATAGTGGATCGCCTGACGAAGGTGGCCCACTTCATTCCGAATCAGAAGAGCGATGGCGTGGAGAAGCTCGTGGAGCTTTATGTTCGAAACATTGTGCGGTTGCACGGGATTCCGAAGAGCATCGTTAGTGATCGCGATGGGCGATTCACATCGAAGGACTGGAGATTAGTGCAGAAAAGTCTAGGCACGAAGCTCAAGTTTAGCACCGCGTTCCATCCGCAGACCGATGGTCAGACGGAGCGAACGAACCGTACGTTGGAAGACATGTTGAGGATGTGTGCTATCGACTTTGGCAAAGGTTGGGAGGACCACCTTTTCATGGTGGAGTTCGCCTATAATAATAGCTTCCAGGCGAGTATCAAGATGGCGCCATACGAAGCTTTGTATGGAAGGAAGTGTCGAACGCCGATGTCTTGGGCAGAGGTGGGAGACACTAAGCTTTTGGGAAAGCAAGTGGTGGAAGATGCTTGCGAGATTGTGCGGACGATTCAGGAGCGCATGAAGGTTGCTCAGGATCGACAAGCAAAGTATTTTAATGCGCGCCACAGAAATGTGGAGTTTGCAGTGGGCGACATGGTCTACTTGAAGATCAAGCCGTTCAAGGGTGTTTCGCGGGTGCGGCGACTCAAGAAGTTGAGTCCGAGATATTTGGGTCCGTTCGAGGTTACGGAGCGTATAGGCGAAGCAGCCTATCGTTTGGCGTTGTCCGCAGAGCTGAGTGGATTACATGACGTTTTCCATGTCTCCGTGCTGAGGAAAGCTTTGGTAGAGCCGAGTGTCGTGGTCGAAGCGGTGGCGGTGCCGGTGATGGAGAACTTGGGGGCGAGGGTTCGCCCGGTGTGCGTGGAGGATTCAGAAGTCCGGCAGTTGCGTAACAAGCAAGTCAAACTTGTAAAGGTGCGATGGGACAACTGCGGGCGAGACGAATTCTCTTGGGAGCGTGAGCAAGCGATGCGGGAGGATTTCCCGGAACTTTTCGCTCCAGGTATGCGTTATGATTTTCCTGTTTAAATTCTGAAATTTCGAGGACGAAATTCTTTTAAGGGGGGTGGAGTTGTAACACCCAAAAAATCGTAGTTCAGCGAGGTAGGCGGGGTGGTAGTGCTGCGCTCGGGATAGGCTAGGAATTCCATAGCAGTTCTCTTCGCGCACGACCATTTCTCCTCTTCTCGCACGACCAGTGATCGTGCGCCAATGATCGTGCGTTAGTCGCAAGGATTCGGAGTTCTGTCTCGAACAGTGCGCACGACCAGTGTCCTCTTCGCGCACGACCAGTGACCGTGCGCATGTGATCGTGCGTTAGTCGCAAGGATTCGGAGTTCTGTCTCGAATAGTGCGCACGACCAGTGTCCTCTTCGCGCACGACCAGTGACCGTGCGCATGTGATCGTGCGCCCTGTTTATTCTGCTCCGCGATTTTGAGCGGAGAAGGAGATCGGTCCGTCCAAATCTATTGGAATTTGATCCAACGGCTGCGATGGATGGCTGGGGGGGTTTAGGGCTTGGTAGAGGAGTTAAACCTCATTATTTCCAAGGCTTTCTCTCTCTTAGGTTGGAGAAAGGAGGAGGAGGCAAGGAGGAAGAAGAAGGGGAATCCGCCATTGCCGGAGCTTCGGAGCTCCGTTCGCCGATCCGAGACCGGCAGTGCGTAGAGGGCATCAAGGCGCTTCTTCTCCACCGTTTGTTTGCAAGCTTCTCATGGCTAGGAGGAGATCTCAAAAGGTAACGACATTTCTCCTCCCGGTCTTTAGGATGCGTGTTTGGCATCTCTTCTTTTTCTGCATTTTGGCACCGGATCCGTCGAGTGAGAGGGATCCGGGTCGCCTTGGTTTAAGAGAAACCACCGGGTTGATTGTGTCCGTCCCCGGCATGTTTTGCACTAAGATCCGCTCCGCTAGCGGATTAGGCATTGTGGGTGAAGCCGGATTTGTGGCCGTTGGTCCGATCCGGTGATGTTGATTTACGCACATTTTAGGGGTTTTGTTAGAAATCCGATTACGGCGAACTCGTCGTTGTGATGCCCATGTAGCTTCGTGTGGTAACGAATGTTGGGTTTAGGGCGGAGAAATAATGTGCGGATTATGGGGCTTGTGATGCCTAGTGTTGTGCGAAGGCGCGATTGGTCTTTGTGGTCGGTTGGCTATCCCGTGAAGACTGAGATTCACGTGTGGAGAGTGTCCCGGCAAGATTAGTCCCTTCGATTGTTGACTGACGAGAATGTCTGTGCTACGGTTGAGTTCGTTGACGGTCGCCAGGCGAGGCAATCGGTGGACGTTGTCCCGAGAGTAAGCCCAGGGCCTTGGGACGTTTTGATTGGCCAGAATTCTTAGAATCGGTCTTGGTGCGTTGTTGGCGGCCCGAGCGTGTGAGCTGACAGACAAGCCCGATGGCATGGTGGGCCAGGCGAGGTGGGTCTCAGCGAGAGCGCTTGGCCTTGGGTTTCGATGCCCTTGTGGGGAAGTATTGAGTACCCTTGTGTTGGTGATGTATGATGATGTGTTAGATTCATACGCTTTAGGGCGCCTTGGGTGAAACCCGGGCTTGCACTCATTTTGCATTATTAGGCCCCTTTTATTACCTGCTCAACGTAAAAACGTGGATGATGCTTGTGACACTCATGCCAGTATTTATGTTGCTTTCCTTTATGTACATTTGCATACGAAGTGCTGACTTGCAGGGTGAAGTAGTTCCCCGGGGTCCGCTAGGACGGCCGGGAGGAGGGATGTTGTTACACCGCTTGTGGTCAGCCATAGCTGACCCTCGTTTACCGCTCTTTGTGATTTGGTTGCAGGGCAAGAATCGCAGGCTGGACCCAGCGCGCCGGCCAAAAAGGCCTAAGGCTCACGAAGTGCTTAGTTGATTTCCTGCATTACTTTCTTCGTACTTTGTTATATCCGGCTTGCATGCCGAGGTAGTTTAGGGAAAAACTATCTTTCCCCTTTTGTTGGGATGTCTTTTATATTGGAATGTTTGATGTTTTGGACATTGTTTTGTAAGGCCTTAAGGCCAGTTGGACTCCTTTGTAGTATGGACAATCTCTGTGGCTTAGTTTGTTTCCGCTGTGTTGTCTGAGTTATGAGATTGGGTAGTTAATATCATCTTTTAATACTAAAGCTGTGGCGGTTATATGCTGTGGGGTCCCGGCCGGACCCATATTATATGGTCATTACAGGGGAGGTGTTACAGGGTGCACCTCACCCTCCCCCATGCCAACCTCTGGTCCAAATTTGGTGGCCATTGGAGGAGGTTTGCCCTAGTAAACCACAAAGGGGCTAAATTGCTATTTGCACCCCAAATAGGTACCCATTGGAATCCCACTCCTCACCAAATGTTGGTAGGATCTTGGGTGATTTTTTACTGACCCATGGTCAGTATAGTGAGTAGTATGGACTTGGGCAAGGTAGGGAGTTCTCTTGAGAATAGTTTGCTTAAAGGTTATGTTTAGGGCAAAAGTAAACCTAAGCTAATTTTTGGAGTGTGGAGGGGCTTCCTCCCACTGATTGTTGGGGTGACCTTGGTCATTGCCTTGGGAGGTAGGAGACACCCCAAGGAGTAACTTTGGATGAGTTAGGGCCTAGTGTGCCCTTAAGCCCTAGTGGTTAAGTGTGTGGTGCCCTTTAGGGTTTGTGAAGGACATAGGAGTATATGTCCATGGAGAGAAGTGCAATAGTCCTCTCTGTGTTCTAAGATTTTTATAATACCCTCACAAGAGGTTTGAGTGGATTTGGAAAAGTTTAGACCCTAACCTTAGGCTAAACCTTAATGGGGTGCAATTAGAGGCTATTGAAGGAAGAGGGCTCAAACCTTAATGGTTTGACTTGAAATTTTGGGGAGATGGTCTTGGTGACCAGAGATTGCTACTGTGAGAATTTGGAGGGATTTGGAGTTGCCAATCCTAAGTAATAAACCCTTGGGTAGATTTGCAAATAATTAGGGTTTTGGATTTTAGGATGAAATAACACTTAATGTTTAACCATCTTCTGTCACAATCTCAGTTTTAATGTTATTAATCCCTGGAAAATTCTGTTAAACCAGGAGAAAACTTTTGGAGGTCCAAATTGTAATATTTCATAATGTTGACAATTTTTGAGATGATCAATTGTAGGGTGTTAGATTGCTGTAATTACATGAAACATTGCTGGATGCCATTTCATACCAATATGTACCCATTGTATTTTTCTCATAATTTTTGGGTTAATATTTTTGGTACCTCTAGTTCATTTTGGAATAAATTGCAAATATATCCTCTGTGGAAATTACAAATGTACCCTCTGTGGAACTTGGTCAAACTTTGTAGGACTGAATATTTTAGTTTGTATCACCTCTTTATTAAATTTCATAAGGTTTGGAGATCATATGAGGGTACCTCCTTTGGAATTTACTGGTAATAAATGAGTTTTGGAATTTTGAAAAATAGTAAATCTTGCTGGTTTTTCCTAAGAATTCATAAACACTGATTTTTAGGTACCCTTTATTTATTTAAAAATTTAGGCAGGTATTGGATGTCAGGAAAGCATACTTGCAGTTCAAACCTTAGGAAGTGGTATTTTGGGAAAAATGATTTAAATACTATTATTACTTGGAAAATTATGAAACCCTAGATTTGGCCTTAAATATGTAGT
The DNA here is from genome assembly GCA_033032865.1 of Dactylorhiza incarnata. Lineage (NCBI taxonomy): Eukaryota > Viridiplantae > Streptophyta > Magnoliopsida > Asparagales > Orchidaceae > Dactylorhiza > Dactylorhiza incarnata. The sequence continues at coordinate 7,033,842 of JAWHQI010000085.1, forward strand.
ATGGACCTCCAATAAAATTGTTGAATCATAGGATTGAGTATTTAGTGTACTCCCCTTCATGAGCATCAAAGCGTTGAGGATGGTCTGCGTTTAGCAAATTGGCAATTTTGGGGTTGTAGGCCAAATTGGATTATATTGATTGAAGAGTGAGGGCCTCATGGTAATTATATGGATATGAGAGGACCCTTGGAGAGAATTAAGGTTTGATGAGTCATAGGGTGGTGGGGTGCCACCCTTGGGGTGGGTCGTCCTGTGGTTGACGAAAGATCATCTTTTGTCTATTAGGACCTAAAAGCACTTAGGTTTAGACCGGGTGAAATGTTAAGAGGGTTTCTTATGGGTAGTAACTAATAATATTAAGTGTCTTGGGAATGGGAACTTTGGGGTGTCATCCTGTAGTGGTTCCTAGTACCATAGCGAGCCCCTCACAGGGTAACCCTCGGGAAGTCCAAGACTAACCCTAACTCATAGGAGTAAGACATGGTACAAGATTAACTAATAACACACTCATCCACACCCTGTGGTTTCGGAAGTTTAGTTGGATTGGTTGTCCGAGCGGTGGGCTCGGTGGCTGTTGCAGCAGACTAGTTAGTCTGGTGAGCTTATGGCTCGGAAGGTTATTGATGACGGGCAGGTTAGCCCGGGGAGCTTTTGGCTCGGAAGGTTATTGATGACGGGCAGGTTAGCCCGGGGAGCTTTTGGCTCGGAAGGTTATTGATGACGGGCAGGTTAGCCCGGGGAGCTTTTGGCTCGGAAGGTTATTGATGGCGGGCAGGTTAGCCCGGGGAACTCATGGCTCAGAGATAGGAAGTAGAACATGTTGCATGTGCACTGAAGGTGGTGGGTCTTCGGTATTGGACGGTCGTTCACACCGACGTCAATACGTTGACTCGGCGAGTGTGGTTTTACACTTAGCCTTGATAGTCTGGCGGTCCAGTCAGCAAGAGTACGCAGACGCTCCGCGGGTATAGTGGAGGCGTACAATAGGTCTAGGTTGGGTAGTGTGAATACCAACCTAGAGGTGGGCGAGGCCCAACCCACCGCTTCCGTTTGCCACTACGGGAGTATCCTGGGAGTCTAGCTCGCTCCAAAAAGGGGGAACTAAAGGTCTATGCGCATAGAGTCATAGTGGGTGAGTTGCACTTGTATGAACATAGCATAACAGCATACTTTGCGTGTCATAGCATAATCATTGCATTCAACCTACCCCTAACGTATAAGTCGGTTATGGGACTTCTTATACGGTAGGCCCTGCTAAACGACCCCTTGGTCTATAGGTTTGTATGGGCATTCCTATAAATCAATGGTTACTTTTATATTACTTCGCTTGCCATTATATATACTGCTTACTATTCTTTACATGTTCTTTACTATGCCTACTTACTGCTTTATATATATAAACACCTGTTTAGTCGTAGATCCGCCGTCACCTGCTCTTGTATTTACCCCTTGGATGTCCTCCGCTTCCTCCTCCCCATACGGTGCCTAGGAGCCATTGGGGGAGGGGTGGGGAATTGGCTGAGTCATTTTGACTGACGGTCGGTGGACCTTATCATTTTAGGAGTTCGAGGAGATGCAACAACCTCCGAGAAACAGGTACAGCAGGATCCGACATGGTGGACCCCACGGCCATGCTACCATTGTCACCAGCCGGGACATACTCGGGTCAGATGTCCCATGATGAGTGGAGCCCCTCCAGCACAGCGACCAGAAGGCCGATGGCGAAGACGTAGACGTGGATTGCGAGGCAGCGACCGCTGGCCAAAAGAGAAGAAGCATCCAGTGTTGCAGCACTAGTGGAGCCCGGAGTCTGCAGGGATGGGTCAGTCAGGTCAGGGTGCTCCGGTTTCAGTGTCGGTGACGATTAGCTTTAGTTTTACTTAGGAGTTAGCTTCCGCGAGTGATCTTGTAGTGAGGAAATGATGTACAGGGCAAGAGCCCTTTTTGTTGTAACCCTTGTATCTTTTATTCAGTTATTGTTAGTGGACATTTACCTCTATGGTTTTAATTCATGTGATTATGTGGACTTGTCTTCTCTTTTATGAACTTTTCTTGTGATCGAGTTGGCCGGCAGAATCGGCGTTTTGTGGTGACGATCTTCCCGAGTGAAGGTGTCACCGCAAAACGGCGGTTCTGGGCCTAAGACCCGGTGATTTTTGCAAAAAAAAAAAAAGGGGTCCTACACCCTGGGGGTCTATTTATAGAGAAATCCTAGGGGGGTAGGCGAGTATACTGCCTGCTCGCGAGTTACATGGGCTACTCGTCCATACTCGCGAGATACTCACCCAAGCTCGCCCCTTGCTCGCCTCTGCTCGCCCAAGCTCGCCCCTTGATCGCCTCTGCTCGCCAAAGCTCGCCCTTTGCTCGCCCAAGCTCGCCCTTTGCTCGCCCAAGCTCGCCTCTTGCTCGCCTCTGCTCGCCCAAGCTCGCCCTTTGCTCGCCTCTGCTCGCCCAAGCTCGCCTCTTGCTCGCCTCTGCTCGCCCAAGCTCGCCCCTTGCTCGCCTCTGCTCGCCCAAGCTCGCTTCTTGCTCGCCTCTGCTCGCCCAAGCTCCTGCTGGCTGAGTTGTCTTGTGCCTGGGACTGCTGGTCTCTATGCTGACCCTTTGACCTTGACTTCTGCCTACGTGGCTTTGAGTGGGCCCACCCTCGGAGAATGAGGGTTGTACAGTACTTAGCTCCGATGCTGGCCCGCTGACTAGGCTCTCACCAAGCTGGCAGGGCCGAGGATCGCTCGGTGGCAAAACATTTTCAAAAAGTACTTAGCCCCGATGCTGGCCCGCTGACCAGGCTCCCACCAAGCTGGCAGGGCTGAGGATCGCTCAGTGGCAAGAAGTTTTCAAAAAGTAATTAGCCTCGATGCTGGCCCGCTGACCAGGCTCCCACCAGACTGACAGGGCCGAGGATCGCTTGGTGGCAGGAAGGTTTCAAAAAGTACTTAGCCCTGATGCTGGCCCGCTGACCAGGCTCCTGCCAGGTTGGCAGGGCCGAGGATTGCTACGTGGCAGGAAGGTTTTAAAAAGTACTTAGCCCCGATGCTGGCCCGCTGACTAGCTCCCACCAAGTTGGCAGGGGCGAGGATCGCTCGGTGGTGGGAATGTTTCAAAAAGTACTTAGCCCCGGGATGGTTCAGCTGACCGGGCTCTCACTAGCCGACAAAACCGGTTGACCTCTCGGGGAAGCTAAGTAATTTTTCTCCCGAGAGGGTTCTGCTGACCGGGCTCTCACTAGCCGGCAGGGAAGGTTGACCTCTTGGGGAAGCTATGTAATTTTTCTCCCGAGATGGTTCCGCTGATCGGGCTCTCACTAGCCGGCAGGGGAGGTTGACCTCTCGGGGAAGCTAAGTAATTTTTCTCCCGAGATAGTTCCGCTGACCGGGCTCACACTAGCCGGCAGGACAGGTTGTCCTCTCGGGGAAGCTAAGTAATTTTTCTCCCGAGATGGTTTCGCTGACCGGGCTCAATAGCCGGCAGGGCAGGTTGACCTCTCGGGGAAGCTAAGTAATTTTTCTGCCGAGATGGTTCCGCTCACCGGGCTTTCTCTAGTCGGCAGGGCAGGTTGACCTCTCGGGGAGGCTAAGTAAATTTTTCCCGGGATGGTTCCGCTGACCAGGCTCTCACTAGCTGGTTGGGTAAGCAGACCACTCGGGTGATGGCTCGACATATACATTTCGAAAAGAAATCCATGAGTCTTTTCTCCACCTCCGGCTGAGCGGGGGTCTTGGGAGGTGTGGAGTCTTCCCAACTCCACTCAGCGGCACTCGCTGAATATGCAGGGTTGGACTTTTCTTTTCGAGCGTGTGACACGCTCGCAAAGAGCGAGGATTGTGTACAACCATGTATTCTCTGAGTGGGTCCCCGGGGCCCAAGATTTCATTAGGTCCAACATTTTTAGGAGGCACTGCCCCAGGCAAGAGGGGAGGGTGAGCCTTTGGACGGGATCAAATCTGATGAGCGCAGCCTCAGGTTATCCCGAGAAGAGGGGCGAATGGGGAGGCAGTCGACCTCCCACTCTCCCGGTTCCAGAAGAGGGGGGGGGGGGGGGGGGGCGAGCGGGGAGGCAGCAGGCCCCCCCCCCCCCCGCTCGTCGAGCCCCAAGAGGGGGGCGAGCGGGGAGGCAGCAGGCCCCCTGCTCGCCGAGCCCCAATAGGGGGGCAAGTGGGGAGGCGGCCGGCCTCCCGCTCGCCGAGCCCCAAGAGGGGGGGCGAGCGGGGAGGCGGCCGGCCTCCCGCTCGCCGAGCCCCAAGAGGGGGCGAGTGGGGAGGCGGCCGGTCTCCCGCTCGCCGAGCCTCAAGAGGGGGGGGGAGCAGGGAGGCGGTCGGCCTCCCGCTCGCCGAGCCCCAAGAGGGGGCGAGCGGGGAGGCGGTCGGCCTCCCGCTCGCCGAGCCCCAAGAGGGGGCGAGCGGGGAGGCGGCCGGCCTCCCGCTCGCTGATCCCCAAGAGGGGAGCTAGCGGGGAGGCCGCCGGCCTCCCACTCGCCGAGCCCAAGGTGGGGGGGGGGCAAGAGAGGAGATGGCCTGCCCCCTCTCGCCCAGCTCCAAGAAGGGGTCTGCATTTAGCATCTCGGAATGGTGGGTTTTGGCTGTTGGCAGACCAAACCTGGGGATATTTTTATAATCGCTTACGCCAGAATCTGGCTATTGGCAAACCAAGCTCAGAAATCAATAAATAGGACCAAGGGGGCACCTTGGAGGACAGAGTTTTTTTGGCTACTCTCTCCCTAAGTTTCTTTGGTTGGTGAAGAGAGTCTCCAAAGGTGCTCAAGCTCAGCATTGACTCGGGAGGGGAGCTCTCTAAGACCTTTCGGGTATGTGGTGCATGGGACCTCCTCGCTGAGCCCTTGGTCTTGTTCCGAGTTCCCTAAGCCTTTAGTCTAGCGCTCTCCCTTGAGAGAAGTAAGTGTGAGGTCACCCCCCTTTTGGGGGCCCGAGCTCCACAAGAGACCAAATATTGGTTTCAACATTTATGGTGCGGTGAGTGTGGAGAGTGACCAGCACATAAAATATTAAGCTGAGCTCCATGGCTGGAGGTGGAGGAGATGGATCCGACCAGGGCCACTCGCAGCCACCCGCGAAGGAGGTGATGATGGAAATGTTCGAAGACTTCAAGCGAGAGGTCCTGCAGACCTTACAATGAGCTTTTGCCATGCGGGGCGAGTGTGAAGCACCGACAGTCCCGGTGGCCCAGCCCCCGCAGATTGGCGAGAGCGCTCCCAGCCAGCAGCCCGGGAAGGAGGTGTCGGCAGAAGCGAGTGGGCGAGACCTCCCCGGGCGCCAGCCATCCAGTAGCCAGGCGAGTGCGGAGGTCTACAAGCCGACTCCGCGAGAGCGAACCACTCTCTGAGCTGGGGGGGAGTCCCTTTTGTGAGTTGATCCTCTCAGCCCCGGTTCCAGAGGGGTTCAGGGGGCCGAAAATGTCTTACTACTCCGGCAAGGATGACCCAGTCCTGCACCTGCATTGGTTCGAGAACATAGTCTCTATCAGACCTATATCAGATGCCTTCTAGTGTCGGCTCTTTGCCACCACCCTGAAGGAGAAGGCGAGGGACTGGTTCCACCAGCTCCCCGTGGGGTCTACCTGTGCCTTCGAAGATCTGCGTCGAGGTTTTCTGGTGCACTTCTCGATGTCGAAGAAGAGGAAGAAGGATGCGGAGACACTCTTCAAGATTAAGCAAGAGCCAAGTCGTTGGCTCGCTACGTTGACAGGTTCAGGAAGAGATCCTACTCACCCAAGAGGTGCCCGGGTTCACCCTCCAGCTCGCCTTCATAGTCGGGCTGCGGGAGGGGTTCTTCAAGATAAGCTTAAAGCGAAAGACCCCTCTATCCTTCTAAGAATTGATGGAAAGGGCGGCGGAAGAAATTGAGGGAGAGGAGGCCAACCCAAAGTTCACAAAAAGGTTGGCCAAGATGAGTGAGCCGGAGGGAAGGCAGCAGGCTAGGAGGAGGCATGGAAGATCCCGGAAGAAAGTTTGACCAAGGAGAAGGGAACTTCCAAGGGGAGAGACCCGACCACCCAAGGTGGAGGCAGGGACCGAGGGCACTCCCTCCACCGCCTCAGCAAACCATGACAATTGGCTGGGGAAGAAGGAGGAGAGCCAGAAAAGCAGAAAGAAGAGGAAGAGGAGGGGGTAGGGTGGCGTTACCCTACTGTGAATTCCACCAGGAGGAAGGTCACTCGACGTCCGCCTGCCCTGAGTTTTTGGAAATGAGGGGGACAAGGGACCCGATGTAGCAACAACAACAATAACCGGTGAGGATCGAGGAGGACCATGCCTGGGAATGGGATACGAAGAAGGGATGTCTCGAGCTAGGCGGTGACGACCAAAAATGTTTCTACCCTTAAGTCCATGTAGTGCGATGGTTTACTTTCAAGCTTAGTTTTTCTTGCATGTAATATGATAACTAATGTTATGAGAGATTTCAAAAAGTCCTTAGCCCCGATGTTGGCCCGCTGACCAGGCTCCCACCAAGCTGGCAGGGCCGAGGATCGCTCGGTGGCAAGAAGTTTCAAAAAGTACTTAGCCCCGATGTTGTCCCGCTGACCAGGCTCCCACCAAGCTGGCAGGGCCGAGGATCGCTCGGTGGCAAGAAGTTTTCAAAAAGTACTTAGCCCCGATGCTGGCCCGCTGACCAGGCTCCCACCAAGCTGGCAGGGCCGAGGATTGCTCGGTGGCAAGAATGTTTCAAAAAGTACTTAGCTCCGATGTTGGCCCGCTGACCAGGCTCCCACCAAGCTGACAGGGCCGATGATCGCTCGGTGGCGAGAAGGTTTCAAAAAGTACTTAGCCCCGATGCTGGCCCGCTGACCAGACCCCCACCAAGCTGGCAGGGCTGAGGATCTCTCGGTGGCAAGAAGGTTTCAAAAAGTACTTAGCCCCGATGTTGACCGTTGACCAGGTTCCCACCAAGCTGGCAGGGCCGAGGATCGCTCGGTGGCATGAAGTTTTCAAAAAGTACTTAGCCCCGATGCTGGCCCGCTAACTAGGCTCCCACCAAGCTTGCAGGGCCGAGGATCGCTCGGTGGCAAGAAGGTTTCAAAAAGTGCTTAGCTTCGATGCTGGCCCACTGACCAGGCTCTCACCAAGCTGGCAGGTCTGAGGATCGCTCGGTGGCAAGAAGTTTTCAAAAAGTACTTAGCCCCGATGCTGGCCCGCTGACCAGGCTCCCACCAAGCTGGCAGGGTCGAGGATCGCTCGGTGGCAAGAAGTTTTCAAAAAAGTACTTAGCCCCGATGCTGGCCCACTGACCAGGCTCCACTAGGCTGGCAGGGCCGAGGATCGCTCGGTGGCAGGAAGGTTTCAAAAAGTACTTAGCCCCGATGCTGGCCCGCTGACCAGGCTCCTACCAGGCTGTCAGGGCCGAGGATGCAGGCCCACTGACCAGGCTCCCACCAGGCTGGCAGGGCCGATGATCGCTCGGTGGTAGGAAGGTTTCAAAAAGTACTTAGCCCTGATGCTGGCCCGCTGACCAGGCTCCTACTAGGCTGACAGGGCTGAGGAACGCTCGGTGGAAGGAAGGTTTCAAAAAGTACTTAGCCCCGATGCTGGCCCGCTGACCAGGCTCCTACCAGGCTGCCAGGGCCGAGGATGCTGGCCCACTGACCAGGCTCCCACCAGGATGGCAGGGTCGTTGATCGCTCGGTGGTAGGAAGGTTTCAAAAAGTACTTAGCCCTGAAGCTGGCCCGCTGACCAGGGTCCTACTAGGCTGGCAGGGTTTAGGATCGCTCGGTGGCAGGAAGGTTTCAAAAAGTACTTAGCCCCGATGCTGACCCACTGACCAGGCTCCCACCAAACTGGAAGGGGCGAGGATCGCTCGGTGGCGGGAAGGTTTCAAAAAGTACTTAGCCCCGGGATGGTTCTGCTGACCGGGATCTCACTAGCCGGCATAGCAGGTTGGCCTCTCGGGGAAGCTAAGTAATTTTTCTCCCGAGAGGGTTCTGCTGACCGGGCTCTCACTAGCCAGCAGGGCAGGTTGACCTCTCGGAGAAGCTAAGTAATTTTTCTCCCGAGATGGCTCCGCTGATCGGGCTCTCACTAGCCGATAGGGGAGGTTGACCTCTCGGGGAAGCTAAGTAATTTTTCTCCCGAGATGGTTTCGCTGACCGGGCTCACACTAGCCGGCAGGACAGGTTGACCTCTCGGGGAAGCTAAGTAATTTTTCTCCAGAGATGGTTCCGCTGACCGGGCTCACTAGCCAGCAGGGCAGGTTGACCTATCGGGGAAGCTAAGTAATTTTTCTCCCGAGATGGTTCCGCTCACCGGGCTCTCTCTAGCCGGCAGGGCAGGTTGACCTCTCGGGGAGGCTAAGTAAATTTTTCCCAGGATGGTTCCGCTGACCGGCCTCTCACTAGCCGGTTGGGTAAGCAGACCACTCGGGTGATGGCTCGACATAGACATTTCGGAAAGAAATCCATGAGTCTTTTCTCCACCTCCGGTTGAGCGGTGTTTTTGGGAGGTGTGGAGTCTTCTCAACTCCACTCAGTGGCACTCGCCGAATATGCAGGGTTGGACTTTTCTTTCCGAGCGTGTGACCCGCTCGCAAAGAGCGGGGATTGTGTACAACCATGTATTCACCGAGTGGGTCCCCGGGGCCCAAGATGTCATTAGGCCCAACATTTTTAGGAGGCACTGCCCTAGGCAAGAGGGGCGGGTGAGCCTTTGGACGGGATCAAATCTGATGAGCGCAGCCCCAGGTTATCCCGAGAAGAGGGGCGAGTGGGGAGGCAGCCGTCCTCCCACTCTGCCAGTTCCAGAAGAGGGGGGCGAGCGGGGAGGCAGCAGGCCCCCCGCTCGCCGAGCTCCAAGAGGGGGGCGAGCGGGGAGGAAGTCGACCTCCCGCTCGCCGAGCCCCAAGAGGGGGGCGAGCGGGGAGGCAGCAGGCCCTCGGCTCGCCGAGCCCCAAGAGGGGGGGGGGGGGGGGGGCGAGCGGGGAGGCGTCCGACCTCCCGCTCGCTGAGCCCCAAGAGGGGGGCAAGGGGGGAGGCGGGCGGCCCCCCACTCGCCGAGCCACAAGAAGGGGGCGAGCGGGGAGGCGGACGGCCTCCAGCTCGCCGAGCCCCAAGAGGGGGGCGAGCGGGGAGGCGGGCGGCCTCCCGCTCGCCGAGCCCCAAGAGGGGGCGAGGGGGGAGGCGGCCGGCCTCTCGCTCGCCAAGCCCCAAGAGGGGGGGCGAGCGGGGAGGTGGCCGGTCTCCCGCTCGTCGAGGCCGAAGAGGGGGCGAGCGGGGAGGCGCCGACCTCCCGCTCGCCGAGCCCCAAGAGGGGAGCGAGCGGGGAAGCAGCCGAACTCCCACTGCCGAGCCCAAGATGGGGAGGGGGCGAGAGAGGAGGCGGCCTGCCCCCTCTCGCCCAGCTCCAAGAAGGGGTTTGCATTTAGCATCTCAGAATGACGGGATTTGGCTGTTGGCAGGCCAAACCTGAGGGTATTTTTATAATCTCTTAGGCCAGAATCTGGCTATTGGCAGACCAAGCTCAGAAATCTATAAATAGGACCAAGGGGGGCACCTTGGAGGACAGAGTTTTTTGACTACTCTCTCCCTAAGTTTCTTTGGTTGGTGAAGAGAGCCTCCAAAGGTGCTCAAGCTAAGCATTGACTTGGGAGGAGGAGCTCTCTAAGACCTTCCGGGTATGTGGTGGGACCTCATCGCTGAGCCATTGGTCTTGTTCCTAGTTCCCTAAGTCTTTAGTCTAGCGCTCTCTCTTGAGAGAAGTAAGTGTGAGGTCACCCCCCTTTTGGGGGCCCAAGCTTCATAAGAGACCAAGTATTGGTTTCAACAAGCGCAATTTTGTAATTATTAAATTTTTAACGAAGATAAGGACAAATTCATAATTTCACGTTGTAGGGCAGTGACTTGAAAATATAGGTCTAAGACACCTTACCGTAGTAGGTAATGAGATCTAGTAAAAATCATATGTGGCTGAATTTGATTTCAGGAAAATTGAACAGTTGTGATTGACTTGATGGTAAACAGTTACACCATAAGTAAATATCTTTATATAGTAGTAAAGATATATAACCTGACAACCTAAATATCTGATATTCATGTCTATAATAAATTGAAGGGTTGTCCAAATATATTTAATTTACATTAATATACAAAAATACATGTATGATATCTACCCTCCAACTTATATAAATATTTATCCTATTTATCTTCCCTCCAACTTGCAATCAAGCATCAATTGCTGATATCTTTCTCCTTTTGCATGGCACAAAGATATATGAGATATTTATCTACTTTCATTATTAAAAAAATAAATAAAGATTTAAGCGACTGAAAAAATATCCATGTTCATTTCCCATATATATATATAGGCGGCGCCTTTGCTCCGGTACGGAGGCAGGCTGCGGCTTATGACCGGAATCCGAGAAGATGGCGAAGCGAGCATGGACGGAGCAGCAGCACGGGCTGTATCTGACCTGGCTGGAGCAGAGATTTGTGGAGGAGCTGGTCGGCCGGAGACGGCGGCGGAGAGGTCGTGACCCCGGTACTTTTGAGGAGCCCGGCGACGACGACAGGTTTGGACGCGGCCGGCCGACTCGTCCGAAGTTTGACCGCTGCTTGCCGGACAGCCCCACCGAGTCAACCCGCTCCACTCAGCCGACAGATGTCGGTCTGGGGACGGCGATGCTGACGGAGGCATCCAATTAGGAGAACTTCTATTGCGTAATTAGCTGCTGTAAGAACGAAGGTTCGGCAAAATTTGTCCTCATATGTTGACTTTTTAATATCAGCTGAGCGATAAGCCATCCGATCAAATTGAGACACGTGCACGGATTGACTTGTTAACGGCAATCAATTTTCCGGATTTTAGATTTTGTGTTCTCCGATTTCTCTCATATTCTTGGGTTGCGTTTAAAAATGGGATGCGATAAGCTAGGTATCATGTTGCGGTTAACATTTTTTTTAATTTTCAGGTTGCGGTTAACATTTAGGCACAACAAGCCAAAATAGGACTGCGGTTAACAATCACCTAAAAATATATCATCAAAAATATTATCTTAAAATATGTTTAAAAGTATACAATAGAGTCCGTTTGATTGGGCTGTTGCTGATGAAAAGCTGCTGATCAGAAATGAAGTTTTGAAAAAGAGCTGTTTCTGAGAAATGGAGTTTTGTTAGAAAACTGTTTGGGTGAAATGGAGTTTTATAATTTTTGTTTGGGTCAAATGGAGTTTTTGAAAAAAAAAATTCGATACGCATCAAATACACAATCTTGATAATAGTTACTATAATAGATAAAAATACCAACAATTCATCTCATCATCTAAGATCTAGAAGTGTACAACTGTTGCGCTATATTTTCACGCAACGTGATCATCTCATCTACCCCGCCTGCTGTATCAGGACAAACTACTTGATGCCCTTGTGTGCTTCCCCCCTCATCACCACCTCCCTGCTCGACGCCATTGAAATCAATATCCCTCCGCGACGGGTGCCGCCGAATAAAATTATGCAGTGCCATAGTCGCCATCACAATATCGGTTTGTTTGGCGAAGCTGTAGCTCAGCATATCACGCAATATGGCCCACTTCTTCTTCCAAATGCCGAACGATCTTTCAATGACACTTCTAAGGGATGAGTGCGCGTGATTGAATATCTCTCGGCGTCCTTCCGGTGCACGACCGCCACGAGCAAAGTCCGGGAGATGATAACGTGTCTCTGGATATGGTTTCAAGTATCCCCTTTGTAGCGGATACCCAGAATCTACCAAGTAATATTTTCCTGAAAACTAGGAGCAAAGTTGTTATGCTTCAAAGGTGAGAAGTATAAAAAATGGAATAGAAATCTTATTACCTGGTGGTGGATGCGGAAATTTGTAACGGGGATCCCGAAGCGCATAATTGAAAATGCGGCTATCATGCGCAGAGCCTTCCCAACCTGGCATAACAAACGTGAAACACATGTTGAAATCACAAGCAGCCATCACATTTTGTGTTGGCATGTCATGTCTCCCAATGTACGGTACTTGATCACGAATAGGTACGCATGCATGAACATGTGTTCCATCAATTGCACCGACACAATCTTTAAAGAATGACATGTAACGTGTGTCGTACAAAATCTCTGGCGGTGTGCTACTGAAAGATCTATCTAATGGCTGAATCACTTCATCCGCCAGTAGTATCAACACACGAATGCCTTCTCCAAAAAACCTGCTAGCAGTCTCCGTCGAGTGCTGAAAACGCTCACATGTCTTTCTCATGACCTCATTATGAGACAGTATGTCCAAGGTCAGTGCCAAAATCTCTCTAGATGCAGTCCGTCTAGTCCCGTGAAATCCGTACTTCTCCTCCAAGACATGCAATAGATCAATAAAAATTTCTTGGGACATCCGAAAAGAATTATGAAATCTGACTGTCGAAGATTGAAGTATTTCTCCAACCCATTTATCACCTGTCTGCTTCGATGTCATGCATGGTATAAGTTGGTTGAAAAGAGAACTACTTTCAGCCAAAATACTAACTGCTGCTACCACATTTTGATGATGTGCGATTGCATACTTTTGAATAGCCTCAAAGCTATCTTCTGAATCATCAGAGTCAGTGGTAGACATTTTCTGATACACAAAAGACAGGACATCAATAAGAATAATGCCTAACTACAACAATAACAATAAATGAATACCTTCAATCTCTCGGTCCACCACTCGTCCGAAGCATCTATAGTCTTTGTAGTCGGATTCCAACCCAAACCAGTGGAGTCACGTTTTAGCTCATTCCAAATTTTCCACTCCTTCTTCAAGTGATCCCATTTGTTCTTCATTTGAACCTTGTCATACTTTTTTCCAGTTTGTAGGTGGAATTTGGTGGTCACATTAACCCAGCCCTCTTTGCTAAAATGGGTTGTCGGTCGGTTACCAGCCTCTATTTCATGAATGCAGATGTCGCAAAAAACTAGAATATCATTTGAATCCCATATAGCGGAGACACCACCGTCTCTCGGCTTACCCATCTTAAAAATGTAAACATATAAACACATAAAAAAAACATACACATAAACATATATACATATAAACATAAACACACACATACACATACATATATATAAACACACACATATAAACATAAACACACACACACATATATACACATGCATAAACACACACATAAACACACACTCATATAACATACAACACACACACATATACATATATAAACACACATACAACACACACACACATACACACACACACACATACACTCACACACACTCATACAACACACACACACATACAAACACACATATATAAACACACATACAACACACACATATAAACACACACACACACACATACACACACATACACACACACATAACATACAACACACACACATATAAAATACACACAAACACACACACACACATATAAAATACACACACACACTCATACATACACACACACACACACTCATACAACACACACAAAAACAACACACACATACACACACACACACATACACACACACATACACACACATACAACACACACACACAACACACACACACACACACACACACACACACACACACACACACACACACACACTCATACATATAAACACACACACACACATAAACACACACTCATACATATATATATAAACATAAACATATAAACACACACACACACTCACACACACATATAAAATACACACACACTCATACATACACACACACACACACACTCATACAACACACACAAAAACAACACACACATACAACACACACACATACACACACATACAACACACACATACAACACACACACACACACACACACACACACTCATACATATAAACACACACACACACACACACATAAACACACACTCATACATATATATATAAACATAAACATATAAACACACACACACACACTCATACACACATAAACATAAACACACACACACTCACACAAACATATAACATACAACACACACATACACATACACACACACACACATACAATACACACACACCACACACACACACATACATATATATAACACACACACATATAAAATCCACACACACAAACACATATAATACACACACTTATAACACACACCACATACATACACCACATACATACACCACACACACATATACACACCACATACACAGCCACCACAAATACACCACACACACACCATACATACACACACACCAACAACACACACACCAACAGAACACACACAAAGCAAACATACAAACAGCACACACACAGCACACATACATAGCACACATACAAACATGAATAAACACACACACATATACACAGCCACACATAGACACACATATATACACAGCCACACATACATAAATAAACACCACAGAGATGACTACCTAAAAATCCAAGCTAAAAGGAGGAGGGAGTGAAGTGGAATACCAAAATATGCCTTGGTGGAGGAGAGAAATCCCTGTCGTGGAGGAAAGAAATCCCTGTCGATTCCGTGAAGTCGAAGCCCTAGGTCGGTGTTGGCGGGAAAGACACAATCAGCACTCGGCGAGCGGAATCGGGGTCAATTTGGCGGCCTTCTTCGAAAAAGCTTGCGGTGGTCGGCAAGCAAACTGCGGTGGCGACGAGTTCGTCGGCAGAGGAGTGAGATTAGGGAAGGAGAATCACGAGAGGAAGCAGGGAGGGGGCTCGCCCGGAGAACGCCTGGATCGTCAGCCTTGGCTAGGGCACGGGAGAGCGAGAGAAATGAATCGCGAGACTGGACGCGGGGGAACGCGCGGCAGGACTGGGGAGAAGACTCACGTTTGCCCTATACAAAGAAACGGAGGTTATTAATAACCTCCGTTTCGGTCCATCAGCAGCGCCAAACAGTGTTTTTTTCAATATCTCCGTTCCGTTCCTGCCGCACCGGAGCTTATAAGCTGAACCAAACGCACCCATAATTGGAGCTTGTGAAGTAGACTGGGAAATATGCCTTTCTAGCTGCTTGAATAGCATTATTATATGCTTCCCGGGACTTGCGAGCGGCGGGAGCGCCAAGGCAATGCCATGGCCGAGATACCCCCGCCTCTGTGCACTGTAACTTGCATATATATGCATATATATATTTTAATTGTTTTTACATAATAGTTCCAAATTATTATATAAAATTTAAGTATAAACACCCACCCTCTCTCTCCTACTCACTCTCCACATTCTCTCGGCTCCTGCCCCGCTAGAATATGTTTTAAAGGTTCCGTTTGGCACGACAGTGGTGGTCGTGAATGCGGTGGTTATGAATTGTCGTTCATGAACGCCCGACCTTACCTGCCCGACACACACGCTGACACGCATACTAGATATGCTAACTTATTTTTATTGAATTTCCTTTATGATATCATAAAAAATAAATTTAGATTTAGGATATTTTGAACTAAAATTTATTTCCACAAAGCATTTGTGGCCATCAACCATTGCTAGGGTTTTGTTCTTTATTATATTTACGAGTGACGGTATGCGGGGGTGCTCTCGTGTTTCTGGGCAGTGCCCCGGCCGCGATAGTGTCACAATGCGACGTCACTACCGCGGCTCACAACCTCATGGGTGACGTTCCCCTCTCTCCTCTCATTTTTTTTCCTTTCTCCTTTCAAAATCACGTTTATTGTTTGAATTGAAAGTAACTTTATTTCGACAACTTATTTTTTATTTTTTGAATGCATAATTAGACATTATAATTTAAAGTTTGGTTTTTATAAAACTTTTTTTTATAGCAAGAAAAAATAATATCACCCGGATTTATATAAAGAAAATAGTCAATGAATTATTATAATTTTAATATTTATAATTTTTGGTGTAGCCGAAAGCCTGAAACTAAAGATTTCTGACTAATTTCTTTGAAAGACGCAAGATTTATAGAAAAGTAATCCAGAAATATCATCATTAAAGCTTCTAAAAGATCAAACGTTTGGCTCCGCTAGATATTTGAACAGAGACCGTCCAATTAGGTTTTGATGAGAAGAAATATTTTCCTGGGACGGGCGGGACGGCTGAGATTGAGGCTTCATTTCGCGCGGCGTTTATCGCATGTGTGGAGCAAACGCTGCCGGACAGCGGGTAAATAAACGGGCGCCGGCAGCATTTTGCTCCCGTCGGACAACGTAAAAGCCCAACAAAAGTGGCTTTTCCAGCCCGGCCGCCTGCACCCTCTAGTTCCAATGGAGCCTTTCCACCTGCCGGCTGCTCGTGCCACCGCCACGCCAAATGAAGCATGAGTCTCTGATGCAATATATTTTTGCGCGGCCTTTTTTTGGGATGGCCGCGTCCCGCGTGGCCTGTATCTCACAGTCCCATACGGTGCGAAAAATGCAGAACAAAAACTTTGCAATTTTCTCAATCATTATTAGATGTTATATCAAACTTTTCGATCATTATTATCTGCTTATATTTTACACTTGTGGGACCCTTTTCCGGACCCTCGCTGTGTGGGGAGGCTTTGTAAAAAAATATAAGTAATTATTCTTTTCATTGTAAATAAGAAAAAAATAATGAAAAAAAAAGAAAACATCGATGAATTATTATACATAAACAACAATCGACGGCGCACTATTCGTTGAAGGGATGCACGCTATTCGTTGAAGGGGTGCGTCGATAGTCTTTCTACCAACGTCGGTAGGAATTAAGATGCGTTGGGCATGTATCGATAGACTTTCAAAATAAAATAAAATAAAATAAAATAAAAACAATTCAAGTATTCTCTACATCCAAATCTAAATCAAAGTCGTGCCCCAATTGTCGAACATCACTGGATCCACCGCTGTCCCGATCACCGGACGCAATCCCGCTGCATAAATAGGCGGCACCTTCACCTTCCTCTCAAGCAAAAAAGTAGTTTGTATTTTCCGCTTCCCGTGTTGCTTTCCCATTCCCTCTCTTCTGCACTTGCATGTCAAGCCCGAATGAGAGCGTTAATGGCGGAGAAGACGGATTTTCTGAAATAAAATTAAAAAAGCTATTCATTGACGGGAAATTAGTTGATTCTAGGGCTCTGTTTTGTCGTGACATTTTTACTCCGATAAGTTTGGACAAAAACATACGTATGTTTGACATGACAAGGGTTATGGCCGCCACAATTAAAATAAAACTAATTTTGAATTCCTTAAATGAGGCCGGAAACGAGCGACGATTCATATATAGCCATCGCGTTCATGGTCGTCACCGCTGCGCCAAACATAGCTTAGGTCTTTCGTACTTCAACGCCTGTCTCAATGCTTCAATGCCTTCCGCTCCTGTTGTAAGAGCAATTTGATCGTTTGTTTAGACAATTTTAGGGGTTTATAAAGCTTAAAACATAGCTTTACTTTGAATTAATTTTTCTAACTGTCGCGGAAGCGCGATAAGAATGAAATAGAAATAGACAATCACAGACGACACATATTTACGTAGTTCATCCCAAAATTGGTTACGTCCACGAGCAGTAACAGTCAGATTTTTGCTATTTAGAACAGAGACGATTACAGAGGGTGGACAGATTTCAGAATACATAATACAGAAAACAGAATGCTCAAACCTTTGAACGACTGCTTCAGACCCGCCTCCAAATTTCCGCACAGAAGACAAAACGACCAGATGTTGATATAGCACTATGTACAAATTGACACGTCTTTGACGCACGC
The DNA here is from genome assembly GCA_033032865.1 of Dactylorhiza incarnata. NCBI lineage: Eukaryota > Viridiplantae > Streptophyta > Magnoliopsida > Asparagales > Orchidaceae > Dactylorhiza > Dactylorhiza incarnata. Next base: position 7,051,450 of record JAWHQI010000085.1, read on the forward strand.
CCGTGTGCCACGAGTGTGTTGCCCAAACGAAACATATTTTCATCAATAGACGTGTAACAACCGCCGTGGAACCATCAGAACGACACACGCCGTGTGTTTTGGGTCATGTGTCACGAAACGTCGCGTCTCCGTCTTCTGGATGCGTCCACTGACTTCTGGAACCGTCTCAATCGCACACGCCCTGGACACACGCCCGTGTGCCTTTGGCCGTGTGGTAGAAATTTTTCGTCCAGGTCCGCGCCACCTAATTTGGGAGGTGCGCGAGCAGATCCGACCGTAGAATCTCGCGATCAATGACCGAGATGCAATACATCTGAATTACTCCTCTAATATTACTATCATTTTTCCGCAATACGGTCTCAATATTAATCTGCACCGTTGAATCTCACGATCCTACGGTCGAATCTGGTCGCACACCTCCAGAAGATGCGCACACTACCCAAATATTTTCGTCTCAAATTACTAAATAATGATTTTTAATTTAATATTTTAAAACTTAAATATTATTACACCAATATGGTATATATTTCCAAAGAAAGATAGCCCGTTCGGATCATCGGAATTGGGGGTTTGGAATTGGAATTCATTTGCCAATTCCAATTTATGTTGTTCGGCGGCCCTAAAAAGAAGGCGGAATCGGAATTGGGGCGAATTCCCATCGATATTAGATGTAGGTTACTTTCCGTGAGCTTCATTTCCGACCTCCCGACCTCTTCATTCGCGATTCCCGCACTGCGTCCTCGTCTTCTTCAGCGATTCCAGCGCCCGTCCTCGTCTTCTTCCGCGATTCCAGCGCCGCTCGTCCTCATCTTCTTCCGCGATTCCAGCGCCGCTCGTCCTCGTCTTCGTCCGCGATTCCAGCACCGCTCGTCCTCGTCTTCATACGCTGCTTGCGCCTCCTTTTTCCGTCGTCGACCTTCCTCGCCGGCAGCAGGTAAATATTTTTTGGCTTCATTTTTGCCCTATGTTCTTGGTGTGGTGTGTGTATGCAGGTTTTATCTCATTCATCATCGATTTCTTCATGGCTTCATTTTTGCCCCCATACGCATTTTTTATCTCCATCATAGATTTTTTTTTCAATGCTTGTGCTCAGGTAGAATGTGGTTTAGGGTCTTATGCTCAGGTAGAATGTGTATGTGGTGTGTGTGTGTATGAATGTGTATGTGTGTGGTGTGTGTATGAATGTGTATGTGTGTGGTGTGTGTGTATTTTTTTTATGTGTGGTGTGTGTGTGTATGAATGTGTATGTGTGTTGTGTTGTATGTGGTGTGTGTGGGTATGAATGTGTATGTGTGTGGTGTGTGTGTATTTTTTTATGTGTTTGGTGTGTGTGTGTGTGTGTGTATGAATGTGTATGTGTGTGGTGTGTGTGTGTTTGAATGTGTATGTGGTGGTGTGTGTGCATATGAAAGTGTATGTGTGTGGTGTGTGTGTGTGTGTGTGTTTGAATGTGTATTTGTGTGGTGTTTGTATTTTTGTGTGGTGTGTGTGTGTATGAATGTGTATGTGTGTTGTGTTGTATGTAGTGTGTGTGGGTATGAATGTGTATGTGTGTGGTGTGTGTATTTTTTTATGTGTTTGGTGTGTGTGTGTGTGCATGAATGTGTATGTGTGGTGTGTGTGTGTGTGTGTGTTTGAATGTGTATGTGGTGGTTTGTGTGCAAATGAAAGTGTATGTGTGTGATATGTGTGTGTTTGAATGTGTATTTGTGTGGTGTTTGTTTTTTTTTGTGTGGTGTGTGTGTGTATGAATGTGTATTTGTGTGGTGTTTTTTTTATGTGTGTGGTGTGTGTGTGTATGTGTGTATGTGTGTGTGTATGAATGTGTATGTGTGTGGTGTGTGTGTGTTTGAATGTGTATGTGGTGGTGTGTGTGCATATGAAAGTGTATGTGTGTGGTGTGTGTGTGTGTGTGTGTTTGAATGTGTATTTGTGTGGTGTTTGTATTTTTGTGTGGTGTGTGTGTGTATGAATGTGTATTTGTGTGGTGTTTTTTTATGTGTGTGGTGCATGAATGTGTATGTGTGTATGTGTGTGTGTATGAATGTGTATGTGTGTGGTGTGTGTGTGTTTGAATGTGTATGTGGTGGTGTGTGTGCATATGAAAGTGTATGTGTGTGGTGTGTGTGTGTGTGTGTTTGAATGTGTATTTGTGTGGTGTTTGTATTTTTGTGTGGTGTGTGTGTGTGTGAATGTGTATTTGTGTGGTGTTTTTTTTATGTGTGTGGTGTGTGTGTGTATGTGTGTATGTGTGTGTGTATGAATGTGTATGTGTGTGGTGTGTGTGTGTTTGAATGTGTATGTGGTGGTGTGTGTGCATATGAAAGTGTATGTGTGTGGTGTGTGTGTGTGTGTGTGTGTTTGAATGTGTATTTGTGTGGTGTTTGTATTTTTGTGTGGTGTGTGTGTGTATGAATGTGTGTATGTGGTGGTGTTGTATGTAGTGTGTGTGGGTATGAATGTGTATGTGTGTGGTGTGTGTGTATTTTTTTATGTGTTTGGTGTGTGTGTGTGTATGAATGTGTATGTGTGTGGTGTGTGTGTGTGTGTGTTTGAATGTGTATGTGGTGGTTTGTGTGCAAATGAAAGTGTATGTGTGTGATATGTGTGTGTTTGAATGTGTATTTGTGTGGTGTTTGTTTTTTTGTGTGTGGTGTGTGTGTGTATGAATGTGTATTTGTGTGGTGTTTTTTTATGTGTGTTGTGTTGTATGTGTGTGTGTATGAATGTGTATGTGTGTGGTGTGTGTGTGTTTGAATGTGTATGTGTGGTGTGTGTGTGTTTGAATGTGTATGTGGTGGTGTGTGTGTGTTTGAATGTGTATGTGGTGGTGTGTGAATGTGTCTGTGTGTGGTGTGTGTGGGTATGAATGTGTATGTGTGTAGTGTGTGTATTTTTTTTAATGTGTGTGGTGTGTGTGTGTTTGTATGAATGTGAATGTGGTGTGTGTATTTTTTTTTGTGTGGTGTGTGGTGTGTGTTTGTGTATGAATGTGTGTGTTTGTGTATGAATGTGTATGTGTGAGCCCCTCTGAATTTACATGGCTTATAAAACTGCTTGAATATTTGTTGCATATTTGTTTATATGTAGATGGATGAACTAAAGAAGCGTCGTAGACGTAGGAGAAGAGCAGTGGCAGCGGCTCTTGCTGCGGCCACTGTAGTTTTGATGAAACCCAGGATTTCAAGAGATCTTATTATAGAGGCCGATGCTAAGACTACTTTAAGGAGGACGTTGTTTGCTCGATTATATAGTGGAACAGATGTCAACTGTTTTAATCAACTGCGTATGAATAAAAGCTCTTTTGAAACATTATGTAACATTCTAATCGGTCGTAGACTATTAAGAGACACCCAGTATGTTGCAGTTAGAGAGTCAGTTAGTATATTTTTATATGTCTTAGCTCACAATAAGAAATTCCGGGTTGTTGGTGGCACATATCTTCGTTCAATTGATACAATCAGCCGTCATTTCAACAAGGTGTTGTGGGCAATTCTGAAGTTAGGGCCTGAGTTTATAAAGCTCCCTAATGCAACAGCAACACAAAGATGGCGTCATTTTCCTGTAAGCATTTTTATTATTGTAAAAGTTTGTGTTTAGGTAGTATGCGTAAATTAATTTGTGTATTATCTTATAGGACTGCATTGGTGCAATTGATGGCACTCATATTGAAGTAACAGTGCCAGTTAAAGAACAGGGTAGGTATCGGAACAGGAAACAAGCTATTACAACAAATGTCATGGGCGTATGTGATTCAAATATGAAGTTTTTGTGCGTATTGCCTGGATGAGAAGGGTCATCATCGGACTCTAGAGTGTTACGTAATGCACTTGAAAGGACAGATCGTTTCGAGGTGCCAGTAGGAAAATCCTATCTTGTGGATGCTGGATACACCAACGGTCCAGGATATCTTGCTCCATATAGGTCAACTAGATATCATCTAAAAGAGTGGTCCGCACAGGGCAATAATCCCACCAATTACAAAGAATTGTTTAATCTTCGACACTCTAAGGACAGAAATGTTATTGAGAGGACATTCGGACTCCTTAAAAAACGGTGGGCAATTTTGCGTGGACCATCTTTCTTTGATATCAAAGTACAGGTAAATGACTATTACATTGTATGCTTAATTATAATTTAATTACTATTGAGATTTAAATTGCTTATAATTTTAAACAGGTTCAGATTATAAACGCATGTTGCATTCTACATAATTTTCTCATAGAGAGGAGACTAGAAAATCATGCTAGATTACTTGCCGAAGTAGATGCTGAGATATTAGCGCAAGATGCAAGTTCGGAAAGTTTTGAGTACGTGGACGCAGTTGGTGCAGTTCAAGCAACACCCGAGTGGAGCACATTTAGAGATACTATGGCTATAAACATGTTTAATGAGTATCGTGCTCGCCGTGGGATATGAGTATCGTGCAACTTAAAATATATTTTGATATTTTCTTAAATCATATCGTTCTTTTTGTTGTTTTTTGATGTTTCTTAAATCATATTTTTGTTTCTAATATGATATCGTACAACACAAATATGGTGTAATTTTAATGATTACTGTAGGCACTTCAATTTATTTTATTCTATGCATGACTAAAGTGCAGACAGTAGATGGATAAAACAAAGGAAAAAGTGTCAAAGCTAGTGAACGATCTTATGTTCCCTGGACATCACAGATGGACTGTGCTTTATCCACGGCTCTCCTCGAACAACAGAGTTTGGGAAACAAGGCGGCTAGTGGATGGAAAAGTGTTGCCTACACAGCGGCAATTCAAGCATTAAAGGAGGATTGCAACGTCGAAATAAGTAAGGAGAAGATAATGGCTCGAATAAAAACATGGAATAAGTACTACCAAGAGATATCAGCAATGCTAGATACTAGTGGATTTGGCTGGGATTGGGAGCGCAATGTGGTGAAGGTAGACAGTGAAGATGTCTGGGCCAACTATGTTCAGGTAATATTTTAATTTGACAATTACTTGCATGTTTAGAAATTTTGAAAATTTACAAGTCTAATTTAAACTAAACTTGTAGGCACACCCGACAGTAAAACATTATCGGGGCAAAGTGATCGTGAATTGGGGCGACTTAGCTATGATATGTGGGGTTGATAGAGCTACTGGAGCTCATGCTGCTACTGCAACGGAGTCAATGAACGAGATCCACATTGATGATTCGGTGGAAGACAATGTGGTTGAGGAGGTCGAGCCACATCCCCAGAAGAAGAAGAAGACATCTGCGGTAGATGTTATTGCGGATGCTATTACTGCAATAGCGAGGAACATGGAGCATGAAAACAGTTTGCCTTCCCAGCCACCGCCTCCGATCTCAAAGGCAGACAGGATATATGCGGCCATTGCAGCTATTACAGATCTGACTGAGGCAGAGGTCATACAGGCTATCGATATGCTGAGTGTTGACGACACGAAGAGCGATGTGTTCATCGCTTTGCCGGTGCCAATTAGGAGGACCTGGCTCCGCTTACATTTACTCGATTGATTATATCTGAACTTATGTTTTGTATGCTGTGGACTTTTTTTATGCGGTGGACTTATGTTTTGTATGATGTTAATGCAGACTTATATTTTAATTCTGATATTTTAATCATGTTTAAAATTTAATTTTATAAATTTTAAATTTCAATTCCGTCCATTGAATTCTGACATACAGCCGAACAACGGAATTACCAATTCCAATTCTGATGACAGAATTCCTGCAGTTAGCCGAACAGCAGAATTGGAATTGAAGTCAATTCCAATTCCTGCGGGAATCAGAATTGACTTCAATTCCAATTCCTGCATCTCATTTCCTGCGCGAAACGAAGGGAGCCTAAAATTTTCTAACGTACACGTATAAGCATTCGCGTTTGGAATAGCAGTCGGGAACTTCGACCCGCCCGCTATCCAAACTCGAGCGAGACGATGGCCGCAGTTCCTCCTCGGCTCGCCCCAGTGCTCTCCTCAACTTTTTGCCCTCCTCGCGCTGTTCTTCCCACTCCGTCAGAGTTCAATGCTGCTGTGAACTTACACCGGCGCTTCCGTGCCACCGGCCACCGATTTCGATGTTCTGCTGGTCAGACTGGCTTCTTCACGAGGCTTGGCCGCCTAATAAAGGAAAAGGCCAAGAGTGACGTTGAGAAGATCTTTTCCGGCTTCTCAAAGACCCGGGAGAATCTCGCAGTCATCGATGAACTTCTCCTGTACTGGAACCTAGCCGACACCGATCGCGTCCTCGATGAGCTCGAAGAGGTCGTTCCCTCCTCCCCCGCCTCTGCGACGACGTCGTGAATCGGTTAGGTTAAAGCTGAACTTATTCGGTTTCTTTACTAGGCATTGTTGGTTTCGGATTTTGGGCCAAAGATTTCCATGAAGATTGTCGATAGCTTACGAGATGATATACTCGCAGGGAAGCTCAAGTCAGGAAACGAAATAAAGGTTTGTAGAGCATTTTAACTCTTTCTCCATGATTTTTTGCGTATTCTGTGACTATTTGCGTACTAATTAAAAGAAATGACATTGTTCAGGAAGCATTGAAGAGGAACGTTCTCAATATTTTGAGAGGGAAAAATGGCAAGACAGATCTCCAGCTAGGGTTCAGGTATTGCGTCCATCTCAAAGGGTTTAGGGTGTTTGTTTGGCCTCTGTTCTGAACGGGAATACTTCTAGGAAGCCTGCTGTGATCATGATAGTTGGAGTTAATGGAGGCGGAAAAAACCACCTCTCTAGGTAATGGATTCTGATAGTGCAAAATCTACTTTACTTTTCCCGTTTTTTGGGGTAAGTTTCAGGGTTAGGTTTCGTTGAAGATTGTGTACTAATTAAAGGGCCATTTGGTTTTATATCTATCTGTACCATATAAAAGGGAGCAAATTAGAGAAAGTTTATTGAAAATCAATACTAAGAGAGAGCTTCATTTGAAAATAAGGCCTACTTTTTTTTAAGAGCAATGTTATAAGCGGTCCGAATTGTGCTATTCACACCCCGAAAAACACCTTAAATCTCTTATTTTATTAAATATAATCACAGCCCAGCTAAAACCTCTTCCCGCCCCGCGACCACACCTTATCTCCGACGCCATACTCGATGGCAGCCTGCAGCTTTGCTCATGGAGAGCGGGAGCTCGGAAAGGACATCGGGCCCGCACATCATGAACCCCCGGTAGCCCCCGCTGCCACCTTTGGTACTTCTGCTACCGCCAAGATCGGCGTCGATGCTACCCTGGCCGACGCCGTCATCGGCAAAGGCGGAATGAACACGAAGCAGATCTGTCGCCTGAGCGGGGAGTCGAGGACGAAAGGGGATGACTGATCTGGATGATTGAGAGGTTGTAGGGTTGTTACTTTATGGGTTTGATGAAGGAGGAAGGGATAACTGAGTCATCAGAGTTGGTGGAGGCAAAGGAGACGAGGTTGCGGTGGTCGGTAATGTTGACAAATGTGGAGGTTCCAGGGGCAACTTTGGTGGCTTGGAAGAGGGAGTAGGTGAGACAGGAGCCGTGGGCGATCTGGCGGAGCTTCTTGGCGCTGCAGTAGTCGACTAAGATGTGGAGGGAGAAGACGTTCTTGAGGGTGGGGAGAGGGAGGTGCTTAGCGAGGAGCAGGGCCATGCCGGAGTTGTCTACGACAACCACTGTGATAATTTGCCGGCGGTTTATTCCAGATGCGAGATGGGTGGCGGTGAGGTAGTGGTTGAATGTGGAGAAGTCGAGGTGGGTCGCGAGGATACTTGTGACTATAGTTATGATTCCATTGCTTGTTGTCTCAGTGCACCCTTTTCCATGAGTTTGTGGAGCCAAAATTGTTATTGAATAGTATTGATGAGTTGTTAAAGTAGATATTGAAACCTATGACACTCAACGCAAATGATAAATTCTTGTTCCAAAATGTAGTGTCTACATTTCATTAATAAAGGCGAGTTGAAGTCCAGGAGTTAGAGTATGGGTGCCTGTGTTAATCACTATTTGGGTTTGTTAGAGACGAGTTGGGTATTAATATTTTAGAGGATTGCATTTTTAAGAAGAATCACTATTAGTAGTGTGGAAATAATTGATGTAAATGTGTACAAAACATTGATTATATGCGTGATGAGGCCAAGAAAATCATGGAGTGTGCACACACAACTTAGGGAAAACCATTCTATATTTGCAACAATTTTGGAAGGTCGACTTAGATGTCATTGTTGTTTTGTGAACACGTATTTGGTAATTTTAACGGCGTGGTGTGAATCAAGGAGTAGTCGGAGAATCTTAGCGAGATTTTCTATGTGGGAGTGCATGTGAGTATATTCTCGAAGACGTTGAGGATGAATCAACAAAGGAATAGTTGGAATTCTCATTAATGACTGATTAAAATGTTGCTAAGGCCATGTATGTGATTTGGGTGTCTGCAAATTTGATGAAAATATGAGTAGAATTATATGTTTAAGTGACTCTATGAAGTTCGTCGAACAACTTGTCGGTAATTGGATGAATAAACAATTTTTTATTGTGATCAAAATTTGTGTGTTAGTTGGTGCAATGATTCCAAAATCCATCTTTTGCAGACGAGACGACAAGTTAAGAGAAATGATTAGTGCTTGGTCAAATGATATCGTCGCTAATTGATGTGTCGACTTGTCCCCAAGCTATTTCTTGTGAAAGTGGGGTAAATAAGAAGGCCAAGTATTTATTTGGGAGAGCCCGATTGTGGGTGGATGTAATGATCAGAACGACGGGATTTGGGGGACCATGTGGCTTGGAGAGCATTGGTTATAAGAGGGTTTCATTTGAATGTAACGTCGGCTGGTCCAATAGTGGTGAGGTGGAGTGAAGGTGATAAGTTGTAATAGTGCGAAGAGGTTGTTAAGTCACGGACAAGTTATGCTTGTTTAATTAGCTCAAGGGTGATGGTTGTGGTAAAACCTTTTAAGGTGATCGATCAAGATTGGTGGAAGAAGTTGATGGGGAGTTTGAGTAGTTGATAGTCACGACTTAGCCGTTGGAGCCATTATATGTCGAGTACAAGTTGGAAACCATAGAGGGAGAGTATACAAAAGTCTTGGTAAAAGTTGTGACTTGAAATTTTGAAGGGTACTTGGGTGCAAAGGTGAATATGTTTGATTACATGGGCTTTGATGAAGTTATGAGTACAACGACCATCAACATGGGCAAAAAATATTGGAGTGTGGTGTATGAAGTGGGCCATGCAAAGTGTACTAAAGAGGAATGATTGATAACAACACAGAAAAAATTCTAGCTGTGATGCGGAGTGTAGTCGATGGATCTGATAGTGGGTCGACGAGGAAGTTGTCTTAATAGTGTTCGTCTTGTAAGAAAGAGTGGTTGGCTCATGTTTTGTAGAAAGGAAGAGTAACTAACATGATTTGCATCCGTAATCGCGTTAGAATTATTTGTCGCATTTGAAGCTAAGTCTCTACTTGCGATAGCTTTGCATTTTGATTGGGGTTAGGCGGCGAACAAGCATGGAAAAAAGGTGATTTATTTGGAGTTACAATGTAGTAGTTGGTGAGGCTATGAGTAATTTCTAAATGCAGACATAATTCCGATGGATTTAAACTTGCAATAGTAATTTTTTATAAATCAAAATTTAAGATAGGCCACAGTAGTTAAAGCTTACAAACAAGAAAACAAGTGAAGTTGTATAAATGTAAAGGAGCTCAACATCAATTAGCTAAGTAAATAAGAATGTACAATATTTTCAAAAACTTGGCAACAATTATTACTAATAGACACACCTCAAGTAGAGATTGAACACGCAAATCAACACAAAATAAATGACAACCGTCTTAAAGATTTACCTAACTATGGCGTAAAAAGCTTGGTGAGTATCTGTCAAGTTTTCGATGATCGGAATAAGGGTATGCGACTGGATCTGGATTCCTAGAAGAGCCCAGAATGTTGTCTGGACTGAGGCAGAGTTGGAATAACGGAAACATCCCCTGAATGGGATGCATGGGGACTGTTGCAGGGCTTTGATGTGCTGGAGGGTGGTTGAGGGAATGATAGGAGTCCTGGAAGAATAGTGGAGGACTGGGAGTGGACAACATCTGCAGCTTGCAGGTAGGAGCTGGGCAGGGGTTGTGGAGGAGGAAACAACATGATAAGGTTTGATTTTAGTGACTGAAATAAATCCCGACCACTCTCTGGACAACCTCCACGAAGAGGTTTGCGGCCTGGAGGGATTTTAGGGACAACCAGATGAAGGGGAGAGTAGAAGGGCTTGGTTTGGACTGAAAGGGGGAGTTGGATGTGGGGTGATGTGGTTGGCAGCTGATTTGGAGAAGTGGGGGGAGGGCTCGGTTGGATGAAGAGTTGGGCTGCGTGTGGATTGATGTGGTCGCCTACTGTTTGGGACAAATTGGGGGTTGGAGAATTGGATCCACGTGAGAGGTTGAGGGGTTAGTGGGGGAATGGGAGATGTGGGGGACATTTAGGGGTAGGCCCTAAATTTTAGGAGGGTGGAGATAATGGGGTAGTGGAGTTATGGAGTAGTGGGGAGGTGGTTTGGGAGTTATGATGGTGGTGGGAGTGTGGTGGCTGGCCGGAGGGGATCCTCGATGGTGGGGGTGGTGGCCGGAGGTGTTTTCCGGCGATCGCCAGAAAACTGAAAATGAAGGGGGCTTGAGGAGTGGTGGTGGCGGCTTGTCGGAGGTGGCCGGAGAAGGTTTCCGACGATCGCCAAAAAAATAAAAGTGGAGGGAATGAGGGTGTGTTTGTAGTCGGTTTTGGAGGGGATATTGGGAGGAGTTTGAAGGGCTGTCAGCTGGTGGTTTGGGGAGGCAAATGGAGGTAACCGACTGTTGGATGTGGGAGGGAAATAATAGGCTGGCTGCCGTCTGGAAGTTGTGGGGATGGAATGGGAGAAGCCGACTGGGGATTTTGAGGGAGAAATGGTGAGGCCAGCTAGTGGTTGTGGGGAGGAGAAGGGAAGGCTGATTGGTATGGGGGATGGGGCTCACGATTTTGAAGATGGGTGGGGAAAGGGGTGGCTAGCTGCTATGGGGGATGGGTAGTGGTGTCTAAGCTTCACACTTGGAGTTCCGGCTTCAGTACCAGGTGATCAAAAGAAAGTTTCATTGCTCTCACTTTCAATGCCTCTAAATGAACCTCTATCCCTACTTATAGACTAAGGAGTCATCATGGATGCTCATGATTCTCCGATCATGTCCCTCAAATTACATGAAAATAAAATCAGAAAAATATAAAAAAGTAATTAAAAATCATTAATCGTCGTTCCGCACAAAATGAACGGCTCCAATCGTCTTGTAGGACTGTGTGTAACACCCCAAAAATCGTAGTTCAGCGAGGTAGGCGGAGTGGTAGTACTGCGCTCGGGATAGGCTAAAAAATTCCATAGCAGTTCTCTGCGCACGACCATTTCTCCTCTTCGCGCACGACCAGTGATCGTGCGCCAATGATCGTGCGTCAATTCGCAAGGAATCGGAGTTCTGTCTCGGGTAGTGCGCACGACCATTTCTCCTCTTCGCGCACGACCAGTGATCGTGCGCCTGTGATCGTGCGCCCTGTTTATTCTGCTCCGCGAATTTGAGCGGAGAAGGAGATCGGTCCGTCCAAATCTTTTGGAATCCGATCCAATGGCTAGGATTAGATGCTGGAGGTCTTTAGGGCTGATGAGAGGAGGTTAATCCTCATAATTTCTAAGCCTTTCTCTCTCCAAACCTAGAGAAAGAAGAAGGAGACAAGGAAGAAGAAGGAGAGATCCCGCCATTGACGGAGCTCCGGAGCTTCGTTTCGCGAGCCGTTTCCAGATCTGGAGAGTGCAGCCCGGTGCGGTCGTTTCCCTCCGTCTAGAATCTCGGATCCATGGCGAAGAAGAACGCTCCTAGGGTAACGATTCTTCCTCCCGATATTTGGACTTGTCTTTTGTCCTCTCCTTCATTTCTCTATGCTTGCATGAGGAATCCCTTTCACCAAATGGGTGAAGTGTAGGATTTCCTCAAGTTCTTCGGAACTCCGGGTAGATTGTGTCCGTCCCCGGCATATTGCATGTAGAAAATCCGGTAGTCGTGCGGATTTAGGCATTGTGTGTGAAGCCTATTTGTGGCCGTGAGCCCGAGTCGGTGATGCTTGATTTGCGACGTTGCATTTAGGTTAGGCCTAGAATGCGTGCCGGAGAATGACTCCGTGAAATCATCTTAGTATTGCGGGAATTAAGTGTAGGCGTCTTGTGAAGATCCTAACGAAAGCCCCATGCTTTGAGATTGGATGAAGGCAAACCTTCACCACGAAATTGATGCGGAGAGTATTGTACCTCCCTTGTTGAGTATTTGTGAAGCCTAGATCCTTGCGAAGGGGTTAAGTGCGTAGCTTATAAATTGTGTAGCACTTGAAAGTGCTAAACCCTTACGGGCCGAGGTGAAGCCGTACCCGCGTCGTGCGTTAGATCGCGATGATTAGAGCACGGGCAAAGCTAAACCGAACCCGTTTCCATGCAGATCGGTAAGAGGTCCCTACCTCATGGAAGCCGTGTGATCATGGGAGAGGTCGTGGAAGGTGATTTACCTAGACCGACCAAAAACTCTTTTTCCCACCTAAGGCGATGGCCCTTACGGTGGAGTGTTTTGTGGAATTGATGTTGTTAGCCTCATGCGGTTGTTTAGACGGTTGTGGGGAACCTTCAGGTGAACCCAACCAACATCATGTGCATACCTAGGTTCCCTCCTTTTTGATGCTCAACCTAGAAGATTGATTGTGCTTGAAACCTCACCTTGTGTAGTTGCACTTTCTTTATATTAGTACTTGTGCTAGTATGGCTTGCTTGCAGGGTAGAAGCTCCGCCACCCCGGGAAAGGGGTGGGGTCGTTATAATTTGGTCAGCTGTGCTGACCGTTACTTTGTTTGCCACCGCTTGGTGGAATGTTCTTATGCAGGTGCAGGTGAGCCTAGCGGAAAATAGCGGGCGGTGACCCTTATGCTGAGTTGGCCCTCGAAGGCCAGCCTCTTTTCTGTTTTACTTGTATTGCCGGCCTGCGTGCCGATGTATGTTTGGAGTTTTTATCACATTTGGTAAATGTAAGGCCTTAAGGCCGTAACACTATATTATGGTTTCATTCCTATGATAGTGGACAGTTCTAATTGGAATGTTTTAATCAAATGCTTCCGCTTACGTTTTGTACTCTCGTATAGTTGTATTCTTTTCTGTTTATCACATTTTAACTCCTAGCTAGTGTGGTTTGTATGGCGTGGGGTCCCGGCCGGACCCGCTGTTATACTTTTCGTACTGGCATGGTGTTACAATTTGGTATCGGACTTAAGGCGTCGATCCGTAGTTTAGCGAATTCGGGACGAATTCCTTTTAAGGGGTGGTGTGCACGGGATGTGCATTCACCTAAAACGACAAAAACTAATAAGAATGTCCACTTAGAAATGGAAAAAACATACTTGTTTGCGGAACCTGAGCGTTCCATGATTGTTGTTTGCTATGTTTTCAGTCACTAAATTGTGTCTTACACGATTATAGGTGACTAGGAGTGGTGCGGGGCCGTCTCAACCCCGTAACACTGCTGAAAGTAGTGGGTCGACTGAAGTGCCAGCGACCACTCCTCCTGCTGAGATGATCAGGTTAATCGCAGAAGCTGTCTTCGCGATGATCAATGCTCAACCGCAAAGGCTTGCACAACCTGCTACGCCTAATACAGATGCGGCCCCGGTGATCGAACCTGCAGTGGAACCTGCGGTGGAACCGAGGGTTGAGACCCCTGTGCCAGTGGCTGCAGTGGAACCTGCGGTGGTGCAAAGGGTGGAGCGTCCTGTAGAGCGTGTAGCCGTTGCGCGAGCGTGTGATCAACAACTGCAACACTTTCTAAGCTTCCACCCTCCAACTTTCTCGGGGACCGGATCCCCAACGGAGGCGGAGGACTGGCTGTCAACGGTTAGAAAAACTCTAAAGGCGACAGCAACAAAAGAAGCTATGATGGTCACTTTAGCCACTTTCCTCCTTAACGGAGAGGCAGAGCGTTGGTGGGCCGAACAGTAAGTGCACAAGTTTGGAGGCAAGGAGATTACCGAGATCACGATAGCGGAGTTCTCAAAGTCATTTCTTCAAAGGTATATTCCTTCTGCCCAACGCATCGCATTGCAGAACCAGTTTCTGAAGTTAACTCAAGGCGACAGCTCGGTGGATGAGTACTTGCACGAGTTCACTAAACTGGGTCGATATGCGGGGCCTATGATGGAAGATGAAGAGACAAAGATGAACAAGTTCTATGAAGGTCTTCGGGACGAGTTGAGGCTGCTCCTTGCAGGCCCAATGACGTTAGGTTTCCATGTGATGGTCCAAACTGCCAGATCCCTAGAGTTGGACATGAAGAGGGTACAAGCAAAAGCCGTGGCAAAGAAACCTGAGTTTCATGTGCCGGCCTCTCAGTCCAAGTCAGAGTTCAGAAAGAACAAAAGGAAGTTCAAATCGGCGGAGCAAACTCGCTCAAATGTTTCGGGAGCAACGACTGTGCGGGGTCCTATCACGTGTTTCACCTGCGGGAAGGTGGGACACAAGGCCGCGGTGTGTCGAAGTGGTCCCCCGAAGGCAGAGAACCGAGCGTTGGACTATGCTCGTGCTGCGGAAAAGGGTAAAGCTGCGGAATCTACGGCTTCCCAGCACATTATTCCTACTCAGCCGAGAGTCTATTCGCTTGGCCAGCAAGAAGCTATACGACAAACTGATGTCGTCACAGGTATGAATTAAAAGTTAGCTTTTACATAACTATTTGTGATTATACTGTTGTGCAACTGTATGTTTTATTCGTGTGCAATTAGGCTTTGTCCTAATTTTCAACTATCTGGCGAGAGCTCTATTTGATACGGGTGCATCGCACTCTTTTCTGTCTGAGGACTTCGTGGTGCGAATCGGAGTGCCGTCTACCTTCGTAGAGGATAGATTGGAAGTAGTTCTACCCAATGGATCTCGCATGAGTGCGGATAGGAAGAGCCGTGTGAAGGTGCGGATCGGAAGTCAGGATTTCGACTTGGAAGCGTCGTTATTACCGTTAGCTGAATTCGATGTGATCTTCGGCATGGACTGACTCTCGGAGCAGCGAGCATGCATATATTGCAATTCAAAGGAGATCACTCTGGGAAGGAACACCGATGGAGAAACCACGTTTGCCGGTATGCGAGGAGCGAGCAAGACGCTGATGTCTGCTCTCCAAGTGGTTAAGGCGGTGAGAAAAGGCGCCGAGTTGTTCTTCACTTTGTTGGAGGCTTCGGAACCAAAACCCAGGTTGTGTGATGTCCCAGTTGTAGCGGAGTACGCCGACGTGTTTCCTAACGAACTCCCTGGGGCTCCCCGCCTCAGCGAGAGATTGATTTCTGTATCGAGTTGGTGCCAGGTGCCAAACCTGTGGCCCGCTCACCGTACCGGATAGCGCCAAAGGAATTGGCAGAGCTGAAGGTTCAATTGCAAGAGCTGCTAGAGCAAGGCTACGTACGTCCAAGTTCATCGCCTTGGAGTGCACCGGTCCTCTTTGTGAAAAAGAAGGACGGGAGCTTGCGTCTATGTATTGATTATCGAGAGCTAAACAAGTTGACCGAGAAGAACCGATATCTGATTCCAAGAATCGATGATTTATTCGACCAACTGGTTGGGTCGACGGTATACTCCAAACTGGACCTAAGGTCTGGCTATTACCAATTGCGGATAAGAGAATGTGACATTCCAAAGACAGCGTTCAGTACCCGCTTTGGGCACTATGAGTTCACGGTGATGCCGTTCGGTCTGTCTAATGCACCGTCGGTATTCATGGACTTAATGAACAGAACGTTCCGGGAGTATTTGGATCAATTTGTGATCGTCTTCATCGACGACATTTTGGTATACTCTCAGTCGAAAGAGGAGCATGTAGGGCATCTGCACGCAGTTCTGAGCACCCTGAGGAGGAGTCAACTATATGCCAAGTTCTCCAAATGCGAGTTTGGGCTACCGTCAGTAGCATTCCTTGGTCACGTCGTTAGTGGAGATGGAACTGCGGTTGATCCGTCGAAGATAGAAGCGATCCGAGCCTGGCCTTTGTTGAAAAACGTAGCGGAAGTCCGAAGTTTCTTAGGACTTGCCGGCTATTATAGGCGCTTTGTGGAAAACTTCTCGAGGATTGCACTTCCTCTCACTAAACTGACTAGGAAAGATCATAAGTTCGTTTGGTCGCCCGAGTGCGCACGAGCTTTTGAAGAGCTGAAGAGCCGTCTGACCACGGCGCCCATTCTATGCTCGCCATGTGGTACGGAAGGCTACGAAATTTATAGCGACGCCTCGGGGAGTGGTTTGGGTTGTGTCCTAGTGCAGTTCGGAAAGGTAATTGCCTACGGCTCCCGGCAACTGAAGGTTCATGAGAGGAATTACCCGGTCCATGATTTGGAGCTGGCGGCCGTGGTATTTGCTCTTAAGCTTTGGAGGCATTATTTGTATGGCGTGAAGATCGACATCTTTACCGACCACAAGAGCCTCAAGTACCTGCTGGATCAAAGGGAGTTGAATATGCGTCAGAGGAGGTGGATGGAGTTCCTGGGGGACTACACCTTCGACATCAAATATACTCCTGGAAAGGGAAATGTAGTTGCGGACGCGTTGAGTCGTCGGGCTCCCGCTCAAGCAAATTGGATTTTGATGCACGATGAGCGTCTAATCCGCGTGCTGGAAGAAATGGAGATCATTTGCGTTGATAGGAGAGCGTCTGCTTCAGCATGCTTGAACTGGACGGAGGTTCAATACGACCTTGCCGACCGAGTTCGACAGGCATTGGAGCTGGATGAGAGCATGAAACGCTATAAAGCGGAAACCGTTGATGGGTTAAACGCTGATTTCTCCTTCGAAGATGGCCTTATGTGGAAAGAGGGCAGATTATGCGTCCCAAACATTGGCACTCTACGGGCGGAGTTGATGTACGAGGCGCATCATACCAAGTACTCGATCCACCCGGGGAGCACTAAAATGTATATGGACATGAAGAAACTTTTCTGGTGGCCGGGTATGAAGAAAGACATTGCCCTCTACGTGGCCAAGTGTAATACTTGCGCGTTGGTGAAGGCGGAATGTCAACGTCCCGGTGGATTTTTGAAGTCCTTGCCGATTCCGGAGTGGAAGTTTGATGATATCTCGATGGATTTCGTGCACGGATTGCCGAGATCACAACAGGGAAACGACGTCATTTGGGTGATCGTGGACCGATTGACGAAGGTATCGCATTTTATTCCGAACCGGAAGGATGATTCTGTAGAAAAGCTAGCGAAGCTCTATGTTGATAGTATTGTGAGACTGCACGGTGTCCCTCGTAGCATCGTCAGCGATCGCGACAGGCGTTTCACATCGAAAAATTGGAGGCTTATCCATGAACTGTTGGGCACGAAATTGAAGTTCAGCACGGCCTTCCACCCGCAAACGGATGGACAGACCGAGAGAACCAACAGGACTATGGAGGATATGCTCCGAATGTGCGCTTTAGATTTTGGAAAGAAGTGGGAAGATCATCTCTATATGATCGAGTTCGCCTACAATAATAGCTACCAAGCCGGTATACAGATGACTCCTTTCGAGACCCTCTATGGTAAGAAGTGTTGCACGCCGTTGTCTTGGGCGGAAACGGGCGATACTAAGCTATTAAAGCGAAAGGATGTTTAGGAAGCAACATCGACGATCCGAACTGTACGTGAAAGGCTATTGATTGCCCAGGATAGGCAAGCAAAATATTTCAACGCCAAGCATAGGAACCTAGAGTTCGCCGTCGGTGACCGGGTTTACTTGAAGATCAAACCGTTCAAAGGGGTATCAAGGATCCGACGCTTGAAAAAGCTCAGTCCAAGGTACTTAGGACCGTTTGAGATCGTGAAGCGTATTGGTGATGCGGCTTATCGGCTTGCACTATCTGCAGAGCTGAGCGGTCTGCACGACGTGTTTCACATTTCAGTTTTGAGGAAGGCAGTGCAAGAGCCTACTCATATCGTCGCGGTCGGCAAAGTGCCGGTTGATAGTGGGTTGTCGACGAAAGTCAAGCCTTTACGCATCGAAGATACCGAAGTAAAGCAGTTGCGGAACAAGTCTATTCGGATGGTGAAAGTCCGGTGGGACAATTGCGGCCGAGAGGAGCTCTCTTGGGAGAGAGAGCAAGCGATGCTTGCGGAGTACCCCGAGCTATTTCTCTCAGGTAATTTATAACTGTAATTCCTGCTATTACTGTTTTCGAAATTTCGGGACGAAATTCTTTTAAGGGGGGTGGAGTTGTAACACCCCAAAAATCGTAGTTCAGCGAGGTAGGCGGAGTGGTAGTGCTGCGCTCGGGATAGGCTAAAAAATTCCATAGCAGTTCTCTGCGCACGACCATTTCTCCTCTTCGCGCACGACCAGTGATCGTGCGCCAATGATCGTGCGTCAATTCGCAAGGAATCGGAGTTCTGTCTCGGGTAGTGCGCACGACCATTTCTCCTCTTCGCGCACGACCAGTGATCGTGCACCTGTGATCGTGCGCCCTGTTTATTCTGCTCCGCGAATTTGAGCGGAGAAGGAGATCGGTTCGTCCAAATCTTTTGGAATCCGATCCAATGGCTAGGATTAGATGCTGGAGGTCTTTAGGGCTGATGAGAGGAGGTTAATCCTCATAATTTCTAAGCCTTTCTCTCTCCAAACCTAGAGAAAGAAGAAGGAGGCAAGGAAGAAGAAGGAGAGATCCCGCCATTGACGGAGCTCCGGAGCTCCGTTTCGCGAGCCGTTTCCAGATCTGGAGAGTGCAGCCCGGTGCGGTCGTTTCCCTCCGTCTAGAATCTCGGATCCATGGCGAAGAAGAACGCTCCTAGGGTAACGATTCTTCCTCCCGATATTTGGACTTGTCTTTTGTCCTCTCCTTCATTTCTCTATGCTTGCATGAGGAATCCCTTTCACCAAATGGGTGAAGTGTAGGATTTCCTCAAGTTCTTCGGAACTCCGGGTAGATTGTGTCCGTCCCCGGCATATTGCATGTAGAAAATCCGGTAGTCGTGCGGATTTAGGCATTGTGTGTGAATCCTATTCGTGGCCGTGAGCCCGAATCGATGATGCTTGATTTGCGACGTTGCATTTAGGTTAGGCCTAGAATGCGTGCCGGAGAATGACTCCGTGAAATCATCTTAGTATTGCGGGAATTAAGTGTAGGCGTCTTGTGAAGATCCTAACGAAAGCCCCATGCTTTGAGATTGGATGAAGGCAAACCTTCACCACGAAATTGATGCGGAGCGTATTGTACCTCCCTTGTTGAGTATTTGTGAAGCCTAGATCCTTGCGAAGGGGTTAGGTGCGTAGCTTATAAATTGTGTAGCACTTGAAATTGCTAAACCCTTACGGGCCGAGGTGAAGCCGTACCCGCGTCGTGCGTTAGATCGCGACGATTAGAGCACGGGCAAAGCTAAACCGAACCCGTTTCCATGCAGATCGGTAAGAGGTCCCTACCTCATGGAAGCCGTGTGATCATGGGAGAGGTCGTGGAAGGTGATTTACCTAGACCGACCAAAAGCTCTTTTTCCCACCTAAGGCGATGGCCCTTACGGTGGAGTGTTTTGTGGAATTGATGTTGTTAGCCTCATGCGGTTGTTTAGGCGGTTGTGGGGAACCTTCAGGTGAACCCAACCAACATCATGTGCATACCTAGGTTCCCTCCTTTTTGATGCTCAACCTAGAAGATTGATTGTGCTTGAAACCTCACCTTGTGTAGTTGCACTTTCTTTATATTAGTACTTGTGCTAGTATGGCTTGCTTGCAGGGTAGAAGCTCCGCCACCCCGGGAAAGGGGTGGGGTCGTTATAATTTGGTCAGCTGTGTTGACCGTTACTTTGTTTGCCACCGCTTGGTGGAATGTTCTTATGCAGGTGCAGGTGAGCCTAGCGGAAAATAGCGGGCGGTGGCCCTTATGCTGAGTTGGCCCTCGAAGGCCAGCCTCTTTTCTGTTTTCCTTGTATTGTCGGCCTGCGTGCCGATGTATGTTTGGAGTTTTTATCACATTTGGTAAATGTAAGGCCTTAAGGCCGTAACACTATATTATGGTTTCATTCCTATGATAGTGGACAGTTCTAATTGGAATGTTTTAATCAAATGCTTCCGCTTACGTTTTGTACTCTCGTATAGTTGTATTCTTTTCTGTTTATCACATTTTAACTCCTAGCTAGTGTGGTTTGTATGGCGTGGGGTCCCGGCCGGACCCGCTGTTATACTTTTCGTACTGGCAGGGTGTTACACTGTGTGTCGCGATCCCTAACAGTTGGTGAACGAGCGGGTCGTTGTGGTGGGTGGTTGAGTTAGGCGACAGGTGTTGTGTTGGGTTTCAAAAAAATTTCTGTGTACTTTGGCTAGGCCCATGCTTTAGAGAGAAAAACTGGCTGGAATATTTTGGCGGATGTCGGGGCGAACAGCAGAACAACATAACTAGATGGAAACTGTCAGAGATGCTTGTCATGCAGTTGATTTATGTTTCAAAAGAGCTTTGTATGCGAGCACTAACACCTGCCAATGATTTTCATAACTTGGAAAGCTCGTTTTGGTGGTCAACATGGGAGGAGGAATCTGTTGTGGGCCCAACCGCTTATTCGGTTTTGAACCCGATCGAGCCTGCCCGACAAGATGAGGACTCTCTTCAAGGAGGTCAGGGGTTCGAGGCCCCCCTCAACAACCTATCACATTGATTGACTTTTATGTTGTGGGCCCGACCGCTCATTTGGTTTTGAACCCGGTCGAACCTGCCAGACAACATGGTTGCAGCTCTCACACTCCAACCAGCTCTCCGCCCCAGATACAATCAATGTGGTAGGTTGTTGAGGGGGGGCCTCGAACTCCTGACCTCCTTGAACAGAGTCTTCATCTTGACCCCCCATCAAGGAGGTCAAGGGTTCGAGGCCCCCCTCAACAACCTACCACATTGATTGTATCCGGTGCGGAGAGCTAGTTGGGGTGTGCGGGCTGCAACCCTGTTGTCGGCCAGGCTCGATCGGGTTCAAAACGAATGAGCGGCCGGGTCCACAACACTTCTCGAGTAACATAGTGAAAGCATCCCTTAAAAATGATAATTTTCATGCATCATTGGAACTTAAAGCCGGTTCATCCATGTAGAAGGATGGATAGTTATGCAAAGTTCCTTGGTTGTTGCATGATACGGGAAAAATGGTTGACTTTGAAGATGTAGTTGAGGGGTTTAGTCCTGTCTAATCTTGAAAAGTCCATGGCGATAGGCGTGCTTGGTGCCTTGTGGTGTTGAGGTTGGGGTTGGAGCCTAAAGAGATGATGATTGTTTTGGGTGATGTCATTGCTGGGTTGTGCTGGCTGTTGAGAATATAGTACCACTACTTTAAAATCATGTAGCTTTGTGCACTTTATAGAGATCGTGGCCACCCTACTTGCAACCAATTGTTTTTATGTTAGATGCTTAAGTTCTAACTTAATATCTGAGCAGATTATACCCAGTGGCCCACTTTTGCTTCACCAAATTTTAAATAAAGTTCACGTATTATATATCAAAACCCTACATGTGAAGGGACATGTCGATAATTTAGTCACTAGGAAACTCATGTACTCTTATGCATTCAGTCACGTCTTATGGTTTTTAGTTCGGAACCATGATAGCTTGGTTCTTTTGGCAGATGTATTCAGTTCCGCCGCCTTTCAGTTTCCACCATGGTGCTTTACGCAGTATGGGAAGGACTGTGTCATACTATCTCCACGTTGGGCGTGAGATGGGTGGAGATTCAGGGTGACTCATAGGCGATCGTTCGGTGGATCTAGAGATCGCCGGTCTGCATGAAAGTGCATGATAGCCAAGTGTAAGATTTTGGGGGATGGGCCTTCGATTTGATGGATAGCATCATTGTTCATGGGTACCGACTAGTGAACCGTGTTGTAAATGAATGCGCTAACCTGGGTATTGTGGGGGATTTCTCTTGCTGTGAGGAATATCTCTCTCTTGTGTTAGAAGTTAGTTAGTGTTGATTGCACTGGGCACTTGAATGAGAGAGCTTCCTAGATTCTTATAAGACTCTTTTCTGCCCAAAAAAATTCATGACCCTAAAGCGGTGGAGTTATATCTGATTTTAATGATGATTGCCATGCTACGATTCATTTATGTTTCTGCTGCTTTCTTTCCTGCAGGTGCTATTCCCTGCCATTAATTAACTTAATCGTCAAGTCTAACAAGTCGATAACTTCTGCAGATTTGCTGACCTTTTTGGACCGTCAGTTTTTGCAAACATCCATTAGTGCAGTGGCAGCTTCCATTTAGTTTTAAAGTTTCTCTTTTTCTAAAACATGACGCATATCAATTTTGATTCACACAGCTTTACTATAAAGTTTGGATTTTTGATGCTCAAGTAATTTCTTCTCTTGGATCCTATAATGCTATATTTCAACTGCCAAAATCTTTGTGGTAGCACTGTTTATATTGTGATATTTAAAAAAAGTTTGTATTGTAGATACTCGATTGAGGTAATGTTCAGTCGACCTATTCATATCTACTACTGCATAGTTGACCTATTCATATCTACTACTGCATAGTTGACCTATTCATATCTACTACTGCATAGTTGACCTATTCATATCTACTACTGCATAGTTGACCTATTCATATCTACTACTGCATAGTTGACCTATTCATATCTACTACTGCATAGTTGACCTATTCATATCTACTATTTGCATAGGAAAGCTTGCTTGGAGGCTGAAGAGCGAGGGAGTAAAGGTGAGGTTGAAAATTTTCTTTTCTATTTGTATAAAGAAACTCACATGTAATTTGATTTAATGGGGCAAACTTAATTCCTTTGTTTGATGCTCTTGTGAGGAAGCTGATTAGTTAAAGGACATTACTGTATATAAACAAGGGCCTGGTTTTATGGTTTACATGTTAAATGTTATGCCCCCGGACGACATGCGCTTTCGAGGATTCAAGTACGTCAGAAGACCAAAAGGAGCGCCGGGAAAAGACCGGGCTGAACCATCCGGTTCAGCCCGCCATTAATTAAATAAGAGGAGGAGGGCTGAACCGCACCGGTTCAGCCCTCACATGGGGCCGGCCGGCCCTAGGGGAAAAGGGTTCACTTAAATACCCTTTTCCCCCCTCTTTTGGATCTCATGCTTAATCATTTTCAGGTATTCTCTTTTTCTACAAACCCTAGCCGTCTTCTTCCTCTACTTTCCATTTTCCTAGCTTTTTTCGTTGTAGTTTCGTATCATTTGGTATCAGAGCCTCCTTCATGCGACCACGGTGACACGTACAGAAGCGGAGATGGCACGTTTGGCCGCGATCGAGGAAAATTACGTCGTTTTGGCGGATTCGGTGGCGGCGTTCGAAGAATCCATGAAAAACTCTCAAAAAAATCTGGAAGAACGATTCGATTCGAGGATAGAGGAGTTTAAATCCCTCCTTTTGCAAAATCTGAAAGGGAAGGGGACTTCCGGCGATGGTTCCGACATTGATGCATCAAACAACCCACACGGAGAAGGACTCGGAGGGGAAAACGGCGGAGGAGAGGAACCGGCGGAGGAGATGACTGCCGGAACCCTAACCCAGGGGGTTCGGCCAGTGAGCGGCCGGATGGAGGGCTGGGGGATCACCGGCTGGGGACCAGACGGCCAACTGGGGCCGCACGGCGTCCACGCGGGCCCCAGCAGGGCAGCGGAGGTCTGGAACGGGCGCGTCGGCCCCTATTCAGCAACGGGACAGGCCGGCGGCCTCTACTCAGCACAAGGAGGAGGTGCAGGGCCCTATGCGGTGGCCGGAGGGGCTACCGCCGGCGGCTGGAGTGCCGATTCCTCCCTACCAGGCCCGGCGGGGCTGCTGCGGCCAAATGGAGGATCGGCAGCCACTTGGGGGCCCAACCCTCATGTCCAGGGGGCGGCGGGGCTGCAGCGGCAAGGCGGAGGTGTCGGACAGGGAGGGGGAGCCCAGTGGGGACCCGACCAGCACCGGGACAGCCTTGGAGGCCACTACATCAGGGTTTCGGGCTGTTTCGCCCTACCAGAGCGAATGCTGTCCCTCTCGGAGGCACGACGGGAGTTGTTCCTCCCCTTCACGGGGGTACAGCTGGAGTTCTACATCCTCAACCAGCGACAACTCCCAATTTGGGGTACGGAAACACATATATGGGTCCGGTGAGACCTCAGATGGGGAACCAGGGAGGACAAGGGAGACCCCCGGTGTGGAATCAAGGGGTGCAGCATGGAGGTCCGGAGCAACTGGGGCAGATGGCCCAAGAGGGAGGTGGATTTGGCGGAGCACATCAACGTCCCTACATGCAGCCGAAGTTGACCCGGATGAACTTCCCTAAATTCAGGGGAGGCGACGCGCTCGAGTGGATTCAGAAGGCGGAACTGTTCTTCAAATACCAGGAGGTTCCCGAGGCTCGGTGGGTGCACTTGGCGGCCTTCCATCTGGAGGAGGACGCGTATCAGTGGACGAAATGGTTCCTCAGGGGACGCACCATGGCTCCCTGAGAGGAATTCACGGAAGCTTTCTCGGCCCGATTTGGGCCACTGGAGTATGAGGATGTTGAGGCGACTCTGCAGAAATTGCGGCAAAGGGGCACAGTTACGGAGTACCGGACAGAGTTCGAGAGGCTGGCGAACCGGGTGGCCTGGGGTGAGCAGACACTGCTGAGCTGCTTCATTTCAGGGTTGAAGGACCATTTGCGTGACGAGGTTCATGCTTACCTGCCACGCAGTCTGAGCCATGCCATTAGCATTGCTCGGATACAGGAGGAGCGCTTCAACAGACAGAAGGGTCGGATGGCTACTAAGCCACTTGCGGCTCCAACAGGGGGACGGAGAGATCCACCTACCGCCATACGGCCCACCGTGACGAAGCTGACATGGCCAGAAATGCAGGCCCGGAGGGAGAAAGGACTGTGCTTTAATTGTGATGAGAAGTATACCCGAGGGCACGCTTGCCAGAAGGTCCAGGTGTTTATGCTGCGAGAGGAGGATGAAGAGGAGGATCCTCTTGTGGACGTTGAGGTGGAGGATCTGGATTTAGCAGAGTTCGAGGTCTCCTTGCAGGCTATGGAGGGGTGTGCGGCCCCAGTGACACTCCGTTTTACAGGCCTGGTTGGCAAGGAGCGAGTGACCATTTTGGTGGACAGTGGGAGTACCCACAATTTCATCAACCCGACCGTGGCTTCGAAGGTGGGGCAGGCGATTGATAGGGAGGCGGCGTTCCAGGTAATGGTAGCAGATGGAAGTAAGCTGAAGTGCGAGGGAGTGATGAAGGTGGTGGAAATCCGCGTGCAGAGCTACTTGTGCCACACGGACATGTATTTGCTTCCGATCAGAGGCTCGGACATGGTGTTGGGGGTCCAGTGGTTGCGGCAGTTACAGAGGGTGACCACCGACTGGGTGCGGCTGACGATGGAGTTCACCCAGCAGGGGAAGGACTACTGCCTACAGGGCATTCGGTCCTCTCCTCTGAAGGAGATTTCTTTGAGGAGCTTACAGCTGTTGGAGGAGCAGGGCTCTCCGATGGCCATGGTGGTGGGGGTGGAGGCGTTGGGCCAAACCCCTCCAGACATTCCAGAGGAGATACAGACACTGTTGTCCCAGTTCGAGGATGTGTTCCGGGAGCCTCGGGGTCTCCCTCCACCCAGGTTCAGGGATCATGACATACAGTTGAAAGAGGGGGCTGCCCCCCTAACGTCAGACCCTACCGATATCCGTACATCCAGAAGGCCGAGATCGAGAGGAGTGTGAAGGAGATGTTGGCGACCGACATCATACGACCGAGCACCAACGCCTTCTCCTCCCCTATCATCTTGGTGAAGAAGAAGGACGGTTCATGGCGTTTCTGCGTGGATTACCGCAACTTGAATGATTCCACGATCAAGGATAAGTTTCCGATTCCGATGATAGAGGAGCTTTTGGACGAGTTGCATGGGGCGAGCTTGTTTACCAAGCTGGACCTTCGGTCCGGCTATCACCAGATACGGATGAAGACGGAAGACAGCCACAAGACCGCGTTTCGCACGCACGATGGGCATTATGAGTTCTTGGTGATGCCCTTTGGGCTATCCAATGCCCCATCGACCTTCCAGGCGGTGATGAACGAGACCTTTCGTCCTCTTCTTCGGCGATCAGTGCTCATTTTCTTTGATGATATCCTGATCTACAGTCGAACATGGGAGGAGCACATCGAGCACGTGGCGCAGGTTCTTACCATCCTGCGACAGCATCAGCTCTACGCTAAGCTGTCGAAGTGCTCGTTTGGGCAACCAGAGGTGGAGTACTTGGGCCAGCTGGTTTCAGCCCAGGGGGTCAGGGCGGACCCAAAGAAGATCGAGAGCATGGTGGAGTGGCCGCGGCCCACTACAGTGCGGGCACTACGAGGCTTTCTGGGCCTGACTGGATACTACCGGAGGTTTGTGAAGGACTATGGTAAGCTGACACACCCTCTTACCCAGCTCCTCCACAAGGAGTCCTTTACCTGGCATGATGAAGCCGAACGGGCCTTCTCCGCTCTCAAGGAGGCTATGACGACCACGCCGGTGCTCGCCCTGCCGGATTTCACCAAGGAGTTCGTCTTGGAGACGGACGCCTCGGGAGTTGGCATTGGGGCGGTTTTGATGCAGGAGGGGCGGCCGTTGGCTTATTTCAGCAAGGCCTTGGCACCTCGGACCCTGAGCCTCTCCACGTACGAGAAAGAGATGCTGGCGATCTTACATGCCGTGACGCTGTGGCGCCCATACCTGCTGGGCCACCATTTTAAAGTTCGCACTGATCACCAGAGCCTGAAACACTTCTTGGATCAGAGGCTGACATCCCCTCTCCAACAGAAGTGGCTGACCAAGTTGTTGGGGTATGATTATGAGATCGTGTACAAGCAGGGCAAGGAGAACTTGGTGGCCGACGCCCTGTCCCGCCTACCGGAGAGCACCATCTTCCACCTTTCGGGGCCACTGATTGAGTCCCTAGATGACATTCAGAGGGAGGTCGCCGCGGACCCAGAGCTCCAACCGATTGTGGAGGCCTTGTCCCAGGGCCAACCCACTCCCCCAGGTTACCAGCTGGTTGGAGGACACTTGTACTACCACGGGAGGGTGGTCATTCCCGCTTCTTCTACCTGGAAGGAGATTATGTTACAGGAGTTCCACTCGTCCCCGACTGGAGGCCATGCTGGGGTGCTCCGTACCCTACAGCGGCTACGGGCCAATGTTTTTTGGAAGGGATTACGCCGGGATGCTCAGCGTTTCGTACAACAGTGTGACGTGTGCCAGCGCCAGAAGTACGAGACGACCTCACCGGCAGGGCTGCTAACGCCCTTGGAAATTCCTCAGCACATTTGGGAGACGGTCTCGATGGACTTCATCGACGGGTTGCCCCGGTCTCAGGGCAAGTCAGTGATCTTGGTCGTAGTAGACAAGCTGTCCAAATACGGCCACTTTCTCGCCCTCAGCCACCCGTACTCCGCGGAGACAGTTGCCGATCTTTTTGCCCGGGAGGTGGTGCGCTTACATGGTCTCCCTAGTTCGATCATCTCCGACCGCGATCCGTTATTCATTAGCAATTTCTGGCAGGAACTGTTTCGGCTACAGGGTACCCGGTTACGCATGAGCACGACGCATCATCCGCAGACAGATGGTCAGACCGAGGTCCTCAATAGGGGGGTAGAGACATACCTCCGCTGTTTCGTCATGGATGAGCCCCGTTCTTGGACACGGTGGTTACATTGGGCGGAGTATTGCTATAATACTTCGTTTCTCACAGCCAGCAGGATCACTCCGTTCGAGGTTGTCTACGGGCGACCACCACCTTCTCTTCGGTCCTACGAGCCGGGTAGCACAACTCTTCCTGCAGTGGATCGAGCTCTCCGGGACAGAGATCAGACCTTGGTCCTCTTGCGGTCCTACGAGCCGGTTACGCATGAGCACGACGCATCATCCGCAGACAGATGGTCAGACCGAGGTCCTCAATAGGGGGGTAGAGACATACCTCCGCTGTTCGTCATGGATGAGCCCCGTTCTTGGACACGGTGGTTACATTGGGCGGAGTATTGCTATAATACTTCGTTTCACACAGCCAGCAGGATCACTCCATTCGAGGTTGTCTACGGGCGACCACCACCTTCTCTTCGGTCCTACGAGCCGGGTAGCACAGCTCTTCCTGCAGTGGATCGAGCTCTCCGGGACAGAGATCAGACCTTGGTCCTCTTGCGGGACAATCTCCGTGCCGCTCAAGACCGGATGAAGTTACAGGCTGACAAGCACCGGACGGAGCGGACGTTTCAGGTAGGGGACGAGGTCTTTCTCCGTCTCCAACCGTACATACAGCTTTCAGTTGCTCGCCGGGCCAATCAGAAGTTAGCTCCTCGGTTCTATAGCCCGTTCCGCATCACTTATCGGGTGGGACCGGTTGCTTACACTCTTGCTCTTCCTGAGGGGTCCCGTATTCATCCGACGTTCCATGTGTCGCTGCTGAAGAAGAAGCTGGGAGCGGCGGTCACTGTGACTCCCTTCCTCCCCGAGGCTACTACGACTGGCGCGCTACGCCCCAGTCCCGAGGATATACTGCTGTCCCGATGGAAGAAACATGGCACGGAATACCGTTCAGAGGTGCTGGTCAAGTGGAAGGATCTGTTCGAGGCCCACAACACATGGGTGGATTTACTGGAGTTCCGGGAGTTCTTTCCCGACTTTCAGCTTGAGGACAAGCTGCCTCTTGAAGAGGAGGGGAATGTTATGCCCCCGGACGACATGCGCTTTCGAGGATTCAAGTACGCCAGAAGACCAAAAGGAGCGCCGGGAAAAGACCGGGCTGAACCATCTGGTTCAGCCCGCCATTAATTAAATAAGAGGAGGAGGGCTGAACCGCACCGGTTCAGCCCTCACATGGTGCCGGCCGGCCCTAGGGGAAAAGGGTTTACTTAAATACCCTTTTCCCCCCTCTTTTGGATCTCATGCTTAATCATTTTCAGGTATTCTCTTTTTCTACAAACCCTAGCCGTCTTCTTCCTCTACTTTCCGTTTTCCTAGCTTTTTTCGTTGTAGTTTCGTATCATTAAAAGACATAATATCTTAACAACTTCCTTAAATCTTGTGAACATTTTCTTTTTGGTACATACAAGTAGTCTAAAATGGGGAATCCAACGTCACGACAACAATAGTACCCCCCCCCCGCTTCTTGCCATCCCATGCACAATGTGCACCGGCGGCCAGTCCCTCGATCGTCGGTCGATGTCCCTCACATGGAAAATGCATACAAAACCCAGCGCCAAACTGCTCATTTGGTTAAAATTTTATAATCCAAATAAATATTTAATACATTTAATTATTAGTTATAATTATAATTTTATAATACGAAATATTATTATTTGGATCGGTCCGGTTTTCAAAGCTTGATGTTAGACTGGCTTTCACAATTACTAAGATGCAAAACTTGATGATTTGTGTTTAACCCGTAATTCGTCGAGGTCAAAAATGCCCAAGGAGACGGTTATTCGCAGACCATACAGCTCAACAGCCTGACAGCTATTCGCAGGCCTCTCCAGGAAGATACTTGGCAGCCTCCGGGTAGCAAGTCGCGAGTATGGGCGAGCATGGGCAAACTCGCGAGTATGGTCAAGTAACCCACCTAGGGTTTGTCTATATATAGACCCCCAGGGGTACCAGGAATGACACTTTGTAAGAGGTTGAACCCCCCCAAGCGAGATATTCACCAAGTCCGTGCCATCCTCATACCTAGCTCAGCCTTTGGTTTTGGAGGGGAAGCTCTTCGAGACTTCCGAGTACGTGGCGGGACCTCCCTGCTGAAGCACCTGAGGTGTGCTTGTAGACATCTCTCTCTTTCCTGCTCTAGCCATTAGAGTTGTGACGTTCAACCGCAGGATCAGTAACCTCAGGCTACACTTAGGTCCGAACATTTGGAGTCAGGATTTTTCTGGCTTCAACAATTTGTATTTTAAATAATCAATGACAAAGTGTTATGTAGATCTAAAATGTCAACATGACCAATAGCACAAAGATGGCATATTTATACTGTAATAGATTATCCTCATAACTTTGTTTTAACCAGGTGTTGATGGCAGCTGGTGATACATTTAGAGCAGCTGCTAGTGAGCAGCTGGAAGTATGGGCTGAGAGAACTGGATCAGAGATAGTTGTGGCTGAGGGTGACAAGGTTAAAGCCTCGCTAGGTGTGTATGCGCATTAAAGAACATCATCAGACAAGGAGATTCTCTCAGAAGCGTGTACACCTCTTAAATATACCTAGTAAATTTGTCCTTGGTACTTAAAGTTGTTTTGTGGATAGTTCTTTCACAGGCTGTCAAGAAAGGCAAGGATCAAGGCTATGATATCGTGCTATGCGACACATCTGGGCGTGGGTGTCACCTAATTGTTTTTTTGTTTTATTCAATTGATATAATTTATCATGTAAATTTTGATTTTGTATTAATTTCAGGTCTGCACACCAATTACAGTCTGATGGAGGAGTTGGTTTCATGCAAGAAATCTGTAGCTAAAGTTATTCCTGGGGCTCCTAATGTATAGCTTTTCTATTAATATTTTACCTTTTGCTTTCATATTAATATGATTTGCATGTTCATTTATTATTTTAATTAGAAAAAGGCTCCTAATGACTGCATTTATTACTAATAAAAAAATGTAAAATGAATGATTACTTAAGCTTATCATTCATTTCTATGCATGCCATTGTACTAAAGACTATATAATAAGGGAAAAATTCTCTTTGGTGGATATGAAAAAATTAGGGGTAAAATGGAGAAGCCTAACGTTTCACCAATGGAAACTTTCCCCTTATTATATAGTATAGGCATCGATTGTTAACGTCCATCTCTTTGAACTAAAAGTAGCTTCAAGATATGAATTCATTTTGCACTAGTTTGTGCTTTAGTTTTTGCTATAGTATGTTGATTGGCAACATCCTTCTCTTTGAACTGAAGGTTGTAAGGTAGTTCTATTCTTTAACAACAAATAGGATTTTCTAAATGTTCAAAATCTTATTGCCAGACAACATAAAGGGTTTTAGGAAATCAATTACAGCAAGTATTTAACGAATTTTGGGTGTTGGCTGTTGCAGTGGATTTATTGCTTAGATACCTAGATGGCAATTAAGGTAGTGGGAAAAGTGATGTTTTTTTTAAGAGGGCCCTGAAAGATGTAAAATCTGCAGAACAATTGGCTTATATTCTAGATATAACACTGCGTTTCTTTGGGGGCAGTAGCTACAGGTTTGACGTTAAAAAAATGCTGGTCTTCTGATTATTCCTTTGGGACAGCTGACTGTTGAAGCTTAATTATGAATTTTTTCCTGCTCACCTGCAAGTTCTATGCCCAGCACCATTGGTCACTTTAACAATATGAGCTTAGTGTTTATAAAGAAAGAAAAGCGACAAAGACACATTGGGGCTGAGGTAGCTCATTCACATGAATCTCCTAATTCAATTTCATAAGGATTGCGAACAAACTCATGCATGCAAGGTGAGGTAAGCTCATTCATATGAATCTCCTAATTCAATTTCATAAGGATTGCGAACAAACTCGTGCATGCAAGGTGAGGTAAGCTCATTCACATGAATCTCCTAATTCAATTTCATAAGAATAACGGACAGACTCGTGCATGGAATGTGCAGTATAAATAGGTTGTTTCGAAGAAGGATTCAGTGGTGAAGAACTAGGACAATTTCATGAGAACAGGAGGGGAGGGGGACTTCGGCAAGGGTGCGGCTGCTTGACAAATCTTCTAGGGTGGTTGGCGGAAGATCATCAATAAGAAGCGGATTATTACGACTCTTCTAGGGCGAACTGATGGGAGATTGTTGATGTCGACTAGATGTGTCTGTTCGATGATTCGTCTAGGCGGAGTTGGCGAGAGATTGTTGATTAGATGAGGTTGCTCGACGATCACAGGATCACAGACTGATGGGGGTTTGCCAATTAGATATGGCTGCTCGATGGCCACGGGATCACAGAAGGCGTTTAAGCTAGGGCTGGCAGTAGGAAATGAGAATAGAATCTGCTTGCCTATTCTACTCAGCATGCGAAGCCCCTCCCCCTGATAAAAAAAATAGAGTTTCCATTATCTTTTATTGGGTAAGAATCCTATGTAATTTATAGGGAATTAATTCTTGCCCAAATTATAGTTTTATAATGCAAGTTAATGGCTTGAAGTCTTATTGGTAGGTCACATCATTAAGTTGCATATTTCTTGTTAGCTAAGGGAATGACATCCATCTTTATAAGCTGTGAATTTCTTGATGCTTATTAATGTTTCATAAATTTTAAATTTTGATTTACTGGTTTTTAATGTTTTAATCTCTCTCTTTATGTATATATATGTGTGTGTGTCAGTTTGTGTGTTAGCGCGCACATATGTATATATATTAGCATTTTACAGGAAATATATTTTATGCCAAATTTATCGGTAAAGTTCCTCAGTTTCCATGTGGTAGTCCCATGAGAATTAGGTAAAGTTGTTCAATAATGTTCTCTCTTCATGTAAGGTTCATTTCTTGGTCTGAAATATATTAATCACTCTTAACACCAAGAATTTGGATAGAAGTTTGTTATAATTTAATGACCTGCATGTTGACAGTTGAAGTTCATGGTATGAAGGCACATGGATCCCACAAATGGTACTGTAAGTAAGTTGATCAAACAAGAGGACTAAAATAACATAGTGGAAACAATGCAGCATTGTGGCTATATGCTAATTACTAATATAATAGTATGCTACCAGCTCATTATGGAACATGATATGAGGGAGGGTAGGTCATGGTAGGTCATGGTAGGATTTATTCGTCTAGTATAAAAGTCTGGTTGAAGAATTCATTGATGGTTTGAGTTAGTGGTGTTATATCATACACTCTTCTTAGTCCTACCTGGATGGTCAAGTTTTTTTTTAATTTATTTTTGGCATTTTATTTATGGAGAAGGGGACAAGTTGAGTAGTGGTGCGAGTTTCTCGATATAAAGTGATGCAGAGTAGGTTGTGAATGATGGATGCCCTAAAATGCGACCCTAAGTGGAACATGCGTCTATTGACAAACCCTAATGTGTGCGCGATTGCAATAGACAGTCATATTAAATTAGCAATAAACAATTATTTAAATAAAACCTAGTCAGGAACACAATTGTTCACAAAAAATGAATTGGAAAAGAAATCGTTAATTCACAAACAATTGAGATACAAATATTTTAAGCGCGCGCCGAATAAACCCTGCAAATCGTGTGACCTCACAAAATAAAGCATATAATAATTATATCTCACTAAATATAGTCCGAATAACAATAATAGAAAACAAAAGCACCAAAATATGATTTGCACGTGTAGGTAGTGTCAAAATACAGTAAAGGTAGAGATCCGAGGGTTGCTGGCTCCGAGTGAGTGATGAATACTGGCAGTAGAAATAGGGGGGGGGGGCGGATGTGGCTGTGGCTGATAGGGGAGGGCTGAGATGAGATGGATTGTGAGTGATGAAGGCTTGGGATGTGGTTTGAAGATCTGAGACAAAAGGATGCCAGTTTGGGGGAAAACAGGCTGGGGGCTGTCAGGATGCGGCGGAACAGGGGAAGTCGGTGTAGAAACGGGATGGGGGAGATGGAATGTTGGTCAATGGCGATGACGAAGATTGCTCGTGGTTGTTGGAGAGGAAGAGGTGAGCGGCGGTTGGAAGCAATGGGCTTGCGGTTCGCAGGGGCGTTAGGAACGATTTGCGGGAGTTGGTGTGGCTGGAGTTTGCGGTTAGCAGCAACAAAAAGTGCTGCAATGTCGGTTTGCAGGGGGTTCTTGTGGATAGGACGAGGGCGGTAATTGGGGAAGAGAAGGCTGGAACGATGAATCCTTGGAGTCTCACCAAGGAGGGCCTCGTGGAGTCACACTGTGAGGAAGGATCAACGGTTTTTTAAGAAGAACCAAAACCATCGATATCCCCTTAGAACCACTGCCTGCATGTATAAAAAAAGCATAACTGCTAGGGTACTCGGATCAGACGGCTCAGAATGTCCAAACCGATCAGGTGTCAAATACAACTCGAAAATAAACAAGTACATGAAATCGACTTGGAACGACAATCCAGACGCATCCGTGGACTCGGATCGTCTGAACGAGTAGCTGATCACCGCCTCCTGCATGAATAGATGTATTTAGGCCGGCAATCTCCATCACAAAGCAAAAAGGGCAAATTGCTCTAGAAAAATGAAATAACTTGGAGTCCACATAAATAAGGTGAAAATGTATAGGTTAAACAAAAGCACAGGACTTCGAGATATAGCATCGTCAAGTAAGCAACAGAAAACAGCTTAATCGCAACATTGACATTTCAGTTGCGGGAGGCGTTTTTCTTGAGGTCATTGAGCTTGCGATTCTTTTAGTTCTTGTATTTATTTTTTGTTATCTATTTCAGTTTATTGCTAGTAATGTTCCTTTTTTAAAGCCTCCTTTTTATGATTAAAGGGACTGGAGCATATTTTTCCTTGTAAAATATTCCTAGTTTTAATTTTGTACTTTTTAAATTACTAATGTCAATTTCCGCAGGAGATTTTACTCGTTCTGGATGGGACTACTGGTTTGAATATGCTACCGCAGGCTAGAGAGTTTAATGAAGTAAACTTCTTACCTCCAATGTATCCAAGGTCTGGTTTGGGCCTGCGGATTTCGTGCTGCTCGTATCCACTGCCTCCAGACCGCAACCGCCGCCCAGAGTCTGCGGTCGAAAACCACGGTAAATCCGTGGATTTTCACGTGCGCGGATGGCGAACGCCCTACCATGGCCCCACCAAATGGGCTTCGGAGTTGTGGCAGCGTTCCGCTGTATCCACATTGCGCGTAATCCGCTGCCCTAAACCCAACCTAATTCTTTCTCAGATTTTCCTTTTTATATTCTCACATTTCTTTAATCTTTTGATTTTTCACATCATCCGGTTCTAGAGTCTAAAACTTTTAGAAAATGATTTTGCACATCAAGAGTTTTTTTTTTCACTCAAGAGCTTTAAACCTCATGATTTTGATTCTGCACATCACCTTGTTACCTTTAAAACAATGATTTTTCCTAGTTTGCTTCCTAAGCCAACAATAACAGGCATCAATTGTAAAACAACTGTCCTCGTATTTGGTTATCTGTTATCTGACTTTCTTCGCATGCCAACATTCCAAACATTACTGTCAATATAAATTGCCATGTCTGATTGTGCATGCTTCCAATTGCATGGACTGTCTCGAGGAGAGTAGTGTGGACTCAAATCAGCACAAGAGAGAAAACTCTATTCCTCATCATGTCAAAAGGAACATGTTTACTGCTAGAAAGTTTAAGAGCTGCCAACTGTTACACTTATTCCATTTTTATGCTTGCGATGATTCATAATGAAAAGACCACTCCCAACATTTCTTGTTAAATATGGAATTAGACAATTAGTTTTATCTTTTTAGTGAATTTCGGGAATTTATGCAAGTAGGAACAAGAAAAAGTTGCAGGATTGAAAAAATTAAGGGCCCAGCCCTAACGGGAAAGATTATAGTTACATAGTATTAAAATTCAAAAAAGTCCTGATATTGGGATGTCTGAGCAGTCATCCATGTATGTGTTTTGATGGGCTTAGGCATGTGACACTGGTTGAAGCTGCATTTGGTCTTTTTTTGATCCCCAAATTAGCATAAGCATAGCTTATTCCCCTCAGCTTTTGTAGTTGGTTACTTAATTGTAGACAAGTGCTCAATCTCAGTTGATTTATTTTCCAATTTTTGAATTTCCCAAGGATGACGTAGGTGAAGAGATTTTTTTAGTCTGCTGTGATCGAAAGTCTAGAGATTCTGAGGTTGTGACTTGGGAGCCCACCCCTTAGAGTGGCATGAGCCTCTGAGGGCCAGTTTGGTGGTCCGTCTCGCACTAACGACGGAACGAGAGGAATGTTGCTGGAGCCCCTGCGCTGAGTTTTGGACGGAGCTCGGAATGCGGAAATTTACTTTCGGCGTTTTGCATTGAACGACGAATGTGTTTGGGCGCTCCCCTGCCTATGTCCACGATGTGCCTGCAAGTGGCCGGCCCGCCAAACAGGCCCTTAACCAGCCCCTCCAGCAGATCCCATAGAGCCTTTGTGGGCACCAACTGTGTTTAAGGCGCTAAGTGAATTATTGATTCTGCATCTGATGGGTACGCATATTGGATTGAACCTTTTGATTTTGAGATCTAGCCAGATTGTTATTTTGAGATCTAGCCAGATTGTTATTTTGAGATCTAGCCAGCAGTGAATTTCTATAGAGAAGGGGGCGGCTTGGATTCACGCCAAGTTAGGGAACTTAAGCATCAGAACAATGACCAAGCATCTTCGATGATTTCTGAAACTATTAGATACTTAAACCAGTCCTAATATATGATACTTGTAATTATATTTATGTTAAATGTTGAGGGTCCAGATTGCCTGATTGCAACATTAACCTAAAGGCTAAAACTCAAAATGCAACTAAAAAGAATAAAAAAATGTAGAAAAAATACAGAAAATTAGAAAAAAAATATGTTGATAGATCTGCAAGCTCCCATCATCCAGAAAATTGACCCTGAGCGGGTCTTGATGTGCACGCTTTGAATGATGTTCTTGATCTCCATGATTCATATGATGTCGTTACAATCTCATGATCTAGAATAGTTATAGCATGCTTTGGAATTCACCGGGATGTTGAAGATGTTGGAGGCCTCGCAAGAGTTAAGTTGCTACTGAAGGGGAGGTTGAAGCTAAGGGTTAGGTTGTGGCTGTGGCTGTTGTGAGCTGTCAGTTTGATGACACCAATAACTACATGGCTCATAATATTGAGTTAAATCCTTTATATTAAATAGACGATGAGTACTCATATTCTTAGAACTATGGAGCTCATAAGAATTTGACTCAAATCTTTTTCGGGACTGTGTAGGGACCTGTTGTGGGTCTACTCAGAGCGGTTGTTGGAGTAGTGGTCGGAGACGGAGATGCTGTGGTGGTGGATACACCAGAGCCTTAACCGCGGGTCCGCGTCTGCCTAAGCGGAGTTGCTTGTTAGAGGAGAGAGCCACCAAGTATCTCACAACAAGGGAACAAGAACTAGAACTTCATTCATTGAGAACCTTCCTTGCATGATTACATGGACTTATATAAGACCCTCAATGGCGTGGGTGTAAATAACTCAAAAACTAATAAAATAACATAACTGATTCGACTAATAAAACAACACAACTCGTACAACTTTACTCGATACAACACTCTACTCAATAATAATAATAAAGCTAGATACTTGCGTCTAGGATCCATAACACAACTCGTACAACTTTACTCGATACAACACTCGACTCAATAATAATAATAAAGCTAGATACTTGACGTCTATGATCCATAACATCCCATCCATCCTCGAAATCGAGCTTGCCCTCATGCTCGAACTTCGCGTGTATGACCGAGTCATCTGTCATTTTGATCTCTCGCCAGAATAGCGCCCGGTAGTGTTTCGCAGCGGCGTGGACTGCGACAGTGTCGTCGGAACAATGGGTAGCGGACGGAAAGTGCCTGGTGGGGTTGCCTGAGCGACGGTGAGCAGAAGCAACAAGGTGGTTGGAGGAACGACGATTGACAGCAAGAACGGATCTGCCGGAGTCGGAGGAAAAGGGGCCGATTGAGCAAGGGCCGGTAGAGGAGGCGGCGAGATAGCCGAAGGAACCGGCAGAACATGGGGCCGACGGAGCAGGAGCCGACAGGGGAAGCGGTGGCACGTCGTCGACTGGCGAAGAAGGTAGCTGCATGAGGAGAGGTGGCGGCGGTGAAGGTGGAAGCTTCGGCAGAAAAGTGGCTATCAAATCATCAAACTTGCGTAGGAGTGCGATCATGTCGTCCCAACGATGAGCTTTGGCGTCCTGACGACGAGCGTCCATGGAGGCCGTAAATTCTTGTAACATCGAACCGATGGCTGCTTCATCCGTGACACTAAGCTTGATGTTCCCCATAATTAATTGATGACTTAATTAATTTACTTAAGAATTAATTATGTGATTGAAATATTAATAACTAATTAATCAAGGAATGATTAATTACTTAAAAATAAGTTCAATAATGTACAATATTATAGGGTCCGGATATGTTGTTGCATAAGGCTCGAGGGAAATAATTCGCACATGGCTAAGAAGGAAGGCTGCTCTGCGTGGGGGCTTAAATGTGCATAGGCAGCCGGATATAGGAAGGATAATAATAAAAAAGAAAAGAAAAAAAGAAAGATGTGAAATGGCGTGAGAAGAGGCGTGCGGGTGTGGGGATCAAAATCGGCGGAGTAGGGCTCGAGGGATTAGCCGGCTCGATGGGATTAAAGCAGAAGGCGGAGAGATGGACGAGCAGGAGGCCTGTCGACTTTTGTGACTGGAGCGGTGTGCTGCAGGAGAACTGCGTCTGGCGGAAGAAGAGGCATGCGCCTGTACGCGGAAAGGAGCCACGGTCGGTCTGAGCTTCGATAGAGGACGACACAACAGGCGACATCTTCTTCGACAGGGAACATTGATCACAAAGAGGCGTTGATCGGGTAGGCTATGTGGGAGAGGATGCCGAAGCTTGTCGTGGAAGGAGTTGCAGCTCTTCTGTTTGGAGGCGCCGATGATAGAGAAGTGGTCTGGAGTCGGAGAGGAGGGCTCGACTGACGGAAGGGTGCCGCGGCTGGAACTTGGGCATCGGAAGTGTGCGTTCTGGAACGACGAAGTAGCGAGTGGAACTTGGCTGGAATGAGAAAATGGCGGACCAAACTTGACGGGGCCGTGATTCGCAGTGGAAGTAGAGGAGCAAAGGGAGAAAGGAGAAGCTCTGATACCAAAGTTGTTACGGGTCTACTCGGAGCGGTGGCCGGAGTTGTGCTAGATGGAGATGCTGCGGTGGTGGATACAACGGAGCCTTAACCGCGGCTGCCTAAGCGGGGTTGCTCGTTAGAGGAGAGTGCCACCAAGTATCTCACAACAAGGGGACAAGAACTAGAACTTCATTCATTGATAACCTTCCTTACATGACTACACGTACTTATATAAGACCCTCAATGGCGTGTGTGTAAATAACCCCAAAACTAATAAAACAACATAACTGACTCGACTAATAAAACAACACAACTCGTACAACTTTACTCGATTCAATAGTAATAATAAAGCTAGATACTTGATGTCTAGGATCCATAACAAGACCTCTTCGTTTAGCACTCAATTTCACAACAATTCCTGATGGGGACTTCTCAAGTCTAGTACGAATCATTACCCGATCTCCTTCTTTGAAAATTTGCTTTCCTATGAGCACAACATAAGATTCTAATATCATTATTCTATGTATTGTTACACTGGAAAACATCATACAAATCATGCAAATAACGAGCATATCACTTAATAGACTCGTTAGGATATTACTATATAGTGTGCTAAACGTTTGTTAGAATGTTAACTCATTATGAAGCTCATTGGTCGGGTGTCAAAAAGTTCGTTAAGTATGCGATCGACATTTGAATGAATTCTCGAAACATCGGTAGTGACCTCAGACGCTGGGGAGGCAAACACCATATAATCAACTCTCAACTCTTGTCTCGCTCATGAATTGACTCCTAGAGATGATATTGAGAGACTCCACGAATTCTGCACTCGAGAATGAGTCTTTCATCTGAATTCTATCCTTATCATGGTCTCTAAGTTGGTATAGGGATAGAATAATCTTGCAACCCTTATCATAAAATCCACATGTGTTCAATCTCCCATGACACGTGACATCACAATCATAAAATCAAGGTCTACTTAAAAGCACATAGGCCATGTCCATGGAAAGATCGCTACACCAAACACTATCCTCAAATGTGGCAAAACTGATTAGTGTTGTATGACAATGTGTGACATGTAGCGTCGTCATGTATACCCAATTTATGTGATATGGACAAAGATGAGGCTCGACCTTCAACCTCGTACACTCTACAACCCTTTAAAGCTACCACATTAGTACAACTACCACTAATGACAAGCTTCTAGGTATCTCTCGAAGTAGAAAAAAATATCATAGTGTCTTCAATCATCATCTAAACGAGAGATAGATGATAAACATCTCACTATGCCTAACTCGAGAACCAATCCCCCCCCCCCCCCCCCCCCCCCCCCCCCCCCCACACACACACACACACACACACACACACACACTCTTTCCCCAGTCTCAGCTACCTACCTGATCATGGTGATATTCATTCTTACCATCGATGAGTAGATTCCTCGTAGGGAACTAAGCCGTTAAGTGTCCTATACTATAATATTTAAAGCACTAAATCCCATTAGGACGTGATGATTCTGTGGCGGAGGCCTGACCTTTTGTGTACGTGGGAACATAATTAGGCGCAGCAGTGGCCTTAGATTGGGGAGGCTTCTTAAAGGGATGGTCATGATTATCATCAGAACCATGAGTCTCGCCTAAATGCTCAGGAAGGGGTCGGGTAGGGTCTCACCAAGGTGGGGTGGTTAGAATCGGACACCTGGGTGTTAATTTATTGGCCTTGCTGGCCAAAGTTTCAATTGGGTGCTCAGACCATCTAAATTGCCCTAGTGTGAGTTTCTGAAATTCGGTATTCGTCAATCTCCGTATTAGAATTAGTCGCTCTGGGCACTAGGGTTCCTAAAAACTGCATTGGATAACATATAGGACCATCACTAAGTAGCATAAACCAAGTTATGATACATGACAAGGCTATTGCGATTGACACTGACATCTTTAACTACATTAATCTTAGCCATCCAATATGTGACAAGCTTTTGATCTCATCCATCCAATGAAGAGAGAGAAAGAAAGAGAGAGGGGGAGAGCGGAAGAGGGAATCTTTATAGACCTCCTATACCTACATTTAGGGATAGGAGGGAGAGGGGGAGAGAAGAGAATGGAGAGAGAATTTGATTTTTTAGGTAAAAATTTACATTTTCTTACAAAATAAAAATAGGAATATTGATTCATATTCTTTACGGTCATTTTAAGTACTCGTATGTATATGTTTTGAATAAAAGGTAGTGCTCATATGCGGGCGCAACCCGCTCGAATGC
The DNA here is from genome assembly GCA_033032865.1 of Dactylorhiza incarnata. NCBI lineage: Eukaryota > Viridiplantae > Streptophyta > Magnoliopsida > Asparagales > Orchidaceae > Dactylorhiza > Dactylorhiza incarnata. The sequence goes on from JAWHQI010000085.1 coordinate 7,092,446, forward strand.
GGACGAAGCCCGCTAAGAGTCAGCGAGCACGGGCGAAGCCCGTGTGGAGCTGCTCGTAATTCTATGTGAAAGTGCAAGTAGGCACGCAATTGATGACTAGGACTAACAACTGACCTAACAATGATGAAAAACAATACAATAATGCATCATGGAATAGCTTCTGATACCCAATTAAATCAGAGTATTTAAACTGGCACAAATGATCACGATTTGCTACAGAGTTTCCACCGAAGCTGTGGTAATGGTCACACGCTATAATGGAAGTGCTAGAAAATTATATGTATGGCGAAATAAAGTTTACACGGCTGAGAAAAGAAAGATTCAAACTCTGTAAAATGCATATAACCAAGTGTTGTTTCCCAAGTGTTTTACCCAATTTGTCTATTCAACAAATAAATGGAAGTTTGACCTATCAATGTCTATGGTCTTGGACCTTATTTTTTATTAGAGTTCGGAACGGGAATCATAGGCGAACTGGCATGGTGTTCGACTGTGTTCAGGGAGGAGTCTGCCCTGCGATTGGAGTTACAAAAATAATATTTTGGTGCGTCGGTTCTCCGTAGTCAGTTTTCTAGTCCAGGATTAGCAGAAGGGAGTCCTGCAATTAATACGGAGGGTTAGGTCATCTGCCATGAAAAAAACTGTTTATTAATTGAATTAGGCCTCGTTTGGCGTGGTGCGGTCATGAACGTGGTGGTCATGAACTATCGTTCTTGAACGCCCGACCTCACCTACACAATTTCATGCATTTTATGCTCAAAACTAGTTTATTTTCTTGGTAGCGGTCATGACCTTTGTCGTGCCAAACATACATTCTATGATAATTGCGTTTTTGACCAAACTCACCGGAGCAAATAAGCCGCGCCAAATGAAGCCTTAGTCACACCTGTTTTTTGTTCCTATTTGAGATTCCAACTTTTTTTTATTATCAAATTTCACCGCGGTTATGCCTATCATTTCAGAACATATGTATTGTGGTGTTCATCATTTCTTTGAAGGTGCATTTCCTCTCTAAATTTGCTAAATTACAGGTTGCACCCCTCTTACTTTTGAAATTACAAAAACCTCCCCTATAAGTTTACATTTCATAACATTCACGCAAGGGTGTTTTTGTGCATGAATGTTATGAAATGTAAACTTACAAGGAATGTTTTTGTAACTTCAAAAGAAAGAGAGGCGCAATCTGTAATTATGCTAGCTTCCAGAGGGAAGTTTTGGTATTATTCCTTTTTTTGAATAGCTTATCACTATAAATCATGTGACCCATGCTTTCTAAACTTCTCATAGGTCGTCGGAGTTACTGGTTTAATCCTGACCAAGCTCGACGGCTCTGCTCGCGGTGGCTGCGTGGTAATTAATATTTCGCCTTTCACATGCAAAATTTTCGTGTATGCGATAATCTACCAGCCCCCTGCGCTCGAAGGGTTCGAAGCGAATGATATATTTTACGAGTATTCTTCGATTCTGCAGGTCAGCGTGGTTGACGAACTCGGCATCCCTGTCAAATTCATTGGGGTTGGTGAAGGAGTCGACGATCTTCAACCGTTCGAGGCGGAGGCCTTTGTTAATGCCATCTTCGCCTGACCAACACAATCAGCACCAGAAGCATAGAACGGCATCATATCCGCACAGAGCCGTCCTTTGAATCCCAGCACGGCCGCTAAATGCGCATCGATTGGTATCAGGGCGATCGGTTTGTGTGGGATTACCCCGGGATGAAAATCATTTTCTTCAGCCTTTTGGTATTTTATAAGCGTAGAGACTTTTATTTTTTGGCTCACAACAGAACATACTGGTTGTGCAAATGTCAGGGAATTTACTTGTTCTTCTTTGCTATGTAAATGGAAAATGTTATTTATGAAATTACATTATAAACATGGAATCAAAAGAAAAAGGGCATTTTAGTCATTTCATGTTATGGGCGAAACTTTCACTCACACTTTTGGTGGATATACTAATTAAATAGAAATAGGAATAATTACCAAAACTTCCCTGGAAGATAGCATAATTACAGATTGGACCCCTCTTATTATTAAAGTTACAAAAACCTCCTTTGAGTGTTATAAAACATAACATTTACCTCCCCTGAAGTTTATATTTCATAACATTCATGTTAAAAATTTTATTTACAAACATTCATTTCATAAATGTTTATTGGAGCCTTGTATGGTGTTTGGTGTTTGGCTCCTCATTATAGATGAAAAGCTCCAAAATTAAATTGGAGGGAATCCAAATTATTTGGAGGGAAACCTTTCATGAATGAAAGGATAAACCTTTAGTCTCATCTTGCTTATTAGCTCTCTAGCCAAAGAGTTTATATATGTTTTCACACCTTATTTGTTCAAAAGAACATAAGGAGAAACTATGAACCACACGCGCGCGCGCACGCACCGGACCGGATTTCGGATTTGGGATTTGAGGAATAATTGAATTGAATTGTATTTTTTGTTCAAAATAGTTTCAGAGTTTTACTCGGAGTTGCGTCGATTAGAATTCGGAGCTGCGTCGAATAGATTTCGACGTAGCGTCGTCAAGCCGCTGAAGTTGGCGTGGCGTCGAATGGAATTCGACGCATGTGTCGATAGAACTCGACGCTTGCGTCGATAGGTCCTGCGTCGATAGAACTCGACGTAGCGTCGATATGATGTCGACGCAACGTCGATTTGCTTTCACGCGTTCTGCCGCTCTTTACACGTATTCTTAACCGCTCTTTACGCGTGTTTCTCGCCATTACTTACGTTGGAAATTTTCAACGTTATTACGTGTTTTCCAACTATAACTGTTAATAATTATTACGGTTTTAATTGCCGTTTTCCGAGATTCCTTTCCGGCGATTTACTGTCTTTATATATTGTCGTTCTTCTCAGAAAGAACGATCGCTCTCATATGCTCTTCTGCTCTCTCTGTTTTGACAATCTTCTACGTGATTCCTTTTCTTCACATTTGCTTCATCAAGTGGTTGTTCAGGTGCTCTGTGCTTCTTCGGTGTCCGCGCACATCAGAGTTTCGGGATCTAGCCGGATGTTGTACCTTAGAGGAGTGAGCATCGGTTGAAAGCCCTGCCGGAGGGTGGTGCAATTTCTTTAGGGCAGTGACCACACGCCTTACTCAGGCTCGATTCTAAACTATATATTTTCTCTCCTCTATTTCTCATCCCCTCCATGCAATTTTATTATTATTGCTGTTTATATATATATATAGAGAGAGAGATATGCTGTTTTCTGCAAAATTTTAAAACAAAAAATTACAGTATTTTGTATATTAATATAGGAATATATAAGTAAATATTCTAACAATTCATGCACAAAATACCCGCCTGAAAATGTACTCCGAAGGTTTTTTTTGCGCATGAATGTTATGAAATGTGAACTTCAGGGGAGGTAAATGTTATGTTTTGTAACATTGAGGTGAGATTTTTGTAATTTCAATAATAAGAGGGGTGCAATATGTAATTTTGCAAACTTAGAGGGGAGGTCCCGGTAAATGGCCCTAAAAAATATTGAAAATTATTAACAAAGTAATCAAAACAAAAAATAACAATCTCAGACGTTTGTTGTTCTCTAGACAATACTGTGTGTAACATTAGAGCGCGTTTGCCATCTCATGCGGGCGGCTAAGTCTCTATTTGCGATGGCTATGACGGTAGAAAAAGCAGTGGTGAGAAATTGCTCTCTCTGCGTATTGATTTTGCAAATATTCTTCTACTCAGTACTCTGCCTGTTTTTAGCGACCATTGATGATCGAGATCAAATGTAGTCTCGCATACAAACGATGAAATACTCGCTCTTGCACCGCAATAAACACACATGCACACACACTCTTACATACGCCCACCAAATAAGTGTACACGATTAAGGTAAGAAGTGCATAGTCCCTTTCTCACAAAATTGGCATATGCTTCCTTGTGTTTGTTAATGGGACGAAAAATGGCGACTAGAAACTAGAAAGTATGATATAGATAGTGCCCATCGTAAGCTGGAAGTGCAGCTACCAATTAACCAAAGAAGAGGAAGACGAGAATTCAAGAAGGCCCGAGACGAGCAAACTTTACCAAAATTCGAAGGAGCTTATTCGTTATACTACGAAGGTAGGGCATGCAAGTCCAGTGGCAAGAGATCGCCAAAAAACACATTTACTGAACCCCTGATATGTTGTCTCGACCTTCAACATAATTTCTACGAAGGTTCTTGACAACCTTCAATTGCACACAATTTTTCTTCTTTAGAATTCCTCCAAAGACGCAAAGTATCCCTCTTCTACAGTTGTTGATTGCAACATAATTCACAAACATGTGTTTGTTTACTTAGGCTCCGTTTGGCATGACGGTGGTGGTCGTGAACGTGGTGATAAAATCGTCATTCATGAACGGACACCTAAGAAATTTCATCGATTTTTATGCTCAAGTGGATGAAGTTTCTTAGGTGGGCGTTCATGAATGACGGTTTTACCACCGCGTTCATGACCGCCACCACTGTACCAAACGGAGCCTTAGGCTTCGTTTTGTACGACTTTTTTGCTCTGCTGAGTTTGGGCGAAAATGCCACCATTATATAATGCATGTTTGGCAAGACAATGGTTATGACCGCCACCAAGAAAAGAAAACTAGTTTAGAACATAAAAGCGGACGAATTTCCTTGGGTGAGGTCGGGCGTTCACGAACGACTGTTCATAACCACCGTGTTCCTGACCACCACCATCGTGCCAAACGGAGTTGCAAAGATTCTTGAGTGGATGTTCGCTTTAGAACTATCCCAATGACCGAGATGTCATAATTAGAGCAAGTATAATTGGCCTAAGACAGTTCATGTTTTTTAGCACTTCAATTTGTTGATCTCCGCGAGAAGTTTTTTGAAAAATCTTGGTACCCCAATAGGATTACATTCTCGAGTTGTTCTCGTGTTTTAATTGCAAGGCTTCTTCGTTCATTATATTTTGTTGTTTGAATGTTTAGATATCATTACTCCGACAACACATTGAGGATTGTTCTCATGTTTGAATGAGGGCTCTGTTCTTTTTATTTCGTTTGTTTTAATGAATTTGATCATTTGTAGCCGTTATCAATCCCGTACATCCGCTCGGAGGAGGGAAGTTATTCAGTCTGGAGAAGAGAGAATATTCGGGATCACTCATATCAGGCAACGTGACCAACCTCAATCTCGACATAAAAATACATTTCACTTTTCCCGAATCGAACAACTACTATTAAAACCCGAACTTAGATTTGAAAACGGTGTCCGGAACCAAATGGGAGTGAGACGTTTATAACCAAAAGAAGTTTTTCGTACGCAAAGCGCATGGGAGCATGATGCACGGATTCCATGCTCGCCGTCCGATCCAAACAACTCACGCCTATTTTTTTATTTTCTCCGTGTTTTGCTGGCGGTCCGATCCCAAATCTGACCGTCAAATTTCCCCATACGATAAGAAAGATACGCGTGCGTACCTAAATATTTCTCCCGGGTGGGCCACCCGCGGCCCACTACTAGTTTGCTCTATAAGAGAAATCCTAACCGCCCAAAATGTTTTTTCTTAACGTGGCATTCTAAGATTGACCGGATGGGTGCGCTCAGACTATTTATAAGTTTTCCTGGAAGCAATGGCCCTAATAAACCCTGAAGTGGCTCTAGGTCTAGGGTTTACGCTCTAGCGTTCCTCCGCTGTCTGCTACTCAATTCCGCCGTCTTCTACTTCGGATCCGGTGAATATCTTCAGCGCTAATACGATTTTGATTTTCTCCCGAAGTTTAGTGTTCGTTCACTGACTGGCATTCTGGATCAGAGCAGCGGCGTTCTTCTACCAACTCTATGATGTTCTGATTATGCGTTTTTCATTTTCCAGGTTTAATAAGCAGCTGCCATGAGACCTCCAAGAGGTACTCTACTTGTATAACCTTTGCTGTATATTTTGTCGGCCAATATTGTAACCTTTGCTGACTCTCAATCATGGCTTCCAGGCGGTGGATTCAGGGGTCGGAGTGATGGAGGCGGTAGGGGCCGTGGAAGAGGCGGTGGAGGTAGGGGCGATGGTAGAGGGGGCGGTAGAGGTCGTGGTGGCGGCGGCGGCCGAGGAGCTGGCCGTGGAGGTATGAGAGGGAGAGGAGGCCGAGGAGGGATGAAGAGCGGAAACAGAGTCGTGGTGCAGCCCCACCGACATGATGGTGTTTTCGTGGCCAAGGGCAAAGAAGACGCACTTTGCACAAGAAACTTGGTCACCGGTGAATCTGTATACGGCGAGAAGCGTGTTTCTGTTCAGGTAATTGCTTCAATGCTGTTACAAAGCTTGTTTGAATCTCACTTCTCTCATAAGGACTCTCTCTACTATTGTTATATTGTTCTTTCTTGTTCATTGGTCATGTTGTTTCTCCTTGCAGAATGAAGATGGTACCAAGGTGGAATACAGAGTTTGGAATCCATTTCGGTCAAAACTGGCGGCAGCCATTCTTGGAGGAGTTGATAATATTTGGATTGTAAGTGAACATAGATATTACTGAAGTTGATTGTAGCACATTTCTTCGCTCAAGTGTTTCCTTCGATTAAAGCTTTATCTTCTGTCTATATATATTAGGTTGTATGATTTATAAACATTGACACAATGTACACCATTTCCATATAGTGAAATGTTGTGTGTACATCTGAAGCTTAGCATTGCATCTAAATGGCTTAAAAATAATAATTTTAGCATTCATCACTTCAATGGTTAATTGACACTTTGCACCTTAGTGACCCTAGAATATCATGCTTTTGGCACATTGCTCCCCGAATCTTTAAATTTGGCATATTGCACTCTCCAAATACCTTTAAATTTGCATTTGACACCATATGCTGAATTTTGAGGGGTATTTTGCACCACTGAAATTTGAGATCTACTAAAATTTGTTTAATTTACATGATCAAGCAATAGATAAATTCAAAAAACTGTATAAAAAGATAGAATATGAAGGTATTTGGTGGGTGAAATGTGAAAAATATCCCTCAAAATTCAACCTAGGATGCAAAATGCCAACTTAAAGATATTTGGAGGGTGCAATGTGCCAAATTTAATGATTCACAGTGCAATGTGCCAAAAGCATAATATTTGGGGGTGCAAAATGTAAATTAGCCTTACTTCAATAATCCTAATTACACCTGCCAAGCTTTCTGTTTGAGCAAGTCTAGTATTTATGCATTCATCTATATATAATTATGGACGACGAAACTACAGGCACTCAATAAATCGCAAATAAATCGCAAACTATGAGAAGGGGATTTTTGATAGCAACGTAACCCTAGGTAATTAATGCAAGAAAAAAATCCCCTTCTCACATACAAACTTATGGGGCCCACTTATTTGCGATTTATTTGCGGTCTCTTGAGTGTCTGTGTAGTTTTATCCTGTAATTATAATACTTATATTTGCAACTTATAATCGTATGTACATGTTTATTTGGATCATGTTATTAATAATGCTCTTGTTTTAACTTTCTGTAGTCCGTTTTCTCATTTCATTGTTGTAACATAAAAAATATCTCATATCGTAACCTTTTGCTCTGTTCTTTATATTTCCAGTTCACTTTTGGATCTTAGAAAATATAATATATTTTCTGTCCTTTGACTTTCTATTGTTTTTACCGTCTCCAAAAAAAACTTGATCTTTTCTAAACTTTCATTAATGTTCTTCATTTATAGACACCTGGTGCACGAGTACTCTACTTGGGAGCTGCTTCAGGAACCACAGTATCGCATGTTTCTGACATTGTCGGACCGGTAATTCTCTCTGTGAATTTTTCTAGGTTCAATTTCATTTTATTACAGTGTGATACTTAACCTCTTTGTGCGAGGCAGACTGGCATGGTGTACGCTGTTGAGTTTTCCCATAGAAGTGGTAGGGACTTGGTTAATATGGCGAAAAAACGCACCAATATTATTCCCATAATTGAAGATGCTAGGCATCCTGCAAAATATAGAATGCTAGTTGGAATGGTGGATGTTATTTTCTCTGATGTTGCTCAGCCTGATCAGGTACCTGTTTTTATTCACCATGTTTTGGTTAATTCGCAATCACCAGCATTGCCAGCTTTTTAACTTGATCTATTTGATTCTTCTTTTTGTTTATTCAGAAGCCATTGATTTGTTGATTTTTATTCACGTGATTTACTTCGGCATTCCGAATCTATTTTTTTTTCCACTATTTTTGCATTACAATGATGTTTGAGCTCCGACAAAAATCTTGTGAATTTGAAGTCCTATTTTCACTGAATATTCTTCTTCGCAGATATTTTTTTCTTTCCTTCAATGAGTGTAAGGATTGATACACATTGAGCGAATTTTGTATTTTGCTGCATATTTGAGGACGTCGTCATGGTAGCAGATAGTATTTGTCGATTTGATGATGTCTTCTACATTATTTACACATTTTTTTGCACATGTGATCAGCACATGATGAGTTACTCGGATTCCCCTTCAGGACATGTACTGATGATGAAAATTTGAGTTTCTGATGCTATTAAGCACACCAAATCCACATCTTCTATTGATGTTTATGTGTACATATATTTACTTTGCTTGAGATTTCTTACATTTTATTTTGATAATGTCTTGGGAATATTTTTCAAATGACAAGCACATGAATACATTTAGTTTTAATTATATTTTTCAGTTTGAAGATCATAACAGCATCTTTTTTGTTGAATTTATTATACTGTTGAAAATAAGCTTTACACGATTCATCTTAGCTGTTGAAGTTTTATGCATACATATGTTCCTTAATGTTTCTGATTCTAGTTTGTCTTCATTTTTCTTCAATTTTATTAGGGGGTCATGATGCTTATTTGTTCTTACAGGTTTCTTTTTTCAATGACATGATTATATTCATCTAATGTTTAGCTTATACTATCACCATGGGATGACATTAACTGCATGCTTAATTAGATTTCATTTATAAACAAAGACTGCAATAAATTAACAGTTTTCTAGCTTTGGCCTTGTTCTTTATTTTCCTAGCTGGTCAAGGAAGCCATATCTGTTCACTATGTTTCCCCCCTTGTCTTTTTTGGTGTCGAGTTTGCATGGTAAATGCGCTTTCAAGTTCACCAATGGCATCAAACATTCGCCGGTTTCATTCATTTAAAAAAAAGTACAATTCAAGGTCAAATACTTATGTGTTAGAATATATGTTGGTCTGCGTTTATCCTTGTATTTCTCCCCTCCTTATATAAGAGGGGTTGTCGTTTATTCAATGAAAAAAGATATATCATTTCTCTTTCCCCTGTTTTAACATGGTATCAAAGCCCGATGGCGTGACCTAGCCGTTCCGTCCGATCCCGTCGCCTGTTCCGACTCCCGTCGCCGTTCCGATCCCGTCGCCTAATCCTCGGCAACCCTCGCTCGCCCGCCTCCAGCTAACACCGCCGCCTCCAGATCCCCCCCCCCCTTCCGACTCCTCTCCGCTTCCCCCTTCTCCTCCTTTTTTTCCCGACATCCGAACCCGTCGGCTCTGCGCTGGATTAGCCGACGGGATGCCTCTTCCGGCGATCTTCCTGTGGTCCGATTGAGCTGAAACTTTGGAAAAAGTTTCGCTTTCCCCTCCTTATCAACATATTTGATTCTTGGTGGTTTTTAACGGTTGGTTCTCCAGGGTTTCAGATCTACGATTTCTCTCCGTGTTCAACCGATGTTCTTCTTCCTCCGGAAGTTCAGATCTATGATGCTCTAAGTTCCTTCTATTTCATTGGAGCTTTCTTCTTTGTTGGTGCCATGTCAGACGTTGATTCCGGTGCTTCCGGTGCTTCCGGTAATTCCGGTGCTTCCGGTGCCTCCATGACCCCCGCTGGATCTGCCCGGGTTGGTTCTGATCATAGTTTTTCTCAACTCACTACGATTCGTCTGGATGACACCAACTACCTATCTTGGTCTCGTTCGATTACTTTGGCCTTAAAGAGTCGGCGTCTCTTTGGCTATGTTAGTGGAGACACTCCGGCGCCTGCTCGCACCTCTGCTACATGGTCTCAATGGGACTCTGAAAACTCCCTGGTCATGTCCTGGCTCACAAACTCCATGCAGGAGCCCATTGCTCGGAATTATCTTCTTCCTTGACACTGCTGCAGACATCTGGAAACGTGCTGAATCTACTTACTCCCGCAAAGGGAATGCGGCACAAATCTACCATCTCCGCCGACAGTTGTTCCATCTTCGTCAGGGCGATCGTCCTCCTTCTGCCTACTATTTGGAGTTTACCCAACTCTACCAAGAGTATGACCATTTTGAGTCTCTTGCAATGGTCTGTGATGCTGATGCTCTCTTATTAAGGGCCCGTGATGATCGCAACCGGGTGTTCGAATTTCTCCAGGGGCTTCATCGCGATTTTGATCAGATTACTGTGCAGATTTTGGGCCGTGTTCCCATTCCTTCCTTACCTGAGGTCTTCAACATTATTCAGCAGGAGTTCGATCGTCGACAGTCCTGGAACATGACCACCACTCCTGAGGGCTCAGCTTTAGTAGCTCATCCACCCACTTCTGGTAGCAGGGCTTCTCGTGACTTCAAGCCTCGTGCCACGGATAAAGACCATCTCATTTGCGATTATTGTGGCAAGCCCCGTCATACTCGGGATACATGTTTCAGTCTGCACGGCTTCCCTCCTGGATTTTCTACTCGTGGGGGTTCTTCTTCCCGTGGGGGGCGTGGTCGTGGACGCACTCCTTGCCGTTCACATCACTTTGCCCATCTGACAGAGATTCCTGAGAGCAGCTCTCCTGGTCTTATTGGACCTCCTCCTGCACCTATGTCCTCTTTTTCCGCTGATGAGATGCAGACTCTACGACGCTTGATGCAGGGCCTTGTTACTGAGCCGGTTACTGCCTCTTCTTCCTCATCTGCCCTTGCCCATTCAGGTATCCCAGGTGCTCACTCTGCTACTACTAGCCCCTCTCCTCATTGGATTATCGACTCCGGAGCTACTGATCATATGACTGGATCAACTTCAGGTTTTGTGTCTTATTCCCCTCTCTGGCAGAGATAAAGTGAGCATCGCTGATGGATCCTTTTCCTCTATTGCTGGGAAAGGGTCCATACCTTGTTCCTCTCTCACTTTATCTTCTGTTCTCCATGTTCCAAATTTCACCCGCAGTTTACTTTCTGTTAGTCAGCTGACTAATTCTCTTCAATGCTCAGTCACCTTTTTTCCCTCTTATTGTGTTTTTCAGGATCTGAAGACGGGGAAGGCGATTGGGTCTGGTAGCTTGCAGGACGGTCTGTATGTGTTTGATCCCTCCAACGGGTCTACCTCTTCACACGCTCTTCATGCCACCCAGTCATCCCAGCTGCTCACCTGGCATCGTCGTCTTGGCCATCCCTCTGTTGCTACAATGCAACGCCTTTTATCTACTTTTCCCTCTAGTTGTTTTAAAATTTTTGTTTGTGATGTATGTGACGTTGCCAAACATCATCGTCTCCCTGTTAATCATGTTTCTTTACCTAGTACTATTCCTTTTCATATTGTGCATACTGATGTGTGGGGGCCTTGCCTTATTGGATCTCTGTCTGGATGTCATTGGTTTATTTCCTTTATTGATTGTTTTTCTCGCACGACATGGGTTTATCTCATGAAACATAAGCGTGAAGTTTTTTCTATCTTTCAAAGATTCCATAAGATGGTCTCTACTCAGTTCTCTGCATCTATAAAAATTTTACGCAGTGACAATGGTCGAGAGTATATCAACTCTTCCTTTGACCACTATCTTACTACCCATGACATTATTCATCAAACTTCTTGTGCTCACTCCCCGTCTCAGAATGGGGTTGCCGAGCGAAAGAACCGTCACTTGCTGGATGTTGCTCGGTGCCTTTTGTTCACCATGAATCTCCCTAAGTTCTACTGGGGGGACGCCGTCCTTACAGCGGCCTATCTCATTAACCGTTTGCCCTCTCCTGTCCTCGGAAACCAAACTCCTCTCCACACCTTAGGAGTTTCCCCGACATTCTCTCTTCCTCACATATTTGGGTGTATGTGCTTTGCCCACATTCCCTCTCCTGGAAGGTCTAAACTCGACCCCCGCGCCCTTAAGTGTGTCTTCATTGGTTATTCCCCTACTCAAAAGGGGTATAAATGCTATCACCCTCCTACTCGTCGGACCCTTGTCTCTGCTGACGTTACATTTCGTGATTCTACACCGTATTATGCGGACTCACTTCAGGGGGAGCCTGCTGTTGAAGTGAGTCCTCCTACCTTCTCCCTTCCGATCCCTCCTTCATATACTTTATCTTCTAGCGAAACTATCAAACCGGTTGATCCCCCGGTTGATCATCTGATTGATTCTCCTGTTGCTCCTCCCGTTATCTCTTCTCCTCCGTCTATCCGTCCCTTACAGGTATACACCCGAAAGCGTAAAGGTCGTAACACATCGGCTAATTCCATGCTCCCAGACCCTATGCCAACTCTGTCAGAAGATCTCTCCCACCATGAAGGTACTCGATTGAACACTCAACATTCTTTATCTCAGTATGTTTCTTATGACACTCTGACTCCTTCTTATAGAGTGTTTGTGTCATCCCTTGCATCTGTCCCTATTCCATCTACCTGGCAGGAGGCTCTTGAACATCCTGATTGGAAAAGGGCGATGATTGAAGAAATGACAGCTTTGGAGAAAAATAATACTTGGGAGTTAACAACCCTTCCACATGGGAAGAAAATTGTTGGTTGTAAGTGGGTGTTTGCCGTGAAACAGAATTCCAAAGGTATTGTGGAACGCTTCAAAGCAAGATTAGTAGCGCGGGGGTATACTCAAACTCTTGGCATTGACTATCAAGAAACCTTTGCTCCAGTGGCAAAGATGAATTCTATTCGGGTCCTGCTTTCATGTGCTGCGTGCAAAGGCTGGGATCTCATCCAATTGGATGTTAAAAATGCCTTCCTTCATGGCAATTTGGAAGAAGAAGTGTATATGTCCCTTCCACCCGGTTTTGCCCCTCAGGGTTCGGATGGGAAAGTTTGCAAATTGAAGAAGGCACTCTACGGTCTGAAGTAATCCCCGAGGGCGTGGTTTGGGCGGTTCCATAGCGCCATGGTCTCCCTGGGATACAGACAAAGTCATGCTGACCATACGTTGTTTATCAAAAAGAGTGCCAACATGTTAACAGCCTTAATCGTCTATGTTGATGACATCATCATTACAGGGGATGATATTGATGAAGTAAAAGCTTTAAAGAAACATTTGGCACAAGAATTTGAAGTAAAAGATCTTGGCAAACTAAAGTATTTTCTGGGGATTGAAGTTGCCAGATCTAAGAACGGTATTTTCATCTCTCAACGAAAGTACATTCTTGACCTCTTAGAACAAATGGGTTTGAGTGGGTGTAGACCTGCTGACACTCCTATGGAGGTTAACCACAACCTTGGAAGAGATGATGGTGATCCTATAGAAGATGTTAAAGGTTATCAAAGACTTGTGGGGAGATTAATCTACTTGTCTCATACTCGACCTGACATTGCATACGCCGTTGGAGTTGTGAGCCAATACATGCATTCCCGAAGGCCAGACATCTTGATGCAGCCCATCGAATCTTGAGATACTTGAAGACTTCACCTGGAAGAGGAATCCTCTTCACCCCCAATTCTGACCTGAATATCGAAGTTTATACTGATGCAGACTGGGCAGGAAGTGTTGAAGATAGACGATCCACGTCTGGGTATTGCTCATTTATTGGGGGGAATCTTGTCACTTGGAGAAGTAAGAAACAAAATGTTGTCTCCAGGTCTAGTGCTGAGGCTGAATTTCGCGCCATGGCACATGGCATTTGTGAAGGACTTTGGCTACGCTCCCTCATGAGTGATCTGGGGTTGAGTGAAACTACTCCTATTCGGTTGTACTGCGACAACAAGGCTGCTATTAGTATTGCCAACAATCCTGTTCAGCATGACCGCACAAAACACATTGAGGTGGACAAACATTTCATTAAGGAACACATTGAGAAGAAGATCGTATGTATTCCCTTTGTTCCCTCAGAGGGCCAACTAGCAGACATTCTTACAAAGAGTCTTGGGGCGAACATTCACTATGGTTTGATTGACAAGTTAGGCATGAGAAATATAACATGCCCAACTTGAGGCGGAGTGTTAGAATATATGTTGGTCTGCGTTTATCCTTGTATTTCTCCCCTCCTTATATAAGAGGGGTTGTGGTTTATTCAATGAAAAAAGATATATCATTTCTCTTTCTCCTGTTTTAACATTACGCTAACATAGTTTTATGGGTTTGATTAAATTTTGGAAGTTTCAAATGGTCCTCCGTGTGCATTTCTTTTTATGCAGATTTTTAATTTGCTAGGCAACTGTTAGAATCTACCATATTCTTGTTATAATCTTGAAAATAAAATCCCTTGCAGGCGTGGTTGAGTTTTAAATTCTGTTAAACTCTTCGAGAAATTTGTATTTTGTTAATTTTTTGAAATGTGTTTTAGCCCTCTGGACTCTGGAGTGCAATTTAATTTGGTGATATTTATAGCTGGATAACCTTGCATGTGTTTTACCATGATAATGACTTATACTTTGGTTTCTTAATGTTATGAGAGACGGTGCACGTGCGGCCACGACAGTGCCCCGGCCGGGACAGTGCCCCGACCGCGACAGTGCCCCGGCCGCGACAGTGCCCCGGCCGCGACAGCTCTCCAGACGTTCGCGGCCAGAGTATTGCGCTCATTAAAAAAAATGAGCACATCCAGAGTATTGCGCTCGGGAGTCGCGAGCATCAGGAGCGTTGCCATGCCGGAAAATTGTCATTGTCGGGGCACTATCCCACAATAGTGGGGTCGGCTATATAGATCATTTGTCGATATTGCGCTTTCTTTAGTCATAATCTCACTAATGCCTAAGTACGATTGACGTCTTTACTTATAGTTTCATTCTAAGTCTTTTTTGGTCTTATCCCGTTTAATATGCCTGGTAGCTAAATCTCACAACACCTAACAAGTGCCTCTAATGGTTTCCTTTGTATTTTTCCGAACCATCTTAATCGAGCTTCTCACAACTTCTCTACAATTGGTGCCATTTTGTCTTATCCCTCGTACATTTATTTCTAATTTTATTCGGCATCGTGTGTACACACATCTACCTAAGCATTCTCATTTCCGCAACTCCCATTTTTTGCTCTTGCACATAATTCACTGCCCAACACTCGGAATCGTAGACTCTCCATATGTATCACATCTTTATCTACACCTCCATCATTTTGAACTATCGATCCTAGATATTCAAAGCACTTACTGCGGGAAATATCTTGGTCACCCAACTTAATGATGTAGTCATCCGTCCTTGCATTATTAAATTTAAGCTTCATATACTCTGTTTTTGTCCTGTTCAACCTAAAACTCTTTTGTTTTTTCTAAAGTGTGTCGCCAAGATTCAAGTTTCGCGTTTACATCCTTGCGTGTCTCATCGACTAAAACATTATCATCTGCAAATAATAAACACCAAGATATTGCTTGTTGAATGTCCGATGAGCTCATCTAAGACAAGGGTAAAGAGATAAGGGCTTAAAGCTGACCCTTGATGTAAGCCAACAATGATAGTGAATTCCCGTGTTAATCCTCGAGATGTCCTCACCCTCATCTTTGAATTTGTATACATATTCTTGATTACGTCAATATATGATACATTTACATATTTATTTTCTAAGACTCTCCATATGACCTCTCTTCGAACCATATCATAAACCTTTTCAAGATGATAAAAAACATATGCAAATCTGGTTTTTTTTCCGATAGTTGTCAATGGGTCTCCTCAAGAGGTGTATAATTTTCATGGTCGACCGCCCTGACATAAATCCAAATTGATTCTTCGAGATGCTAGTCTTTCGCTTTTTCTTCTCTATTACTCATTTGTTAGGATTGCGGGTAAATTTAATCAACACCAATTGCAGCAGCAATCACAAAGTTCACAATTTGCTTTATATTAAAAAGCTTGGGAAACCCTCATTGGGAATAAAACCCAAGCATAACCTGCCACCACAATAATACAATGCAATAATAAAGAGAGGACTACGTGCTCCGCTTGACCCTCTACCGGCCAATACTACGAAGCATCCCTACATGCATTCATCACAGAGACTAGCGAGCATTGATTAGCCACTACTTGGCTAATACCTCAATGCTCCCCTAGAATACAAGAAAGTACAGTAGGAGGTGTAGGGTTTGAGAGGGTGCGAAACCTCGGCTATGGATCGTAGCCGTAAACGTGCTGGAGCAAGCGGGAAGAAATCCCTAATCCTTCACAGTCGGCCCCAATCTTAGGGCTTGAGATCCAACCCTCTAGCCGACACAACAGGAAGTGCTCCTTGTTCCTCGCCTAGGCCGTAGCTAGCTGGAGATGTCTCCTCTCCTCCACGGACGTCGTCGCTGACTCCGCCAAGATCGGCTCCAGGAATCGCCCGGAATGCCCCCGTCCTCTTCTCCCGTTCCAGCTACTATCGGGATCGAATAAATTTCTAACCGAACCGGCTGCTCCATGCGATATACAAGAGAGCCCTAGACCGGTTCAAATAAACCGGTCCAGATCAGGACCAAACCAAAACATCATTCTCATAATTTCACGATATAACTCGTTAATTTAATTTCTCTATAATTGACACAATTGATTCTCCGCAACCGTTCCCCAGCCGTGACAGTGCCCCGACCGCAACAGTTTCCCGGCATGACGGCGCTCGCGACTCCCCGAGCCCATTAAAAATCGAGCACAACCAGAGTACTACCTAAGATGTGTTGACGTATGATCTCATTAAAGATTATTATGATTATGAGCTAAATTAATAATAGTAGTGTATAGAATATTTACATCAAGAAACATCATATTAATCAAGAAATGTGTTTCTAGGACATGTTGAAAAGGTTAGTAGAACAAAAAACTATTACATGACATGCAATTTCAGGGAGCTCTATTAAGAAGCAGCTTCTCTTTTTATACATAAACAAACAAGTACTGAATATAATTTCGGCATTTACTGGAAAGCAAGTCCTTCAGGAACTTGGTTGATTTGTTATATTTTTTGTTTAGTATTAATAATAATGGTGTTTGTTGTACAGGCAAGGATATTGGCCCTGAATGCTTCATTTTTCCTGAAGAATGGCGGCCATTTTGTCATTTCCATCAAGGTACTACTAGGGGTGCAACTTGGATCGGTTCGGTTCGGTTCCACCCAAAACCAAGAACCGATCCATGTATGAACCGGTTCTAAACTTTTGGAACCGGAACCGACCCACGGTCCTAAAGTATAGAACCGGATCCGAACCGCTTGCTTTGGTTCGGTTCCGGTTCGGTTCTCGGTTCTACCTATTTCTCAAAAGAATTAAAAAAATGTCTCTTTCAACTTATGATTATTTGTAATACAACTACCAATGTCTCAGAATAATTTATCATGATTCTCTATAATATTGAAGTCATGCAACTACATGAGTACAATACCTATTCTCTTTAGCCATACGACTATATTCTCAATTATTTTCTCGTATAAGTGATATGACTATAATAGTTGTTTCAATTTTTTTTTAGCATTGATATTCGGTTCTCGGGTCGGTTCTGGTATTATGAGAACCGGACCCGAACCGAGCCTATTTGGAACCGACCCAAATCATTCGGTTCCGGTCCGGTTCTCGGTTCTTCGGTTATTTTTGCACACCCCTCCGTACTACTATCTATCTGCTTCCTCTTAATTCTGCTGTTCCACGTGCTATTACGATGAAGCAGCAGGCTAAACCAACTCTGTATTTGATGTTGGCAGGCGAACTGTATCGACTCGACGGTGCCGGCGGAGGCGGTGTTTGCGCAGGTTGTGAAGACTCTGCAGGTGGATCAGTTCAAGCCCTCCGAGCAGGTTACTCTCGAGCCTTTTGAGCGCGACCACGCCTGCGTCGTCGGCGGTTACAGGATGCCCAAGAAACAGAAGGCAGCCGCCTAAACAATGAAGATTTTTGAGCGCCAGGTGGCAGCATCTCAACACAGCCTTGCTGTAACCGTGTTTTTTTAATCATCATTTGTTGTAATTCTGTTCCTACAATTTTGCTACCGTGACTTGTCCTGTTCAGTTAGTGCACCTGCTTCATTCGTTTTATCTCCGGAATTTTGACAGTTTTGTTTATAAACCATCATCATGGTTCAATTTAAAAAAAAATATTTTCACAAAAGAAATTACATTAAATTTATTTTTTGGACTACTTATAGTTATTATATGTAATATATATTCAAAAATGGTAAATAATGTAAGCATGGCATAGTGGTTCTTGGTTCAAAACTTGATGACCTCAATATACATATATTTTGCTATAATTTGTTATTTGGACAGAAAAATTTATTTAAAATGTAAATATATTTTCTATATTTAAATGTATTGTATTACAATTCATTAAATATATATATATATATTTAAACATCTTTTTTTTTATATTTAGATAAATTGCACATAAAAATTATTAAAAATATGATAATAATTTAAAAAACTTGAAATTAATATACTATGGACATACTTTTTCTATGTATGCTAAATATATATGGCTACACGTAATTGTGGAGGTCTACCTACATGTGCAAAAAATGTATCGCGCTATAAAAATAGTATGTGATTATCTATCAACAGTTGATATCGTATTAGGATTTTCTCTACTTGAGTTCAAATGGATAATATTTATTTTATGGTTTAGATTAATTTGTGGTGATTGGAGAGGTCACTAATCCCATCTTCTTGTATATTTCCTTTAATTAAAAAATTAAGCTCATTTAGATATTTAGGTTTGTGTAACACACGGTGATCATAATTGATCATCATGCGGGAGCAAAAACAGCCGCATGATCCGTGATTTCAACGGTGTAGATTGTTTACGAAAATATATGGTCGCATTTGTGTAATACAATCGTATTGAAAAGTGATCAATCAAGTGCTCAAATTTGTGCTGTCGGAAGTATACTACGAGATCGGGGGTCACACAACATGATTTAAGGTGGGTTACACACCAACATTTTTTTTTCAAATGGAGATGATCCCGATCCCTCGATATCTTGTGTACACAAATTAGTTTACGTTTGTGCCTACTAAATAATTATTTTTGTCATTTTATTTAACATTTGGGAGTTTTTTGCAAAATGCACATGCCTAAGCTTGCAAAAGAAATTATGTTCTTCAAATGAAATAATTGCTTAGGTGGTTATAGCATCGGAAGATTCATAAATATAGACTATGTAGTTTATACGCTACATTTTACATTTATATTGTACTTAAGGTGCTTATAAATCTGGCTTTGATGGTTTTAGATCGGGTTAATTTCGGTCAAATTTGGACCGGACGTATTGACCCAAATCGGCACTGGCCACCGTATCCCCTTCCTCCACCGAACGCCGGCTCACCGCCGTCTGCGGAAGCCTGCTTCACGTCTTCTTCTTCTTCCGGATTTAAATTAGTGCCCTATCAGCTTCTCTATTCTTCGGCTACTGTGTGCTTCTCTTCATTAGTATCTCCACCTCACCTCCAGACCTATTGTTCGCGTTGCCGGCGTTATCCGAGCAATTAAGTGCATGCCCCGTATCCTATTTTGCATATAATACCCCGATACTGGAAATTTTGATGGTCGTGCCTTCAGGTTCAGGATGAATGACTTGTTCGGATAGTAGCAATGCTTCGAAGACCTAATCAAAGATTTATCAAGCACTGCGAGCAACTTTCCGCAAATGTTGCGCTAAGCCATCTGAAATATTCTATATGCTTGTTTTCCACTAGTTCTGTAGCATTATCGGAGCATGTAGAGCTACTTGAAAGGCGCTGAAGATCAGAGAGGAAGCCATTGGTGACCAGCATCAACGAGCTCAAACGTGCTGCGAGATTGCAGAAGAAACTACGGTGTGCTGTTCGTGAGATTATTCTCAAGCCCCCTGAAAATGGGCTTTTGGTGAAGAGCTTGATCCCTGTCACCCACAAAGTCTATGATGCAAGGAAAGAGCTCTATGATTGCGTCTCTTTGGTCATGAAGAATGTCCATGTTCACGTGTGCAGGTAAAATTTGTATTGTTTTCCTAAAACCTGATTGAATCTAGATTTGGTTTAGTTGAATAGTTTGTGTGCCCATTATTTTCTTAGTACTACTAGCTTTCAATGAACTCAACTACTCTGTAGGATATTACTATTAATCAAAATGCTTCCCCTTGCTCCATTTGCAACTGTGATATGTCTATAACTTGTAGATTTGGTGTAAAGTAAATGTGGATGGGGCGTTACATGAACAATGTCATCAATATCCACTATCCAAAGTCACTGTGAGAGAGACATGAGATACCTTCTATGATAGGGATCAAATCTTTGTTGGAGGCTGAGTCCAGAAGCAGCACTCAGAGCAGGTGGCGGGGTGTCTTCCGAGTGGAAGAGGACCGATGGAGTAACGTAATCGGAACAGAGTAGGAGAAGCAAAGGAGTTAGGAAAATAGATATATTGATATGCGATAACTTGATGCAGCAATGGTTTGGTATATATAGCCAAACAATTCTTAGAATACTAAGAGAACATAGTAATGCGATAACTAAATGTTGCTTCAGATTCCCCCATCAACCCCCCCTGAAACGCGGATCGGGATCATCTCCATTTGGGCCCCCAAATGGAGGTTCATTTCATGGTGAAGATTGATTCTCACTTTATCTAAAAGTGCATAATTTTTTGATTAAAATAAAATAAAAAGGATGGGATTAGTGAACCCATCCAGAGGGTTTTCATAACAGAGAGTTTTCATAACAGAGGGTTAATATACATATATTAGTAGCCATGAGGGAATCATAACAGAGACATTTTTCATCCCAAACCTCTTGATGAGTTCTCTGGTGTATTTGGATTGAGTTATGAAAATGTCATCTGCATTTTGTCTTACTTGAAGACCAAAGAAATATGATAATTCCCCCATGCTACTCATTTCAAATCTTAACTGCATTAGGTAGGCAAAACTTTTGCAGAGAGATTGATCAGTTGATCCAAATATAATGTCATCTACATATATTTGTACTAGTAATAGCTGATTTTTATGTGCTCTTGTGAAGAGAGTTTTATCCACTTTCCCTCTTTCAAAGGAGTATTTCAGAAGAAAAGTGGATAAGGTCTCATACCAAGCTCTTGGAGCTTGCTTGAGACCATATAGTGCTTTATCTAGCCTATACACAAAGGAAGGAAAAGTTGGATTGACAAAATCTGGGGGCTGCTCCACACACTTTTTCTTGAAGAGTTCCATTGAGAAATGCACTCATCACATAGATCTGGTAGACTTTGATCTTCATGTGGGCAACATATGCCAGAAACATTATGATGGCCTCTAGTCTTGCTACTGGAGCAAATGTCTGGTTAAAGTCAATTCCCTCCTCCTGTCTGTATCCTTGGGCCACAAGTCTGGCCTTATTCCTGATTATGGCTCCTGTTGAGTCCATTTTTTTTTAATACCCACTTGGTGCCAATGACTGGGTAATTCTTTGGTCTTTCAACCAATGTCCAAACCTTGTTCCTCTGAAACTGTGTTATCGCTTCTTGCATGACAGATATCCAATGAGAATCACTGTCTGCTTCTTCAAACTTCTTGGGTTCATACTGAGAAAGAAAACATTGCAGCATTATCTCACTTGTGAGTTGTTTCTTTGTCCTGACTCCAACAGTCAAGTCTCCTATAACTTGTGTTGAAGGATGGTCTTTTAGAGTCATCCTGGATCTTGTTGAGTTATCTAGGGGACTCTCTTCTTCCGGAGGAACCACTTGCTCAGTGATAATGTGAGCTCCATCCTTATTCACTGGAATGATCTCTGTGGCTGGCAACTCAGGTGCTGCAGTTTCCTCTTCATCTGCTACAAAATCTTCATTATAATCAGTGTCAATCTTCTGCTTTTCTTTGTCTTGACATACTGATGGATGGTCCAACAAACTTAGCCTTTCAACTTGTTCTGCTAGCCGATCTTCTTCCTGCAAAGCAGTGCTGGTAGAAGTTTCTTTCCCCTTATAAAACATGCTAGCTTCATCAAAAACTACATGCACAGACTCCTCAATTTTGAGGGAGCATTTATTATAGCACCTATAGACTTTGCTTGATGAGGAATATCCCAAGAATATCCCATTATCAGTCTCCTTGTCAAATTTGGCAAGATGACTTTTCTCATTGTTGAGGATAAAACAAGTACACCCAAAAATCCTAAAGTAAGCGACTATAGGTGCCTTTCCCTTCAATAACTCATAGGGGGTCTTCAACTTAGTCTTATGTATGAGACTTCTATTCAGAACATAATTGACAGTATTTACTGCCTCAGCCCAAAAGAACTTATAAGTCAATTAGAGTTTTATTTTTTCCAATAATGTCCTTCTTGATTCAATTAGAGTTATATTTTTTTCTTTCAGCCACCCCATTTTGTTGGGGAGTTTTAAGAGCTGAAAAACTTTGTCTTATCCCTTCATCCTCACAGAATCTACACATTAACTGATTTTCAAACTCAGTACCATGATCACTTCTGATCACAGCAACCTGGGTGTTGAATTCAGATTGAATATGTCTAATGAATCTTGAGAGGATCTTGAAGGTGTCTGTCTTAGCTCTTAGAAAGAACACCCAGCTGAATTTAGAGAAGTCATCCACAATGACTAGAGTGTATGACTTATCTCTAATCCACTACAAGATATAGTCTCTACGACGATGTTTTTTTTGCGACGTTTTTGAAAGCGTCGCTGTTAGTTTTATATTTAACGACGATTTTTTTCATAAACGTCGTTAATGCAAAAAAATAGCATTTGCTACGTTTTTTAGGGAAAATGTCACCATACGTGTTTATCTCTTGTGACGATTATTTTTAAAACGTCACTAAAGTAATGTTTTTATTGTGACGTTTTTGAAAACGTCGTCGTTCGTTTACATTTAGCGACAATTTTTTTTTAAAACGTCGCCAATATAAAAATTTAGCATTAGCCATGCTTTGCATGAAAACACATCAGCATACATGTTTATCTTTCGTGACGATTTTTTTTAAAAACGTCATCAAAACACGTGATCTTCTGTCAAAAGTTGTTATCAAACATTTCAGAAGATCTTTTGTTAAAATGGATATAAGTGATTTAGTTATCATTTATCAAATGATTGAACATGAATCATGTCATGTACTTAGTGAGCATGATGCATGAAATACATGAAGTACGTATACGACACACATTTACGTATGTTTAAGTTGATGATATATATCAGCCTTATCTATATGCACACACCCATAACCATACACTTGGTTATGTGCGTACTCCAATGCTATGGGTAGTTTGCTATGCACACATGCACCCATAATCATGCGCTTGGGGCTATGCGCACCCCATGATGGCCGGATATTTTGCTATGCGCACATAACAATATATATGAATGCACACACCTGTGCATGCATGTACGATGGGGTATTTCGCTATGCGCTATAACCATATGCTTGGCTATGCACACCCCATGATGGGGTATTTAATTGCTATGAGCACCACCCATAACGTACTACGCTTGGCTATGCGCACCGTACCCTCATGATGGGGGTGTTTTGCTATGCGCATACCTATAATCATACGCTTGGCTATGCGCATCACCATGATAGAGTATTTTGCTATGCGCACACCCATCACCATACACCTGACTATCCGCACTCCCATGGTCTGGAGAAGGCTGCGGCAGACGGTGAGCGCGGCGTCATTGAATCTCCACAAACTTAAATGTTAGTGTTGGTACACATACATCATGTAATCATTCTTCGGGTTGCAGCTTAATGATCTCATCAATTTGTTACTATGGAATACCGGCCTTATGATCATATCAAACACTTGTTTTCGTAGGGAGAAGAAGCTACGTAGGTAAGGCACACTAGACAAATGTTCCAAGATAAGAGCATGACTACTCGCGATAACGACAAAGTTGTCTACGTACGTACGTACGTCGATGAGACGATTAGGTGAATATATAGTCTAAGATGAGAGATACCAACATCGTATCAGATGCCCCATATATACATAGAGTTTTCGAGGTTTCCACTACCTAACCTTGTATCAAATGCCCATACGCAAAGTTTTCGGGGGTTCCACTGCCTGGTGATGATCAGCGGATGGGGGTCAAGGGGGCAGCGTCCCCGACCAATTTCTTTTTGTATACTAACTCATCATTTATGATCATGCCAAAAAAATTACTAATAAAAAATCTGAAAATTATGGAGGGAAATTAAAAATTCCCCCCACCCCAAATTTATTTCATTTATTTCCTCAAGCCAGCCGACTCTTCACTCTGATCCCCCCACCCCAATGATCTCATCAAATTGTTACTATTGCATGAATACCCTATGATCATATCGAACATTTCTTTTTGTAGGGAGAAAAAACTACGTAAATAAGACACACGAGGCAAATGTTCTAAGATAAGAGCATGACTCACGATAGCGACGAAGTTGTCTACGTCGATGAGCCGATTAGTAGATGAATAGTCTAAGATGAGAGATCCCATCATCGTAACAGATGCGGCCCATATATTGAGTTTTCGAGGTTTCCATTACCCAACCTCGCATCAAATGCGGCCTATACGCAAAGTTTTTGGGGGTTTCGCTGCTCGGTCAATGGATGGGGGTCAAGGGGGCAGCGTCTCCGACCAAATTTTTTATATATTAACTCATCATTTATGCTAAAAAAATTATTATTAAAAATCTAAAAATTATGGAGGGAAATTAAAAATTTCCCCCAAATTCCTCCTCCCCACCCCAAATTTATTTCATTTATTCAGGCCGACTCTTCATTTCGCTGCTCACATATAACCTAGCTAGCAGTTGCTCGATCGCGTTCTTGGCGTCGTCGTGCTGCTCCCATCGCATTCTTGGCGTCGTCGTGCTGCTCCCGTCGCCTTCTTCCCGCCCGGCTCCTCCCGTCAGCCTCTTGCCCTCGCTTCCCCCAAACCCGAATCCTCGACAAAATCTTCTCCCGAATCCTCGACGTCGCTCTGCTCCTCACCCGAAGTATGTTGCGATCCCGTGCTGAATCCTTGTTGTCGTTGGTGGAGGATGGAGATAATGGGATGCCAGGTGGGTGTTGGGGAAGAGGAAGTGGCTGGGAGGAGAGCCTGGAGGAGAGGAGGAAGAAGAACAGGGGAAGAGGAGAACGGGAAACTGACTATTTCATTTCAGCGATAAAAAGATACAGTAAGCCGTGTCTGGCTATTTAACGCAAAAGTAAAATACGACCGTTGATATACTTCAACGGTACAATACATCTGAACTTATACAAAATACATATGCAGAGGATTAATCTGAACCGTTGCCTGGATCCTGCGGTGGCTGAGTCATGATGCCTTTCATTTGGTCGATGATGTCTGCTGGTCCCCATGTAGCCGGTTCTGGGCCGTTGGATATGCTTGGCGCCTGGGAGGTGGACAGTTGCCGATGATCTGCGCCATGGGGCTGCTCTGAGACCTTAACATTGCCGCCCTCATTGAAAACGCTGTCCTCAGCGTTTTGGTTCATCTTCCCTCCCTCGCTTCCGGGTAGCAGGAACGGTGCCGCCAAGGGGTCTGGAAGGAACTCTTTGGGCTCGATGTTCCCGCGGGGAGGGTCTCCAGTTACCGCGTCACTAGCCCCGATCGAAATAGCTGAAACGACAGTGGTGATGATGGGGAAGGACAGGATCCACCCTAGCTGAGATCTGTAACTCGCCATTTCTGCCGTGGTGCTGGGGGCGGCTGGTAACTCTTGCTCATCTCTCTTACCTTCGTCTAATTTGTTCTGATTGTCGCTGTTTCTGCTTGTTTGAGAGGGCTGTCCGTCGAGTTGTAGCAGCGTTTTTCTGCCGGGAGTCGTGCGTTTTCTTTGCGTGCCCCATGTAGCTGCTAGTGATCGTTGTTGCGTGGTTTTATCGTCTGGAAGTATTTTCCTTGGGCTCCTTTTCCGTTTGGTCTTCCAATTGAGGGCAATGATGTTGGACCCATCGTTTTCAATTTGCTGATTAATGGCTTCCTGCAGTAAGGGGTCGTTTCCCAGATTCGATACATCTTCCCATGTGCTGTCGGCTGGGGGAAGTCCCTTCCACTGTATCAGAGCTTGCGTTGTTACCTGTCCCCGCCGCGTGATTTGGCGAGTGCTGATGACGGCCAGTGGCTGGTGTATCGGGTTATTCTCCCAGCTGAGCTCTGGTAGATCTGAGATTTGGATGTTGGGGTCTCCAACATAGGGTTTAAGTAACGATGCGTGAAAAACTGGGTGTATCTGGGAAGAGGGGGGTAATAGCAGTCGGAATGCCGTCTCCCCGATGACTTCTTGAACCTGGTAGGGGCCATAATATTTGAGACCGAGCTTCCTTCCTTGGGGCCTCTTCATGGATAATTGTCTATATGGGTGCAATTTGAGTAACACCCAATCACCTTTCTCTAATTTCAGTTCTTTCCTTCTCTTGTCGGCTTGGTTCTTCATGCGATGTTGAGATTTGGCCAAATTGTTTTTTAAACGGTGAAGAATTTGTTCTCTTGTAAGCATGGTCTCCTCTACGGCTTCATTTCCGGTGCTTCCTGTAAAAAAATGGAGTAAACCAGGGGGTGGTCGACCAAACATGACCTCAAATGGGGTCATATTGGTCGAAGAGTTATATGTCGTGTTATAATGATATTCGGCAAGGTTTAAAAATAAAGACCATTTTTTTGGAATTTCGTGGCAAAAGATTCGTAAATAGAGTTAGGCACCGATTGACCCTTTCGGTGAGGCCGTCGGTTTGGGGGTGATAGACCGAGCTATACTTAAGAAGAGTGCCTTGTAGTCGAAATAGCTCAACCCAAAAGTTGCTAAGGAAGATAGTGTCCCTATCTGATATTATCGTTTCTGGAATGCCGTGTATTTTTCCTACGCAATCCCAGAATGCCGTGGCCACAGATGGTCCTGTCATGGGGTGTTTGAGAGGGGCAAAGTGTGCGGCTTTAGAGAACCTGTCAACAACGACTAAAATTATGGTGAACCCCTTCGAATTGGGTAGGTGTGTGATAAAATCCATCGTGAGGTCGGCCCATAAACGTTGCGGGGTTGGTAATGGTTGTAGCAGGCCGTATGGGGAATGGTTAGTTGCTTTGGCCTTTTGGCAAATTTCGCATTGGTTAATAAATTGGGTGATGTCGGCTTTCATGTTGTGCCAAAAAAATTGGGCTCTGATCCTATGCAAGGTACCTTTAATTCCGGAGTGTCCCCCTACCAAGCTAGCATGAGCCTCAAACATAAATTTCTTTTTGGTTGGTGAGTTGGTGGGTATATAAATTTTTTTATTATAAGTGATGTAAATACCTTGTTTGCTCCAGTCTGGGTACTTATGCGGTTCATGAAATTTTTTTTTTACCATTTCATCATTGCTGTATTCCCCTTCTAGTCCTTCTAGTAAGGTGGAAATTGGTTGTGTCATCTTTGTGAGGCTCATAATGGCGGGGTTTTCAGGAAATTCTGGTAACCTGGATAGTGTGTCCGCAGCTTGATTATTTTTTCCTGCCCTGTATTGGATGATGAAGTCGTATCCTAATAGTTTAGACAAGAAAATTTGCTGCTCGGGGGTCTGTATTTGCTGGGTCAACAAATGGTGTAGGCTTTGATGGTCCGTTAAAATGAGAAATTGATGGCCTAGTAGGTACTGGCGCCATTTAGCAACTGCGGCCGTGACCGCATATAGTTCCCGAATGTATGTGGATTTTTTTTGCATGAGGGGTGATAGTTTCTTGCTAAAATATGCTATGGTCCCGTTGGTTTGGCGTAACACTGCGCCTATTCCTGTGCCGGAGGCGTCAGTTTCTAATATGAATGATTCCTCAAAGTTTGGTAGGGTGAGAATGGGGGAGTTAATTAACTTATGCTTCAGGTTTTCGAAAGCTTCTTGAGTTTGGGTATTCCAAAGAAATGAGTTTTTTTTAAGCAATTCGGTGAGGGGAAATGCGGTTTTTGCGTAATCGCGGATGAATTTTCTATAATACCCGCTCAAACCTAAGAATGCACGGACTTGTTTCTGATTGGTAGGGGCGGGAAAACCTTTAATTGACTCGATATTGCTTTCATTGGGGGTGACCGTTCCATCCCGGATGATATGTCCTAAGAATTCAATTTTTTTAGTTAGAAATGAGCATTTAGAAAGTTTTATATATAGTGTGTGGCGTTCCAGGATTTCCAATGCAATTTTTAAATGCTCTAAATGTTCTTGTTCAGTCGTGCTATAGATTAATATGTCGTCGAAGAAAATTACTACGAATTTTCGTAGGAAGGGTTGAAAAATGGTGTTCATAAGAGCCTGGAAGGTCGACGGGGCATTTGTAAGCCCGAATGGCATGACAAGGAATTCATAGTGCCCTTGGTGGGTCCTAAAGGCGGTCTTATGAACGTCATTTTTATCCATCCTAATTTGATGGTATCCGGATTGTAAGTCTAATTTTGAGAAGAAGCGGGCCCGATATAGTTCATCCAACAACTCGTCTATTGTGGGAATTGGGAATTTATCTTTTATGGTAAGTTTGTTGAGGGCTCTATAGTCGACACAAAAACGCCATGTACCGTCTTTTTTTGTAACTAACAATACGGGTGAACTAAATACCGACGTACTTGGTCGAATGTGGCCGTTGTCAAGCATCTCGGCGACTAATCTTTCAATCTCATTTTTTTGATGGTATGGGTAACGAAAAGGTCGAAGATTTGGTGCGGTGGCCGGCAACTTCCATTCCGCACCAAATCTTCTACCCCCTTTTGAAAGCCGTGGATGTTTTATTTCATCATGGCTTGATCCATGCCATTAGCATTATCACTTGATTTATTTCCTCCCATTAGCAGCCAAGAAAACGATGAATGGATGAGCTATGCTCTGCTGCTGTTGATCATTAGCCTCATTAGCACGACCATCGCGCGAGATGCGATGAATGGATGAACATTCTCTGCTATTTTAAAATATATGCATGTGGTGAGGTAAATGAATAAATCACACCATCGACCTGCTCCACCTCTGGGGTTCGTATATAATTTCTTTTTACGAAAATATGGGAACAAAAAACTGGAAGCCAATCCAACTCATTTTGATGTGAGCAGATATGAAGGGACAACATTGCTGCACATAACATTTTTGATCTTCTACCCCCTTTTGAAAGCCGTGGATGCTAAGTTTTAAGAACATTTGAGCCAATTTTCTCTTCATCTTGCACCTGATGTGGTTTTTTAAGCCGGAAGTCATCTTCATTGGGGGGTTTCTTTTGCCTAAATCATTTTGAGTGAAGGTTTTAATATTTGTAATTAGTACAGGGCTTCTAATGTTTGATCACCATGGCTGACATGTTTATTCAGTTCATATTTATTCTCAAGTTTTTGCAGCATTTATTCCATAAAATTACCTTCCCAATATCATTTGGTGCAGACTATCTCACTGATTGTATTATATAGTATTTGTTGCGGCATGTTGGATCCATCTATTCAGTTGTTTGCTTCTTTTTCATTCAATTTTTTTTCCGGGCACATATGTTTGTACAATTTTGGTTCAAATATATAAAATTCCAGGCACATATTTTTATTCCGGGAACATATTTTTATTCCGGGCACACACATATAAAATTTAAAACAGTAAAAGTATCGTGTAAGAAGATAACAGTCAACAGTAATGAGAAAAATCATAGCAGTGGTTTTAAATATACCATGAATGATATTAATAAGCTTTTTAAATGTAAGACGACCATCAAGAATTCTAGATCTCCACCCATTTGGCTCTCCCTATCCATAAATCACTGATTGTCAGACCTATTCAGCAGTATGACCATCAAGAACGTTTTTTATTTTTTTGGGGTATCTATTTACATAAAGAGCATATGAGAACAAGTGATTTAGTTGGGGTGATTTCTAAGAAACACTTATATTGATTCATTCATACATCCGCGTATTGAATTTTGGTGTGAAGTTTTATGATGTTAGCTCATATGTTATGATCAAATCGTTATAGTTTTGTGCATTCTACAGGTTCGATATGCCGCTCACAATAATTTTGAGGAAACACAAGAACCATATGCTTCTTAGACCCACCATGATCGTCACCTTTGCCGCTCATAGTCATGTTTGAGTTATGTTGGGCATGATGTTGGTGTCAAAAGATTGGAGCAATAGAAGGTAAATAAACCATCAACCTCATTCCATTATACTTTAGTTGTTGATAGAAGATTGTCATTGAAGGAACCTAATTATTTAACACTTGTTTAAATTTCCAACATATTAAAAGTTTGAGAGTATGATTTTTTTGATGTGGCAGAGTGTAAGCGAAAGAAATAAAGCGCATCGCAAAAAAAATATTGGTGCACATACTCTTGGACGGATGAGCCTTGCTAATCGAAAAAAAGACTTGGTATGCATATATATATTCTTTATTATTTCTTACATTATTACAAAAAGCTAAATAATTTATTTTTTATAAGGAAATTGAATTGGGCAGAGAGCCAACTCGCATTGAATTATTCTTAGATAGTCACACAAGCAAGAAGAATGAGAAAACTTTGGTGAATGATGATGCGATATAAAAAAAAGTAAGTGTTTCAATCTTTAGCTAAATTATTTAAACAGTCAAATAATATCCAAATTGTTCACTGAATATTTCATTTGTGTACTTTTTACTAGGTTGCATTGGACAAGGCTATAAAGGCACAAATATCTCAGCATCCTCCTGACACACCAATAAATGAAATTCATGAAGGTGCTTTTAGGTAAAAAATATTTTATAGCACTTTATTTCAACTTAGAGTATTGTACAATATATTTTTATTTCTTCTTTAGATCTACATTTGGACCGGAATACTATGGTCTATGTCGTGGTATGGGAATGGGTGTCACTGCGATTCAGATATACCCTGATTTATCACGTCGCTCAAGAACAACTTGCTTGAAACATACAAATCCAGAAGAGCTGAAGGAGATTGAACAATTGAAATTACAAATGTCTATCATGCAAAAGACCATAGATCGTCTTGTGGATGCCAGGTTGCATTAAGATTCTAGGGAGGATTCATCTGGAACATCAGTGGGACAAGGGATACATCTATCACCAGACCAAGTAATAATTTTGTGTTTAAATCTAGTTAATAATGTTTAATTTAATTACAATAGTTTAATAAATATTTATTATGTGTGCAGTTCTTGAGAATGATGACTTCTATTCAAAGATCAAATACAAATGTGTCTACCCCTAACAACACCATCTCCTACTACAAATTCCAATCTGAATCAAGGTTTGGTTTCTCACTTCTATTTATTTTTGAGATTCAATTTAATTTATATGAATATTGTATTATAAAATTGTCAACTGAGTTATCTTATGAAATAAAGTAAAATAATTAAGAGTGGTGTTAAAAACACACTTTTAAAAGCACACCATTAATAATTAAGAGTGGATGTTTTGGTATTCAGGATTGGCCGGTATAAATGGGCTCTTAAGGATTGCCGCTTTCTTTCCTCTTTATTTTCTCCCACGTTGCCTTCCCGAGCTATGCTTATGAACTTCTCTTGGCCTTGAGTGGTACCAAACATGCTTTTATGGTGGTAACATTTTTCTACAAACACAACGGAGCATAAGCATCACGCTAAACGGATCTTTGGCATCTGACCTACGAATCAATATTTTTTCATTTTTTCCCATAGTGTATGTGAAACAAGTTGTTGGAATCTCATTTATGCAAACCATCTTGCATTCTGATTCAAGATTAATAGAATCTATATCCTTATGAAAACTATTGGGTGTTTGATTCATGGATCTTAATTTCTCTTTCATTCTGATTCGATTGAGTGATGCATGATCAGTTTTCATTTTGATACCGCACGTAGAGAGTACTATTTAAAAGGTAGTACTATAGTTTACTTAGGTTGCTTGAACACAAAATATATTTTCAAAACTCACAAACACTAAATTTTCCCCTCCCCTCATCAGTCCATGGATTTCTTGACATTTCTGGGCAGAACTCGGCCCAGATTTCTCGAGAAATCTGGGCAGAACTCTACCCAGATTTCTCGAGAAATCTGGGCAGATTTCTCCCCAGATATCTCGACATTTCTGGGCAGAAATCTGCCCAGATTTCTCGAGAAATTTGGGCAGAACTACGCCCAGATTTCTTGAGAAATCTGGGCAGTTCTTCTGCCCAGATTTCTCGAGAAATCTGGGCAGATTTCTCCCCAAATATCTCGACATTTCTGGGCAGAAATCTGCCCAGATTTCTCGAGAAAACTGGGCAGATTTTCTGCCCAGAAATCTGGGCAGAAATCTCGAGAAAACTGTGCAGATATCTGCCCAGAAATCTCAAGAAATCCGGGCAGATTTCTGGACTTATTTCTGCCCAGATTTCTCGAGGTTTCTGCCCAGATTTCTCGAGATTTCTGCCCAGATTTATCGAGATTTCTGGGAATTTCAAATTACTTAACTTTCTCATTTTATCTGGAATGTCATTCATCAAGTTATGTTTTAGAAACAATGTATACAATGATTGTTACATGTGCCATGATCTAATAGCCGCTAGGTGCTTTTGATACATAATCTCCTTCGACCTAATTGAAAAAAAACTCAGTTTTGATTACTTTCTTATTTAAACCATGCGTATTTATAAAATGATTATATGTTAATTTAATTCTCATTTAGTTAGGCGAAAGGACTTTTCATTTGGAATGGAAAGCATTTGTTGTATGGATTAGATAATCTTGCTGTATTTCTGATATGGATTCTTTTTTGCTAATTGAATTTGTATGTTTTATTCATAATACTGAATCTTTGCACCAGGAATATGATCTATGAATTTTTCTGAACACAATCGATGTCACACTTGGTATGATTTTATCTACATGTTTTGCAGAAAAATGAATTTACCTACATCAATCCACGTGTGTGATATGGTTGAATTTTATGTTGACTTACCGATATTGTTGAATTTTAGTGTGGAAGATCCTCACTGATTTTTTTGTTCTCTGATGCTTCATAGACAATGGTGTGAGGTATAATTCAGCTAATGGATCTGTCATTTGCCCAAGGAGTTGAAAAATTCACTAAATAGGAAGACTCCAAGGTATTCAATAATTCATTTGTGAATGTTTTTTTGTAGGATGGTTATGTTATCAGTAAATTTTTGGTGTTTTATTCCATCGAAATGGTTACACAGGAAATATGATTTCTCGGGCACTACTACATCCTCCCTCACATCACCCTTCTGCCATGAACCAATAAATCGGTATCTTGACATGCCCGTGTTGTCACTTATTTATTATTTTATCATATGTCTAGATACTCTTACCTACTTCTAACATAAAAACAAAACGTCTATAACTTATTAATTATATACTGATCTTGATGTATTATATTTATATATTTGTTTATTTTGTGCAGAAAGATCTCAATGTTGATGAGATAAAAGAGGAGCTGTGATATGATGACAACGCACCATGAAGATCATTTTGATGTTTAAGTTGATTTATATGTATCTTTGATGAAATCACCAAAAAGTGCATTTATTTTATAGTATTCTATGTTAGATTTTATTTAAAATGATACTTTTCACGGTGTTTATTGTTTGTGTAGTTGCAGATTATAAAATAAAGTTTTTAAAGGCGGACAACCTACCGACTGTAGAAAATTTGAACGACAAAAAAAAAGAAAAGAAAAAAAAAGGGGAGAAAAATATCGAACCGCGAAAAACTGCACGAAGACAATGAGCGGAGCGGAAGACTGCACGAAGAAAATGGGCGTAGCGGAAACTTCACGGATCATCACCCAAGTGGGTGCTGATTTTTAATCATCACCCAAGTGAGTGCTGATTTTTGATCAGCACCCAAACTTGGGCGCTGTTCATTTCAGCACCCAACTTGGGTGTTGACTAAGTCAACACCAGCTTGGGTGTTGACTAAGTCAACACCCAATGGGCGCTGAATGATTTCAGCTCCCACTTGGAGCGCTGAAATTGAATTCAGCGTTCATGGTGGACGCTGAAATCATTTCAGCGTCCCTCATGGACGCTGAATTCATTTCAGCCTATTTATTAGCCTATTTATTATGTGGCGTTACACTATTTTGGGGGGGAAAAATCTCTATAAATTGTTATTCACTAGTGATGAAAGGGGAGGAGAATTTGGAGAGCTGAAAGTGAGAATTTATATGCATTGTATTTGTGAGTTTATGAGAGATATTGTGGCGGAGGAAGGAGAAGATTTAGAAGAAGCTTGTACATGCGCTTCGCGCAAGTTTGTAAGTCCATATTTTTATTAATAAAATCATTTCTTTTCTTGAATCTCTTCTTGTTCATGATGATATCTTCCATAGTTTTTTATATTGCAACTATGCGTGAGTAATCTCTTTGTGTTTCGGGTGCAATATGATCATTCATTAAATTAATTATGTGATTATTATTATTATAATTCATCGTTTCAAACAATCATATGCTTGTCCGAAGATTTTATTAGAAATCTTGATATTTTGTGTAGCCTAAAAACACATGTTGCATGCCTATGAAAGTTCGATGTAATATGGCGTGAGAGCACACAAGATATCCTTAGCTTTCGAAGCAAATTTTCGGACTCTTCTTAAGGCTTTCAATTTATTTTTATCACCTAATTTTTTTGTCTTCGTTGCTCGCATATATTACATGCTTAAGTGATTTTGATGCGATATGTGGAAAACAATAAACAAAATAATTTGATGAATTATAAAAATAAAAGGCTTTTGTGAATCATAACTTCAAATATATTTTTATGATGCGATGAATTATTAATCATATATTAATTATTTAATAAAAATTGCACCCGAGACATCTCTTAAAAATTATTTCTTCTCAAATTAAGATCTCGTTCTTTTTAACAAATCAATCCAACGTGTTATTTATAATTCGCCTGGATTAAAGTAGAATTTAGACCTTCTTTGTGGATCGACTCGTACTTGTATCGGTATTACAATTGTACACCGTGCACTTGCGGTTTTTATTACTTGAAATTTTATTGCACTATATCAACTCTAGCTTCAATTGCTTATCATATTGTGTTATTATTTTAGTGCTTGAAATTTCTCACCAATCTTCTTTTGTAGACTTTGATGCCTAGTTATTTCAATGTATTTTGGTAGACTTTGATACATTAAAAGAAAGTTGGAAAGAACATCCTGCAATATGATAACAAATGATGGTTTGTTTTATTTAGTGATGTAGTGTGCACCATTATCTAAATGAAATGTTTGTTTTGTTAAATTGTTATCTATTAATGTGATATGAAATGAAAGTCTTAATATTATGTATATAGTTTGTTGTTTCGAGTGAATATAATTTTGATCATGTTTCATTTCTACTTGGTTTTGAATGTTCAAGTGGGTTGGTGTGCGAGCTTAAAATGCAAAAAAGTTGTGACATTTTTTTCGAAAAATGTTATTGTAGAGTTCTAACTACGGTGATATTTTACAAAAAAATATAATGGTAGAGTTAATATTTTTCTCGACGTTTTTTTAGAAAGTGCCGCGATAGATCAATTATCTATCATCACACTTTTTTAAAAAGTGTCACAATAGATCAATTATCTATCTTGACATTTTTCTTAAAATGTGTCACGATAAAACAATCATCAATCGTGATGTTTTTTTGTAAAAGCGTCACGATAAAACAATCATCAATCCTGACGCTTTTATGTAAAAGCGTCACGATAAAATAATCATCAATCGTGACACTTTTCTGTGAAAGCGTCGCAGAGAGCTACGGCGACACGCGCAATCACGACGATTTTGTGACGTTTTTATAAACGTCACGAAAACTATCGCGACGCTTAAAAATCGTCACCGATGACATAAAAAAACGTCACCGTATACCAATTTTGTTGTAGTGATCTTTGAGTGGAGATGAGACCAAATAGGTACAAGTGCAACATGAATAGGGTTCTAGGGGAATCATTCTTACCAATTGGTTTGAATGATGCTTCGATCTGTTTTCCTAGTTGGCAAGCTCTACAAGGATGGTCTTTGTTGAACTTACCAGTTGGTAAGCCCCTTACTAGGTTAAGCTTGGAGAGTTTGGCAATGGTCTTAAAGTTAAAGTGACTAAGTCTCCTATGCCACAACTCACAAATTTTTAGCTGGGAGTTGAATAAACAGATCTCAGACTTTGTGTACTCAAAGTCTACAACATAGATCTTACCTTTTCTAAGACCATTCAAGATTATTTGATCAGACTTAGAGCTAACTATATGACACAGAGATTTAGTTAATACAACTTTATATTCCCCATCACACAGCTGACTAATGCTAATCAGATTATGTTGAAGTCCTTCAACATAAGCTACTTTAGAAAAAGAGACTTCTCCAATTTTGAGCAAACCATATCCTTTGGTTTGACCAGAGTGGGAATTCCCAAAGATTACCTTAGGCCCTTCTTTGGGCTTGAATCTTTCCAGCAATTCTTTTGCTCCAGTCATATGCATGGAGCAACCACTGTCCAAGTACAACTGCTGGTTTGTGGTTGAACAGCCTTCCCTCTGCACATTAAATCATACATTAGTACAAGCTCTCACATGTTGGGGTCTCTTTCTTCTATGATCATATGGAGTTTTGAAAGAATGAGATGATCTTTCAGTATGTCCGTTTTGGTGAAGAAGTGCTGCATTATTATGCCAGCAATGTTTGGCTATATGTACTAGTTTAGAACAACAAAAACATATAGGAATAGAAGTGAAGAGATGTTTAGATGTTTCATAAATTTGTGCAGAAAACATGCGTCGAGAAGAAATCGACGCATCTTTAGAGTTGTGTTGAATGTAATTCAACGTGCCTGCATCGTTACGTCGATAGTCATTCGATGCATGGTATTGGTTGCGTCGAATAGAATTCGACGCACCCTCATACTTGCTTCGAATTGATGTCGACGCATACGCTGAACTCCGTCGTGTGGCATTCGACGTATCTTTAAAGTTGCGTCGAGTTCTATTCAACGTATAACCTTTTTATTAAGATTATTATTATTATTTTTATTTGATTCTTCTAAGGGATATTTGCCTAAAATCCCTACCTTATTACCAATGTTTACCCTATTAAATATGGTGAGTTTATTGGGGTTATTATTATTATAATATTTACATGAGTAAAGTATTATTAGGTCTAGATCTGAATAATACTACAGGGTTTTCCCAAACATGTTTGCCAGGGACTGGTGTGCCAGTGGAAGGTAGTGATTCTAGATTAAGATGATCAAATCTCTTGAAGAGATTTTGTGAGATATCTTTCAGCTTTTGACTTCTTTAATTGAGGGAGTTCTCAAAGACTTTTGCATTTGTGAGTTCTTTCTTTAGGTCAGAATTTTCATTATCTAATAAATATAATTCCATTTCTTTCTTATATAATCTATTTCTCAGATCATAGTTAACTGAGTACATGTTATCCTTTCTAATGTTGTCTAATTCTTCCCTAACCATTTTTATTTCCTTTTGATTGTTAATATAGTCTTGACAGAATTCTTTTAATAAAGTCTTTTGAGGAAAAGTCAAGGTCATCAAATACTGTTACCTCATCCATATCAGTGGAGTCTTCCAGAGCCATTAAGCAGGCTTCTTCTGGTCCACCTTCTTCATCATCATCAGATGAGGAGGAGCTTGATTCAGAGTCTGAATCACTCTAGGTTTCTGCAATGAAACCTTTCCTCCTTTTCTTGTCCTTCCTCTTGAAGGATTTTTTCTTGTGCTCCATCCTC
Source organism: Dactylorhiza incarnata (assembly GCA_033032865.1). NCBI lineage: Eukaryota > Viridiplantae > Streptophyta > Magnoliopsida > Asparagales > Orchidaceae > Dactylorhiza > Dactylorhiza incarnata. The sequence continues at coordinate 7,130,123 of JAWHQI010000085.1, forward strand.
TGTTTGCTGTTTTTGTTCTTTCTTCCTCAGGACACTCAGTAGAGAAGTGTCCTGGTTTTCTGCAAGAAAAACAGATGATCTCCTGTTTAGGAGTTTTGTCATACCTTGGCTTGCTAGAGCTCATTTCTTTCCTTCTGGAGTCCTCTGTTCTGACCCACTTCTTGAATCTTTTGGCCAAAAAATTGAATATCTCTTCTTCAGTGGTGGAGGACTTTGCTTCAGCAGTCTTTAATGCAAGAGTCATTTCTTTAGGAGTTGATATTCTCTCACGGGCTTTTGACTCAGCCCTCCTTTTCAGTAGAAGCTCATAGGACTTTAGTTTTTCCAGCAGAGCATCAGCTGATATCTCTCCGAGGCATCTAGAATCTCTGATTTCCCAGATTCTAGAGTCCCATGTGTTTGGGAAGCACATGAGGAGCTTGTCATTAATTTCTGTCAGAAATTTTTTTTGTCAAGCCCTCTCAGCTAATTTATGATGATGTTGAATCTGTCATACATTTCTGTTATGCTTTCATCAGCCTTTATCTTGAAGTTCTCATATTGGGATATGAGAAGTGACTTTTTGTCTTTTCTTTCATCAGAACTGCCTTCAACTAGTCTGGAGAGAGATTCCCAAATTTTTTTGGCAAAGTTGTAATTAGCAACTTTTTGGAAGATGTCATCTGACATGGTTGAGACCAAAATATTCATGGCCTTGACATCACATGCCTTCACTTTCTTCTCTGCATCAGTCCATTCAGCTCAAGGGACTGCAGTTTGTATAACTTCCCTACTAACTTTTCTCCTTACTGGGGCTGGGGGACCTGTGATGATGACATTAAAATATCTTTATCAATAAAATTAATATAGAGTTTTATTCTGGCCTTCCAGAGTGTAAACTTGTTCAGATTACACACTGGAAGTCTTGTTGATGCATAATCCTTAGAACTTATTTTATTTAAATACTTTTAAAATAAACAAATGAGGGTATAAGAGATCTTTTGATCAATGTGTTAACCTTTTAATGATCAACCTGTAACATCCCAATTTTAAAAAGGGGTCTAGCCGGGTCGGTTGAACCCTTGGAAGAGCTTTGGCTGGGTCATAGGACAACCACGACTCGACCTTCACCACCTAATGGTGGTCATTTGGAGAAATAACTGTTTTGGGTAGCATTGTGCTTCGCCGCAACGTCAAAATTATTTATTGAGTATACGTGCTCCGAATCGACTTCCGTCAGTTGCGTTAGACTCGAATAGTTGATACGAGTGCAACGGAACTCATTTCGTTTCGATCCGAGGTCATATGTAGAATATGACTATTTTGAGTATCGTAGCGCGTCACGACGACGCGATTTTTGAATATGGAGCATACGTGCTCCGAATTGAATTCCGCCAGTTGCGTTAGACTCGTATGACCGATACGAGTGTAACAGAATTCGTTTCGTTCCAATCCGAGGTCGTTTGGAGAAAACGACTATTTTGAGTAATATCGAGCGTCGTAACAACGCCATTTTCAAATATTTAGCAAACGAACTCCGATTTGAATTCCGTCAGTTGCGTTAGACTCGTATGGCCGATACGAGTGCAACAGAATTCGTTTCGTTCCAATCCGAGGTCGTTTGGAGAAAACGACTATTTTGAGTAATATCGAGCGTCGCAACAACGCCATTTTAGAATATTGAGCAAACGAACTCCGAATTGAATTCTGTCAGCCGCATTAGACTTGTATAGCCGGTACGAGTACAACAAAATTCGTTTCGCTCGATTCCGACGTCGTTTAGTCAAGTAAATAAAAATAAACGTTCGTAAAATTATAAGATTTTCGAGATACGTAAACGCTGGATTTCAACCCTGCCACGTCCATGGTGACCCGACACTCGATGACTCAGACCCATATTGACCTTGACCCTTATGGGGTACCCACTTAGGGTTGACCTTGGTCAACCCTCCTCAAAGAGGTAATTTTCTTACAAACTCAAACTCTCTCCACCCAAGCTCCACTTAAACCCAAGCCACTCATCTTCATTCATGGCTGATGGACATCAATCCTCATGCCAACTCTTGATTGGCTAATCAACAAGCATGCTCTAATCTCAAGGCAAAGGAGATCAAGGCCAACCAAACCCCCTCCAACTCATCTCCTCCACTCAAACCAAAAAGAGAAAACACAAATCCAAGAGGTGAGCCTTCATTGGACTATCCAAGCCTAGCCTAACCAAGCCCAAGCCAATGGAGTGGAGGAGATATCTCATGGCATGGATCCAAACCTTGGCCAACTCCAAGCCTATTAGTGAATTTAGATATTTTTAAACCCACCCTCAACCATGGGTCTCCCTAACCCTACCTCTAACCCCAGCAGGTACACCTCCCCTCCAACGGATGGCTGCCAACTGTCCCTTTAATCAACCATGGTTGGGTCCAACCATGGTTGTGGTTTGGCTAAACAGGAAGGAAGAGGAGGGAAGGGGAGGCCACTGCCACCCCTATAAAAGAAGCCCCACCTCCTCCAGAGCAACACACACCTCTCCCCCATCTCAGTCGAGCCCATCCAAACCTCTGCCGGAGCTCCACCTCGCTGGAAAATGCGAGCCGAACCTCCACCACCCTCCACCACCTCCAATGGCGGAACTCGCCAAAAGCTCTCGGAGGCCCCCAAACAGGGTGGGATCTTCTCCTCTCCTCCCTCCCTTATCGTCGGATGCATCGCATGCAAATGCCGGCGACCGGAGCGCCGCCACCGCCCTCCCTCTCCTCCATGCAGATTTTGATAAAAATCAACTCCGGCGGTGGTCGGCGGCGGCAGGCCGCCGGACCACCGCCGGAGGGAGCGCCCGCCCCCTAGGAGTCGGTCGGGGGCGGAGCCATGGCCGGCCGGCGGCCGGCCGGCGGCGGAGGAGGCCCGTAAGGGGGCGGTCTGGTGCAGGCCTCCGCAATTATAAATTTATAAAGTTTTATAATTTTATAATTTAATTTGTTATGTGAATTTTCTGGACCCTATATTAACCCCAAATGCAAAAGCTTTCAACATCAAAGTTGCTCATCCTGGCAAGGGCTAGCTTCTGTAAAAATTTCATAATTTTTAGAGGAGATTTAGTATTTTTAGAAATTAAAATACTATGATTTTTGGGGTTTTTGAATTATCAGAGGGCCGTAACAGTGATGGAAAATTTTGAGAAAATTTGGGAAGCTTTCTACTACCGACCTACAGACGCTGTAATTATTTTGGAATTTTTGAAATAGGTTTACTATTTTTAGATGCTTAAAACCTATGTTATGAATTAATAATAAATCACGCTCTCCTCCAGCACGTCTCCAAAAATTATGGGAAGCTTGGGCGGCTGGATCGTACCCTCTAAAAAGTTTGGATTTCTTTTAAAAGTAAAAATGTCGACGCGCAGTTAAGGTCACAATCGCGAGGCGACGCCGCCAATTCGAAACGTCCGGATATTTAAAATATGACCCCAAGGCATATGAAAATAAGGAATTCCACGAATAATAAGGAACCTCATAAAATATAATTAAACTCCTATGAACGGAGAAAGAACAGAATTTCCTCCTATGAACGGAGATGAAACAGAATTTTCTCCTATGAACGGAGATGAAACAGAATTTCCTCCTATGAACGGAGATGGAACAGAACTTTCCTCCTAAAAACGGAGTCGACTTTGAAGCCTCCTATTATGGAGTGATTGGACTACTAACCTGTTTATTTATTTACTTCCTCCAGTCTCGTACTGGTCCTTATTTACTGCTTTCAGTATCTTTAATTCCAGTCTCGCACTGGTCCCCCGCATCTACTTTCTGTACTTTCAATTCTCCAGTCTCGCACTGGTCCTGATATTATAGCCTCTGCTTTCGGCCTATTTTACTGCTTGATATTATGGCCTCTGCTTTCGGCCTATTTTACTGCTTGATATTATGACCTCTGCTTTCGGCCTATTATACTGCTTGATATTATGACCTTCCTTCTTTATTGCCTATTAATTTAGCGTCGACCTGAAGATGGGTCATTCCTTCAGGATCAACCCTAAATAGTGCTAAACTGGCCGCCCCTTGTAGAGCAGAGCGGACAGATCGATGTTTTGGCCTTTTCTTCTTTATTGCATTTAATTTAGAGTTGACGTGAAGATGAGACATTCCTTCAGCGTCAACCCTAAATAGTACCGAACCGTCCGCCGCTTGTAGGGCAGAGCGGACAGATCGATGTTTTGGCCTTTTCCTTTTTATTTCCTATAATTTAGAGTTGACGAAAAGATGGGACATTCCTTCAGCGTCAACCCTAAATAGTGTCGAACTGACCGCCGCTTGTAGAGCAGAGCGGACAGTTCGATGTTTTGGTTTTTCTTCTTTATTGCATTTAATTTAGAGTTGACGCGAAGATGGGGCATTGCTTCAGCGTCAAGCCTAAATAGTGCCGAACTGTCCGCCGCTTGTAGAGCAGAGCAGACAGATCGATGTTTTGGCCTTTTCTTCTTTATTGCATTTAATTTACAGTTGACGTGAAGATGGGACATTCCTTCAGCGTCAACCCTAAATAGTACCGAACTGTCCGCCGCTTGTAGGGCAGAGCGGACAGATCGATGTTTTGGCATTTTCCTCTTTATTGCCTATAATTTAGAGTTGATGTGAAGATGGGACATTCCTTCAGCGTCAACCCTAAATAGTGCCGAACTGGCCGCCGCTTGTAGAGCAGAGCGGACAGTTCGATGTTTTGGTTTTTCTTCTTTATTGCATTTAATTTAGAGTTGACGTGAAGATGGGGCATTCCTTCAGCGTCGACCCTAAATAGTGCTGAACTGTCCGCCGCTTGTAGAGCCAAGCGGACAGATCGATGTTTTAGCCTGTTCTTCTTTATTGCCTATAATTTAGAGTTGACGTGAAGATGGGACATTCCTTCAGCGTCAACCCTAAATAGTACCGAACCGTCCGCCGCTTGTAGAGCCGAGCGGACAGATCGATGTTTTGGCATTTTCTTCTTTATTGCATTTAATTTAGAGTTGACGTGAAGATGGGGCATTCCTTCAGCGTCAACCCTAAATAGTGCCGAACTGTCCGCCGCTTGTAGAGCCGAGCGGACAGATCGATGTTTTGGCATTTTCTTCTTTATTGCATTTAATTTAGAGTTGACGTGAAGATGGGGCATTCCTTCAGCGTCAACCCTAAATAGTGCCGAACTGTCCGCCGCTTGTAGAGCCGAGTGGACAGATCGATGTTTTGGCCTGTTCTTCTTTATTGCCTATAATTTATTGTTGACGTGAAGATGGGACATTCCTTCAGCGTCAACCCTAAATAGTACCGAATTGTCCGCCGCTTGTAGAGCCGAGCGGACAGATCGATGTTTTGGCATTTTCTTCTTTATTGCCTATAGTTTAGAGTTGACGTGAATATGAGACATTCCTTCAGCGTCAACCCTAAATAGTGTCGAACTGGCCGCCGCTTGTAGAGCAGAGCGGACAGTTTGATGTTTTGGTTTTTCTTCTTTATTGCATTTAATTTAGAGTTGACGTGAAGATGGGGCATTCCTTCAGCGTCAACCCTAAATAAGGCCGAACTGTCCGCCGCTTGTAGAGCCAAGCGGACAGATCGATGTTTTGGCCTTTTCTTCTTTATTGCCTATAATTTAGAGTTGACGTGAAGTTGAGACATTCCTTCAGCGTCAATCCTAAATAGTACCGAACTGACTGCCGCTCTCGCAGCAGTGCAGACAAATTGATGTTTTTGGGTTTTATTCCGTATTGACGTTAATTTAGATTTGACGGGAACACCTTGTGCCTTCGAGAAATAATTTCTACGAGAATGAAATCTTGTGCCTTCGAGAAATAATTCCTACGGGAATGAAATGTTGCCTTCGAGAAGTAATGAAATGTTGCCTTCGAGAAGTAATTCCTACGGGAATGAAATGTTGCCTTCGAGAAATATTCCTACGGGAATATATTGTGCCTTCGAGAATTATTCCTCCGGGAATATAAAATGTGCCTTGGGAGAATGTCAGATGGCCTATGAGTTTTACTCTAAGGCAACCCGCACGACGGACGGTCTAGGAGGGCAACCCGTGCGAAACTAATAGAACTACGTGGGTCTGAGACCGTATGAAGGATGATACGGAGTACGTAGGCGGTGGTCGTGGGAAGACTGCCTCGGCCCAATAAGAGTCCAGATGCCCCTCCCTTATAAATGTTATATTATGTATGTTTGTTAGTAGGGGTTGGATTCTGTTCGTGGTTCTAATAACTTGTCCTTGGCACAGGTGACAGGTGCGGATGAGTGACAACATCTGTGTGTGGATGAAGCCACGGAGCAGGCTACGTCAGGTATAAGTTTGTTAAGCCGCAACTCCTTTTGTGGTGCCCTATCCCAGGGTATATAAATATAATGGCAATAAATCCTTGATGGTTAGGATTTTATGTGGCAGAGATATGTAGATTATTTACAGGTCTTGAAATTGTGGTTTCTGTGATAAAACTACGTCTTCCGCTAAGTGCTATAAAGTGCACTCTTTGATGATGTCTTCCGCTAAGTATTATAATATGCACTCTTTGATGATGTCTTCCGCTAGAATACTGCTTCCCTACTCTGTTGGTGTGTAGTGACTTTCGCTTAACACCACCCCAATGCATGATCTTGGAGTGTTCAAGGGAGGGGGTTGAAGAAGCTAGTACCTTCACCCTTCGCGATCGCTTCAGCGTCGTGCAAATAGGGTGGTGTGCGATAAGATCCCCCGGTCGGACCGTCGATTTGGGAGGGGGGATCTTACAAATGGATCAGAGCGTAACCGATCTTTCGACCAATAATGTTCACAGAAACAACTCTTTCTCCACCGGTCATTATTGCGTGGTTCGGGACGAACCACTGCAGCGGAAGCGGTGGTGGACCTTAAAGGTAAAAGTTGACAACAAACTTGGCATATATATGTGGATCGACACTTAAATGTCATTTACCACTTCTGATCTCAAGCGATGATTTACATTGTCCCCATAAAACACTTCCGTTAAACCCTACAAACGTCCACTTCAAATTTTGAACCCCGGGTTTAAGCCTCTTTGTTTTATTGGGATTAAAATTCTCGTTTTCCAAAATTTCATTTGAGGTAAGCTAATCAAATGAAATTTTGTGGGTATATGGAGAATTGCTCCAACGATTGCAAATATGAAGTATGCTTTGACTCGATCAATTTGACGATCGGTTGAAAATAAAGTCGTACAATCGTAAAAGAACTATGATAAAGGTTAGTCTTTTCAATAACGTTAATATTTCGGGAAATGATTACTGAGGCAACGTGCTGGATTGAAGTAAATTGGTGGCAAATTTATAAAAGCTTGTATACAAACCATCCTAAAAGTACATTGTTAGCATTCGCAGGACTTGCGATGGTTGCATACTCAGCCAGCCGGGAAGTCTCGTTAAAAAGGGTAAGCCACTGAGGATCCGAATGTGATGGTTACCTACTTTTATTGCTTTTATTGTAAATTGCTTGCATTGGGAAAAGTGGCGGGTCGGTCATGCCCGTAGACCGTACATACCGGTGCGGGAAGGTTGACGACTCTAGGCGATAGGGAGGTGTGCACCCCGGGAGCTCGGTTGTATCTTATATGCCCCGCTGGGTCCCTCCGCTGGTTGGCCAAATTCAGTTGTTGTCGGATGTCTCCTACGTCTGAGGGTACACGAGGTTGTACGTTGGGGCCTGGGTAGTGCGGTACATCCACACCCAGAAGTGGCAAGACCGGCCACTGTCACCGACGGCCACATCGGTGAGGCCCGCGGGGTTCGCTACCCTGCAAAAAGAAGCGGTCAAAATATGTCAACATAAAGAGCAAACTGGTAAAACATTATATGTGATTACTGTGACATGTTAGTCATGCCTAAGGACCATTCATACATGAATGAGAAGGTTGACGACTCATGAGGCACTAGGGAGTGTGTGAACCCCGGGAAGTTATTTATTATTTCCCCGCAGGGTCCCTCCGCTGGATAGTCGAATGTTATAATTGACGGATGTTGCTCACATACAAGAGTACACTGGGTTGTACATTAGGGCCTGGGTAGTGCGGTACGTCCACACCCAGAAGTGGCAGGACCGGCCACTGTCACCAACGACCACATCAGTGAGGCCCGCGGGGGTCGCGACCCTGCCGGAAGAAAAGCGGTCAAACTGTTGCATGGCTTGCATATGCATCATTTGCATCAAAACATACATATCTGCATATACCACTAACATATAACCTTCGTATGAGAGTTGGTTATATGTTTATGGATTCTTACTGCTTAATTGCAATTTTATCTGTTCCAACTAACATATAACCTTCGTATGGGAGTTGGTTATATGTTCATGGATTTACTCTACTTATTTATAATTTTCATCTGTTCCACCAACATATTATCTTCGTATGGGAGTCGGTTATATGTTGATGGGTTTTACAAAAGCTTATGCAAGTTATAACTTTTATATGTTCTACTGGCACGTAGCCCCGTAAGAGAGTTAGCTATATGTTGATGGATTTTTACTATGTGCCTTTCGGACACAACTCATAAATTTTGCGTTTCAGATATGCAAACCTTGGAGGTATTCGACTTTGCTAGAATTACTTACTCGATATAATTATCTAAGCTGGTAATTCCTTTAGCGAACAACTTGCCGCACAAAATATTCTCACGAATAGTATATATCAGAGTTACGGCGAAGCAGACATGGCTACGCTCAAGCTACCCGATAGTTTACTTAAGCTACTTGTATATTGCATGGCAGGAGCCATCAACACAGCTCGTTAGGTAAAACCAAACCTCTAGACCCTTAAAATTTGGGATCGTTCGACACCTCTAATGGTCTACAGTACGTACCGTTTTGAATCCTCATGACCCACTCTTATTTTCAGGGACGAAAATTTTCTTTGTTTTATTGGTTTGTAACATCCCAATTTTAAAAAAGGGTCTAGCCGGGTCGGTTGAACCCTTGGAAGAGCTTTGACTGGGTCATAGGACAACCACGACTCGACCTTCACCACCTAATGGTGGTCATTTGGAGAAATAACTGTTTTGGGTAGCATTGTGCTTCACCGCAACGTCAAAATTATTTATTGAGCATACGTGCTCCGAATCGACTTCCGTCAGTTGCGTTAGACTCGAATAGTTGATACGAGTGCAACGGAACTCATTTCGTTTCGATCCGAGGTCATATGTAGAATATGATTATTTTGAGTATCGTAGCGCGTCACGACGACGCGATTTTTGAATATGGAGCATACGTGCTCCGAATTGAATTCCGTCAGTTGCGTTAGACTCGTATGACCGATACGAGTGCAACAGAATTCGTTTCGTTCCAATCCGAGGTCGTTTGGAGAAAACGACTATTTTAAGTAATATCGAGCGTCGCAACAACGACATTTTCAAATGTTTAGCAAACGAACTCCGATTTGAATTCCGTCAGTTGCGTTAGACTCGTATGGCCGATACGAGTGCAACAGAATTCATTTCGTTCCAATCCGAGGTCGTTTGGAGAAAACGACTATTTTGAGTAATATCGAGCGTCGCAACAACGCCATTTTAGAATATTGAGAAAACGAACTCCGAATTGAATTCCGTCAGCCGCATTAGACTTGTATAGCTGGTACGAGTACAACAAAATTCGTTTCGCTCGATTTCGACGTCGTTTAGTCAAGTAAATAAAAATAAATGTTCGTAAAATTATAAGATTTTCGAGATACGTAAACGCTGGATTTCAACCCTGCCACGTCCATGGTGACCCGACACTCGATGACTCAGACCCATATTGACCTTGACCCTTATGAGGTACCCACTTAGCCTCCTCAAAGAGGTAATTTTCTTAAAAACTCAAACTCTCTCCACCCAAGCTCCACTTAAACCCAAGCCACTCATCTTCATTCATGGCTGATGGACATCAATCCTCATGCCAACTCTTGATTGGCTAATCAACAAGCATGCTCTAATCTCAAGGCAAAGGAGATCAAGGCCAACCAAACCCCCTCCAACTCATCTCCTCCACTCAAACCAAAAAGAGAAAACACAAATCGAAGAGGTGAGCCCTCATTGGACTATCCAAGCCTAGCCTAACCATGTAACGGCCCGCTAGCAGCCGCACAGTCAATACTTCATAAACCATTTTTAGCACAACTTACAATAATACTAAACTAATGAATCACAATGAGTAGCACACGTCATCGCAGATAATTATAGTTTCACATCTAATTTATTTACACGTACATGTACCAATAACCGTCTTCAGCACAGTTTTATTTTTCATAATTATACATCAAAGTTCTCCAAACGAAAGCTTATGAAACAAAGTTAAGCATGAGAAACATTTATCAAAAAGGTACACAGGTATGCATGTAAGTCCTTGCAAGCATCTTCTACTTCAAAAGGGGCTAACGCTGGTTAGCTTGCCACTTTCCTTTACCTAAAAATATTTGATGTAGCAACTGTTAGCCTTTAAATAAAGACTAAGCGAAATTCTAGCTTCTTAACCTGCTGTACAAGCAAACTCAATGGAGTATATATCAATATACTTATTCATAATTAAAACAAAGATCTAAACATGCTATTATCAGGTACAAATTATAAGAAGACTATGTCATGACAAAATGAGTTTAAACAGGCTATTACATAACATAACATGTATTTTAACTATAAGTATGTTCTTTAATAAATGCTAAGGGCAATTGAGTTATTGTTCTTTTCTTTATTCTTATTTCTCTGGGCCCGACCCCTCTGGGTCCTTCTATCCAAAACAGTACAAGCACACGCGTTTCCGCCTACGCCCGACTGATTGGTAAACTATTCTTTTTCATAATATTTATGCGCATTTGAACTCAATTTAGCCCTTATCATTTCTACGTGTCGACACGTTCTAAAAATTAAATTATGATTGTTATTTAACAGTAATTCCCCTCAGAATAAAAATCATTTGATTTGCCTTCATTGAAGGCCATATCTAAATAATTTATGCTTCAGTGATCTTTGCATGCACACATATACATATTCTTAAAAGTAAACTGTTGACATAGTGAAAATACTTGAAACTACGCATAGATTAAAAAGATAGTTCTCACCATTCCCATAGCATTCCTTTGTCCACTCCCCAGGTCATCGTCATCTCTATTTTGGGATGCCATCCTTCACGAAATCTGTTTAAACAATTAAGTGATAAGGGACAATATATTCGGGGTTGCATCACATTATAGCTATGACGTTGACCTCTAGGGTTGACATACCACCTATCACTTAGGCATAGAAGACACAATACCACACACACAAGTGCACATAAGCATTGTACACTTTAGTTGAGGATACACAAACTAAGTGCACATTTCACTTCACAGAACATAGATATACACAAGTGCACACTCACAACTCATCTCCCAAATAGATCAGGAAACACAGCACCACACATCTCCACTGCAGAGCCACACAACACAGCATCCTCACTGCACAGTCGCTGCACACATTAGGATCGGGACACAGCACCACACATCTCCACTGCACAGCCACACAACACAGCACAAAGCACAGTTTATAGGATACCCGTGCACTGAATAAGCCCCCAAAACAGTCGGAAAACCCATAAGAATTAGTTTGAAATCTAGGAAACCCAAAACCTAAAACCGGTGACCGGCAAGAACGTCGCACCCGACCTCAACTGAGTGCAATAAAGGCTTAGATCCAGTAAAGAAGAAGAACAAGAAGCTTACAGCGTAGGTCGCAAACAACCAAGCCCCGATTCCGCCTGAGAATCAAGCTCACGAGTCCCCAAACCTTCAATAATCTTCTCCAAAGCTCTGCTTCCAAACGTCAAGAAGGAAAATCGAACAAGAACGGGGAGCTTGAGAGAAGAGAAAAGGAGGAAGAAGGAGCCGCGTCAAGCCCTAGCGGTGAATTCTCGCGAATACGAACAGTGAAGAGCCGGGGGTTAGAGATAAGGAAAAGGTAGAACATGACACGTAAAGGCAGCCACTCTTTTCCCACCGCCTAACATTAACTTTGGCTACTGGCAGCTCAAAACATTATTAGCACCCCATTTCAGTTCTAGTAGCACACCAAATAATAGTTGCTAGTAAAACATCAAAATCAGAACACCCTTGGCCACATGACAAACCCAACAAAGCCCCCCAATAGCTCCCCTTTTTTTTGTTTTAATACCAAATAACTGAGACGAAAATCTTGCTTAGCAGATTCAAGTTCGTTCACTGGTTTTATTTTCATCATAGGGGATATTGGTTATAACATACTTCTGTTTATTAATTATCATCATAGGGGATCGTAATTAGCACATAATAATAAGTCGTAATAACAAAATATTAAACATAATGAAAATAACTTACGGGAAGCGTCGTGCGTTACAAACCAAGCCCAAGCCAATGGAGTGGAGGAGATATCTCATGGCATGGATCCAAACCTTGGCCAACTCCAAGCCTATTAGTGAATTTAGATATTTTTAAACCCACCCTCAACCATGGGTCTCCCTAACCCTACCTCTAACCCCAGCAGGTACACCTCCCCTCCAACGGATGGCTGCCAGCTGCCCCTTTAATCAACCATGGTTGGGTCCAACCATGGTTGTGGTTTGGCTAAACAGGAAGGAAGAGGAGGGAAGGGGAGGCCACTGCCACCCCTATAAAAGAAGCCCCACCTCCTCCAGAGCAACACACACCTCTCCCCCATCTCAGTCGAGCCCATCCAAACCTCTGCCGGAGCTCCACCTCGCCGGAAAATGCGAGCCGAACCTCCACCACCCTCCACCACCTCCAATGGCGGAACTCGCCAAAAGCTCTCGGAGGCCCCCAAACAGGGTGGGATCTTCTCCTCTCCTCCCTCCCTTATCGCCGGATGCATCGCATGCAAATGCCGGCGACCGGAGTGTCACGACCCGTCTCGACAAGAGTCAGAGCGCACTTCGGGCGGGCCGTTATGCCACAGGCATGAGCAAAACAGGAAACCATGCCTGCTAAGGCGGAAACAGAAATACTACAATAGTTTTGAATTTGTTATTTTGAAAAGAAATTAGTATATTTTATAAGTATGCGGAAGCCACAATGAAAGGTTAAAAATCATGCATTTTCATTAAAAACAAAAGTCACGCATTATACTGAAATGATGAACATGCAATGAGTCACAATTGTAAAATGCTATAAGTAAAAGATCTGATACAAGCAAATACACCCTAAGAGTTGCCCACAATGCCAGAGAAAATGACTGACAATAACTAATACAAGAAAAGTAGATCCAACAGTACTGAAACAAAATACATAGAACATGCTGACACAGTAATCAAAATAGAACCTCCAAGCAAAACTGCAGCTGAACGAAGAAAACTCAGGGAGCAGACGGCGCGGTCACGAACCCTAAGGCAAATCCAAACAGAAGGAAAATGCCTCAGAACAAGAAAATATTAGAAAACAAGCTGTAATTTTAAGTACATGCAGAAATAAATCTAAAGTACCAATTAACTCTTGAAACAGGCCAGTGAAACAGGCAGGTAACTGAAACAAGCTGAAACTATCTAGAAATATTAGCCTACTCCGGAGTATAGCCTAAACAAGTGTTTTGCAACGACATAAGCTGTAATCTGTGAAATGCGTAGATGTTTATAGTGGGCACACATGGTTCACACTCAAGTCCAAGTGTAAGGCTTACCAGAATAAGGGTATTCCATGTTCACCGTGACCATGCAATCAAGAAGTTGCACCACCTAAACCCTAGTTTCCATGATTCGCTTATGACACTCAAGAACTAAGGGTTTCATGTTTTTCCGAGGAGATTCCTATCACAACGCGACATGCTCGCGAGTGATAGTTCTTATACTATCAGATATTGATAATAATTTAGAATACCAGTAAAAAGAAATTAAATTCTTGTTTGCAAGCGAGAGGGAATTTCTCCACTTGCCTTAAGGTGAAGCCGCAACTACCAGCAACAACTATGCGGCGCAAGCAGGAAAAAGGCTCTATTGAACCTGTTCAGAAATAATCGCAGTCGATATTTGATACTTGACAAGTAGAAAACCAAACGCTAGCAAAAGCAGTTATTTTGCAAAAACTAACTCAAGAACAGGTTAGCATTTTACCTCCCTCAAGTATGAGGGGAGAGGAGTTACCACGAACAAAATCAGAGATTTGGTAGCGCTTAGACGTCGGAGACCCTAAATCGGAGAGGGTTTTGGAGAGGCTCCACCACTAGATCCGACGAGCGGCACCGGAAACACAAACAAATTCGAGATTAGGCGATTATACGACAAACGCAAGGCGGGCCGACGAACTTACGTCGATCGGAGAGCGAAAATCGCCACAAAGATAATTAGGGCATAACTGGAAATGAAAGATTGGCGGAGATCCTTACCCAATGAGTCCAAATCTGGGCTCAAGAATCCACGAGGATAGGTTTCAAGCGAAACCCTAGGAGTTCCTTGAAATCCGCCGGCCGAAACGGAGGGAAAGGGGGCTGTCGTCCTCTTTGGAGGAGGAGGAACCACTGCCGGCCCCCAAGAGGCGAGGGAGAAGGCACCACTGGCTGGAGGGAGCAGGAGTGGCTGCAACCCTAGCTATTGCCGACGGCCTTGAGAGGGAGGGAGGTAGCCTTTGCTGCTGCCGTCGGCCAGGAGGAGGAAGGGAGGTGCAGGCGGCGACGCAGATGCCGGCTGGAGGCGGAGCAGGCGGCGGCGCTGCGTGCGGCTGGCGGAAGAAGCGGCGCTGCGAGGCGGGATCGGGAGGAGCGGCTCAAAACCCTAGACCGAGAGGGATATCGGGAGCGGGAGACGCGGGATTAGGCGGAATCGGGAGAACTGGACCGGGAGGGGGAGTTTTATTTGGGGGGGGGGGCTCGGTTTAGAAGGGAAAATAAAGAGGGGGGGGGGGGAATACTTTATTTTTTTTAAACCTATTATTATTATTATTTTTATTTTTATTTCTAAGTTAAAAATTTAAGGGTTGCTACACGGAGCGCCGCCACCGCCCTCCCTCTCCTCCATGCAGATTTTGATAAAAATCAACTCCGGCGGCGGCTGTAAGACCCCTTTTTTTTTGCAAAAACCACCGGGTCTTAGGCCCAGAACCGCCGTTTTGCGGTGACACCTTCGCTCGGGGAGGTCGCCACTGCAAAACGCCGATCCTGCCGGCCAATTCGATCACAAGAAAAGTAAGCTTAACTGAATAAACAACCAAGTCCACATCACATTTAATTAAACTATCAAAAGTTGTCCACACAATATAACTGAAAGAAAGAGAACAAGATAACAAGGGCTCCTGCCCGATACATCAAAAGCCTCACTACATAGATCACTCGCGGAAGCAAATCAACTAAATCAAACACTCACGGATCCTGTCATCTGAGCTCCTGAGCTAGACTGCCCCGCCTCCATTTGCACCGGCCTCTGGTGCTGCCCCGTCGCCGCGGTCTCCTAAAATGATAAGGTCCACCGACCGTCAGTCAAAATGACTCAGCCAATTCCCCACCCCTCCCCCCAAGGCTCCTAGGCACTGTATGGGGAGGAGGAAGCGGAGGACAAACAAGGGGGTAATACAAAAGCAGATGACAAGGTGAGTTCTACTCTACACAGGCGTTATATATACATAAATGAAACATGAAATATAAACAGCAGGGTAAAGTGCATAAATAACAGTAAGCAGTAAGAATAGAGACAAGTAAGCATTATAAAAGTAACCATTGATTTATAGGAATGCCCATACAGACCTATAGACCAAGGGGTCGTTTAGCAAGGCCTATCGTATAAAAAGTCCCATACCAATTTATACGATAGGTGTCAGGGGTTGAATGCTATGTTTATGCTACGTCATGCAAAGTATGTTGTTATGCTATGTACATGCAAGTGCAACTCACACACTACGACTCTATGCGCATAGACCTTTAGTTCCCCCTTTTTGGAGCGAGCTAGACTCCCAGGATACTCCCGTAGTGGCAAACGGAAGCGGTGGGTTGGGCCTCGCCCACCTCTAGGTTGGTATTTGCACTACCTAACTTAGACCTATCGTACGCCTCCACAAAACCCGCGGAGCGCCTGCGTACTCTTACTGACTGGACCGCCAGACTTTTATGGCTAAGTGTAAATACTACACTTGCCGAGCCCAAGTGTTAACGTCGGTGCAACGATCGCCAACACGAAGGACCCACCACCTTATGCACATGCAACATATCTTCCAATAACACCGAGCTGCAAGCTCCCCGGGCTAACCCGCCCGTCACCAATAACCACCTCAGAAACAAAGATCACCGGACTAAACCGGCCAGAAATCTATAAGAAAACCCCATAATAACTTACTTATCTCAAACCTAGGTGCTCTAAGATGCTAACAGGAAAAGACGATCTTTCGTCAATCCGGGACGACTTATTCCAAGGGTGGCACCCCACCACTGCAGGGCTCACCAGACCCTAACTACTCCAGGAATCCTCTCATAACTACAAGATTACCACTCAACCCTCACAACTCTAAATCAGGGACCACCAGTTAGACCCTTAATCCTAAATTTGCTAAAGTTGCTAAACGCAGACCACCCTTAACGATTTGATGCTCATGAAGGGAGGTACCTCAAATAATCAGTTCTGTGACTCAATGGATTTATTGGGGGTCCAAGCTACATATTTAAGATCAAACCCAGAGTTTCATAATTTCTCCATCAATATTAATAATTAAAACAATTTTTCCAAAGGGCAAAATCCTAAGGTTTGAACTACAAGGTTACTTTTCTGACTTACAATGCCTTCCCAAATTTTTACATAAATCAAGGGTACCTAATAATCAGTGGATATAAATGTTTAGGAAAAACCAGCAAGATTTACTATTTTTAAAAATTCCAAAACTCATTCATTTCCTATAAATTCCAAAGGAGGTACCCTCATATGATCTCTAAACCTTATTAAAATTAATACAGAGGTGCTTCATAACAAAATATTCAGTCCTACAAAGTTTGCCCACTATCCACAAAGGCCACATTTGTAATTTCCACAGAGGATATATTTGTAATTAATTCGAAATTGAACTAGAGGTACCAAAAATATTAATCCATAAATTATGAGAAAAATACAGTGGGTACAAGTTGGTATAAAAAGGCTTCCAGCAAAGTTCCATGTCATTACAGAAATTTAGCACCCTAAAATTAATCATCCCAAAAATTTCCAACAATATGAAATATTACAATTTGGACCTTCAAAAGTTTTCTCATGGTCTAACAGAATCTTCCAGGGATTAATAACATTAAAAATAAGTTTGTGACAGAAGATGGTTAAACAAGAAGTGCTAATTCATCCTAAAATCCAAAACCCTAATTATTTGCAAATCTACCCAAGGGTTTATTACCTAGGATTGGCAACTCCAAATCCCTCCAATTCCTCACAGTAGCAATCTCTGGTCACTAAGAGCATCTACCTAAAATTTCAAGTCAAACCATTAAGGTTTGACCCCTCTTCCTTCATTAACCCCTAATTGCACCCCATTAGGGTTTAGCCTAGAGTTAGGGTCTAAACTTTTCCAAATCCACCCAAACCTCTTGTGAGGGTATTATAACACTCTTAGAACTCAGAGAGGGCTATTGCACTTCTCTCCATGGACATATACTCCTATGTCCTTCACAACCCCAAATTCCACTCCATAGGGATCAACCCTATGGCCTTGAGCAAATCAACTCCAATGCTCACCAATCTTCCTCATGGGGTCTCAAATTAATCCCACTGACCTTCCCAAGAAGACTCAAGCCCATATGGATTCATTTGGCCAATGGATCTCTACTTGGCTAAATGCACCCCAAAGTGCTCCATCTCCATGCCCTAGGGCATCCCAACTCCCCATGACCCCATAACTCTCTTAGAGGTGATTTGGGTGACATTAGGGCAGTGGCCAAAATCCCACTCCAATTGGAGGTGGTTTGACCATGAAAAATCCCAATTAGCCCTTAATCACAAGTTTCCCCTTAATGAGCAAAACTTTGGCCCAAAGACTACCTAATCAAATGAACCTCAAATGAGTTGAAATTTTAGTCAGGGGTTTATCATGACCCTAATAACACCCCACCAAAATTTGGTGGAGATTGGAGGTCATTTGGCCATCCAAATAATTTATGCAAAGATTATTAAATTTCTACTAAAACTTTAGGAAAATTAACTCCTAAAAATCTGATACTCAAACCTAATCTAGGTATAGGGCACATGCATGCATAGCCAAAATATCAACTTCATCAGATTTGCCATTTAAGAGCTATACCAATTTAAAGGTCTGGTTTGAGTTTTGACCAGCCTCACTAGAATGAGTGCTATGGGTCCCATACTTAACCAAATAGCCTGATTCCACTCCCATTAGAAAGTATACATCAAGGCCTACAAATATTATCTCTGGGCATTTTTCGAATTAGGACCTCTAAGGGCCTTAAAATCGGGTCACAAAATCTGTCAATAAGTGTGACAAATAATCAAATAATGTGATTTAAATCATTTTGTGGCTGCGTATAGCAATTGGCGGCCAATCGGACGGCTCACAGCCATCGTCCCCGATTAACCTGTGGCTGAGATCTACCGCGCCTGGGCCGCCTTGAGTGATGATTTCCCGGCCACCTGAGCGCCGCCCCGGCCGACCAACGCCACCACCACCTCCGTTGAGGTGGGGGCCGGCGATGAGCGGTGTTTGCTCGGCCGGAGGTGGCCGGAGTCGTGGTCTGGAAGAGGAAGCCCAACCCGATCGACGGGAGGCATGGCTGGCTCGATTCCCGGCCAATTGGCCACGGATCGAGCCGCCGGCGATTGGGATCTAATCCTTAGGGTTCAGGGAGGAGAATAGGACCTGTTGATGAGCTTGCCGGCGGTTTGCCCTCGAGTACACCATGGGAGCTTGGGTCGGTTGTGAAGCCATGCCGATTCCTACTTACAGCACACGAAATCCTCAGGGAACTTAGGGGTTTCTCTCCTCTCTGGCTTCTGAAGGTGATAGGGGGTTCGAATGGGGGTGATGGTGGCTTTAACCCCCATTGCCATTAATGGCCTCTTCGAACTCCTCCAATGCCGGCCCCCATTCATTCCCCCTGCCTTAATCCCCCTTGGAAACTACTGGAAACTCATTGAAATCGTCAGAGGAGATGAAAGGGTGAGTCAATTAGGGAGGCCAAGGGGTGGAACTCCTTAATGGCCATGAATGGCCTCCTTCTCTCACTTCAAAAATGGGGAAACCCCCATTTTCTCACTCCTAATCACCATGGACGGTTTCTACACTCTCTCCTGAGTTTAGTGATGGTCTACATGGGCTGGTTGACCATCCAATTGAGTTAGCCCAAAGGGATTGGGTTAGGTTTGAGAGATTTGACCTAAATTGGGCAATTTTGACTTTTGGTCAAATTGGCCAATGGGGTGACCCAAGGATGGGGCTTTTGGGTCCATTGGGTTCCAAATTAAGTTTAGAAACTATTGGTGGGGTCAATTTGGTCATATGGGTCTTGGTTGACCCAGTCTAAGCTGATTTGACCAAAAACAGGCTAAATTGACTTTGGTCAAATTGAGCCCTAGGGTTGACTTGGTCAAGGGGCTTTTTGGTCCACTGGGTCCCCTATGATATGATAACTCTATGGGTAAGGTCAATTTAATATGGTGATGGTCAATTAGGGTACTTTGTGAAGAAATGCCATTTTGACCTAAAAAGGGCATTTTGGTCAATTTGCACCCCTGGGGGTCCCATGATGGGGCTTTTAGGTCTACTAGGTCTCTTATAGCATTCTAGACCTAGGTGAGTGATCAATTTGGCAAGGTGAAGGTTAATTGGCTCTAAATAGGCTACTTTGACCAATTTGGGGTTTTAGGTTGACTTTGGTCAAATTGATCTCTTAGGTTGACCCCAATGGGCCCTTGGTGCCCTAAGGGAGCCTCTAAAGGGTTAGGGGTACTAAGATGGGGTCAATTGATCAAGTTGAGGCCCTAAAGTCTGACCCTAAGCTTGGTAAATGGGAATTGCTAATTACAGACCAAGGTGGTTTCCTCCTCCTTTCCTAAGCTCTCAAGGTCAAATGGCTCTTCCTATGGTTTTGTCATGACCTAGTCATGACAAAACCAACTTAGGGGTTTAGCAGTTTGGGGGATGTTACAAATCCCAATACATAAAAAAAAAATTTCGTCCTCGAAATTCAGACTAGCCTATGGGGTTTCTATTAAAGGAAAGACTGTAACATCCCAGAAAAGTAAGTTGTACCTGTCGTAAAAAGTTGCGGATATTTTTGCTGCATCAAGTCCAGTGGCTCCCAAGTGTGTTCTTCCTGTCCATGATTCCTCCACAGGACCTTGACCAGCGGAACCTTCTTGCGCCGCAAGACTCGTAGCTCTATGTCGTCTATCCGAACCGGCTCCAAGTGAATCGATCGATCTGTAGCTACTGGCCCCTCTGAAGTAGACACCTGCTGCTCAGGCCGAAGTAAAGCCTTCCTAAGTGAAGAGACATGGAATACGTCATGCAGTCCCTCCAAATCCGGCGGTAGCTCCAGTCTGTAAGCCAAGGGGCCGATCCGCTCCAGGATCCTATAGGGTCCCATAAACCTCGGACTGAGCTTCTTCCGCCCGCGAACCCTCGAGACTCCGTGCATCGGACGTATCTTCAAGAAAACCCAGTCTCCCACCTAGAACTCCACCATACGATGACGCGCATCGTAATATTTGGCCTGCCTGCTCTGGGCCTGCAGCATCCTATCTCGAATCAACCTCACCTGGGCCTCCGTATCCTCCACGAACTCTGAGCCATGAGCCTTGGGATCCTTATCCTGAATCCAAGACAATGGTGTCCTGTACCTCCGTCCATATAATGCCTCGTATGGTGCTCTGCCTATACTAGCCTGGTGACTGTTGTTATATGAGAACTCGACCAACGGCAACAGTCTCTCCCATGGCTCCCCGCGGTCTAGAATGCAAAGACGCAAAAGATCCTCCAGGGTCCGATTGGTGCGCTCCGTTTGCCCGTCTGTCTGGGGGTGAAAAGTTGTACTGAAGGTCAACCGGGTGTCTAGATAGGCCTGCGCCGCTCTCCACTCTCTTGACGTAAAACGTCCATCTCGGTCAGATACTATCGTCCTTGGCACACCATGATATCGGATAAACTGCTCCACAAACTTTCGTACCAAAATTTTGACTGAATCATCTTTCCTGATCGGAATGAACCTGGCCACCTTCGTCAACCTACCGACGAACACCCAAATCGAGTCATTCCCCGCACGAGATCGGGGAAGACCATGAATAAAATCCATCGCTATATCGTCGAACTTCCATTCCGGCACTGGGAGCGGCTGTAACAATCCTGCGGGGTTTCGGCACTCTGCCTTCACAAGCTGGCAGGTCTCGCGGTGGGTCACAAAATAAACGATGTCTCTCTTCATACCTGGCCAGTACATGGTCCTCTTCAGATCTGCCGTCATCTTGGTAATACCCGGGTGCACTGAATACTTACTGCAGTGAGCCTCTGTCATAATATCCTCCCGAATCTGATCTCCCGCCGGTATATACACTCGACCTTTAAAACTCAACAGGTCGTCCTTCAGCGAATAATCTCCGGCTGAGCCTGCCTCCAAGGCTCTGAATATCGGCTCCAGCTTGGCATCCTGCCTCTGCCCTTCCCTGATGCGGTCTCGAATGTCATAAGTGGCACCAGTCGCCGCTAGATACTCTTCGTACAGCTCCGGATCATCCTCAGATACTAGGGAGATCTGCATGCCTTCGAACATCTGTACCAACTCCATGGCCATCAGCTTAGACTCTGCTCCTGACGTAGAAGCTCTCCTGCTCAGTGCATCCGCTACTACATTCGCCTTCCCTGGGTGGTAATGCATCGTATACTGGTAGTCTGATAAGAACTCCACCCATCGCCTCTGTCGAATATTCAACTCCTTCTGCGTATCTACATACTTCAAATTTTTGTGATCTGAGAATATGTCGCAGTGGACACCATAGAGGTAGTGTCGCCAGATCTTAAGAGCGAATACGACTGCTCCCATCTCCAAATCATGCACTGGGTAATTCCGCTCGTGGTCCTTCAACTGGCGGGAGGCATAAGCTATCACGTGCCCGTTCTGCCTCAGAACGGCACCCATCCCCTGATAAGACACATCCGTATACACTTGAAATCCTTCTTTCCCCGACGGGAGGGCAAGGATGGGGGCTGAAGTAAGCCGACACTTCAGCTCCTGGAAAGCTGTCTCACACTGCGGCGTCCAAGTAAAAACAGCATCCTTTCTTGTCAGAGAGGTAAGCGGGAGGGCTATCTGAGAAAACCCCTGAACGAACTTCCGGTAGTAGCCAGCAAGTCCCAAGAAACTCCTTACGTCGGTGGCCGTTTTCAGCGGCGGCCAGTCCCGTACTGCATGAACCTTTGTTGGATCTACTGCCAAACCTGCTCCACTGATGATGTGGCCCAGGAAGGCCACCTCCTTCAACCAGAACTGACATTTGCTGAACTTTGCATACAACCGATGCTCCCGAAGCTTCCCCAAGGTTAGTGCCAAATGCCGCGCATGCTCCTCCTCCGTCCTCGAGTAGATGAGGATGTCGTCGATGAACACAATGACAAAGATGTCAAGGTAAGGTTCAAACACCCGGTTCATCAAGCTCATAAATGCTGAAGGTGCATTTGTGAGCCCGAACGGCATCACAGTGAACTCATACAATCCGTACCGGCTGCTGAAAGCCGTCTTCGGGATGTCCTCCTCTTGGATCCTCAGCTGATAATAACCTGATCTCAAATCCAGCTTCGAGAAGCAGTGGGCTCCCTCTAGCTGGTCAAAGAGCTCGTCTATCCTTGGCAGAGGTTACGTGTTCCGCACCGTCAGCCTATTCAGTGCTCTGTAGTCTATGCACAGTCTGAGCGTCCCATCCTTCTTCTTTACGAATAACACCGGAGCTCCCCAAGGTGAGGAACTCGGCCTAACGAACCCTGCTTCCACCAGCTCCTGCATCTGGCTCCGAAACTCTACCAACTCCTTCGGGGCCATCCGATAAGGAGCTTTGGACACCGGCTTTGCCCCTGGCACCAGCTGAATCTGAAAATCCTTCTCGCGGTGCGGTGGCAGCCCAGGAATCTTCTCCGGAAATACATCAGCAAAGTCCCGTACTACCGGGATATTTGGCACTGAGTCCTTGACTTCAGTTGCCTCAAAAGCACCTGATAAACCTCGTCTCCCTGCAAGTGGGCCTTGACGGCCTGAATAGACGATAAAAAGAGACGGGAGGTGGGTTGAGTACCTTCGAATGTCACATCGCCGTCTCTGTGCTTTAGCACGATCCACCTTGCCGGGCAGTCAATCTTTGCCTGGTTCTCATACAACCAACTCATGCCCAGGATCAGGTCGTAATCCCTCATCTTTAGCACAGTTGCCGGGGCCTCGAACAGTCTTCCTCCAATCTCCAGACTTATTATGCACGTTAAATTTGTTAAGACCTCCGATCCGTCCGGAAATCGCACCCTCCTATAGTCGCTTTTGAAGTGCTTGACTTGGTCTAGGTCTTCGATAAACTTAGCCGAGACGAACGAGTGCGAGGCACCCGTATCGAACAAGGTAAAAGCAGGTTTGCCAAAAATGGCAACTAAACCTGAAGGTTTTGATGATAGGTTCAATGCTAAGGTAAAGCTAAAACTTATAAGGCATTAACAATTTAAAAGAAAATACGACAAGTACCTGCGATGACCCTTGCTGGGTCCCGGGGTCTGGCCAAATCTAGGGCATAAGCCTGCTCCCTGTACTGTCTCCGATCGTCACCCTGAAATCCACGGCCTCGACCACGTCCTCGGCCCCCGAGATGCTGACCCCGAGGTGCTGGTGGAGCATTCCTCTGGGGGCAGTTCCTCTTGAAGTGGCCGACCTGATGGCAGTGAAAGCACTCCGGAGGTGGCCCACCTCCTCCAATCCTTGGCATCTCCCTCATCTGTAGAGGCTGAGGAGCCAATACTACCGGCTCCCTTTGTTCCTGCCTCTCCCCCTGACGAGGTCGGACCTCCGTCCTTCCTTCTCCAGCGTCTCGGCCTCTCGGCTGATCTCTTCTGCCACTTCTTCCCTAATCCTCCATGGGTCTCTTCCTCCCACGAACAACTTGCTGGTCTCCCTCCAGCTTCTTCGCCATCTCCAGAATCTTTGTCATGCTACCGTCGGAGACGAAAAGGAGGGCCTGCCTCATCTCATCACGGAGGCCCTTATAGAACCTCTTTGCATATCCCGCATCATCCAGCTGGTAAGATACCGCAAACTGGGACAGGTGGGTGAACTCCTGGTGATACTCCAACACTGACCTACTCCCCTGCCTTAACTGTAGAAACCTATCCTCCAGATCATCTCTAGCCGACTGCGGCACAAAATGCTCCAGCAGCGCCGCCTTGAAATCATCCCAAGCAACATCTGCTGCCTCCAATCCCGGATAAGCTGTAGCCAGGAACCTCTTCCACCACCTCTTAGCATGGGATTCCAGGCATGAAACCACCAGTGGTACCTCCATCTCCACCGGGCACTGGATTCCCGTCAGCATCTCTTGCATAATATCCACCCACTCCTCAGTTCTTACAGCAGTCTCCGTCCCAATGTAAGCTGGTGGGGAGAGACCCCGAAAGATGCTCAGCCAGTTGGCCCCGGGGTTCTGCTGAGGAGCCGGTGCCTGCTGTGCTCTGAACGTCTCCAAAATGGCAGTCAGGGTCTGCCCCAACTCCGTCTGCTGGAACGGGGTAGGAGCCGGTGGTGGTGGAACGACGTTCGGAGTCGGCGGGACTCCATGCTGCGGTGAAGGTTCCGTTGCCGGCTACACAAGAAAGATTGCACTTATAAGGGACTTAGCTAAAGGGAGGAAAAATTCAGTTATAAGTGGACTTTTACATGTGATTTCCCTTATGGGCACACCATTGCTTCCGCTGCTAGTTTGTCCGCAAACTAAGCTCGCGCGGGGTGGCCCAGGGTTTGTGGACTTCTTTTCTTTGGATCGATGATTGCTCTGATACCACTTGTAAGACCCTTTTTTTTTTGCAAAAACCACCGGGTTTTAGGCCCAGAACCGCCGTTTTGCGGTGACACCTTCGCTCGGGGAGGTCGCCACTGCAAAACGCCGATCCTGCCGGCCAATTCGATCACAAGAAAAGTAAGCTTAACTGAATAAACAACCAAGTCCACATCACATTTAATTAAACTATCAAAAGTTGTCCACACAATATAACTGAAAGAAAGAGAACAAGATAACAAGGGCTCCTGCCCGATACATCAAAAGCCTCACTACATAGATCACTCGCGGAAGCAAATCAACTAAATCAAACACTCACGGATCCTGTCATCTGAGCTCCTGAGCTAGACTGCCCCGCCTCCATTTGCACCGGCCTCTGGTGCTGCCCCGTCGCCGCGGTCTCCTAAAATGATAAGGTCCACCGACCGTCAGTCAAAATGACTCAGCCAATTCCCCACCCCTCCCCCCAAGGCTCCTAGGCACTGTATGGGGAGGAGGAAGCGGAGGACAAACAAGGGGGTAATACAAAAGCAGATGACAATGTGAGTTCTACTCTACACAGGTGTTATATATACATAAATGAAACATGAAATAGAAACAGCAGGGTAAAGTGCATAAATAACAGTAAGCAGTAAGAATAGAGACAAGTAAGCATTATAAAAGTAACCATTGATTTATAGGAATGCCCATACAGACCTATAGACCAAGGGGTCGTTTAGCAAGACCTATCGTATAAAAAGTCCCATACCAATTTATACGATAGGTGTCAGGGGTTGAATGTTATGTTTATGCTACGTCATGCAAAGTATGTTGTTATGCTATGTACATGCAAGTGCAACTCACACACTACGACTCTATGCGCATAGACCTTTAGTTCCCCCTTTTTGGAGCGAGCTAGACTCCCAGGATACTCCCGTAGTGGCAAACGGAAGCGGTGGGTTGGGCCTCGCCCACCTCTAGGTTGGTATTTGCACTACCTAACCTAGACCTATCGTACGCCTCCACAAAACCCGTGGAGCGCCTGCGTACTCTTACTGACTGGACCGCCAGACTTTTATGGCTAAGTGTAAATACTACACTTGCCGAGCCCAAGTGTTAACGTCGGTGCAACGATCGCCAACACGAAGGACCCACCACCTTATGCACATGCAACATATCTTCCAATAACACCGAGCTGCAAGCTCCCCGGGCTAACCCGCCCGTCACCAATAACCACCTCAGAAACAAAGATCACCGGACTAAACCGGCCAGAAATCTATAAGAAAACCCCATAATAACTTACTTATCTCAAACCTAGGTGCTCTAAGACGCTAACAGGAAAAGACGATCTTTCGTCAATCCGGGACGACTTATTCCAAGGGTGGCACCCCACCACTGCAGGGCTCACCAGACCCTAACTACTCCAGAAATCCTCTCATAACTACAAGATTACCACTCAACCCTCACAACTCTAAATCAGGGACCACCAGTTAGACCCTTAATCCTAAATTTGCTAAAGTTGCTAAACGCAGACCACCCTTAACGATTTGATGCTCATGAAAGGAGGTACCTCAAATAATCAGTTCTGTGACTCAATGGATTTATTGGGGGTCCAAGCTACATATTTAAGATCAAACCCAGAGTTTCATAATTTCTCCATCAATATTAATAATTAAAACAATTTTTCCAAAGGGCAAAATCCTAACGTTTGAACTACAAGGTTACTTTTCTGACTTACAATGCCTTCCCAAATTTTTTACATAAATCAAGGGTACCTAATAATCAGTGGATATAAATGTTTAGGAAAAACTAGCAAGATTTACTATTTTTAAAAATTCCAAAACTCATTCATTTCCTATAAATTTCAAAGGAGGTACCCTCATATGATCTCTAAACCTTATGCAAATTAATACAGAGGTGCTTCATAACAAAATATTCAGTCCTACAAAGTTTGACCATGCTCCACAAAGGGCACATTTGTAATTTCCACAGAGGATATATTTGTAATTAATTCAAAATTGAACTAGAGGTACCAAAAATATTAATCCATAAATTATGACAAAAATATAGTGGGTACAAGTTGGTATAAAAAGGCTTCCAGAAAAGTTCCATGTCATTACAGAAATTTAGCACCCTAAAATTAATCATCCCAAAAATTGCCAACAATATGAAATATTACAATTTGGACCTTCAAAAGTTTTCTCATGGTCTAACAGAATCTTCCAGGGATTAATAACATTAAAACTAAGTTTGTGACAGAAGATGGTTAAACATTAAGTGCTAATTCATCCTAAAATCTAAAACCCTAATTATTTGCAAATCTACCCAAGGGTTTATTACCTAGGATTGGCAACTCCAAATCCCTCCAATTCCTCACAGTAGCAATCTCTGGTCACTAATATCATCTCCCCAAAATTTCAAGTCAAACCATTAAGGTTTGACCCCTCTTCCTTCATTAGCCCCTAATTGCACCCCATTAGGGTTTAGCCTAGAGTTAGGGTCTAAACTTTTCCAAATCCACCCAAACCTCTTGTGAGGGTATTATAACACTCTTAGAACTCAGAGAGGGCTATTGCACTTCTCTCCATGGACATATACTCCTATGTCCTTCACAACCCCAAATTCCACTCCATAGGGATCAACCCTATGGCCTTGAGCAAATCAACTCCAATGCTCACCAATCTTCCTCATGGGGTCTCAAATTAATCCCACTGACCTTCCCAAGAAGACTCAAGCCCCTATGGATTCATTTGGCCAATGGATCTCTACTTGGCTAAATGCACCCCAAAGTGCTCCATCTCCATGCCCTAGGGCATCCCAACTCCCCATGACCCCATAACTCTCTTAGAGGTGATTTGGGTGACATTAGGGCAGTGGCCAAAATCCCACTCCAATTGGAGGTGGTTTGACCATGAAAAATCCCAATTAGCCCTTAATCACAAGTTTCCCCTTAATGAGCAAAACTTTGGCCCAAAGACTACCTAATCAAATGAACCCCAAATGAGTTGAAATTTTAGCCAGGGGTTTATCATGACCCTAATAACACCCCACCAAAATTTGGTGGAGATTGGAGGTCATTTGGCCATCCAAATAATTTATGCAAAGATTATTAAATTTCTACTACAACTTTAGGAAAATTAACTCCTAAAAATCTGATACTCAAACCTAATCCAGGTATAGGGCACATGCATGCATAGCCAAAATATCAACTTCATCAGATTTGCCATTTAAGAGCTATACCAATTTAAAGGTCTGGTTTGAGTTTTGACCAGCCTCACTAGAATGAGTGCTATGGGTCCCATACTTAACCAAATAGCCTGATTCCACTCCCATTAGAAAGTAGACATCAAGGACTACAAATATTATCTCTGGGCATTTTTCGAATTAGGACCTCTAAGGACCTTAAAATCGGGTCACAAAATCTGTCAATAAGTGTGACAAATAATCAAATAATGTGATTTAAATCATTTTGTGGCTGCGTATAGCAATTGGCGGCCAATCGGACGGCTCACAGCCATCGTCCCCGATTAACCTGTGGCTGAGATCTACCGCGCCTGGGCCGCCTTGAGTGATGATTTCCCGGCCACCTGAGCGCCGCCCCGGCCGACCAACGCCACCACCACCTCCGTTGAGGTGGGGGCCGGCGATGAGCGGTGTTTGCTCGGCCGGAGGTGGCCGGAGTCGTGGTCTGGAAGAGGAAGCCCAACCCGATCGACGGGAGGCATGGCTGGCTCGATTCCCGGCCAATTGGCCACGGATCGAGCCGCCGGCGATTGGGATCTAATCCTTAGGGTTTAGGGAGGAGAATAGGACCTGTTGATGAGCTTGCCGGCGTTTTGCCCTCGAGTACACCATGGGAGCTTGGGTCGGTTGTGAAGCCATGCCGATTCCTACTTACAGCACACGAAATCCTCAGGGAACTTAGGGGTTTCTCTCCTCTCTGGCTTCTGAAGGTGATAGGGGGTTCGAATGGGGGTGATGGTGGCTTTAACCCCCATTGCCATTAATGGCCTCTTCGAACTCCTCCAATGCCAGCCCCCATTCATTCCCCCTGCCTTAATCCCCCTTGGAAACTACTGGAAACTCATTGAAATCGTCAGAGGAGATGAAAGGGTGAGTCAATTAGGGAGGCCAAGGGGTGGAACTCCTTAATGGCCATGAATGGCCTCCTTCTCTCACTTCAAAAATGGGGAAACCCCCATTTTCTCACTCCTAATCACCATGGCCGGTTTCTACACTCTCTCCTGAGTTTAATGATGGTCTACATGGGCTGGTTGACCATCCAATTGAGTTAGCCCAAAGGGATTGGGTTAGGTTTGAGAGATTTGACCTAAATTGGGCAATTTTGACTTTTGGTAAAATTGGCCAATGGGGTGACCCAAGGATGGGGCTTTTGGGTCCATTGGGTTCCAAATTAAGTTTAGAAACTATTGGTGGGATCAATTTGGTCATATGGGTCTTGGTTGACCCATTCTAAGCTGATTTGACCAAAAACAGGCTAAATTGACTTTGGTCAAATTGAGCCCTAGGGTTGACTTGGTCAAGGGGCTTTTTGGTCCACTGGGTCCCCTATGATATGATAACCCTATGGGTAAGGTCAATTTAATATGGTGATGGTCAATTAGGGTACTTTGTGAAGAAATGCCATTTTGACCTAAAAAGGGCATTTTGGTCAATTTGCACCCCTGGGGGTCCCATGATGGGGCTTTTAGGTCTACTAGGTCTCTTATAGCATTCTAAACCTAGGTGAGTGATCAATTTGGCAAGGTGAAGGTTAATTGGCTCTAAATTGGCTACTTTGACCAATTTGGGGTTTTAGGTTGACTTTGGTCAAATTGATCTCTTAGGTTGACCCCAATGGGCCCTTGGTGCCCTAAGGGAGCCTCTAAAGGGTTAGGGGTACTAAGATGGGGTCAATTGATCAAGTTGAGGCCCTAAAGTCTGACCCTAAGCTTGGTAAATGATAATTGCTAATTGCAGACCAAGGTGGTTTCCTCCTCCTTTCCTAAGCTCTCAAGGTCAAATGGCTCTTCCTATGGTTTTGTCATGACCTAGTCATGACAAAACCAACTTAGGGGTCTAGCAGTTTGGGGGATGTTACAGCGGCAAGCCGCCGGACCACCGCCGGAGGGAGCGCCCTGTCACGGACTTGTCTTCTTACAAGCTCCCGTGCGGCCTTAGCTCCTCCTTGCCACTCCGCGTAGCCAAGCTAAGTCAGCCTCTCCTGCAAGAACTAGGTGGTGATGAAGAACGAATGCTAAGTAGAACTCAAGAGAACTCACAATTGCAAAGGAAACTCAAAGAACTCTATTGCTTCTCCAAAACTTGGATGCTTACAAATGAGGGGGCCTTCCCCTTTTATAGGCCCCAAAAGAATTTCCCTCCAAAAGATGGAAGGATCTAGAATGCCTAAGTTTCTAGACTATTCTACAACCCTCATGAATATACAATCTTCCCGAGTTCTCTAGAATGTTCCCAAGAGATCATTCTAGAGAGCTTCCACATTCTTCCAGAGTTCTTCTATGTACATGCTTCTCCAAGGACCTAGATTTCTCTAGAATCCTCCTGGGTATTAACCCCGGGCGTGACATCCTCCCCCACCTAGCCTGGCGACGCCCTCGTCGCCTCGTACTGCTGAAGAATGTCCTTGAACTGCCACAAATCTTCTAATGTCTCCCAAGTAGTTTCAGACTCTGGCAATCCCTTCCACTTGATCAAGTACTGTGTGCAAGGTTGCACACCTCTTCTTCGCACTACTCTTTTTGTTAGCACCTCTTCGATCTCTTTGTCAAAAGATTTTGTCATCACTGGAGGCGCCCTTTGAGATTCTCCTCTTTGAAGGTCCTCATTATCCCCGTAATATGGTTTGAGCATACTCGCATGAAACACCGGATGTATCTTCAAAGAGTTTGGTAAGTCAAGGCGATAAGAAACCTTACCCACCTTAGCCATGACCGGGAATGGACCTTCGTATCTCCGTACCAAGCCTTTGTGTACACTACGCAAGGCCTTGAACTGCTGGGGTAAGAGCTTCACCAACACCTTATCTCCTACCGAATATTCCGTGTGTCGCCGCTTTGCATCGGCCCACTTCTTCATCCTCTTGCGGGCTTTCTCCAAGCACGACCTAGCTAAGTCTGCATGTTCTTCCCATGACTTAGCCATCTTCCAGGCACCTGGGCTCCTTCCATCATCCGTCGTGGTCGCCAATGTTTGTGGAGTGAGGGGTTGTCTTCCCGTGGCAAGTTCAAATGGACTCCTCCCCGTGGCCTCACTCCGCTGCAGGTTGTAGGAAAATTGGGCAACATCCATAAGCTTGGCCCAGTCTTTCTGGTTGGCACTCACAAAGTGCCGCAAGTAGCACTCCAACAACGCATTCACCCTCTCGGTCTGCCCATCGGATTGAGGGTGGAAGCTAGTGGAAAAATTCAGCTTCGATCCAAGTAGCTTGAACAACTCTGTCCATAGCTTCCCGGTGAAGCGAGGGTCTCGATCGCTCACAATGTTCTTCGGCAACCCCCAATACTTCACCACATGTTTGAAGAAGAGTCGCGCCGTCTCTTCCGCCGTTGCATCCTTCACGCTTGGTATGAAAGTGCCATACTTGGAAAAGCGATCTACTACCACCAAGATAGATCCGCAACCTTCAGATTTGGGCAGCGCGTTGATGTAATCCAGCGTCACCGTTTCCCAGGGATATTCCGGCACTGGTAGGGGCTCCAAGAGTCCTGCTGGCTGTTTGTTCTCCACCTTGTCTTGTTGGCAAACAAGACATGTCTTCACGTATAGCTCGATGTTGTCCCTCATTTGCGGCCAATAGTAGGAATCCTCCATCAACGCCAAGGTGCGCTTTTGGCCTGGATGTCCCGCCCATTTGGTGTCATGACACTCCTTGATTAAGTCCCTCCGCAGGTTTCCCCACTTTGGGATATACAATCTCCTTCCTTTGGTGTAGAGTAGCCCGTCTTCTACCCAAAATCTCTTGGCTTGACCCTCTTTGGCTAGTTGCATGAGTTGTTTGGCCAACGGATCTTCTTCCAACCCACTTTTTACCTGCTCAAGAAGGTCGCTCTTCACCATCGAGATCGCCGCTAGCTCCGCTTTGCGGCTAAGTGCATCTGCTACGACGTTGGCTTTGCCCGGCTTGTGTTCCAGGACAAAGTCAAACTCGGCCAGGAAGTCTTGCCACCTTGCTTGCTTCGCCGACAATTTCTTTTGAGTTTGAAAGTAGGTAGTTGCCACATTGTCGGTCTTGATCATGAACTGTGCTCCCAGCAAGTAGTGCCTCCATACCTGTAAGCAATGTATGATGGATGTCATCTCCTTCTCTTGCACGGTGTAGCGCCGCTCCGCTTCATTCAACTTGCGGCTTTCGAATGCAATCGGGTGTCCTTCTTGCATCAACACCCCTCCAATAGCAAAGTCTGATGCATCGGTATGCAGCTCGAACTTTTTCCCAAAGTCTGGTAGGGCAAGTACTGGCTCCATACTTACCGCCTTCTTCAAGTCCTCAAAAGCTTGCTGGCATTCCCCCGTCCAGCTCCAAGCTTTCTCCTTCTTGAGCAGGTCCGTAAGCGGCACCGCTCTCTTTGAGTAGTCTATGATGAACCGTCGGTAGTAGTTCACCAAACCCAGGAATGATCTCAACTCCGTCACCTTTGTTGGCGGATCCCATTCGACGATTGCCCGTACCTTGTCCCTGTCCATCTTCAATTGGCCCTGTCCAATGACATGCCCGAGGAAATGCACTTCTTCTTGCCCAAAGGAACACTTTGATCGTTTGACATATAGTTCATTCTCCCGCAGTACTTGGAACACTAGGCGAAGATGTTCAGCATGCTCCTCCATTGTATTACTATAGACGACGATGTCGTCCAAGTATACTACTACAAACTTGTCCAAGTAGGGGTGAAAGATTTGATTCATCAAAGTACAAAATGTAGCGGGTGCGTTGGTTAGGCCGAATGGCATCACCAACCACTCGAATGATCCGTACCTCGTCACACATGTTGTCTTTGGCGCATCCCCTTCAGCAATCCGTACTTGGTGGTAGCCCTTTTGCAGATCCATCTTCGAATATATCCTTGCTCCTCCAAGTCGATCGAACAAGTCAGCAATCAACGGCACAGGATACTTGTTTTTGATAGTTACCTTGTTCAATGCCCGATAGTCTGTGCATAACCGCAAGGTTCCATCCTTCTTCTTTTGAAAGAGCACCGGTGCGCCAAATGGTGCCTTCGATGGTCTGATCATCCCAGCCTCAAGCAGCTCCTGTAACTGTTTCCTCAACTCTTCGAGCTCGGGTGGAGCCATCCGATATGGTGCCTTCGCAGGTGGCTTGGCTCCAACCTCTAACTCAATCTTGTGATCTACCTCCCTGCGGGGAGGCAACTTCTTTGGCAGCTCCGCGGGCATTACGTCCTTATTCTCCTCAAGGACTTCCGCCACCAGTAGAGGCACCTCCTCCATGATCTCGCCCGCTTCCTCCTTCAAAGTCGCCAAGAAAGTAGGTTCTCCTTTCTTCACGCCCTTGGCTATTTGCATAGCCGATAGTTGTCTTGCTCCACAGCTTGGTGGCCCTTCCACCGCAGGTATCATGCATGTTGCACCTTTCTCAATAATGCACACTGAGCGATAAGTTGGCATGACAATGGCACTCACCGCATCGAAGAAGTCCATGCCCAACACTAGCTTGTGATCATCCATAGCTGCAACCGAGAAGTCCACCTTTCCATTCCACGTACCCATGCGAAGCTCCACGCCACGAGCTACACCTGCTAGCGGCCTTGCCTTCCCATTCACGGTCTTTAGCCATCCCTCACACTTGGACACTTGGAGGCCAAGTCTTCTTGCTTCTTCCTCCGTCATAAAGTTATGTGTGGCACCCGTATCCACCAAGGCTTTGGTGGACTTGTTGTTGATCATGGCTTCTACGAACATCAGCCCCTTGCTGACCATCTTCTTAGCTGGTTTCACATTCAAAGCACTTAGAAGTTGCAAAGAACATATTTGGTTTGTACCTTCTTCACCTTCGGGTCCACTTGCATCATCCTCCTGCAGTGCTGCGAGCGAACCAAGCTTTGGGCACTTACTCATCATGTGCGGTCCCTTGCATAAGTAGCATCCTCCCTTTGGTGTGAAGCTCTTGTTGCCGCCTTCAATATCCTTCCCCGGAGTAGGAATTCGCTCTCCTCTATTTGGTCTTCGTGACCCTTGCCTTTCTCCCACACCTTTGATGTTGTCATTCCTGTAGCCCTTCTTGGCTGTCGCATCCGATGATGGTCTTTGGAACTCCGTCATTGCTTCGGCCGCCGCAATAGCTTCATCCAGGGTCTTGGCATCCCGTCGATGCACTTCTTGCTTCACCCAA
This sequence comes from Dactylorhiza incarnata, assembly GCA_033032865.1. Classification (NCBI taxonomy): domain Eukaryota; kingdom Viridiplantae; phylum Streptophyta; class Magnoliopsida; order Asparagales; family Orchidaceae; genus Dactylorhiza; species Dactylorhiza incarnata. The sequence goes on from JAWHQI010000085.1 coordinate 7,164,399, forward strand.
TTCTGAAGACCATCCTTAAAGTTGAACAATTGATCATCTTCGGACATACCTGGCACCATCAGCATTAAGGTTTGGAACTCTTTCATATACTCTGTGATTGACCCCTTCTGCTTGAGTTCCTTTAACTTCTTCCTTGCCTCATTTGCGACGTTCTCCGGGTAGAAGTGCCGCTTAAGCTCAATCTTGAACTCATCCCATGTGTCCAAGTTACACGTTCCCTTCTTGATATCTGCAAGCTTTCGCTGCCACCACAGAGATGCAATATCCGAAAGATAGTAGCTAGCTGTCTTTACCTTGAGTACTTCCTCAGTGAGATTACATCCTTCGAAGTAAACCTCCATTTGGTAAAGGAAGTGTTCAACTTCCTTGGCATCCCTATTCCCCGAGAAGGGTTTTGGCTTAGGCACATCGATCCTTTGGTTTGCCACAACCCCACTATTTCCTCCATTAGCAATGGCCCTCCTGCACACGACCAATTCTTCCTCTAATTTGGCGATCCGCTCCTCATAATCATCCTCAAGTTGATCACACCTTTGAGTAAGCTCCGCATTTGCACCAAGACATGCTTGGACTTGGGCATTCAAAAGTTCCAGCTCTCCGCGAGCCGGTAGCGATTGTTTGACAGCTTCTAGTTCTCCGCGAACATATGAGTGGTATTCCTCCACCGCCGTCATGCGCTCCTCCCATTCAGCCAATATGCGGTCCACGTGCGCTTCATCCCGAGATTTGCTATGGCTCCGCCTCTTCTTCTCGGACTGGGGAAGGGTCTCCCTTTCGCGCTCATCCACCACGCTTGAGTTATTGTTCCCTTCAACAGCCATCTAGTCTTCTCAGACACCAACCACGAACTTGAGCAACCTGGCTCTGATACCAACTGTCACGGACTTGTCTTCTTACAAGCTCCCGTGCGGCCTTAGCTCCTCCTTGCCACTCCGCGTAGCCAAGCTAAGTCAGCCTCTCCTGCAAGAACTAGGTGGTGATGAAGAACGAATGCTAAGTAGAACTCAAGAGAACTCACAATTGCAAAGGAAACTCAAAGAACTCTATTGCTTCTCCAAAACTTGGATGCTTACAAATGAGGGGGCCTTCCCCTTTTATAGGCCCCAAAAGAATTTCCCTCCAAAAGATGGAAGGATCTAGAATGCCTAAGTTTCTAGACTATTCTACAACCCTCATGAATATACAATCTTCCCGAGTTCTCTAGAATGTTCCCAAGAGATCATTCTAGAGAGCTTCCACATTCTTCCAGAGTTCTTCTATGTACATGCTTCTCCAAGGACCTAGATTTCTCTAGAATCCTCCTGGGTATTAACCCCGGGCGTGACAGCCCGCCCCCTAGGAGTCGGCCGGGGGCGGAGCCATGGCTGGCCGGCGGCCGGCCGGCGGCGGAGGAGGCCCGTAAGGGGGCGGTCTGGTGCAGGCGGCGGAGGAAGTCTTAACAAAAAATTATAAATTTATAAAGTTTTATAATTTTATAATTTAATTTGTTATGTGAATTTTCTGGACCCTATATGAACCTCAAATGCAAAAACTTTCAACATCAAAGTTGCTCATCTTGGCAAGGGCTAGCTTCTGTAAAAATTTCATAATTTTTAGAGGAGATTTAGTATTTTTAGAAATTAAAATACTATGATTTTTGGGGTTTTTGAATTATCAGAGGGCCGTAACAATGATGGAAAATTTTGAGAAAATTTGGGAAGCTTCCTACTACCGACCTACAGCCGCTGTAATTATTTTGGAATTTTTGAAATAGGTTTACTATTTTTAGATGCTTAAAACCTATGTTATGAATTAATAATAAATCACGCTCTCCTCCAGCACGTCTCCACAAATTATGGGAAGCTTGGGCGGCTGGATCGTACCCTCTAAAAAGTTTGGATTTCTTTTAAAAGTAAAAATATCGACGCACAGTTAAGGTCACAATCGCGAGGCGACGCCGCCAATTCGAAACGTCCGGATATTTAAAATATGACCCCAAGGCATATGGAAATAAGAATTTCACGAAAAATAAGGAACCTCATAAAATATAAGTAAACTCCTATGAACGGAGAAAGAACAGAATTTCCTCCTATGAACGGAGATGAAACAGAATTTCCTCCTATGAACGGAGATGGAACAGAATTTCCTCCTATGAACGGAGATGGAACAGAATTTCCTCCTATGAACGGAGATGGAACAGAACTTTCCTCCTAAAAACGGAGTCGACTTTGAAGCCTCCTATTATGGAGTGATTGGACTACTAACCTGTTTATTTATTTACTTCCTCCAATCTCGTACTGGTCCTTATTTATTGCTTTCAGTATCTTTAATTCCAGTCTCGCACTGGTCCCCCGCATCTACTTTCTGTACTTTCAATTCTCCAGTCTCGCACTGGTCCTGATATTATGGCCTCTGCTTTCGGCCTATTTTACTGCTTGATATTATGGCCTCTGCTTTCGGCCTATTTTACTGCTTGATATTATGACCTCTGCTTTCGGCCTATTATACTGCTTGATATTATGACCTTCCTTCTTTATTGCCTATTAATTTAGCGTCGACCTGAAGATGGGCCATTCCTTCAGGATCAACCCTAAATAGTGCTAAACTGGCCGCCCCTTGTAGAGCAGAGCGGACAGATCGATGTTTTGGCCTTTTCTTCTTTATTGCATTTAATTTAGAGTTGACGTGAAAATGAGACATTCCTTCAGCGTCAACCCTAAATAGTACCGAACTGTCCGCCGCTTGTAGGGCAGAGCGGACAGATCGATGTTTTGGCCTTTTCCTCTTTATTTCCTATAATTTAGAGTTGACGTAAAGATGGGACATTCCTTCAGCGTCAACCCTAAATAGTGCCGAACTGACCGCCGCTTGTAGAGCAGAGCGGTCAGTTCGATGTTTTGTTTTTTCTTCTTTATTGCATTTAATTTAGAGTTGACGTGAAGATGGGGCATTCCTTCAGCGTCAAGCCTAAATAGTGCCGAACTGTCCGCCGCTTGTAGAGCAGAGCGGACAGATCGATGTTTTGGCCTTTTCTTCTTTGTTGCATTTAATTTAGAGTTGACGTGAAGATGGGACATTCCTTCAGCGTCAACCCTAAATAGTACCGAACTGTCCGCCGCTTGTAGGGCAGAGCGGACAGATCGATGTTTTGGCATTTTCATATTTATTGCCTATAATTTAGAGTTGACGTGAAGATGGGACATTCCTTCAGCGTCAACCCTAAATAGTGCCGAACTGGCCGCCGCTTGTAGAGCAGAGCGGACAGTTCGATGTTTTGGTTTTTCTTCTTTATTGCATTTAATTTAGAGTTGACGTGAATGTACAACCCTGTATTCGCCGAGTGGTCCCCGAGGCCCAAGATATTTTTAGGCCCAATATTTCCAAAGGGCGCGACCCCGGGAGGAGGAGGGGTGAGCATTTGGAGGGAGTCGAGTCTGAGGGGTGCATCCCAGGACTGTTCCCTTGTGGGGGCGAGCTGGGAGGGCCGGGAGGCCTCCGACTCGCCCAAAGCCTTGTGGGGGCGAGCCGGGAGGGCCGGGAGGCCTCTGGCTCACCCAGACCCTTGTGGGGGCGAGCCGGGAGGGCCGGGAGGCCTCCGGCTCACCCAGACCCTTGTGGGGGCGAGCTGGGAGGGCCGGGAGGCCTCCGGCTCGCCCAGAGCCTTGTGGGGGCGAGCTGGGAGGGCCAGGAGGCCTCCGGCTCGCCTAGAGCCTTGTGGGGGCGAGCTGGGAGGGCCGGGAGGCCTCCGGCTCGCCCAGAACCTTGTGGGGGCGAGCTGGGAGGGCCGGGAGGCCTCCGACTCGCCCAGACCCTTATGGGGGCGAGCTGGGAGGGCCGGGGGGCCTCCGGCTCGCCCAGAACCTTGTGGGGGAGAGCTGGGAGGGCCGGAAGGCCTCCGGCTCGCCCAGACCCTTGTGGGGGCGAGCTGGGAGGGCCGGGAGGCCTCCGGCTTGCCCAGACCCTTGTGGGGGCGAGCTGGGAGGGCCGGGAGGCCTCCGGATCGCCCAGAACCTTGTGGGCGCGAGCTGGGAGGGCCGGGAGGCCTCCGGATCGCCCAGAACCTTGTGGGCGCGAGCTGGGAGGGCCGGGAGGCCTCCGGCTTGCCCAGACCCTTGTGGGGCGAGCTGGGAGGGCCGGGAGACCTCCGGTTCGCCCAGAGCCTTGTGGGGGCGAGCCGGGAAGGCCGGGAGTCCTCCGGCTCACCCAGACCCTTGTGGGGGCGAGCTGGGAGGGCCGGGAGGCCTCCGGCTCGCCCAGAACCTTGTGGGGGCGAGCTGGGAGGGCCGGGAGGCCTCTGGCTCGCCCAGACCCTTGTGGGGGCGAGCTGGGAGGGCCGGGAGGCCTCCGACTCGCCCAGAGCCTTGTGGGAGCGAGCCGGGAGGGCCGGGAGGACTCCGGCTCACCCAGACCCTTGTGGGGGTGAGCTGGGAGGGCCGGGAGGCCTCCGGCTCGCCCAGACCCTTATGGGGGCGAGCTGGGAGGGCCAGGAGGCCTCTGGCTCACCCAGATTCTTGTGGGGGCGAGCCGGGGAGGCCGGGAGGCCTCCGGCTCGCCCAGCTCCAAGCCGGGGAGGCCGGGGAGGCCTCTGGCTCGCCCAGCAGCAGGGGACGAGCTCCACTCGCCCCTACTCCCTAGTCCGGCAACCAGGAGGGGTGTCTAAATGCACCCCAGCGAGACTTCACCAGGAGGGATGTCTAAACGCACCCCAACATGGGGGCGAGCCGGGGAGGCCGGGAGGCCGGGAGGCCTCCGGCTCGCCCAGAGCCTTGTGGGGGCGAGCCGGGGAAGCCGGGAGGCCTCCGGCTCGCCCAGCTCTAAGCCGGGTAGGCGGTCTGCGTTTAGCGCCCAAGAGTAGCGGGATTTGGCTATTCGCAGTCCAGTTTTGGTTATTCGCAGTCCAAGATCAGTGGGATTTGGCTATCTGCAGCCCAGTTCAAGGGTATTTTGGTAATCTGGCAGACCAGTTTTCGGCTATTTGCAGCCCAACTTCAGAAATCCTATAAATAGGACCAAGGGGGCACCATTTGAGGGGATCTGATTCTAGGCTAGCTCTCTCCCTCTCTCTCCCTCCCCAAGTCTCTCTAGTGGGTGAAGAGAGCCTCCAATGGTGCCCAAGCTTAGTAGTGGCTTGGGAGGGGAAGTTCCTTGGGAACTTCTGGGTATGTGGCGGGACCTCCCCACTAAGCCCTTGGTCTAGTTCCTAGTTCCAACACCTTCAACCTAGAGCTCTCCCTTGGGAGGAGTAAGGATTGGTCGCCCCTCGGCTAGCTGAGGGCCCCGAACTCCACTGAGACTAAGTATTGTTCGCAAGTCTCGGTTTCAACACATGGTGCGGTGAGCATGGGGTGTGACCGATTCAAGAAACTCTCAAGATGAGCTCCATGGCTGGAGGTGGAGGATCCGACCCAGGTCGCTCGCAACCCCCGGTGGATGGAGCGACATTGGAGATGTTTGAAAATTTCAGGCAAGAGATCCTGCAGACCTTGCAGCTAACTTTCGCCACGATAGGCGAAGGCATGGGAGGAGGTGGTCCGGAGGTCTCGCCCCAACAAGTAGGTGAGAGCCCTCCAGGCCAGCAGCCCAGGAAGGAGGTACCAGTGGGGGGGAGTGGGGAGGCATTCGGCCCCCACTCGCTCAGTCCCCTAGGAGGGGGTGAGTGGGGAGGTCCCAGACCCCCACTCGCCCAGCCCCAAGGGGGCGAGTGGGGAGGTCCCAGACCCCCACTCGCCCAGCCCCAAGGGGGCGAGTGGGGAGGTCCCAGACCCCCACTCGCCCATCCCCAAGAGGGCGAGTGGGGAGGTCCCAGACCCCCACTCACCCAGCCCCAAGAGGGCGAGTGGGGAGGTGTCAAACCCCATCTCGCCCAGCCCGAAAGGGGGGCGAGCATCGGAAGTCCTTTGTGTGAGCTGATCATCTCGGCCCCGGTTCCAGAGGGGTTCAGAAGGATGGAGATGTCTCACTACTCCGGCACGGATGACCCCGTCCTGCACCTGCAGTGGTTTGAGGACATGGTCTCCATTAGGCCCATAACGGACGCTTTCAAGTGTCGACTCTTCGCGACAACTCTGAAAGAGAAGGCTAGAGATTGGTTCCACCAGCTCCCTGCGGGATCCATCTATGCCTTCAAAGACTTACGCCGAGTTTTCCTGCTACGCTTCTCGACGTCAATAAAGAGGAAGAAAGATGTCGAAGCACTTTTCAAGATCAAGCAAGAGCCAGAGGAGTCGCTGGCTCACTATCTGGAACGGTTCAGGGAGGAGGTTCTCCTCGTCCAAGAGGTGCCCGGGTACACCCTCAAGCTTGCCTTCACGTTGGGGCTGCGGGAGGGTTTTTTCAAGATGGACCTCAAGAGAAGAGCTCCTTTGTCCTTTGAAGAGTTGATGGAAAGGGTGGAAGAAGAAGTTGAGAGTGAGGAGGCCAACCCGGAGTTCACAAGAAGGCTGGCTAAGCTGAGTGAGCCAGAGGCAAGGCAGCAGGGGGGAAGAGTAGGGGCTCCCAAGAGAAAGTTCAACCAAGAAGAAGGCAACTTCCAGGAAGAGGAGGTTGACCCCCCTAGGTGGGGGCAGAGGCCGAGGGCATCCCCTCCACCGCCTCAACAGGCCATGGCGATTGGCTGGGAAAAAAGGAGGAGAGTCAGAAAAGCAGGAAGAAGAGGAAGAGGGGGTAGGGTGGAGTTACCCTATTGTGACCTCCACGATGAGGAAGGTCACGCGATAATCAACTGCCCTGAGTTCTTGGAATTGAAGGAAGCGAGGGGTTTGGTGCGGCAAAAACAACAACCAATTGGGAACGAGGGAGACCACCCTCGACAGTAGGAGACCAAGTTCGTCTAAGTGCTCAGTTTCTTCTCTCCACCCTTAAGTTCATGTAGCGAGGTTGTTTACTTAGTTTTTTCTTGCATGTAATGTGATGATTAATGTAGTGAAAGTTTTCAAATACTTAGTCCCGACGCTGGCCCGCTGACCAGGCTCCCATCAAGCTGGCAGTTCCGAGGATCGCTCGGTGGCAGGAAAGTCCCAAGTACTTAGTCCCGATGCTGGCCCGCTGACCAGGCTCCCATCAAACTGGCAGGTCCGAGGATCGCTCGGTGGCAGGAAAGTCCCAAGTACTTAGTCCCGATGCTGGCCCGCTGACCAGGCTCCCATCAAGCTGGCAGGTCCGAGGATCACTCGGTGGCAGGAAAGTCCCTAGTACTTAGTCCCGATGCTGGCCCGCTGACCAGGCTCCCATCAAGCTGGCAGGTCCGTGGATCGCTCAGTGGCAGGAAAGTCCCAAGTAATTAGCCCCGACGTTGGCCCGCTGACCAGGCTCCCATCAAGCTGGCAGGTCCGATGATCACTCGGTGGCAGGAGAGTCTCAGGGTACTTAGTCCTGATGCTGGCCCGCTGACCAGGATCCCATCAAGCTGGCAGGTCCGAGGATCGCTCGGTGGCAGGAAAGTCCCAAGTACTTAGTCCCGATGCTGGCCCGCTGACCAGGCTCCCATCAAGCTGGCAGGTCCGAGGATCGCTCGGTGGAAGGAAAGTCCCAAGTAATGAGCCCCGACGCTGGCCCGCTGACCAGGCTCCCATCAAGCTGGCAGGTCCGAGGATCGCTCGGTGGTAGGAGAGTCTCAGGGTACTTAGTCCCGACGCTGGCCCGCTGACCAGGTTCCCATCAAGCTGGCAGGTCCGAGGATCGCTCGGTGGCAGGAAAGTCCCAAGTACTTAGTCCCGATGCTGGCCCGCTGACCAGGCTCCCATCAAGCTGGCAGGTCCGAGGATCGCTCGGTGGCAGGAAAGTCCCAAGTACTTAGTCCCGATGCTGGCCCGCTGACTAGGCTCCCATCAAGCTAGCAGGTCCGAGGATCGCTCGGTGGCAGGAAAGTCCCAAGTACTTAGTCCCCATGCTGACCTACTGACCAGGCTCCCATCTAGCTGGCACGGTCAGGAACCGCTCAGTGGCCGAAAATTCTCTTAAGTATTTTTCCCCCCGAGGTGGCTCCGCTAGCCGGGCTCTCACTAGCCGGCAAGGTAGGAAGGCCTCTCGGGGAGGCTAAGTGTTTTTCCCCCGAGGTGGCTCCACTAGCCGGGCTCTCACTAGCCGGCAGGGTAGGAAGGCCTCTCGGGGAGGCTGTGTTTTTCCCCGAGGTGGCTCCGCTAGCCGGGCTCTCACTAGCCGGCAAGGTAGGAAGGCCTCTCGGGGAGGCTAAGTGTTTTTCCCCCGAGGTGGCTCCACTAGCCGGGCTCTCACTAGCCGGCAGGGTAGGAAGGCCTCTCGGGGAGGCTGTGTTTTTCCCCGAGGTGGCTCAGCTAGCCGGGCTCTCGCTAGCCGGCAAGGTTGGGGGACCTCTCGGGGAGGCGCTGTGGCTTTTCCAAGATATCACCAATAACCGGATTCCCAGCGACACTCGTCGAATATGCAGGGTTGGACATTTCTTTCCGAGCGTGAGTCACGCTCGAAAAGAGCGGGGATTGTGTACAACCCTGTATTCACCGAGTGGGCCCCCGAGGCCCAAGATATTTTTAGGCCCAATATTTCCAAAGGGCGCGACCCCGGGAGGAGGAGGGGTGAGCATTTGGAGGGAGTCGAGTCTGAGGGGCGCATCCCAGGACTGTTCCCTTGTGGGGGCGAGCTGGGAGGGTCGGGAGGCCTCCGGCTCGCCCAGAGCCTTGTGGGGGCGAGCCGGGAGGGCCGGGAGGCCTCCGGCTCCCCAGACCCTTGTGGGGGCGAGCCGGGAGGGCCGGGAGGGCCGGCAGGCCTCCGGCTCACCCAGACCCTTGTGGGGGCGAGCTGCGAGGGCCGGGAGGCCTCCGGCTCGCCCAGAGCCTTGTGGGGGCGAGTTGGGAGGGCCGGGAGGCCTCCGGCTCGCCCAGAGCCTTGTGGGGGCGAGCTGGGAGGGTTGGGAGGCCTCCGGCTCGCCCAGAACCTTGTGTGGGCGAGCTGGGAGGGCCGGGAGGCCTCCGGCTCGCCCAGACCCTTGTGGGGGCGAGCTGGGAGGGTCGGGAGGCCTCCGTCTCGCCCAGACCCTTGTGGGGGCAAGCTGGGAGGGCCGGGAGGCTTCCGGATCGCCCAGAACCTTGTGGGGGCGAGCTGGGAGGGCTGGGAGGCCTCCGGCTCGCCCAGACCCTTGTGGGGGCGAGCTGGGAGGGCCGGGAGGCCTCCGGTTCGCCCAGAGCCTTGTGGGGGCGAGCCGGGAGGGCCGGGAGGCCTCCGGCTCACCCAGAGCCTTGTGGGGGCGAGCTGGGAGGGCCGGGAGGCCTCCGGCTCGCCCAGAACCTTGTGGGGGCGAGCTGGGAGGGCCGGGAGGCCTCCGGCTCGCCCAGAACCTTGTGGGGGCGAGCTGGGAGGGCCGGGAGGCCTCTGGCTCGCCCAGACCCTTGTGGGGGCGAGCTGGGAGGGCCGGGAGGCCTCCGACTCGCCCAGAGCCTTGTGGGGGCGAGCCGGGAGGGCTGGGAGGCCTCGGGCTCACCCAGACCCTTGTGGGGGCGAGCTGGGAGGGCCGGGAGGCCTCCGGCTCGCCCAGACCCTTATGGGGGCGAGCTGGGAGGGCCGGGAGGCCTCCGGCTCACCCAGAGCGTTGTGGGGGCGAGCTGGGAGGGCCAGGAGGCCTCCGACTCGCCCAGATTCCTGTGGGGGCGAGCCGGGGAGGCCGGGAGGCCTCCGGCTCGCCCAGCTCCAAGCCGGGGAGGCTGGGGAGGCCTCTGGCTCGCCCAGCAGCAGGGGACGAGCTCCACTCGCCCCTACTCCCTAGTCCGGCAGCCAGGAGGGGTGTCTAAATGCACCCCAGCGAGACCTCACCAGGAGGGATGTCTAAACGCACCCCAACGTGGGGGCGAGCCGGGGAGGCCGGGAGGCCTCCGGCTCGCCCAGAGCCTTGTGGGGGCGAGCCGGGGAAGCCGGGAGGCCTCCGGCTCGCCCAACTCCAAGCCGGGTAGGCGGTCTGCGTTTAGCGCCCAAGAGTAGCGGGATTTGGCTATTCGCAGTCCAGTTTTGGTTATTCGCAGTCCAAGAGCAGCGGGATTTGGCTATCTGCAGCCTAGTTCAAGGGTATTTTGGTAATCTGGCAGACCAGTTTTCGGCTATTTGCAGCCCAACTTCAGAAATCCTATAAATAGGACCAAGGGGGCACCATTTGAGGGGATCTGATTCTAGGCTAGATGTCTCCCTCTCTCTCCCTCCCCAAGTCTCTCTAGTGGGTGAGGAGAGCCTCCAGTGGTGCCTAAGCTTAGTAGTGGCTTGGGAGGGGAAGTTCCTTGGGAACTTCTGGGTATGTGGCGGGACCTCCCCACTAAACCCTTGGTCCAGTTCCTAGTTCCAACACCTTCAACCTAGAGCTCTCCCTTGGGAGGAGTAAGGATTGGTCGCCCCTCGGCTAGCTGAGGGCCCCAAACTCCACTGAGACTAAGTCTTGTTCGCAAGTCTCGGTTTCAACAGTGAAGATGGGGCATTCCTTCAGCGTCGACCCTAAATAGTGCTGAACTGTCCGCCGCTTGTAGAGCCAAGCGGACAGATCGATGTTTTGGCCTGTTCTTCTTTATTTCCTATAATTTAGAGTTGACGTGAAGATGGGACATTCCTTCAGCGTCAACCCTAAATAGTACCGAACTGTCCGCCGCTTGTAGAGCCGAGCGGACAGATCGATGTTTTGGCCTTTTCCTCTTTATTGCCTATAATTTAGAGTTGACGTGAAGATGGGACATTCCTTCAGCGTCAACCCTAAATAGTGTCGAACTGCCGCCGCTTGTAGAGTAGAGCGGACAGTTCGATGTTTTGGTTTTTCTTCTTTATTGCATTTAATTTAGAGTTGACGTGAAGATGGGGCATTCCTTCAGCGTCAAGCCTAAATAGTATCGAACTGTCCGCCGCTTGTAGAGCAGAGCGGACAGATCGATGTTTTGGCCTTTTCTTCTTTATTGCATTTAATTTTGAGTTGACGTGAAGATGAAATATTCCTTCAGTGTCAACCCTAAATAGTACCGAACAGTTCACCGCTTGTAGGGCAGAGCGGACAGATCGATGTTTTGGCATTTTCCTCTTTATTGCCTATAATTTAGAGTTGACATGAAGATGAGACATTCCTTCAGCGTCAACCCTAAATAGTGCCGAACTGGCCGCCGCTTGTTGAGCAGAGCGGACAGTTCGATGTTTTGGTTTTTCTTCTTTATTGCATTTAATTTAGAGTTGACGTGAAGATGGGGCATTCCTTCAGCGTCAAGCCTAAATAGTGCCAAACTGTCCGCCGCTTGTAGAGCAGAGCGGACAGATCGATGTTTTGGCCTTTTCTTCTTTATTGCATTTAATTTAGAGTTGACGTGAAGATGGGACATTCCTTCAGCGTCAACCCTAAATAGTACCGAACTGTCCGCCGCTTGTAGGGCAGAGCGGACAGATCGATGTTTTGGCATTTTCCTCTTTATTGCCTATAATATAGAGTTGACGTGAAGATGGGACATTCCTTCAGCCTCAACCCTAAATAGTGCCGAACTGGCCGCCGCTTGTAGAGTAGAGCGGACAGTTCGATGTTTTGGTTTTTCTTCTTTATTGCATTTAATTTAGAGTTGACGTGAAGATGAGACATTCCTTCAGTGTCAACCCTAAATAGTACCGAACTGTCCGCCGCTTGTAGGGCAGAGCGGACAGATCGATGTTTTGGCATTTTCCTCTTTATTGCCTATAATTTAGAGTTGACGTGAAGATGAGACATTCCTTCAGCATCAACCCTAAATAGTGCCGAACTGGCCGCCGCTTGTAGAGCAGAGCGGACAGTTCGATGTTTTGGTTTTCTTTTTTATTGCATTTAATTTAGAGTTGACGTGAGGATGGGGCATTCCTTCAGCGTCAAGCCTAAATAGTGCCGAACTGTCCGCCGCTTGTAGAGCAGAGCGGACAGATCGATGTTTTGGCCTTTTCTTCTTTATTGCATTTAATTTAGAGTTGACGTGAAGATGAGACATTCCTTCAGCGTCAACCCTAAATAGTACTGAACTGTCCGCCGCTTGTAGGGCAGAGCGGACAGATCGATGTTTTGGCATTTTCCTCTTTATTGCCTATAATATAGAGTTGACGTGAAGATGGGACATTCCTTCAGCGTCAACCCTAAATAGTGCCGAACTGGCCGCCGCTTGTAGAGCAGAGCGGACAGTTCGATGTTTTGATTTTTCTTCTTTATTGCATTTAATTTAGAGTTGACGTGAAGATGGGGCATTCCTTCAGCGTCGACCCTAAATAGTGTTGAACTGTCCGCCGCTTGTAGAGCCAAGCGGACAGATCGATGTTTTGGCCTGTTCTTCTTTATTGCCTATAATTTAGAGTTGACGTGAAGATGGGACATTCCTTCAGCGTCAACCCTAAATAGTACTGAACTGTCCGCCGCTTGTAGAGCCGAGCGGACAGATCGATGTTTTGGCATTTTCTTCTTTATTGCATTTAATTTAGAGTTGACGTGAAGATGTGGCATTCCTTCAGCGTCAACCCTAAATAGTGCCGAACTGTCCGCCGCTTGTAGAGCCGAGCGGACAGATCGATGTTTGGGCATTTTCTTCTTTATTGCATTTAATTTAGAGTTGACGTGAAGATGGGGCATTCCTTCAGCGTCAACCCTAAATAGTGTTGAACTGTCCGCCGCTTGTAGAGCCGAGCGGACAGATCGATGTTTTGGCCTGTTCTTCTTTATTGCCTATAATTTAGAGTTGACGTGAAGATGAGACATTCCTTCAGCGTCAACCCTAAATAGTACCGAACTGTCCGCCGCTTGTAGAGCCGAGCGGACATATCGATGTTTTGGCATTTTCTTCTTTATTGCCTATAATTTAGAGTTGACGTGAATATGAGACATTCCTTCAGCGTCAACCCTAAATAGTGCCGAACTGGCCGCCGCTTGTAGAGCAGAGCGGACAGTTTGATGTTTTGGTTTTTCTTCTTTATTGCATTTAATTTAGAGTTGACGTGAAGATGTGGCATTCCTTCAGCGTCAACCCTAAATAAGGCCGAACTGTCCGCCGCTTGTAGAGCCAAGCGGACAGATCGATGTTTTGGCCTTTTCTTCTTTATTGCCTATAATTTAGAGTTGACGTGAAGATGAGACATTCCTTCAGCGTCAATCCTAAATAGTACCGAACTGACTGCCGCTCTCGCAGCAGTGCAGACAAATTGATGTTTTTTGGGTTTTATTCTGTATTGACGTTAATTTAGATTTGACGGGAACACCTTGTGCCTTCGAGAAAAAATTTCTACGAGAATGAAACCTTGTGCCTTCGAGAAATAATTCTTACGGGAATGAAATGTTGCCTTCGAGAAGTAATGAAATGTTGCCTTCGATAAGTAATTCCTATGGGAATGAAATGTTGCCTTCGAGAAATATTCCTACGGGAATATATTGTGCCTTCGAGAATTATTCCTCCGGGAATATAAAATGTGCCTTGGGAGAATGTCAGATGGCCTATGAGTTTTACTCTAAGGCAACCCGCACGACGAACGGTCTAGGAGGGCAACCCGTGCGAAACTAATAGAACTACGTGGGTCTGAGACCGTATGCAGGATGATACAGAGTACGTAGGCGGTGGTCGTGAGAAGACTGCCTCGGCCCAATAAGAGTCCAGATGCCCCTCCCTTATAAATGTTATATTATGTCTGTTTGTTAGTAGGGGTTGGATTCTGTTCGTGGTTCTAATAACTTGTCTTTGGCACAGGTGACAGGAGCGGATGAGTGACAACATCTGTGTGTGGATGAAGCCACGGAGCAGGCTACGTCAGGTATAAGTTTGTTAAGCCGCATCTCCTTTTGTGGTGCCCTATCCCAGGGTATATATGTAAGACCCCATTTTTTTTTGCAAAAACCACCGGGTCTTAGGCCCAAAACCGCCGCTTTGCGGTGACACCTTCACTCGGGAAGGTCGCCACTACAAAACGCCGATCCTGCCGGCCAAATCGATCACGAAGAAAAGTACATTAAAGAGAAGACAAGTCCACAGAATCAACATGAAATACAAATGTCCACGTGATATAACTGAATAAAAGATAACATGGGTTGCAATAATAAAGGGGCTCGTGCCCTGTACATCATATCCTCACTACAAGATCACTCGCGAAAGCTAACTACTAATCACTCACAGATCCTGAATCCTGTGTTCCTGTACTAGACTGGCCCGCCTTCGTCTGCTCCGGCCTCTGGTGTTTCTGCGTCTCCTCGAACTCCTAAAATGATATGGTCCACCGACCGTTAGTCAAAAAGACGAAGCCTTATGTTCCCCACCCCACCCCCAATGGTTCCTAGGCACCGTGCGGGAGGATGAAGCGGAGGACAGCAAGGGGTATAACAAAGAGCAGGTGACAATGGTACATGAAATGTTTCTACTCCACACATGTGTACGTGTATAACTGAAGCAGTAATTACAGGCATGGTAAAAAAGTACATAAAGAGCAGTAAGCAGTAAGTATAATAACAAGTAAAGTAATATAAAAGTAACCATTGATTTATAGGGATTACCCCAATAGACCAAGGGGTCGTTTAGCAGGGCCTACCGTATAAGAAGTCCCATAACCGACTTATACGTTAGGGGTAGGTTGAATGCAATGTTTATGCTATGTCATGCAAAGTATGTTGTTATGCTATGTTCATACAAGTGCAACTCACTCACTACGACTCTATGCGCATAGACCTTTAGTTCCCCTTTTTGGAGCGAGCTAGACTCCCAGGATACTCCCGTAGTGGCAAACGGAAGCGGTGGGTTGGGCCTCGCCCACCTCTAGGTTGGTATTCACACTACCTAACCTAGACCTATCGTACGCCTCCACAAAACCCGCAGAGCGTCTGCGTACTCTTGCTGACTGGACTGCCAGACTTTCAAGGCTAAGTGTAAAACCACACTTGCCGAGTCAATGTATTGACGTCGGTGTGAACGATCGTCCAATACCGAAGACCCACCACCTTCATTGCACATGCAACATGTTCCACTTCCTATCTCCGAGCCATAAGCTCCCCGGGCTAACCTGCCCGCCATCAAACACCACTGAGTCACAAGCTCACCGGTCTTAGCAATCCGCTATCACCACCACCGAGCCTACCGCTCGCAGTACCAAACCAACTAAACTCCCGAAACCACGGGGTGTGGATGAGCGTGTTATTAGTTAATCTTGTACAATGTCTTACTCCTATGAGTTAGGGTTAGTCTTGGACTTCCCGAGGGTTACCCTGTGAGGGGCTCGCTACGGTACTAGGAACCACTATGGGATGACACCTCAAAGTTCCCATTCCCAAGACACTTAATGTTATTAGTTACTACCCATAAGGAAACCCCTTTAATACTTTACCTGATCTAAACCTAAGGCTTAAGACACTAAATGGACAAGACGATCTTTCGTCAATCCCAGGACGACCTACCCCAAGGGTGGCACCCCACCACCCTAGGACTCTTCAAACCCTAATTAACTCCAGGGATACTCACATAGTCATATAATTACCATTAAACTCTCACATCTCCAATCAATATACCCCAATTTGACCTATAACTCCAAAATTATCAAATTGCTAAACGCAGACCACCCTTAACGTTTTGATGCTCATAAAGGGAGGTACATTAAATAATCAACTCTATGACACAATATCTTTATTGGGGGTCCATGCTACTTATTTAAGGTCAATTCCAGAGTCTCACAATTTTCCCAACATTATTAGTATTTAAAATAATTTTCCAAAAATACAACTTTCTAAGGTTTGAACTACAAGTGCACTCTTCTGACTTCCAATGACTACCCAACTTTTTACATAAATCAAGGGTACCTAATAATCAGTAGATATGAATTTGTAGGGAATTCCAGCAAGATTTACTATTATTAAAAATTCCAAAACCCATTTATTTCCAATAAATTCCAAAAGGGGTACCCTCATATGATCTCCAAACCTTATGCAAATTTATACAGAGGTGACTCATACTAAAATTTTCAGTCCTACCAAGTTTGACCATGTACCATAAAGGCTACAATTGTAATTTCTACCAAGGATATGTTTGCAAATAATTCCAAATTGAACAAGAGGTACCAAAAATATTAATCCATAAATTATGAGAAAAATACTGTGGGTTCATAATGGTATGAAATGTCATCAAGCAAAGTTTCATGCAATTACAGAAAACTAACACCCTAAAATTGTTCATCACAAATATTGTCAACAATATGAATAATTACAATTTGGACCTCCAAAAGTTTTCCAATGGTTCTAATAAAATCTCCAGGGGTCAATAACATCAAAACTAAGTTGGTGTCAGAAGATGGTTAATCATTAAGTATTATTTCTTCCTAAATCCCAAAACCCTAAATATTTACAAATCTACACAAGGATTTATTACCTAGGTTTGGCAACTCCAAACCCCACCAATTTCTCACAGTAGCATTCTCTGGTCACCAAGATCATCTCCCCAAAATTTCTAGTCAAACCATTAAGGTTTGACCCCTCTTCCTTCATTGGCCTCTAATTGCACCCCTTTAGGGTTTAACCTAGGGTTAGGGTCAAAACTTCTCCAAATTTACCCAAACTTCTTGTGAGGGTATTATAAGACTCATAGAGCTCAGAGGAGTCCAACACACCCCTCTCCAAGGACAAGCTCTCCTATGTCCTTCACAACCCCAAATTCCATTCCATAGGGATCAACCCTATGGCCTTGAGCAAATCAACTCTAATGCTCACAAATCTTCCTCATGGGGTCTCAAATTGACCCCACTGACCTTCCCAAGAAGACTCAAGTCTCTATGGGCCCATTTGACCAATGGTTCTCTTCTTGGCTAAATGCACCCCAAGGTGCTCCAACCTCATGTCCTAGGGAAAACCAACTCCCCATAGCCCCATAACTCTCTTGGAGGTGATTTGGGTGATATTAGGGCAGTGGCCAAAATCCCACTCCAATAGGAGGTGGTTTGACCATGAAAAATCACAAATGGCCCTTATTCACAAATTTCCCCTTAATGGACAAATCTTTGGCCTAATGATTACCTAACCAAATGAACTCCAAATGAGTTGAGATTCTAACCAGGGGTTTATCATGACCCTAATAACACCCCACCATAATTTGGTGGTGATTGGAGGTCATTTGACCCTCCAAATAATTTATGCAAGGATTATTAAATTTCTACAAAAACTTTAGGGAAATGTTCTCCAAAAATTCTCATTTTTGGATATGTTATAACCCTAGGTATGACTCACCACCAGTCCAAATTTCAAGTCATTTGGACTAGTGGTTTGGTGTGGGCACCCTGTCAAAGTTCAATCAAACTTTGCACTAGAATGGATGCTGAGGTCAAACCAGGACCCCAAATTGGGTGAAATCAATTTTGAAATAAACTTTAGGCTAATACCTACAACTTTCATATAGAACATTTTCTCTGAAAGTACCTCTAACTAATTTCTAAAATTAAAACCAATAACAGCCTATATTTACCTTTATAAATATATAATTAAAATTATGTATTCAATTTATATCGGGCTGATCCGACGGCTCAGGGATCGTCTTCTTCCCTGAGCCGACGGTCAGCGACAGCCCGCGCTGGGCGATGTTGGAGGTTGAGTTCCGGGCCACCCAAGTCCGTTCCCGGCCGGCCAATGCCACCACCACCTCCGTTGAGGTGGTGGCCGGCGATAGGAGGGGTTTGGCCGGCCGGTGGTGGCCGGAGTAGGGTGTTTAGGTAGGAAAATTTAAGCTCCAAAAATGGAGATTTCGGCCGACCGATCTAGGATCAATTGAACCCAGATCTTGCAGGCAATAGAAGGGGATCTACCCATTGAAAGAAGGATGAAGAACCAGACCTGTCTTGGGGGGTTTAGATGCTCCGACCGTCGACCACCATTGCTCCTCCTTGGAGATTTCGGCACCATCCAAAACCTAGCATAGACAGTCCAATCCTTTCGGGGAAGGGGGGGTTTCAACTCCTCTCTCCATTATGAAGCTAATGGGAGGAGGGTTCTAACTCCAAAAGCCATTAATGGCCTCCTCATCTTCCTTCCCAAGGCCGGCCCTATACATCCCCCCTGCCTCAATTACTCCTGGAAACTGCTGGAAACTCCTCTAAATCGCCAGAGGAGATGAATGGGAGTGTTAATGGGGGAGGCCAAGGGGTGTAGCTCCATAATGGCCATGAACACCACCTTCTCTCTCCTCCAAAATTGGGGAAAACCCCCATTTTCTCTCTTCTAATCACCATGGCCGATTTCTCTCTCTCTCTCTCTCCTAGGTTAAATATTAGTCAAGCATGCTGGTTGACTACTCAATTTGGGCTAGCCCAATGGGATTGGGCTAGGTTTTAGAGATTTGACCTAATTTGGGCAAGTTTGACTTTTGGTCAAATTGACCAATTGGGTGACCCTATGATGGGGCTTTTGGGTCCATTGGATTCCAAATTAGGTTTAGAAACTACTGGTGGGGTCAATTTGATCACATGAGCCTTAGTTGACCCAATTTAAGCTGATTTGACCAAAATAGGCTAAGTTGTCTTTGGCCAAATTGAGCCCTAGGGTTGACCCAGTCATGGGGCTTTTTGGTCCACTGGGTCCCCTATGATATGATAACCCTAAGGGTAGGGTCAATTTAACATGGAGGAGGTCAGTTGACTCTAATTAGGCTACCTTGACCAATTTAGGGTTAGGGTTGACTTTGGTCAATTTGGCCTCTTTGGTTGACCCCAATGTGCCCTTGGTGCCCTAAGGGGACCCCTAAAGGGTTAGGGATACTATGACAGGGTCAAATGGTCAAGTTGAGGCCCTAAAGTCCAACCCTAATCTTGGTCATTGGAAATTGCTATTTGCAGTCCAAGGCACTTTCAACCCTAATCTTGCCTAAGTTAAAGGGATTTCTACACTACCAAGGCCTTGTCATGACCTTGTCATGACACATTCACCTGGGGGGTCTAGTTGTCTGGGGGATGTTACAAATCCCAATAAACAAAAAAATAATTTCGTCCTCGAAATTCAGGTTAGGCTTGCGGGGTTTTCACCGCGATTGACTGAACGTAACATCCCCTAAGGATTGAAGTTATTCCTGGCTCGGAGAGCACTGACTATCTATGCCACACAAGCTCTAGTGGCTCCAAGTTGTGCTCCTCCTGACCCCAATTTTACCACATGTCTTAACCTCTGGAATCTTCTTGCGCCGCAAGACTCGCATCGTCGTATCGTCTATCCTGACCGGGGTGACCTAGCTACCTTGGTCGATCTATCCTCGAACTTCCACTCTAACCTGGGCAGACTCTTATGACTTTAATGTTTTCTTCTCACGTTCAAATTCTTACTCCTTCAGGTACATCCGAGAAATCAATCATCTCTACTCTACCACTTTTCCAGTTCTTACTATTGATGGAATTAATCTAATCGTCTAGCTGTACAACCCTCATTCTCCGAGGGTGGACCCCCCCCCCCCCCCCCCCCCCCAAGGCCACGTAGGCAGAAGTCAAAGTCAAAGAGGTCAACACAGAGCCCGGCAGTTCAAGGCAGAGAAGAGAAGACCTCGGCGAGTATGCAGGCAATACTCGCCAGGTTGGCGAGTATGGAATAGAAGACCTGGCGACTATTGGCCCGGCGTGTGCGAGCAGCACCCAATACTCGCCAGATGGGCAACTATGACATGATTCTCGCCGAGTAACCCATAGTCGCCGGGTTGGGGGCTGGACTATAAACCCCCCCTACCCCTTGGTTTTCCTATAAATAGGACCCCAGGGGTACTTGGATTGGCACCTGGACTTGAGCTTTTGAAACCCTGCTCTTGCATTCTGGAACCTGTCGCACTTGGCCGCTACTCCCGGTACTAGCCAAGTCGGTGCCTTCCTCGTACCCTGCTCGGCCGTTCTTTGGTCTTGGAGGGGAAGTCTCTTCGGAGCTTCTGGGTACGTGGTGGGACCTCCCTGCCGCAGCACCTGGGGTCCTGTTTGTTGCTCTTCTAGCTTCTTCGTCGTTGCCAGCCAAGCCATCTCGTCGGGCTGCTGGGCGAGTAGCCTCCGGCTGCATCGGTCCGAATCTTGAGGTCAGGATTTTCCTGGCGTCAACACTTTGGTGCGGTGAGCGTGGACCGCAGTCAGAGAAGGAAAGTTCGGCAAGAAGGCGAGATGGTCGTAGGTGGCGACCATGAGGAGGAGGTCGGCAACTCGACGGGAACTGGCAGGTTCGTGGCGCTGGAGGTTTTCAAAGCCTTCGCGCAGCGCATGGAGGGAGCCATGCGAGCAGCGCTTCAGCCGCGCGCCGAGGTCACTGCGACCTCGCCGCATCGCCCAGTTCCGTCCGAGGGAGGGAGTCCCCCTCAGCGAGAAGGAAAGGAGCACGTGGAGGATGAAACCGAGCGACCAAGGAGGTCGCAATTCTACCAGCCAACCTCGCAAGGTATTCGCTTCCGCGAGCCAGGCGAGCAGGCGAGGTACCAGGATACTCGCCCATATGGCGAGTATGGTGGTGATACTCGCCAAGTGGAGGATCGTCGCCGGGCAGGAGGGAGGAGCCCCTTCTGCGAGGAGATTCTCGCCGCGCCCGTGCCAGAAGGATTCAGGGACCCAGCCTTGAATTACTATTCGGGGAAGGAGGACCCCGTCAGGCACATCCAATGGTTCGAGGATATAGTCTCTATCCGAACCATGTCGGACGCCTTCAAGTGCAGGTTGTTTGCCATTACCTTCCGAGCAAAGGCCTGGGACTGGTTCCACCAGTTGCCCGCAGGCTCAATCTACTGCTTCGAAGACCTGTGTCGTGGGCTGACGACCCGGTTCGACACGGCCCGGAAGCTGAAGAAGGAGGCAACGGCCCTGTTCTACCTCGTGCAAGGGCCAGATGAGGCATTGGGACCTTACATCGAGCGTTTCCAGGAGGAGGTTCTGCAAATCCAGGAGGTGGATAGCAACATCCTGTTGCTGGCCCTGACATTCGGCATCAGTCAAGGCCTCTTCAAGTTGGAGCTCAGTGAGAATCCTCCCTACTCCTACGACAACCTCATTCAGAGGGCCAATAAGTTTGTCCGGGGAGAGGCCTCCAACCCCGACTTCTTGGCGAGGATGGCACAGGTGACCAGAGGCGACCGTGGAGAGAGGGATGGAATCCCTGAGAAGAGGAAGAGAGAGGAGCCCCGAAGGGAGAAAAGGAAGAGGCCGGAGCGGCAAGAAGAGAGGAAGAAGGAGGAGCTCAGGAGGAAGGAAACCGGGAGGATCGTGGAGAGAAGGCCCGTCGAGTCCCCTGAACGTCAGGAGGAAGGAAGGAGCTACCAGGTCCCCGTCAACCGGCCACCTTGGAGGCCGGCTGGACGGCACCAGCGTCAGGATCAAAGGGGGAGATCCCCAGAAAGAAGGCCCTTTCGCCAGCCAGATAGGCGTCAGGAGAGGAGGAGAGATGAAGAAATGGCGGTAGCCGGGCGAGGCCGCCGTCAAGGAAGGAAGAAGCAGAAGCCTAGGAGGCGTCAAGCAGAAGAGGTTCCCCTCTACTGTGACTTCCACCAGGTGGGGGGACATGCCATGGCCGCCTGCCCAGACTTTTGGGAAGCCCGTAGGAGGCTGGCAGCAGGAGAAGCTGGAGGAGAGCAGCGGAGGATAGAGGCCCCTGCCGAGCCTCAGGCAGGGCAGGCTGCCGTCGTTCGAAGGAGGAACGAGGACCGGGTCGACTAGGGAGGTCGGGGAGACCTGGGCCAGGGAGGCAGAGTTGGAGTAATCCATGGGGGAGCAGGGCTGGAAGCTTCCCGCAAGGGGAGCCTCCATCAGATCTACCGCAGGAGTGTCGCCTCGACCTCACAAGCACCACCCCCGATGGAGGAGATTACCTTTTCCGAGGAGGACATGCTAGGGAACGAGAATCCCTTCCATGATGCCCTCGTGATTCAAGCCGCGGTGGAGGACTTCACCGTTGATCGAATTCTGATCGACAACGGTAGCTCTGTAAACGTCATCTTCAAGGGGACGTTAGTCGAAGCTGCCAGGGTTCGGGCACCTGATGGTCCCCTCTTCGGCTTCTCCGGAGAGAAGAAGGAAGTGGAAGGAGGAGCTGATCTCCTTGTAACGCTCGGTGGCACCTCCATCAGCTGTCGATTCGTCATCGTCGACGCCCCGAGCTGTTACAGGGCCATCTTTGGGAGGCCGCTTCTCAACGCCTTCAAAGTCGTCCCATCCTCCTACTATCAGTGCCTGAAGTACTGTAAGGGAGACGTCCATGTGAGGATCAGGAGCGATCCAAGAGCCGCTAGGGAGTGCTATCTTAGCGTCGTCAGTACCATCAGCTGGATGGCTGACGCGGAAGAGTTCGGAAGAGTGCTGGAGAGCCCGGCCAGGCTGGAAGTGGCTGAAGAGGTCGAGGAGATCGAGGTACTCTCCGCAGCGGGAGTGCCGGGGCTGCTGAAGATTGGCGGGTCGCTGAAGACCGAGGAGAAGATCGAGATGGCGGCGTGTCTGCAAAAGAACGTCGACATCTTTGCTTGGAGCGCAGCTGAGATGTCAGGAGTCGACCCTGAGGTTGCGTGTCATCGCCTCAACCTGGATCCCACTGTCCAGAACGTCCGCCAGAAGAAGAGGAGAACCGCCACCATCCTCGCCAAGCCAATTAGGGAGGAGGTTAAAAACTGCTCGATGCAGGTTTTGTATCGGAGATCCAGTACCCAGGCTGGGTCTCCAATGTTGTAATGGTGACAAAGTCGGGGGGTAGCTGGAGAATGTGTGTGGATTTTTCCTTAATGAATAAAAGCTGCCCGAAGGATTGTTATCCCTTGCCTCGAATTGACGCGCTGGTTTATTCAGCCGTCGGTTTTTCTGTGATGAGTTTCCTTGATGCGTTTTCAGGATATCACCAGATCCGGATGCATCCCCCCGATTGTCGCGATGTCTCCTTCATCACCGACGATGGCTGCTACAGCTACAAAATGATGTCCTTCGGTTTGAAGAATGCGGGAGCCACCTATCAACGGATGATGGACCATATTTTCAAGGAGCAAAAGGGGAGGAACCTGGAAGTGTATGTAGACGACCTCTTGATCAAAAGCAAGAGTGTCCAGGAACACATAGCCGATCTGGCAGAGACCTTCGCGACGCTAAGAAGATTCAAGATGCGACTCAATCCGGCGAAGTGCGTCTTCGGAGCAGGAAGGGGGAAGTTCCTGGGGCATCTCCTTACCTCGGAGGGAGTAGAGCCTAACCCCGACAAGGTCAAGGCGATCCTGGAGATGCCATCCCCGAAGACGATGAAGGAAGTCCAAAGGTTGACAGGAAGGCTGGCGGGTCTTAGCCGCTTCCTCTCTAAGGCCGGAGAGAAATGTTCTCCATTCTTCAATACACTCCGCAAAGCGGAAAGCTTCGAGTGGTCCGAAGGATGTGAGATGGCGTTCGGGAAGCTGAAGGAGCAGTTGACTCAGACACCTCTCCTCCAGAGCCCGAAAGAAGGCGAAGACCTGCTCGTCTACCTGGGAGTAGGAGCAGAGGCGGTGAGCTCCGTTTTGATCCGGGAGGAAGGAAGGAAGCAGTTACCCGTCTACTATGTCAGCCGGGTACTGAAGAAGGCGGAGCTGAAGTATCCAATCCTGGAGAAGCTTGCCTTCGCCTTGGTGGTGTCGGCGCGAAAGCTCCGGCCTTATTTTCAGGCTCACTCCATCCGAGTGGTGACTGATCATCCTCTCCGCAATGTCCTAGAGGGAGTGGAGCATTCAGGGAGGTTGGCGAAATGGTCGGTAGAACTCAACGAGTTCGACATTTCCTTCTCTCCCCGAGTGGCGATCAAGGCCCAAACAGTAGCATACTTCTTGGCTGACTTCTCGGTGGAAGCGGAGCCAGGAGAAGAGGTGCTCAATCCAATTCCTTGGAAGATGTTTGTTGATGGAGCTTCGGGCAAAAGCTCTGTGGGGGTGGGCATCGTGCTCGTCAGCCCACAGGGAACCAGAATCGAGCAAGCCGTCGAGATCCTCTTCCCCGTCACAAACAACCAGGCAGAGTACGAGGCCATAGTGGCAGGCTTGCGCCTTGCCAAGGAGCTGGGGATCCGTGATGTCCGGGCTTTCACGGATTCAATGGTGGTCGCGTCGCAGATTCGAGGCGAGTTCGAGGTGCGCGACACCACCTTGCAGAAGTACTTGATAAAAGTGAAAGGGCTGATGGGAGGCTTCCAGTCCTTCTTCGTCGAGCATGTGCCAAGGGAGGAGAACTCGGCAGCAGATCGCCTCGCCAAGTACGGGCCAAGGGCTGGAGGAACTATCACCGAGCTATTCCGCCCGTCCATTGAAGAGGGAGAGATGATGGAGATCGAGCAACGCCCCTCGTGGATGGATCCCTTCGTGGCATTCCTAGCCAGCGGCCAGCTCCCGGCAGACGAAGGGGGTAAAAGAAGATTTCGGTACAAGGCGGCATACTACCTCCTGCAAGATGGGGAACTGTACCGCAAGACCATCTCGGGCCCCCTGGCCAGATGTGTTTCTGAAGACGAAGTACCCCGAGTGTTGGAAGAGATCCACTCGGGAGAATGTGGAAGTCATTCTGGGACTCGCACTTTGGAGCAGAGGGTCTTGAGGCATGGTTACTTCTGGCCTACTATCCGGAAGGATGCTGAGATCTTCTCGAAGAAGTGCCAGAAGTGCCAGCTCTTCGCCCCCCTTCAGTTGCAGCCGGCCCAGCAGCTCCGATCGATCATCTCCCCATGGCCGTTCGCCATCTGGGGGATGGACTTGATCGGCCCTTTCCCTCAAGCCAGTGGACAACGAAAGTTCATTCTCGTCATGATCGACTACTTCTCCAAGTGGATCGAGGCCAAAGCCCTGGCCAAGACCACCTCTCAAGTCGTGAAGAACTTCATCTGGGGAGAGATCGTCTGCAGATTCGGGATCCCTCTCGCCATCATCACCGACAATGGTCCCCAGTTCGCCAGCTTGGAACTGGAGGACTTTTGCAGGTAACTAGGAACCGACCTCCGATTCGCTTTCGTGCATCACCCAAGGAGCAATGGCCAGGTGGAGGCCGCCAACAAACTGATCATCAACCTACTGAAGAAGAAGGTGGAGAACCTAAGAGGTAACTGGGCAGACCAGCTCCCCTCGGTCCTGTGGGCTCTGAGGACCACTCCTAGCTCAACCATAGGGGAAACACCGTTCAAACTCTCTCACGGGTCAGAAGCTCTCATTCCAGTAGAGTTCGAAGTCAGAAGCCCAAGGGTGGTAGCTGCGGAGGACGGAAGCGAAGAATGGCGACTAGAGAATGAAGAGGTTCAAAAGCTATCTCTCGACTACATCGAAGAACTCCGAGATTTAGCTTCGGCCAGGCAAGAGGAGATCAAGCGCCGGATGGCAAAACATTTTGACAAAAATGTCCGCCTCAAACAACTCCAAGCAGGTGATCTGGTCCTGAAAAAGGTGGACGCAGTAGGAAGGTCTGCGGCCGTCGGGAAGCTCAACCCGAACTGGGAAGGACCTTTCATCATCCAGGAAGCACTCCTGACAGGAGGATACCGCTTGCAGAACCAGGAAGGCGAGCTGCTAGGGAGTACCTGGAGCGGCGATGACCTGAAAAGGTTTTATCCCTAAGGGGGAATATGTATATCCCATCCTTGTAAATTCATTTCTTTGAATAAAATCTGCATCTCCCTGAAACATGGGACGAGGCAGCTTCTTTCGCATCAACAAAGTTTTCAAAATAAAGAAGTCAGGTGAAGTCAATCTCCACGCTAGGTTGGAAAATGAGCCTCCGACTTGACCCTCGTAAAAACTCAGAACGGATGATGGGACAGTGCCTCGGGTGTGCGTTCCCTTAAGACCAACCCTCTGCAATGACGGCCGAGATCAGCTCCCCCTTGCATGTTGGTCGCGGTTCCCACCGACTGCATTTCTCGTCTGACTGTAGAGATTACCAGGAAGAAGTCTGGACGCCGACCTTCCGATTCGGCGAAGGGATGATCGATTTCACTAGCTCAGGGGACCCTTGAAAAAAGGCGTCATGTACCCTCGAGAGCTAAAAAACTCGCAGCAAAGCATTTCATTTTCGAAATTATTGTGTCAGATCATATGAGTTATTGTGCCTAAAGTGTGCTTAACTCCCTGCTAAACTCATCGAGCAACAGGAAGCAGGTCCGATCCACATCCAGCAGCCAAGTAGGATGGAGACCTCGGGATGGTATGTCCCCTTGGACCTCCCCGACTGCCACTCCGTGCTTGACGTCGTCCTACATCAACATTCACTGCCGCAGATAGGAAGACGAGCCTCCGACTTGACCCTCGTAAAAACTCAGAACGGATGATGGGACAGTGCCTCGGATGTGCGTTCCTTAAGACCAAGCCTCTGCAATGACGGTCGAGATCAGCTCCCCCCTTGCATGTTGGCCGCGGTTCCCACCGACTGCACTTCTCGTCCGACTGGAGAGATTACTAGGGTAAAGTCTGAAAGCCGATACCCCACCTTGAGAATGGGAGCGATCGATTCGACCGGCCAAAGGATGGAGATGTTCCAGCACCCAAGTAGGATGGAGACCTCGGGAGGGTGTGTCCCCTTCGATCTCCCCGACCGTCATTCCCTACTTGACGACATCCTCCGTCGACATCTGGTATCCAAGTAGGATGAAGGCTTTGGGATGAGGTGTCCCTCCGGACCTCCCCGACTGCCGTTCCCTACCCCCTTCTCTCATAAAAAACTCCCTTAAATATCATTAAATGATTTTTATAGGCTCTTTGCCAGGTACAGAGCGAGGCCTTGAGAGCATGTATCCTTCGGAACCCTCCAAATCGCCTCCACCAAGGGAGATATTGAAGAATACGAGCATACATGCGCGAGTACCTAGGCGAGTATACACGCGCGAGTACCTAGGCGAGCATACATGCGCGAGTACCTAGGCGAGCATACATGCGCGAGTATGATATGCGAGTATACAGGTGCGAGAATGAAGAAATGCTCCATCTCGCCGCGATCCTAAGAGCCTAGCGAGCACTCATTCTCGCCTCGAGCCTAGGAGCTTAAGCGGCATTCATACAATAAAGCAAACACCAAGGAAACAGGCGAGCAAAAGTTTTGACTTTTCGTATGTAAATATTTGATGTCTATAACAAAAGAATCTTCAAGGTGTTTACAAAAGGTCGTCGGGCGAGCAAAAAAGGGCGCCTAGGCGACTAGGCGACATTCTCGCCATCAATATCTACATCTGGCTCGCCGCCACCATCGTCGTCAGCAACATCATCATCGCCGTCATCATCATCATCGTCATCCTCGTCCCCGGAATCGTCATCCTCTGAGGGTGCTCGCAAGGGGGAGGTGGACTCCTCGGCGAGCAGCGCCGGGATGATGTCCTCCACTGTCAACTCCATTGCCGCCGGCTTCAGGAGATCGTCCGCCTTCAGCTGACTCAGGATGACGGTCCCAGTAGCTCGTGCGATCTCTCGACGAACGCGTGGCATATCGTCACCATGCATCCGGATCTGCTTGCCGACCCTAGAGGGGCCCGCCACCGCTGGCTGTTGCTCGGCAGGCCGAGTTTCCAGCTCAGCGATGCGAACTTGGGCGGCCTCCAAAGCCAGCCGAGTGTCATCCAGCTCTTTCTCCAGCTGGGACATCTTTGTCGCCATCTCCACCTCGGCGATCTTCAAAAGCAAGAAGACACACAAAGTCAGCAAGTTATTCGGCAAAATGACGACTATCCCGGAGGCGAGTATCATAGAGAAGCGAGTACCTCATGCTCCTTCGCCTTGAGCCCCATGGTGATCATTTTCTTTGTGCTGATCCGGATCACCTCCTCGTACTCCAGCAACCTCCTCGCCGTCATGTGCGCCAGCTCGGCGGAGCGCAGCAGAGATCGCGAGGTCTGGTGTGCCAAGTACTCGGCAGGCTCCTCTCGCAGCCTCTCAGCGTCCTCACGACCATAGATGGCATGAAGCACATCAAAGGCCTCGCCCTGATCCTCCCAGTCCTCTGACCAGGGCGGAAGGTTGGAGCTCAGAGACACCACATGGTCGCCCTCCGACCAGGCGACTAGGCGGCGACCATAGGCGTCCTCACCACGAACACCCAAGTTGAAATTAGGGTGGGTATAGGGCTCGCCGGCCTCAGAAGGGTCCGCCTTCTTGCCAAGGTCCCGGTGAGCGACCTCCTTCTTCTTCCTCGAGGGCTCGGAGGGCTCGCCCCTCTCCTTCCGCTTCTTCGAAGGCCCAGATCCTTCGCCGATGATCAAGGGCTCATCGCCTCCTGGCGACAAGTCTATGGGCGAGTAGACCCCTTCCCCGCGAACAGAAGTCCCTGCACCTCCTGGTGTGGAAGTCGTCGCCTTCACCACCGCAGGAAGAAGCTCGCGCGGCAGGACATGGACTGCTGCAGCAAGAAGAGTAATAAGTCCAGTTAGTCGCCAAGATGAAGACGAAGAGCGAGTATTGCGAATACTCGCGCGGTGGATTACCTTCGCCTGCGAAAACCTCAGCGAGTTCATCTACTCGCCTCCTCCAGTACACCACATCAAGGCGGCGACCTTTGAAAGCATCGAGCAGCTTCTCGCCACCCTCGCTTAGGAAGGAAACCCGGAAGACGCTCTCCGGTGGCTGGAAGGACTTGTCAGGGACGGCTTGAAAGTCGCCAGCGATGACGACTATTCGCTCTCCCCAGCGATGATTCTTGTTAGCGGTGCCAGCCAGCGTGCAGACGTGGCTGCAGAGGAAGACGACGCCCTCGCCAGTCGCCATGAAATGGAATACTCGCCTAAAGACCGACAGGTCGAAGGCTATTCCCTGGTTGCGCAGGTAACAGAGGAAGCCCACGATCATCGCCACCCCATTGGGGTTGATCTGGGCAGGGACTATCCCAAAGTAGCGGAGTATCTGGGAGAACTCCGTCCACAATGGTAGTCGCAAGCCCACCTCGAAGTGGCGAATAGGGATCACCTGCTCATTAGTCAAAAAGGTGTTTAGTCGCTCGCTCTGGCGAGGAAGCCTCGCGACATACCCTGGCGGGAGGTACTTCGCCCTGACGACCTCCAAATCTTTCTCATTCGTGACTGCCTTCTTGAAGATGGTCGCCGCAAAATTCTTGGCGTGATTGGCACGCCGGATGGTCGCCTCGTCAGTCATCTTTGAAAGGAAGGAAAGAAAGTCGAGTATCAAAGAAGAGAAGGGGAAAGTGAGACGGAGGATACTCGCGCAAGAGTTAGGAAATCGCCAAAGCGTAATTAAGACTCACCCCCCCCCCTATTTATAGTGGTCGGGTAGCTTGGCGTATCGAGCACGACGGCGCGATCGGGAATAAGGGGGTGGCGAGTATCAAGTTATAATCGCCAATATCAACAAGCTCGCCATGCCTAAGGCGACGCGCAGACAATACTCGCCAAGGTAAAAGAAGATAGAAAAAATCAAGAAAACCATCGCAGAAGAAGAAAGCAAAAGCAAGTAATAAAAGACGAGTTTCTAATACTCGCCGAATAAATATTAAAAAAATAGTTCAGCAGTACAGGGATACTCGCCAAAAGGCGACATGACCTAGAAAGAAGAAAAATAAAGAAAAAGCAACATCTACGGAGGAGCTTGAAGGTTTGCCTGAGTGTCTGGCTGTTGAGGTTGTCGCCCGACCCATCCCAAGCCGCGAGCTCGCCTGAAGTGCTCGGAGGCCACAGACATCGCGTCCTCGCCCTGACGTAGCTGGTCTTCGATCCTCGCCAGCCGACCAACCGAGCCCATGCTCGCGCGCATCCCCACCAGCTCGTCATGGTGCAGTTGTTGGCGATGTTCGAGCCTCCCAAGTCTGCGCTCAAGCTCGTTGACCGACTGAAGGCGAGATTCCGTAGCGACCAGCCGAGTATCGAACTCTTCCAGTCGAGAAACCCGCGCCTCCAACTCAGCCAGGCGACGATGAGCATCGCTGCTCGCCAGACGCTCTATGCGCGACTCCACTTCAGTCAAACGACGATAAGCATCAATGCTCGCCAAGCGCTCAACCCGCAATTCGACATCAGTCAGGCGGCGATGAGGCTCGCAGATCGCTAAGCGCTCCAGCTTGGATTCCAGCTCTAGGATTGCGCGAGTAGCCCTCTCCTGGTACTCGCGAGAAGGAAGCCCGACCGCGTCGATCAAGGCTCCTATGGGAGTACGAGCACGAGCTGCAAAGAGGGTAAAAATATCAGAGCTTTGACGACTGAAGGAACCAAGTGAAGAAAGTGGCGACTATCAGGAATGGCGACCAAATACCTGGCCGAGGACTACGAGAGCGATGGCGAGGAGAGCCCCTGCCTCGCTGGGGAGACGTGCTGTGATGATGATCGCCTCGCCGAGCAGGATGGGATCCAGCCGTCTGATCCCGGCTAGGAGGCGCGTTCCCACGACCGCGACTACCGCCTGGTCGTCCTCCTCCCCTTAGAGGAAAGAAGCCCGAGGAGCCCCCAGTCCCGCCACGGCGCGAGGACTCGCCCTGATGAGTAAAAGGCGCAGTAGAAGTCGAAGGGCGTTGGTCGCCCTGAAGAATTTCGGAAGGAGGGAACGGAGGAGGTGGCGGAAGCCCGCCTACGGGAAGTTGCGAGCTACTCGCTGTCCCCACAAACTGAAGAGGCGGTGGTGGTGGAGGCGGAAGCACGATGCCCGCCAAAGGAGCACGTTGTTCGCTCATCGGCCTCTTCTCCAGCGAGGAGCTGTGAAGAACTCGCCCTGAGCGACCTCCACCCCTAGGCGAGATCATGGGCGACGATCTCAGAGGAGGTACAGCTAAAGGCTCCTCCTGAGCACCAATGGTGGAAGAATCTGCGAGCATAGAAGAGATATTCAGCAACCCGGACCAAGTCGAGGTCAGTTAAAAAAGGTGGCGAGTAGATTAAATCGCACCTCGCACAGAAGCGAGATTCTCCAACGGATTCTGGGCCACGATCTCAGGAACGCTCGCCCCCTCGGCGACATTTGGAGCAGGAGGATCATCGGCCGGCGAGTCGCCCTCATTAGAGAGCCCCAGGTCGTCCAGCAGCTGCTGGTGTTGGTCGCCCAAAGGAGCAGCGACCTCTTCCTCGGCGGCTTTCTTCTTCTCCTTCTTCTTCTTCTTCTGGGCGAGCCTCTTCCTCTTCTTGGAAGATGGAAGGTCGCCAGATACGGGATCCAGGCGAGGAGGGAGCGAAGAGCCATCAAAAAGGCCGACAAGACCAGCCATGGCCGCCTTAGCCTCGACAGCATAGTCGCGCACCATCTTGAGCGAGTTCAGAAAAGACGTGCCATCAGAGACCCCTGCCCCTCTATTTATAGAGCTCGAGCGTCGGCCAGCGAGATGGCGAGTATAGGCCAAATACTCGCCAGAAAGACAGCTCGTCGAATAAGGGTTGGATGATTCTTTCCGAGCAACTACGTTACTCGCAAAGAGCGGGGATTGTGTACAACCCTCATTCTCCGAGGGTGGACCCCCCCCCCCCAAGGCCACGTAGGCAGAAGTCAAAGTCAAAGAGGTCAACACAGAGCCCGGTAGTTCAAGGCAGAGAAGAGAAGACCTCGGCGAGTATGCAGGCAATACTCGCCAGGTTGGCGAGTATGGAATAGAAGACCTGGCGACTATTGGCCCGGCGTGTGCGAGCAGCACCCAATACTCGCCAGATGGGCGACTATGGCATGATACTCGCCGAGTAACCCATAGTCGCCGGGTTGGGGGCTGGACTATAAACCCCCCTACCCCTTGGTTTTCCTATAAATAGGACCCCAGGGGTACTTGGATTGGCACCTGGATTTGAGCTTTCGAAACCCTGCTCTTGCATTCTGGAACCTGTCGCACTTGGCCGCTACTCCCGGTACTAGCCAAGTCGGTGCCTTCCTCGTACCCTGCTTGGCCGTTCTTTGGTCTTGGAGGGGAAGTCTCTTCGGAGCTTCTGGGTACGTGGTGGGACCTCCCTGCCGCAGCACCTGGGGTCCTGTTTGTTGCTCTTCTAGCTTCTTCGTCGTTGCCAGCCAAGCCATCTCGTCGGGCTGCTGGGCGAGTAGCCTCCGGCTGCATCGGTCCGAATCTTGAGGTCAGGATTTTCCTGGCGTCAACACTAGCATCCCAATCATCCTTAAATATTACTAGGGTGCCTTTGTGGACTTTTATGAGTATATGCTAACCAATCATAATAGTAAGATGACTCCGATCATTTTCCACGTGGAGTTTGATTCATAATGAGCAAAATTTTGATACCCTAGGATTTTTCACAAGTCAATTTTATCAAGAAAGAATCATCATGTTTATTTCTCCAAAATCCTGTCACTTCCACTTATGCTAGTCTTGATCACTCTCAAATATTCATAAGCAAGATAAACTTAGATCGATCTTATCTTAGTAAACTCAAACACTAGATTGTAAATCCAATAAGTCATTGACTAAGGTCTCTGGTTATTCATCATCAAAGCTTCCAAGGTATAAAGCTATTATTGTAGATAAAAATCTTCTACCATGATAGGGCGTGATTTATAACGATTCATGAGTTAATCACTTCTGAATGCCCCAAACTACCAGAACTTTCAAATATAACTACAACTTGTACAACCTAGTTTCTGTCCATAACTTCTATACTAGGACATCGACATGCCTAAGTGATTAATCCTAGCGACTTTACATTTCCAATGATTTAACTAAGGTCAAGTTGTTGTTCGATCAATGATGTCTATCCATTGTCCTGGTACTTCTACCGGTCATCATTCCAAACGTACTGTTACACCGTCTCATCTTCTCTCAAGTAACATTGAGTAAGATCGACTTAAAAATCATTATGTTCACGACACAAAAGTTCTAAACTTAGGTCTAAGGGAAGTCTAAGTCCGTCGATAATTTGCCCAATAAACAAAAGGTACGCCCCAATAAATAAAGGACAAGCCCCCAATAAACAAAAGATAAGCCACTATCTATTTTGGGCTGAGTATCTTCAATATCACCAAGTTATATTCGTCCCAAGTATGCAAACAATTCTTAGGGTATACAACCTTAGACTTGGGGTTCTATCTTGGGGCTCATTGGTATACTCCGCACCTTAGATTCTTCTAGGTACCTTCTACGACAACCTTATCAGGGTCAATATGTCATCCTATCCCAAACGGGTCCCTTCTGAACTTCAATTCTTATCCGACCCTCGGTGTTTGTCGTGGTGGTTGTCTCAATGTAATCATGTCACCGATACGAGGGTTGAGTCTACAAGTCTCACACCATTCTGCTTATGTGTCAATCTCTCTTTCTCTAGCCTCTTTTGGGTATCCTCGTACCTTCACCAAAAGCTATACCTACGATCTATTTCAGACTAGGTCATGGTATAAATTGTCTAGTAAGTCACGTGTCCTAGTGGGGTTGAGTCTAACTCATTGACTAAAAGACTATCTAAAGAGATCTTTGCAGCCGGAGGTATTCCCTGTTGGGGGCAGGGTTCGCCGCAGGCTACAAAAGAAAACTTGACACTCGTATGGGAAAAATAACTAAGAAGATTCAGTTAAAAGTGGACTTTTCAATGTGATTCCCTTACGGGCACACCACTGCTTCCGCTGCTAGTTTGTCCTCAAACTAAGCTCGCGCGGGGTGGCCCAGGGTTTGTGGACTTCTTTTCTTCGGATCGAGGTTTGTCTCTGATACCACTTGTAAGACCCCTTTTTTTTGCAAAAACCACCGGGTCTTAGGCCCAGAACCGCCGCTTTGCGGTGACACCTTCACTCGGGAAGGTCGCCACTACAAAACGCCGATCCTGCCGGCCAAATCGATCACGAAGAAAAGTACATTAAAGAGAAGACAAGTCCACAGAATCAACATGAAATACAAATGTCCACATGATATAACTGAATAAAAGATAATAAGGGTTGCAATAATAAAAGGGCTCGTGCCCTGTACATCATATCCTCACTACAAGATCACTCGCGGAAGCTAACTACTAATCACTCACAGATCCTGAATCCTGTGCTCCTGTACTAGACTGGCCCGCCTTCGTCTGCTCCGGCCTCTGGTGTTGCTGCGTCTCCTCAAACTCCTAAAATGATATGGTCCACCGACCGTTAGTCAAAAAGACTAAGCCTTATGTTCCCCACCCCACCCCCAATGGTTTCTAGGCACCGTGCGGGAGGATGAAGCGGAGGACAGTAAGGGGTATAACAAAGAGCAGGTGACAATGGTACATGAAATGTTTCTACTCCACACATGTGTACGTGTATAACTGAAGCAGTAATTACAGGCATGGTAAAAAAGTACATAAAGAGCAGTAAGCAGTAAGTATAATAACAAGTAAAGTAATATAAAAGTAACCATTGATTTATAGGGATTACCCCTATAGACCAAGGGGTCGTTTAGCAGGGCCTACCGTATAAGAAGTCCCATAACCGACTTATACGTTAGGGGTAGGTTGAATGCAATGTTTATGCTATGTCATGCAAAATATGCTGTTATGATATGTTCATACAAGTGCAACTCACTCACTACGACTCTATGCGCATAGACCTTTAATTCCCCCTTTTTGGAGCGAGCTAGACTCCCAGGATACTCCCGTAGTGGCAAACGGAAGCGGTGGGTTGGGCCTCGCCCACCTCTAGGTTGGTATTAACACTACCTAACCTAGACCTATCGTACGCCTCCATAAAACCCGCAGAGCGTCTGCGTACTCTTGCTGACTGGACCGCCAGACTTTCAAGGCTAAGTGTAAAACCACACTTGCCGAGTCAACGTATTGACGTCGGTGTGAATGATCGTCCAATACCGAAGACCCACCACCTTCATTGCACATGCAACATGTTCCACTTCCTATCTCCGAGCCATAAGCTCCTCAGGCTAACCTGCCCGCCATCAAACACCACTGAGTCACAAGCTCACCGGTCTTAGCAATCCGCTATCACCACCACCGAGCCTACCGCTCGCAGCACCAAACCAACTAAACTCCCGAAACCACGGGGTGTGGATGAGCGTGTTATTAGTTAATCTTGTACAATGTCTTACTCCTATGAGTTAGGGTTAGTCTTGGACTTCTCAAGGGTTACCCTGTGAGGGGCTCGCTACGGTACTAGAAACCAATATGGGATGACACCCCAAAGTTCCCATTCCTAAGACACTTAATGTTATTAGTTACTACCCATAAGGAAACCCCTTTAATACTTTACCTGAACTAAACCTAAGGCTTAAGACACTAAAGGGACAAGACGATCTTTCGTCAATCCCAGGACGACCTACCCCAAGGGTGGCACCCCACCACCCTAGGACTCTTCAAACCCTAATTAACTCCAGGGATACTCACATAGTCATATAATCACCATTAAACTCTCACATCTCCAATCAATATACCCCAATTTGACCTATAACTCCAAAATTGTCAAATTGCTAAACGCAGACCACCCTTAACGTTTTGATGCTCATAAAGGGAGGTACATTAAATAATCAACTCTATGCCACAATATCTTTATTGGGGGTCCATGATACTTATTTAAGGTCAATTCCAAAGTCTCACAATTTTCCCAACATTATTAGTATTTAAAATAATTTTCCAAAAATACAACTTTCTAAGGTTTGAACTACAAGTGCACTCTTATGACTTTCAATGCCTACCCAACTTTTTACATAAATCAAGTGTACCTAATAATCAGTAGATATGAATTTGTAGGGAATTCCATCAAGATTTACTATTATTAAAAATTCCAAAACCCATTTATTTCCAATAAATTCCAAAGGAGGTACTCTCATATGATCTCCAAACCTTATGTAAATTTATACAGAGGTGACTCATACTAAAATATTCAGTCCTACCAAGTTTGACCATGTACCATAAAGGATACAATTGTAATTTCTACCAAGGATATGTTTGCAAATAATTCCAAATTGAACAAGAGGTACCAAAAATATTAATCCATAAATTATGAGAAAAATACTGTGGGTTTATAATGGTATGAAATGTCATCAAGCAAAGTTTCATGCAATTAAAGAAAACTAACACCCTAAAATTGTTCATCCCAAAATTTGTCAACAATATGAATAATTACAATTTGGACCTCCAAAAGTTTTCCAATGGTTCTAATAAAATCTCCAGGGGTCAATAACATCAAAACTAAGTTGGTGTCATAAGATGGTTAATCATTAAGTATTATTTCTTCCTAAATCCCAAAACCCTAAATATTTACAAATCTACCCAAGGATTTATTACCTAGGTTTGGCAACTCCAAACCCCACCAATTTCTCACAGTAGCATTCTCTGGTCACCAAGATCATCTCCCCAAAATTTTTTGTCAAACCATTAAGGTTTGACCCCTCTTCCTTCATTGGCCTCTAATTGCACCCCTTTAGGGTTTAACCTAGGGTTAGGGTCAAAACTTCTCCAAATCTACCCAAACTTCTTGTGAGGGTATTCTAAGACTCATAGAGCTCAGAGGAGTCCAACACACCCCTCTCCAAGGACAAGCTCTTCTATGTCCTTCACAACCCCAAATTCCACTCCATAGGGATCAACCCTATGGCCTTGAGCAAATCAACTCTAATGCTCACAAATCTTCCTCATGGGGTCTCAAATTGACCCCACTGACCTTCCCAAGAAGACTCAAGTCTCTATGGGCCCATTTGACCAATGGTTCTCTTCTTGGCTAAATGCACCCCAAGGTGCTCCAACCCCATGTCCTAGGGCAAACAACTCCCCATGGCCCCATAACTCTCTTGGAGGTGATTTGGGTGATATTAGGGCAGTGGCCAAAATACCACTCCAATAGGAGGTGGTTTGACCATGAAAAATCACAAATGGCCCTTATTCACAAATTTCCCCTTAATGGACAAATCTTTGGCCTAATGATTACCTAACCAAATGAACTCCAAATGAGTTGAGATTCTAACCAGGTGTTTATCATGACCCTAATAACACCCTACCAAAATTTGGTGGTGATTGGAGGTCATTTGACCCTCCAAATAATTTATGCAAGGATTATTAAATTTCTACAAAAACTTTAAGGAAATGTTCTCCAAAAATTCTCATTTTTGGATATGTTATAACCCTAGGTATGACTCACTACCAGTCCAAATTTCAAGTCATTTGGACTAGTGGTTTGGTGTGGGCACCCTGTCAAAGTTCAATCAAACTTTGCACTAGAATGGATGCTGAGGTCAAACCAGGACCCCAAATTGGGTGAAATCAATTTTGAAATAAACTTTAGGCTAATACCTACAACTTTCATATAGAACATTTTCTCTGAAAGTACCTCTAACTAATTTCTAAAATTAAAACCAATAACAGCCTATATTTACCTTTATAAATATATAATTAAAATTATGTATTCAATTTATATCGGGCTGATCCGACGGCTCAGGGATCGTCTTCTTCCCTGAGCCGACGGTCAGCGACAGCCCGCGCTGGGCGATGTTGGAGGTTGAGTTCCCGGCCACCCAAGTCCGTTCCCGGCCGGCCAATGCCACCACCACCTCCGTTGAGGTGGTGGCCGGCGATAGGAGGGGTTTGGTCGGCCGGTGGTGGCCGGAGTAGGGTGTTTAGGTAGGAAAATTTAAGCTCCAAAACTGGAGATTTCGGCCGACCGATCTAGGATCAATTGAACCCAGATCTTGCAGGCAATAGAAGGGGATCTACCCATTGAAAGAAGGATGAAGAACCAGACCTGTCTTGGGGGGTTTAGATGCTCCGACTGTCGACCACCATTGCTCCTCCTTGGAGATTTCGGCACCATCCAAACCTAGCATAGACAGTCCAATCCTTTCGGGGAAGGGGGGGGTTTCAACTCCTCTCTCCATTATGAAGCTAATGGGAGGGTCAATTTAATGGGAGGAGGGTTCTAACTCCAAAAGCCATTAATGGCCTCCTCATCTTCCTTCCCAAGGCCGGCCCTATACATCCCCCCTGCCTCAATTACTCCTGGAAACTGCTGGAAACTCCTCTAAATCGCCAGAGGAGATGAATGGGAGTGTTAATGGGGGAGGCCAAGGGGTGTAGCTCCATAATGGCCATGAACACCACCTTCTCTCTCCTCCAAAATTGGGGAAAACCCCCATTTTCTCTCTCCTAATCACCATGGCCGATTTCTCTCTCTCTCCTGGGTTAAATATCAGTCAAGCATGCTGGTTGACCACTAAATTTGGGCTAGCCCAATGGGATTGGGCTAGGTTTTAGAGATTTGACCTAATTTGGGCAAGTTTGACTTTTGGTCAAATTGACCAATTGGGTGACCCTAGGATGGGGCTTTTGGGTCCATTGGATTCCAAATTAGGTTTAGAAACTACTGGTGGGGTCAATTTGATCACATGAGCCTTAGTTGACCCAATTTAAGCTGATTTGACCAAAATAGGCTAAGTTGTCTTTGGCCAAATTGAGCCCTAGGGTTGACCCAGTCATGCGGCTTTTTGGTCCACTGGGTCCCCTATGATATGATAACCCTAAGGGTAGGGTCAATTTAACATGGAGGAGGTCAGTTGACTCTAATTAGGCTACCTTGACCAATTTAGGGTTATGGTTGACTTTGGTCAATTTGGCCTCTTTGGTTGACCCCAATGTGCCCTTGGTGCCCTAAGGGGACCCCTAAAGGGTTATGGATACTATGACAGGGTCAAATGGTCAAGTTGAGGCCCTAAAGTCCAACCCTAATCTTGGTCATTGGAAATTGCTATTTGCAGTCCAAGGCACTTTCAACCCTAATCTTGCCTAAGTTAAAGGGATTTCTACACTACCAAGGTCTTGTCATGACACATTCACCTGGGGGGTCAATCCTAAATAGTACCGAACTGACTGCCGCTCTCGCAGCAGTGCAGACAAATTGATGTTTTTGGGTTTTATTCCGTATTGACGTTAATTTAGATTTGACGGGAACACCATGTGCCTTCGAGAAATAATTTCTACGAGAATGAAATCTTGTGCCTTCGAGAAATAATTCCTACGGGAATGAAATGTTGCCTTCGAGAAGTAATGAAATGTTGCCTTCGAGAAGTAATTCCTACGGGAATGAAATGTTGCCTTCGAGAAATATTCCTACAGGAATATATTGTGCCTTCGAGAATTATTCCTCCGGGAATATAAAATGTGCCTTGGGAGAATGTCAGATGGCCTATGAGTTTTACTCTAAGGCAACCCTTACGACGGACGTTCTAGGAGGGCAACCCGTGCGAAACTAATAGAACTACGTGGGTCTGAGACCGTATGAAGGATGATACGGAGTACGTAGGCGGTGGTCGTGGGAAGACTGCCTCGGCCCAATAAGAGTCCAGATGACCCTCCCTTATAAATGTTATATTATGTATGTTTGTTAGTAGGGGTTGGATTCTGTTCGTGGTTCTAATAACTTGTCCTTGGCACAGGTGACAGGTGCGGATGAGTGACAACATCTGTGTGTGGATGAAGCCACGGAGCAGGCTACGTCAGGTATAAGTTTGTTAAGCCGCAACTCCTTTTGTGGTGCCCTATCCCAGGGTATATAAATATAATGGCAATAAATCCTTGATGGTTAGGATTTTATGCGGCAGAGATATGTAGATTATTTACAGGTCTTGAAATTGTGGTTTCTGTGATAAAACTACGTCTTCCGCTAAGTGCTATAAAGTGCACTCTTTGATGATGTCTTCCGCTAAGTATTATAATATGCACTCTTTGATGATGTCTTCCGCTAGAATACTGCTTCCCTACTCTGTTGGTGTGTAGTGACTTTCGCTTAACACCACCCCAATGCATGACCTTGGAGTGTCCAAGGGAGGGGGTTGAAGAAGCTAGTACCTTCACCCTTCGTGATCGCTTCGCCGTCGTGCAAATAGGGTGGTGTGCGATAAGATCCCCCGGTCGGACCGTCGATTTGGGAGGGGGGATCTTACACAACCTCCCTCTGATACCAATTGAAAGTGCACAGTGTGCCACTAAGTATGCTCTAGAGGGGGGGGGGGGGGTGAATAGAGATGTAAAATATTTTGTATTCTAATTGTAAACACACAATAAAAAAAACTAAGAGTTATGCTTCAACAATACCAATCACAGAATAAAATAAATGTTGTTCAGTAAATCTGACTACATTTTATAAATGCTTAGGTGGTTATAGCATCGAAAGATTCATGAATATAGACTATATAGTTTATACGCTACATTTATATTGTACTGAAGGTGCTTATAAATCTGGCTTTGATGGTTTTAGATCTGGTTAATTTCGGTCAAATTTGGACGGGACGTATTGACCCAAATCGGCTCTGGGCGGTTCGTCGTCCATCGTTCATCATAGCCCGGAGTACCCTTGCCTTGCATCTCTCTCTCCCTCTCTCGCCACTGTATCCCCTTCCTCCAGACCTCCACCGAACGCCGGCTCACCGCCGTCTGCGGAAGCCTGCTTCACGTCTTCTTCTTCCGGATTTAATTTAGTGCCCTATCGACCTCTCTATTCTTCGGCTACTGTGTGCTTCTCTTCATTAGTATCTCCACCTCACATCTAGACCTATTGTTCGCGCCGCCGGCGTTATCCGGGCAATTAAGTGCATGCTTGTATCCTATTTTGCATATAATACCCTGATACTGGAAAATTTTGATGGCCGTGTGATGCATCCTTCATTGCATCATAGTTCCTTCACTTATTGTTTTTTTTTTCATTTTATGTACTCGTCCTCATTTCATGCACTTGTTGTGGCTCATCAGTTTGACCGCCCGATAAAATCCTGAATAAATAGGTTCGATAATTTTTGTAGTAGGACGATAAAACCAAACTTAAATTATTTTAAAGAACACATAAAATTAATTTTGAGCAATAATATTTCTTGGAGCCAACATAAATATCACTGGATAGAATTAGAATTAAAACGTATACCAATTTTATCCTCAATTATACTGTTATAAAATTGCCCCCACGAAGAAGAGTCAAGAAAGGGATCGGAGAGCAGAGAATCGAATAGAAATCGATTCTCTGACTTGCCGGTACCGCCCGTCCCGTACAGCCGCTCGCCCGCCCCCGCGCCAATTCTTCCCGACGACATCAACTCAGCCGTCCTCTACCGCTGCCCTAGTGGTCGTCGCCGTCCTCCGTGGTTCCACGTCGCACCAGCAGGCGCCGTCGCTCCGGACTCCAAACCTGTCGCCAGTTGGGTGTTCAACTCCCCACTCCGGCGGCCTCCCACAGTCGACTGCCTCCTCTACTCCCACCGGCGTCCAGTCAGCCCCAGTCAGACCGCCCCTCCCGCCTGGTGCGGAAGTTCCGGTCGTCGTCGACCTCGATTCCCCATTCCGACGACCCGGAGTCTGAGCCATCGACCTCATCGCTACTCTGGTTCCTACACGAGTTCCACCAGGCCCGTGCCGCTGTGCTCTGTGAATTTGGGCTGGGCTTGCCTCCTCTACAGTAATCTCTACTCTCGTGCTTCGATTTATTGGCTTAATTTTATGCTTTTCACTAAATAATCTGAGCTTGCCTTCGACGTTCTCACTACTTTATTTTCCGTTAATTTCATAAATTATTGTTTGCGGATTATGCTTGTGGTTGTGCGAAACTTGCGGAGATTCAACTCGTTAGATGCTATGAAACCTCTCTCAAATAATGACTAACGGATTTTGAAAAATTCATTGTTAAGAGTAGTTGTGCGCGCGAAAGCTTCGTCTTGGCCGTTCGGCCCCTTTTTAAGTTTAAAATCCACGTATTAATTGAAAATCATAAGTTCAATTTCACAACAAAAATAAAATATTTTCAATTAAAGAATTTAATTTTCAAAACCGCACACTGGTTTACATCATCGTGCCTTCAGGATGAATGACTTGTTCGGATAGGAGCAATGCTTCGAAGACCTAATCAAAGATTTATCAAGCACTGTGAGCAACTTGTCGTAAATGTTGCGCTCAGCCATCTGAAATATTCTATAGGCTTGTTTTCCACTAGTTTTGGAGCATTATCAGAGCATGTAGAGCTACCCGAAAGGCGCCGAAGATCAGAGAGGAAGCCATTGGTGACCAGCATCAATGAGCTCAAACGCGATGCGAGATTGCAGAGGAAACTGCAGTGTGATGTTCGTGAGATTATTCTCAAGCCCCCTGAAAATGGGCTTTTGGTGAAGAGCTTGATCCCTGTCGCCCACAAAGTCTATGATGCAAGGAAAGAGCTCTATAATTGCGTCTCTTTGGTCATGAAGAATGTCCATGTTCATGTGTGCAGGTAAAATTTGTATTGTTTTCCTGAAACCTGATTGAATCTTGATTTGGTTTAGTTGAATAATTTGTATGCTCACTATTTTTTTAGTATTACTAGCTTTCAATGAACTCAGCTATTCTATATGATATTACTATTAATCAAAATGCTTCCCCCTTGCTCCATTTGCAACTGTGATATGTCTATAACTTGTAGATTTGGTGTAAAGTAAATGTGGATGGGGCGTCACCAAGCATGAACAATGTCATCAATATCCACTATCCAAAGTCACTGTGAGATAGACATGAGATACCTTCTGTGATAGGGATCAAATCTTTGTTGGAGGCTGAGTCCAGAAGCAGCACTCGGAGCAGGTGGCAGGGTGTCTTCCGAGTGGAAGAGGACCAATGGAGTAACGTAATTGGAACAGAGCAGGAGAAGCAGAGGAGTTGGGAAAATAGATATATTGATATACGATAACTTGATACAGCAATGGTTTGGTATATATAGCCAAACAATTCTTAGAATACTAAGAGAACATAGTAATGCGATAACTAAATGTTGCTTCAGATTCCCCCATCAGCCCCCCTGGAACGCGGATCGGGATCCTCTCTATTTGGGACCCCAAATGGAGGTTCATTTCACGGTGAAGATTGATTCCCACTTAATCTAAATGTGCATAATTTTTTGATTAAAAGAAATAAAAAAGAATGAGACTAGTGAACCCGTCGGATCATCCATGAATTAATCTGGACCGTGAAATGGATACTATCCATTTGGACTCAAATGACGAGGATCCTAGTACCTGAAACGCCGCGATCGAGACTTCTCATGTGCTGCTGCAATGGGTTCGTATCATTCTATTAACGTGAAGAAAAATGACCTTTGATATGAATGTTCCACAAACAAGACAAATCACAAGCGGCATAGACAAATCACAAACAACAGAGAAGTATAAAACTCAGGAAATGTAATTGATAAGGCTCTGTTTGGTTGGGCTGTTGCTGATGGAAAGCTGCTGATGGGCTGTTGCTGATAGGAAAAGTGCTGATTCTGGAAAACGGAGTTTTGTTAAAAAACTGTTTGGGTGAAATGGAGTTTGTAAAATGGAGTTTTGAAAAAGTTGTTTGGAAACAAAACGGAGTTTTGAGCGAATTTTTTTTTTTTACCGAATATTAAAAATATATATATTTTCCATCATTTATTACCAAACACACAAAAATAATGTCCACATTAACCATATATCATGATATCTCCTATGATCTAGATTCATACAACTGATCTGCTATACTATCACGTAGCGCGATCATCTCCTCCACACCACCTGCAGTGTCAGGGCATGTATCTTGTCGCTCTTGTGTGACCAGTCCATCATCTCTACCCCTCTGCTCGGACTCACTGAAATCAAAATCCACGCGCGAAGGGTGGCGACGAATGAAATTA
This sequence comes from Dactylorhiza incarnata, assembly GCA_033032865.1. Lineage (NCBI taxonomy): Eukaryota > Viridiplantae > Streptophyta > Magnoliopsida > Asparagales > Orchidaceae > Dactylorhiza > Dactylorhiza incarnata. The sequence goes on from JAWHQI010000085.1 coordinate 7,207,757, forward strand.
TGTAAAGCCATCGTGGCCATGACAATATGTGCCTGTTTGTCGAAGCTATAGCTTGGCATGTCCCGTAGTATGGCCCACTTCTTCTTCCAAACGCCGAATGATCGTTCTATCACACTTCTAAGCGACGAGTGCGCATGATTGAATATCTCTCGACGTCCTTCTGCGCGACGTCCACCCCGGGCAAAGTCAGGCAGATGATATCTTGTATCCTGATATGGTTTTAAATATCCTTTCTGTAGAGGATAACCAGAACCAACCAAGTAATATTTTCCTGAAACATATTAAAAAATGTTTAACAACGGAAAATATTTAAAGTAATAATTAGATGAGCTGATTTTTAATTATTTACCTTGAGGCGGATGAGGGAACGTATAACGAGGATCAGTTATGGCATAATTGAAAATGCGACTATCGTGCGCCGATCCCTTCCAACCTGCCATAACAAAAGTGAAACACATGTTGAAATCACAGGCCGCCATGACATTTTGTGTCGGTCTGCCCTTTCTCCCAATATATGGAACTTGACTTCCTACTGGTATGCACGCATCGACATGTGTTCCATCTATTGCTCCAACACAATCTTTAAAAAAAGGCATATAACGTCTGTCATACATAATCTCTGGCGGAGTGCAGCCGAAAGACCTATCTGATGGCTGTATCACTTCCTCGGCCAACTGCAACAAAGCGCGAATACCACGAGCAAAAAATCTGCTAGTTGTCTCTGTTGAGTGCTGAAACCGCTCGCGTGTTTTTCTCATTGATTCATTATGAGACAATATATATATAGTCAATGCTAAGACAACACACACACAACCAAAAACAGCACATACACACACACATACACCAACACACATACATGATTACACACACACATACACCAACACACATACATGATTACACACACACACACATTCACATACACACACACATACACATCACATCACACATACAAACACATAAAAAAGAACACACACAAACATACAAAAGAACACACACACACAATAAAAAATAACACACACACATAACACACACACATACACTTAAAAAATAACACACACACACAATAAAAAAGAACACACACACATAACACACACACATATGAACACACACACACATATACATATCAACACACACACACACACACATGTATATGAACACACACACACACACAGCACACACATGAACACACACACAACAACATACAACACACACACATATACACACACACACATACACCACAACAACATACAAACACACACATATACACACACAACACATACACACACACAACAACATACAACACACACACATATACAAACACACACCTACACCACAACAACATACGCACAGCACACATACACACACACATATACACACACAACACACACACACAACAAAATACAACACACACACATATACACACACAACACACACACACACACACACACAACACACACATATACACACAACACACACACACAACAAAATACAACACACACACATATACACACACACACATACACCACAACAACATACAACACACACAACACATACACACACACAACACATACACACACACAACAACATACAACACACACATACACACACACACACATACACACACACACACATACACATATACACACACAACACATACACACACACACATATATACACACACACATACACATACACACACATCACATACACACACACATACACACACACCTACACCACAACAACATACACACAACACACATACACACACACATAACACAACACATACACACACACATAACACAACACATACACACACACACACATAAGAATAACACAAAAAGATCTGGAAAAAACCACACACACATAAGAATACACACATCACAATAACACCTACAAACCCAAAAAAAACTGGAAAAATCAATGGTTTTACAAGCCACAAAAAAAATCTGGAAAAAATCAATGAAAAAAATCTGGAAAACAGATCTACAATAAAAAATCTGGAAAAAATCAATGAAAAAATCTGGAAAAAATCTGGAAAAAATCATAATACCTTCGGAGGTTGACGCCGGCGGGAGGAATCGATGAAGAAGATCGCCGCTGGGAGGAAGATCACCGCTCGGAGAAGATCGCCGCTGGGAGGGAAGAAGATCGCCGCTCGGAGAAGATCGCTGCTCAGAGAAGAACGCCGCTCGAAGAATATCGACGCTTGGAGATGATCGTCGCTCGGAGAAGATCCCTGCTGGGAGAAGAGAGACGCGGGAGCGGGAGGTAACAGCGGGAGTGAGAAGCCGCTAGGGTATCGAGAGAGACGCGGGAGCGGAAGGTAACAACGGGAGTGAGAAGCCGCTAGGGTATCGAGAGAGACACGGGAGCGGGAGGGAGATCGCGAGAGACACGGGAGCGGGAGGGAGATCGCGATTGCGGCTGGACGGGGGTTGAAAGCGCGGCTGGGAGGTAATGTAAAACAGCGGATGCAAATAACCTGCTTTTTAGACAAAAGCCGATCCAAACGCTGCTGAGCCTCCAAACTCCGTTTTCTGGAAAAAGAAAAGCAGGCTATCAGCCAAACCAAACGCCACCTAAGAAGCAAACTGGGACCTGTTAGAAATTTATAATTAAAATATTTAATTTATAATGTTTTAATTGGAGTCTAGTTTGATGTTTGGTGTTTGGCTCCTCATAATTGATGAAAAACTCCAAAATCAAATGAAGAGAATCCAAATGTTTGGAGAGAATCTTTCATGAAGGTAAGGATGAACCCATTAGTCCCACCATGCTAATTTCTAATCTTGTTAGCAAGTTTATAAATGAATTCACTCTTTCTTATTTATTCAAAGGAACATAAGGAGGAACTATGAACCACACACGCGCGCACGCACTGCACCGGACCGGATCCGAATTTCGGATTTGAGATTTGTGATTTGGGGAATAATTGAATTGAATTGCATTTTTTGTACAAATTAGTTTCAGTACTTTTATTCGGAGTTGCGTCGAATAGAAGTCGGAGCTGCGTCGACTTGCGTCGAGTGGAACTCGAAGTGGCGTCGACAAGATCGCCTGAAGTCGAAATTGCGTCGAGTAGAATTCGAAGTGGCGTCGACAAGATCGCATTCAGTCGGAGTTGCGTCGAATTGGTCTCGACGCACCCTCTTCGCGTCGAGTTGCTTCGAATAGAATTCAAAGCTGCTTCGAATAGAAGTCAAAGTTGCTTCGAGTAGAATTCAAAGCAACTTTGTTTTTCCCTGTTTTTATAACCATTTCTTTTATACGTTTTCTCGCCATTACTCTTTTACGTTGGAAATCTTCAACGTTTCTCTGCACGATTAACGTTTACCAATTATAACCGTTGTAATCAATTACGTGTTAATTTCTTACTGTTTTACGAGACTCCTATATAGGAGATTTTTCTGAATCGTTTCACATACGCTTTTCGGAAAAACAGCTTGCTCTCTCTCTCTCTCCCTCGTTCTTACGATTTTTACCGTGATTCTTCTTTCTTCACATTTGCTTCATCAAGTGGGAGTTCAGGTGCTCTGTGCTTCTTCGGTGTCCGCACATATCAGAGTTTTCGGGATCTAGCCGGGTGTTGTACCTTGGAGGAATAAGCATCGGTTGAAAGCCCTGCCGGAGAGTGGTGCAACTTCTTTAGGGCAGTGATCACACGCCTTATCCATGCTCGATTCTAAACTATATACTATTCTGATTTTCTTTATTTCTCACATCTCTGTTTATGATAGTTTTATTATCTTCCTGTTTCTAGATCTATTATTATTATTTTATTATCTACTAATTTTTCAAAAGTAAAAAATATACATTAATGTAGGAATATATGAAAAATATTCCAACAAAACCTTCCTAAGAGCAGGAGCTCTGAATGGATAGATCAAAGAACTGAGAGGGAAGCTTCCGAGCTCAGCCGCACAAAACAATCAACCAAATTACAGATTCAGTTTTTCAATGATGCCCTAGAAAGAAGCCCAACTATTTATACAACTACATAACTGGGCAATTACACAAGTACCCGTCAGAACATCACTCGCCAAAATAGGATCACAACAGCCTTGAAAACAATCATCATGCCAGAAAAATGGTTGTTGAGAGTTTTATGCCTATTTGGGTTATGGTCCATCTTATTTGTCTCTCGATCAAGATAGGAAGCTCCAGGAAAAGATTGTAGTTTGTATTGGGACGTTGAAACTATAGGTGTGCCGGTCCGAATATAAGAGATCAAGAACTAGAACGGGATCCCGATACAGTTGGTCTATTTGACTATGGCGCAACATGCGAATTAGGATCGGGGCTAGAGAAGGAAGCATAGGCTTGGGAAGAAGGTGCATGGTGTAAGACTGGCGAAAGAGGAAAAATGCTTCTACAGCGTCTTCTTCAACGCCAGAGTGAAAGGTCAACCACAATGACCGGGGGTGGAGGGTGGGGAGGAAGAAACTCAACAGTGGAGGGAGCTAAAGTTGACGTTAACGGAAGCCCAAGTTGCCTCAACACTGTCATGGAGGGGAACCTCAACCTTACCGAAGTGCTCACCCACAACGAGCGGAAAGAGCGCAGGAGCAACAGATGGGAGAATGAACAAACGAGCTAGGTTGGAATTGCCGTTTGCATTGATACTGTGTAGAGAATTTAGGAAGAAATGTCACTTAATTATTTTGGGGCACTAATAACCCTTTGGTTACAAAGGAGTAGTGTGTTATAGGCGCTACACAAACAATAAAGGGCAGCCCGGTGCACACAAACAATAGGATACTAAAAAATACAAGAGTTACAAAGAAGGAGAAAGAAAAATTGCTAATATTTCCTACATCAACAATATAATATTTCATGGAAGGATCAAACACATTGAAATTGGCCGCCATTTCATTTTTCTAAGGAGATTACCATTCCTCATGCCTTTAGCTCTATCTTAAATATCTTCCAAAAAGCTTTAAGGCCTTTACCTCTATCTAAACTTGGTAACAAAATTGAAGGTAACCTATGCATATGCTCCATCTTAAGGAATGTAAGATGGGAAATAGTTAAGTCTTAGCAACCGTTAAACTATATTATTGTGGATTATCATCTTACCCTTTCATTCTTGTTCACACGGATGTACCTCTATTATATATAGAGGAGTTTCTTTTGGATAATGAAGTTCTTTCTTTGTGTATTAATAACTTTTAAACCAGAGGCTGGAAGTCAAACAAAAAAGAGTACTTGTATGGATATTGATTTATAATCCCTAAATTTGTAATATATACGCTCTGCTTTCCTTCTGAACCAAAAAAGTATGTATGATTCATTTGAAAATTTGTTGAATTAGTCTCACCAAGAACATTTTTGCTGTCATTCAGATCATGTAAAGAAGCTTGTGTTGGAGAGTTCCCTCATCAAATACGCTCATGCTATGCTGCCGGGAGTCTTCCAACTAAAGAACACTGCTGGGTTCCAGGAGGGATTGAGCATATACTTCCAGCGGTCGACTCCTTCCATTTGTATGATAGATTGGGTAGAGCAGTTTCGCATGAGGAAATTCTTCAAGTTGATAGAATCCCGGCCATTGTCGAATTGTGTGTGCAGGCGGGTATGGACATGCCTGAGTATCCTACAAAGCGAAGAGCATATCCTGTTTATAGCATCGCGGGAAAGCTGATAGATTTTGAGCGGAAGTATCCACGAGACTTCTCAAGTGGTAAAGACATTGAGCCTCATGGGTTTTGGCTGAGGAAGAAGGATAACGAAGATGGCATTACTCCATCTTTCTCCCATGATGATGGTCTTCAAGGTTTGTAGAACATTTCTTACCTCTCATCATGTTACATACTATGAAGCTCTTCTCTCTTGCAGTATCTTTTCTTTTCCAACGAGTAATTGATCTGTAGTAAACAAAGCTGCAAGTGTTTGTATTCTAATCTAAATCTATTAAGGTTCTGTTTGGGATAAATGCGGGTAATAAGCGAAGTAGTATTAGTTTACCTACGCTTGAGATTTTCATGACAATTGTTTTGGTTCAAAATGATTACTAACGTTTGATACCATTCTATTAACGTTTGATACAATTTTTTTGGTTCAAAATGACTGTGGTGGCATTTTACTCTAAAACTTCATTTTGAATTTGAGAAAATTCCATTCAGCACCTAGCCAAACTTTATCTGTGCTCTCCCAAACATTGTTTGGCCGTACAGTGGAGTGGTGTCGTGTTTGGATCTGGGATTGCAATCGGGTTAGCGATCGTTCAGCCTAGGAGCGGTGCTGCGGTGTTCCACGTTCTTTTATGAGCCATTGTATATAGAGTATTATCTGTTTTCCCAGGCACCACTCTGGAAAACGAGTTAGAGAAGTAGTAGTTTCGCTCTACCTGCACTGTCCATGCCGCGTTCCACAATGGAGATTGGAATTGAGTTCTCTCCATACGCTCCCGTCGGAGAAGTCGCCTAGAGCTTTATTCAAGAAGAGAGGAGAATGAGTACTTCCTTATGATCCCTCTTTCCCACGCCATTTGATTCCATGGTCTGCTGTTTTGTGGTATCGACAGGCACCCTTAGTAGTGTAAAAGGCTTCTAAATAGGAGAAAATTGTTGGTACGGGTAACACACCGTGGTGTACCGTGCGTGATTAAGTTCAGTCGTAAGATTCGAGATCATACGGTGCAGATTCCGCGCAAAAATATGGGCGGATTTCTGAATTCCAAAAACGGCCGCATTTTATCCGCCCGTAGCACCGTCGGATCGCGAATCTTACGACTGAACTTAATCTCAATCTCGCACGGTATATCACGGTGCGTTACACATACCAAAAATTGCTCTTTAAATAGCCAGTTTGATGTAATAAAAGAAGGGAAATCTTTTAGTTCCTAGTCTCCTCTTCATTTTCTTCATGGAACGTCTTCTTCCTTATTCCCCTGTCTCTTTTGGCTAGGTTATGTTACTGCAGCGTAAGGTTTGCCTACATTCCACCAACTTATTTTATTGTAATTTAAAAGGGAGGAGGGAGGAAGGAGTAAGTTACTACAACAAGCTTTAGCCTTTTGGTGAGGTTGCCATCAATTCTGGCGTTTGCACAGCAAAAATGAATTTTGTTTAGATTCAAGCTCAACTCAAATTGTAGTGGAAATTGAAATCATCTCAAATTTTGATTTTTGTAGCAGCTCTATCTTCCATTAACAAGAACCGGTGCAGGTACGGCTCTGCGAGGGCTGAACGCATGGGAGAAGATGCGATCGGGCGCCATACAGCTGATGCGAAAATACGCCGTTCAAACTTGCGGGTACTGCCCGGAGGTCCAGGTAGGTCCCAAGGGGCACCGCGCGAGAATTTGCCAGGCGCACAAGCACCAGATGCGAGCCGGGCAGCACGCGTGGCAGGCGGCGACCGTCGACGACCTCGTGCCGCCAGTTTATGTGTGGCATGTTCCCGAGCCTCGTAATGGCCGCGGCGGAATTCTCGTGCACGAGCTGAGGAGGTATTACGGAAAGCTCCCGGCGGTGGTCGAGCTCTTCGCGCAGGCCGGCGCGCGCTTGGGGAGCGAATATGGTGGACTGATGAGGCTGGATGTTGCTATCCCGGGGTTGGATGAGGAGAAGCTGGTTGTATGATGTTCTCTTTTGATCAAAGCTGGAGTTCTGCTCCCAATTTCTTCTGGTATGTTACAGAACTCTGCTGAAGGTTTTTGTTATTTCATAATATATCAGGATTTGTGTGGCATTTTATTCACTATTTCTAACTTTACTTAATTATAATTACTAAAAATTCCCTCTAAATTTACGTTTAAGATTCGTGTTTTCGCTCAAACTTCGGTTATCTATACTATATTAAAAGGGAAAAGTGGCCTTTGGTTAAACATTCAATATTTCATCTTTACCCTTCAGTTTAAAAAAAAATTGGGAGAGAGAGTGGAGGGGCTGCATCTATTTAAAATTAAAGAAATAGAGAGAGAATGTTGTGAGTGAGAGAAAAATAGAGAGAAAAAGAGAGGGAGAGAGAAATTAAATAAAAATATAAACAAGAAATGGATGGGCCCACGTCTATTTAAGATTAAAAAAAAATATAGAGAGAGATTGTCATGACCGAGAGGAAGATAAAGTAGAGAGAAAGAGGAGGCAAAGATGAATTAAATAAAAATATAAATTCAAAACAAGACATTAAATAAAAATATAAATAGATGTGGGCGCAGCCCGCCCGAGAGCATCGGGCAGTGTGGTGCCCGGAGTACTGTCGCGGTCGGTGCACTGTCGTGGTTGGCCATAAGGGCGAAGCCCGTGTCTGTCATTTTATTTTAAATATAAATGGTAACCGGGCCGTTAATTAAACCTAACTTCGGTTTAGTGGCCCAATGATGCGGACCAATCAGGGAGTTGCCAAGAAGACACGGACCAATCAGAATGTCATCAAGACGTGGCGGAAGAGTAGCGTACCAAGTACTTTTCGGTTAGCTGTGTACGAAATAAGTGGGGGTATTTTGGTACTTCTCTTATCTGTTGTTAGTCTATAAATAGACAGGAGTGGTCTGTGGGTGTTTACGCTTTTGCTTATGTTGTTCTTTCCATTCCCGTTTGTGAGTTGCCATTGACGGCGAGCTTCCTGGCTCAGCCTCCCTTTAACTGTCTGTTCAGAAGAATCTTCCTTAAGACAGTAAATCACTTCATTCTGTGTAGAAGTTTATACGATCTTGCTGTAAGCGGAAATTCCCAATTGCTAATAGAAATCACTGTGAGTTCTGTTCTTGATTTGGTTTTGATCGTATCATTGGTATCAAAGCGTTTCGATTCTCCTTATTATGACGCCGGTGGCTGATGGCACCCGTTCCAAAGATTGGCAGCAGGAATTGGACATGGTTAAGAAAACTCAGGAGCTCCTGGGTCAATCTCTTCAATCACTGGAGGATAAACAGTCTCGCACCTTGGAAGAGGTTAGAGAAATGTTTATAAGCCTTCGACATGACAAATCGGTCGACATCAGTGGCGTGGCTTCTTCGTCCACTGAACGTGCTACTTCAGGCGTGCCTCCGTCGTCCCAGCTTCTCACGCGTCTGGCGCGGATTGATTTTCCAAAGTTTGCCGGGGACAATCTGGCGGATTGGCTGTATAAGTGTGAGCAGTTCTTTGACGTTGACAATACAGCAGCGAATATGAAGGTTCGATTGGCTTCTATGCACCTGGACGGCAGAGCGTTATACTGGCATCAGGCTTTTGTGAAGGCTCGCCTCAGTCGTACAGTACTGGGCTGGGAGGAGTATGTTCAGGCCCTGCACTGTCGGTTTGGCTCCATTCTTTTCGACGACCCTATGGGCGAGCTTAAAAATTTAAAACATAGGAGTTCTGTGCAGCAATATCTCGATGAATTCGATGCACTGCGTCACCGAGTGCAGATTTCCGACGAGTATGCGGTGAGCTTCTGCTTAGCGGGGCTCCGGGAAGAGATCAGTTTCGCGGTGCGGATGTTCCAACCCAAAACCCTACATGAAGTCTTTTCTCTGGCTCGGCTTCAGGAACACAAAATGCTTCTTCGTCAAAAGAAGTCGCCGATGCTGTACAAACCGGAGGACGGTAAAGCTGAAAAATCTATTAATTCGTTACCACCTGTTTCTACGTCCTCCAATCCGGTCACCGGTGGCCGTCGTCTTACTTCCACGGAAATGGATATCAAACGAAGTAAGGGATTATGTTTCTGGTGTGACGACAAGTTTACTCCAAGACATAGGTGTATCAACCGACGCCAATCTTATGCTTTAGAGCTCATTCCAGAGGATGATTTGGAGGACACTGTCCAGGAGGGGGTGGTGGATGAGGAGGTTCTCTGTCAAATGAGGATAGGAACGGATGACCATGCCTCCCCGCATGTATCGGTGCATGCCTTGACAGGAATCACAACTTACCACACGATGCGGGTAACGGCCTCCTATCAAGGTCAACCGATTAATGTTCTAATCGATTCAGGCAGCACGCATAACTTTATTGATGAAAAGGCGGCTCTTCGATTACATTGCCAGCTCACTCCGATTCCTCTATTTACGGTGGCTATAGCGGATGGTAAACGTCTTTCAAGTTCTAGTAAGGTGGAGAATTTTAAATGGCGAATGCAAGGGGTATTTTTTACCTCAGAAATGCTGGTCTTGCCATTGGGAGGTTGTGACGTAGTATTGGGGGTACAATGGTTGGTGACATTGGGCGTAGTGAGTTGGGATTTTAACAACCTGAAGAAGGAATTCCTTAGCCAAGGGAAAAAAATCTCACTGCGGGGGTCTAAGAATACGTCCGGATCGAGCATAACGCAACATAACATGCATAAACTGTTATCCAAGGAGGGCCAACTGAATCTGATTGCTTGGTGTTCTGTCCAAGTTGGGTTGGAGTCTCCTCGGCAGGGCCATCCTCCATCAGTTATTCTTGATTCCGATGTTGAGGGAAGGTTGACAGATCTAGAACAGGGTCAGCTGGCGCAGCTGATAGATACATTTCAAGATTTATTTGAGGAACCTACGGAGCTGCCACCGATTCGGAATGAGGAACATCGAATTCCGCTCAAACCGGGAGTGGAGGGGATCGATCTAAGGCCTTATCGATATCCTCCACTACAAAAGAGGGTTATGGAAAAGTTGGTACACGAGATGTTAGAGACATGAATTATCCGGGATAGCCACAGTTCTTTTGCGGCCCCGGTAGTTTTGGTTCGGAAACACGACGGATCATGGAGATTCTGCATAGATTATCGTGTGCTAAATACTCATACGATTAAAGCTAAATTTCCTATACCTGTCATAGAAGAACTCATCGAGGAGCTTTATGGGGCACGATTCTTCTCGAAATTAGATCTCCGAGCCGGCTACCACCAAGTTCGAATGGCGGAGGAGGACATTCATAAAACGGCATTTCGGACTCATCAAGGCCACTACGAGTTCGTGGTAATGCCATTTGGGCTTACCAATGCTCCGACAACATTTCAAGGGATGATGAATCGGCTTTTCCAACATCAACTTCGCAAGTATATTCTAGTCTTTTTCGATGATATTCTAGTGTTCAGTAAATCTTGGACATTGCATTTGGAGCATTTGGCTGCTACCTTCCAGTTGCTACGGGATCAACGACTATTCTTGAAGAAATCCAAATGCGGGTTTGGGTTGTCCCAGGTTTATTACCTCGGTCATGTGATATCACAGCACGGGGTAGCTACAGATCCAGAGAAAATTCGGACAATGTTGGAATGGGCTAGGCCAACGTCTTTGAAGAAATTGCGCGGGTTCTTAGGATTGACTGGATACTACCGCAGATTCATAGCCAGATATGGATGGATAGCTCGTCCGCTTACTGAGCTTCTCAAACCCGGAAAGTTCCACTGGTCTCCAGCAGCGGAAGAGGCGTTTGTTACTTTAAAAAAAGCTGTCTCTCAGCCCCCGGTTCTGTGTCTACCAAATTTTGATCAGCCTTTTGTCGTAGAAACGGATGCGGCGGAGAATGGAGTGGGGGCTATTCTATTGCAAGGAGGTCGTCCGGTGGCATATTTTAGTAAAGCTCTGGGTAAACGAAATTCATTGCTGTCGACATATGAAAAGGAGCTTTTGGCCATCGTTTTGGCGGTGCAGTGTTGGAGACATTACCTGATCGGAGGCCATTTTATTATCCGCACAGATCAGCGGAGTTTGAAATTTCTGCTGGAGCAGAAAGTATCCACCATGGCGCAACAAAAGTATTTGTTTAAACTCTTGGGGTATGACTATGAGATTCAGTACAAACCAGGAAAGGAGAATACTTGCGCGGATGCCTTATCACGACAGTTCGAATCAGATTCAGCAGAAATCCGTATGATGGTAACGATATCTTCAGACATTCTCCAATTCATCAAGCACTCCTGGGAAGGTGATAAACACCTGCAGAAAATTATTAAAACAAAGGAGGACAATGAGCAGTCCTACCCAAAATATCAGTGGATTAATGGCCTTCTCAAGCGCAAAGGGCGGCTAGTGGTCGGGAATGAATCTACTGTCAAAATTAAGTTACTCCAACTTTATCATGACGGGGCAGTTGGGGGTCACTCAGGCATTACCGCCACCTATCAGAGAATGAAGAGTATGTTCTATTGGAGGAAAATGAAGCCGGACATTTACGCCTACATCCAAAACTGTTCCGTCTGCCAGCAATGCAAAGCGGACAACCAGCGTTCTATGGGGTTGCTACAGTCGTTACCAATTCCGGATAGAATATGGCAGGAGATTTCACTAGATTTTATTGATGGACTGCCGAAGAGTGAGGGCAAGTCGACCGTGCTGGTAGTGGTGGATAGACTTAGTAAACAAGCTCACTTTGTTGCGGTCACTCATCCTTACACAGCTGAATCCATCGCTCAGATTTTTCTGGATTCCATTTTTCGCCTTCATGGACTCCCTGCTTCTATCATCAGCGATCGGGATGCAATTTTTATCAGCTCCTTCTGGAAAGAACTTTTTCATCTCCTACAGGTAGAGATCAAGTTGTCAACGGCCTACCATCCTCAGACCGACGGCCAAACCGAAGTGGTGAATCGTTGTCTTGAGAACTACCTTCGTTGCATGTGCTTTGAAAGACCACGCCGATGGGTACATTGGTTGCCGTTAGCGGAATGGTGGTATAACACCACGTACCATAGCGCCACTAAAATGACACCGTTTGAGGTGGTTTATGGACAAGAGCCCACGCTCCATTCTCCTTATCTGCCGGGCTCCGCAATATCTGAATCGGTGGACAGGTCCTTAACAGCAAAGGAGAAGGTTATTTCTATCCTGAAATTCAATTTATCTCAGGCTCAAAATCGTATGAAGGTGTTGGCGGATAGGAATCGCCGAGAAAGATCCCTACCTCTTGGAGCCTGGGTATACATACGCCTCCAACCTTACAGGCAAGTTAGTATTCGGGGCCGGAGTTCCCAAAAGTTAGCCCCAAGATTCTTTGGTCCATACCAGGTAGTTGAGAAGATCGGGTCGGTGGCTTATCGGGTAGCCTTACCGTTGGATGCTAAGATACACTCCACCTTCCATATCTCTCAGTTACGTGAACACCAGGGACCGTTTCCGGGTCAAACAATTCCCCTTCCGTCAACAGTTAACATTGAGGGAAATTTGTTAGTGGAACCTACAGCTATCCTGGATCGTCGCATTGTACCAAAACAGGGTAGAGTTATCACTCAGTTGCTGGTACGATGGTTGGATGAGCCTACGCCGACTTGGGAAGATTTGCAACCGTTTCAACTTCGTTATCCGCATATGTTCCTTGAGGACAAGGAACACGTCGTAGGGAACGGCATTGATGCGGACCAATCAGGGAGTTGCCAAGAAGACACGGACCAATCAGAATGTCATCAAGACGTGGCGGAAGAGTAGCGTACCAAGTACCTTTCGGTTAGCTGTGTACGAAATAAGTGAGGGTATTTTGGTACTTCTCTTATCTGTTGTTAGTCTATAAATAGATAGGAGTGGTCTGTGGGTGTTTACGCTTTTGCTTATGTTGTTCTTTCCAGTCCCGTTTGTGAGTTGCCATTGACGGCGAGCTTCCTGGCTCACCCTCCCTGTAACTGTCTGTTCAGGAGAATCTTCCTTAAGACAGTAAATCACTTCATTCTGTGTAGAAGTTTATACGATCTTGCTGTAAGCGGAAATTCCCAATTGCTAATAGAAATCACTGTGAGTTCTGTTCTTGATTTGGTTTTGATCGTATCACCCAATTGCCTAGTTTGCCGGTTTATGGGTAGGCCAATTTTTAAGGGAATTTTTATAAGCAGGTCAAAATTCTCTATTCGCAATCAAATATTTAGCAATTTAACCCGTAAACCAAATTTATAACTAATAATGCGAGCATTCAATTTCTTTTTTTTTTGTTGTAATTTAGGCTTATTATAGTTTCAGAAACAAAAAATTTGTTTATTTTAAAATTAACAAAAATTTCTTAATATTAAGATAACAAAAATTAAGATAACGGTTTATTCAAAAAAAAAATTTATAATGTAATTTGTTGTAATTTGTTTATTTTAAGATTTTGTGTGCGTATAATAATTAGTATTTTATGTCGGAGATTTCTAAGTAACTGTATATACGGATTGAGAAAATCTAATATTATTTTTGCTAAGATAGAGTACTTAAATGAATATTTTTTGTTTTATTTTTTATTTGGGTATACTAATTTTCGTTCTATTTAGAGCTGTCGATAGTAAAAATTTGGGTATACTAATATTTGGCATACTTAATAGAAATTGAAGGTTAAGGAAATATTTTTTATATAAAATAAAAAATAAATAAATAAAATTAAAATTTTGTAAAATTTGAAATAAGGAAGGATAAAATTGAAAAGATGAATATTTTACCCATATATGTTTTTCTTATATAATAGTATAGATATATATACGACTGATGAATAGTGACGATAGTGAATGTTGTGGTTATGAACCGTCGTTCATGAATGCTCTACCTCGCCTAAGGAACTTCAACCACTTTTAAGTTCAAAACTAATTTTCTTTTCTTGGTGACAGTCATAACCATTATCTTGCCAAACGTGCATTCTATGGCGGCGGTGTTTTTGTCTAAACTCTCAGGAGCAAAAACGCCGCACCAAACTGAGTCGATAAGTAATTAGGCAAACTATACTTTTGAATACGTACCATTTCATAAGATGTTTAATTCAAGCTCAATTCTTTTGAATAATGAAAACAAGGGCCAAACATTATATTAGGCTTTAGGGTGTATAATATACTTTTTAAAGCTTAAATTGTTTCATTTTAATTACAAGGAATTGATATCTGCAGGCCAAATTCTTCGTAGATCAATGCACAAAAAAAAAAAAGACAATCATTTATGTAATTGCACATCAATCTATCTCAGCAAAAATAGTGATGTACGCATAGGAAGTGTAGGTCATATGAGTTCTTCAATATTAGATTATATTCTCAATAGATCGCATCATGTAATTTTTTTTTAGGATTCGTCTCGTTTGGGAAATTATTCTAGCTACTTCGCAACTCCCCACAAGCGTAGAGTTCTCAAATGGTCGCGTTAGAGTTTGTTTGTGCACCAATTTTCGCTACGCTCCAACTTGGGTCTTTATTTGCCAACTATTTGCCCTTCATTTGGGGTGTCCATTTAACGGTCAAGATTAAATCTTTAGTTACCGAGGGTGCAAAAGTTTATATAAATAAAAAAGAAGGAATATTGTTCATAAAATAATAAATAATATACATTGTGACGTCATTGTTACTTTAGTATCTACATTAACTGCATAGATTTCGAGCAATTATTTGATCACCGTACGCCATTATATTTTGTTTATATCTCTCCACAAAAGTCAAATTATTATTATATCAATAATGGAAATTAAATTTTTTGTTTATTTTATTTATAACAGAGTGCCGGGCTCATCTCCGACTCTGAATCTCTAATCTCTCTCAACTGGAGCTCACCTGCGCACTCCGATCACATCCGACGTGATCTCCGGCGATGGAGGGATCCGTACGCTGCTCAGCCAACTATGTTCCCCTGACACCTCTGAGCTTCCTCGAGCGCGCGGCGGCCGTTTACGGCCACCGAGCCTCTGTCATCTACGGCGACCTGCGCTTCACTTGGAGGGAAACTAGGGAGAGATCTCTCCGACTCGCCTCCGCCCTTTCGCGCATGGGGATTTCTCAGGGAGACGTGGTGAGCATTTCTGATTTGCTACTTCCCTCTCTTCTTGATCCTTCTCGGCAATTCTGAAATGATTCTGCGGATATTGCATTGTTTATTTGATAAGAGAATTCTTAATCGCGGATTTACTTGGTATTTTTCCCGAAGCTCTCCCCGAATTTATGTGGGATTGACTTTTAGCCTCTTGACCTAACTCGCGAGTGGATAGGAATTGGAATCAAGCTCTCAGGGTTTTGCATAAAATGAATCATAATAAGGGCTTGGAATTGGAATCAAGCTCTCAAGCTGTGCTTTTTTCTTATTCTAGCATGGTTTAATTAAGAGAAATTCTCATTCTATCATTTGAATGGATGAGATCCTTTCAGAAGTGTTTTTCTTTTCTTATTCTAGCAGACAAATAGGATTTTTATAACTATGTGTAGTGAATTCTGAAAACTATTTTGATTTCGATATTTCTAATTCAAATTAGATCTTCCTTTTTATGGAAAAAGAGGTATTTGAAATTAGATCCTTCTGCTTAAGAACAAGTAGAAGTTGTTAATGTATATTTGGACTAATAATATTGTTCGGAGGCTAAACGGGTCGGTCGAGTACACGGATACCCTATACCCGTAGACACTCCTAGGATTTGCCTATATATACCCCGCTAGGGGCAACGGAGAGTGGATTCCACTTTGATCGCCTCCGGATGCTTCGAGCAACTCTTCACAATCTCGAAGTTTGCCCTAAGGGTTAGCTCTCCCGTCCCCGTCCGGTTCCTGTTCACGCGAAGAAATCACGCCTCCCTGTTTTCCGCCGCAGCTCTGCTGCTGGTTCGCCGTTCGTGAAGGAATCGCGTATCCAAGCCGCGCCGTTGGCAGAGAAGAAAGTAGATCGTTGTTCTTCGCCAACCGTCACAGGCGATTCGCGTAACTGCTCCTCGCCGCCGCTCGACAGGAAGCTCTCGCGGATCCGCAGATCGTCGTCGGTTCTCTCCTGTGAAGGGTTCGTCTTCTCCGTCGCCGATCGTTCAAGGAGGCGCATCGATCTTGCTCCCGTTCGTCTTCGCACGTCCGAGAGAAGGTAGATCGCGAAGATCCCGTCTGCCGCAAGCCGTTCGCTGCCCCTTGCCTCCGATCTGTCGCCGTTTTGCGAAAGCAAAGGGGTTTCGCCGCTGCTGTTCTTGGCAGGCCGCCGCGCGCGAAGAAGGAGATCTGGGATCCAGATCTGCCGTCGCCGTGATCCAGATCTGCCGTCGCCGTGATCCAGATCTGCCGTCGCCGGATCCAGAGGACGCAACAGCCGCCGCCGTCGCTGCTGCAGGTGTTTCAGCCGCCTCCGCCTCCAGATCCCCCCCAGCCGCCGCCATCAACCTTCTCCCGCCGCCGCCGTCTCCAAGCCCTCGGAAGTGCAGCCCTAGCGCTACCGCCAGCGTTAACTGTTAGCGCCTGGCGCTAGCAGCTGCTAACGCTAAACCCCCGGCTACCGCCGGCGCTAGCGCCAGAGTCCCTCTTCTCCTGGTTGGTGACCTGATTTCGTCTGCTGGGCGCACAATGATGAAGGGGAACAACTTTTCGTCCCCCGTTCCGATGATTAAGATGGAGAAGTTCACGACGACTGAGTTCAACGACTGGAAGTTGAATACTCAGTTCGGGTTGAAGTTTCTGAACGTGTTTTACACAGTTCAGTCTGATGGTGCTGAGGTCGTAGGGACTGCTGATGAGGCTCATTGGGTTTCTGATGAAGACTTCTGCCTTGACTACCTGCTGAACTGTCTGTCTACCAATCTGACGAAGACGTACATGAAGATGAAGACAACTAAGGCGATCTGGGATGCGTTGCAGGAACACTTCAGGTAGGAGGAGGACCTGTCCAAGGCGCATTTAGTGGACAAGTTCCACTCGTTCTCCTTCGACGAGGAGAAGGTCATTCTCCCTCAGGTATCAAATTTTGAAGTATTAGTAGATTCTTTACATAGTGAGAATATTGCGTTGCCAGATAGCTTTGTTGCTGGCACAATTGTGTATAAATTGTCTTTCACGTGGTACAATTTCAAAACTGAAATGTACCGCAAGAAGATGCTGGTGGGCTTGAACGAACTCAATCGTTTTATACGCATTGAGGACGAAAATATGATTCGACACGCTCTAGAAGTCGTTAGCAAGCAGAAGGCTGCTGCTAACATGATTACGAACTCTAGACGCGCGCCGAACCCTAGGAAGCCAAAGCCCAACCCTAGTAGCTCCCATGATGCAGGCCCAAGTAAATAAATCAAAAAGTTTAAGGGCAAGTGTTTTAACTGCAACAAGTGGGGACACATCGCATCTGATTGCAAGCTTCCTCGCAAGGAAAGGGGCAAAGCACCACAAGAAGGCAACCATGCTAATATGGTTAGCCTCACTGAGCCATCCAACTTGTATGAACATAGCATAACAACATATCTTGCATGTCATAACATAAACATTGCATTTCAACCCCTACCCCTATCGTATAAGTCGGTTGTGAGACTTCTTATACGATAGGCCTTGCTAAACGACCCCTTGGTCTATAGGTTTGTATGGGCATTCCTATAAATCAATGGTTATTTTTCTATTGCTATTGTCTTTACTTACTGCACTTTACTTATTCTTTACCTGCTCTTACTATGCCCCTTTACCGCTTCAGTTATATATATACACATGTGTAGTGTAGAAACATTTCCTGTACCACTGTCACCTGCTCTTTGTTATACCCCTTGCTGTCCTCCGCTTCATCCTCCCGCACGGTGCCTAGGAGCCATTGGGGGTGGGGTGGGGAACATAAGGCTTAGTCTTTTTGACTTACGGTCGGTGGACCAAATCATTTTAGGAGATCGAGGAGACGCAGCAGCACCAGAGGCCGGTGCAGACGGAGGCGGGCCAGCCTATTACAGGAGCCCCAGGTTCAGGATCAGTGAGTGATTAGTAGTTAGCTTCCACGAGTGATCTTGTAGTGAGGACATGATGTACAGGGCATGTGCCCTTTATTATTGTAACAATCTTTTATTCAGTTATTATCTGTGGACATTTACCTTTATGGTTTTATATTTCATGTTGATTATGTGGACTTGTCTTCTTTAATGCACTTTTCTTTGTGATCGATTTGGCCGGCAGGATCGGTGTTTTGTAGTCGTGACCTTCCCGAGTGAAGGTGTCACTGCAAAGCTGCGGTTCTGTGCCTTAAACCCGGTGTTTAAAAAAAAAGGGGTCTTACAACTTCAAACATTGGTGGTAGGAGGATGGGACGGCCTTGAAGAAGTTGATCAGCGGCCTCCCGAAGATTGCCTTGTAGCAGCTCGGGGCGTCGACGATGATGAATCGACACTTTAGCGAGGTGCCACTGAGGGTTACCAACAAATCCACCCCGCCTTCCACCTCTTTCTTCTCTCCCGAGAAGCAAAAGAGGGGACCATCCAATGTCATCACCCTTCCTGCCTCGACTTTCAACCCGTCAAACGTTTTCTAGAAGATAATGTTTACGGAGCTCCCGTTATCCACTAGGATCCGATCGACGGTGAAGTCCTCCATGACGGCTTGAATCACGAGGGCATCATGAAAGGGATTCTCATTCTCTAGCATATCCTCCTCTGAGAAGGTGATCTCCTCCAACGGGGCGGTGCCTGCGAGGTCGAGGCGACGCTCTTCCAGTAAATCTGATGGAGACTCCCCTCGCGGGAAGCTCCTAGCCCGGCTCCCCCGTGGATCACTCCCACTCCTCCTCGGGCAACTCCTCCTCGACCTCCTTGGTCGATCATATCCTCATTCCTCCTTCGAGCGACGGCTTGTACTGTCGGCAGCTCGACAGGGGCTTCCAGCCTTCGCGGCTCTCCTCCCACTTCTCCGGCAGCTAGCCTTCTCCTGGCTTCCCAAAAGTCCGGGCAGGCCATCGTCCCATGCCCTGCCACTTGATGCAGCTCGCAATAAAGGGGGATTTCCTCTGCCTGCGACCTCCTTCGCTGATTCCTTTTGAACTGCCTGTTACCCTGTCGGGCAACAACCATCGCCTCCTCTCTTCCTCTCTCTTGACGCTTTTCCGGCCGGTTGAAGTTCCTTCTCTCCGGAGAGAATCTTCTTCCCAGATTCTGACGCTGAGGCCGACCTGCTGGCCTCCACGGTGGCTTATTAACGTGGACCTGGTAGCGCTTTTCTTCCTCCCGATGCTCCGGAGCCGCTTTGGGCCTCCTTTCATCTTGCCTCCTCGGCTCCTCCCTCCTGGGCTCTTCTCTCCTCCTCTCTTCCGACTTCTTCCTCTCCTGCCCTCGGGGCTCCTCCTTCTTCCTGTGCACGGGGACTTTCTCCTTTTCTTCTTCCTCTTTGGTCAGCTTAGTGAGCTTGGCCAGGAAGCCGCGATTCGAGGCCTCCTCCTGCACAAACTTATTGGCCCTCTCAATAAGCTCTTCATAGGTCATGGGAGGATCCTGACTAATCTCCAACTTGAAGAGGCCTTTCCTCAGGCCTAACGTTAGGGCAAGCTGCAGGGTGAAACCATCCACCTCCTGAATGTCCAACACTTCTTCCAGGAAGCGGTCGATGTAGCTCCCTAACGTCTCCCGCACTCCTTGCACCAGATAGAAGAGGGTCATTGCCTACTTCTTCCTCTTCTTGGCCGTGGCGAATCATGTCGTCACTCCTCGACGCAGGTCTTCAAAGCAGTAGATCGAACCTGCCGCCAGCTGGTGGAACCAGTCCCTGACCTTTCCCTGGAAAGTGATGGCAAAAAGCTTACACTTGAAGGCGTCTGACATGGTTCGGATGGAGACTACATCCTCGAACCACTGGAGATGTCAGACAGTATCATCTCTCCCGGAGTAGTAAGCCATCACTGGCTCTCTGAATCCCTCCGGCACGGGAGCGGCAAGAATCTCCTCACAGAATGGGCTCCTCCCACCTGACTGACGACGATCCTCAGCTTGGCGAGCAACCCCTCCATACTCGCCATATGGGCGAGTATCATGGGATCTCGCCTGGTCGTCCACCTCGCGAAATCGAATTCCCTGCGAGCTCTGTTGATAAAACTACGGTCTCCTTTGTCGCTCCGGCTCTTCCTTCACTGGGTCTTTCCCTTCTCGCCGAGGGTGACAACCATCCTCGGACGGAGTCACGCAATGAGGCGAGGTCTCCATGCACTCCGTGCGAGAAAGAAGCGCTGCTCGCATGGTCTCCTCCAAACGCCGCGCGAACTCCTTGAAATCTGCTCGCGTCACGAACTCGCTTCCTCCTGCCGAGTTACCAGCAGCTCCCTCATGGTCGCCAACTTCAACCATCTCACCTTCTTACTAGACTTTCTTCCTCTGGCTACGATCCACGCTCACCGCACCAAAGTGTTGAAGCCAGAAATTCCTAACTCCAAAAATCAGATCAATGCAGCCGGAGGCTAATCGCCCAGCAGTCCGACTAGACGGCTTGGCTGACAACGATGAAAGGTCTAGAACAACAACAACAACAGGACCTCAGGTGCTGCGGTTGGGAGGTCTCACCACGTACCCGGAAGCTCAGAAGAGACTTCCCCTCCAAAACCAAAGGATGACCGAGCGAGGTACTAGGAAGGCACTGACTTAGGTAGGATCTCGCCTATAAAGGGGGGGTTGCACTCTGATTTTTCCAGTGTCATTCCTGGTACCCCTGTGGGTCTATTTATAAAGAAATCCTGGGGGGGGAGGGGATACATGCGACTATGCCTGGCTCCTGCGAGGTAGGATAGTTGAACCTGATGAGCAGACGACTAGGTAAGGACATCGGCAATGCCCTGCGAGTTGTAGTTGATAGTCGCCCCTATGCGAGTAGGTCCGAGGGTTGCCTGATAGTCGCCGGCTTGTGCGAGTAACTTTGAGGTCTTCTTCTAGTCGCCACTTTGAGGCGAGTAACCCTGATACTTGCACCTAGCAATTCATACCTCAGCCAAACTGCTTGTTATATTCGATTTGACCATTGACTTTGACTTCTGCTCCTGTGGCCTGGATGAGTCCTACCCTCGAAGAATATGGGTTGTACATCAACCATAACAAATCTCCACTCTGGCTTGAATTCCCCAAGTCACTTACTCTTAGAATAAAAAAAAACTCTTCCAATCTGATGGGGACCACAGTTCGAGAGCAGACCGTCCTCCACACGAGTCTATTCCCGCGGAAGGCATTGTTCGGATCGTCATTTGGAGGATCTGAATCCATAGTCTGTGTTCAGACTGATATTTCCATATTTTTGTAGATTCGACAACCATTATGTTTGTGCTATTTGAGTCATTCAAGATTGTTTACTAGAGCGAATTATCTATTTAAACCAATGTAGGGCCTAATTTCTTCAAATACACTAGTTAGAAAAACTTCTTTGCACACCTTAATCACTATACTCCCTCTTGTTTGCTTGTAGTTTTTTTTTAATAAACCGTTGCTTTCTATACATGTTTTATGCTTTATTCTACTTATTTTTTTTATTAATTTCACAATGATCAAATGTACGATATTCGGTTTTTAAGCCAATGCCTTTTTTTGCGACCAATTGACATTTTGAGCAGGTTGCTGTTCTTGCACCAAATATACCAGCGCTTTATGAACTACATTTTGGGGTTCCCATGACCGGCGGAATTCTCTGCACACTCAACACAAGGCATGATTCGGCTATGCTATCAGTCCTCCTTAGACATTCCAATGCCAAGGTCTTCTTTGTCGATCATCAATTACTTAATGTTGGCCAAGGCGCTCTTAGATTTCTCGCCGAGGATCAAGCGACTCTTCCGCTACTTGTCATAATTTCTGAGCCAAGCGAAGCTCTCCCTACCGATAATCACTACGAAGCTCTACTGAGGACCGCGAACCCTCACTTTAGCATCAAATGGCCCCTC
Source organism: Dactylorhiza incarnata (assembly GCA_033032865.1). Taxonomy (NCBI): domain Eukaryota; kingdom Viridiplantae; phylum Streptophyta; class Magnoliopsida; order Asparagales; family Orchidaceae; genus Dactylorhiza; species Dactylorhiza incarnata. The sequence continues at coordinate 7,230,215 of JAWHQI010000085.1, forward strand.
GATGAGTGTGACCCGATATCGCTAAATTATACTTCTGGCACGACATCCAGACCGAAAGGAGTCATCTACACTCACCGAGGGGCATACCTGAATTCCATTGCGGCTATCCTTCTCCACGATATGACCACAATGCCTGTGTATCTATGGACTGTGCCCATGTTTCACTGCAACGGTTGGTGTCTCACCTGGGGCGTAGCAGCTCAGGGTGGCACCAATATCTGCCTGAGAAATATCTCACCGGGGGCCATATTCGATAAGATATCCCTTCATAAGGTGACCCATATGGGCGGCGCACCCACAGTTCTCAACATCATCATCAATGCTCCGGTTAGTGACCGAAAACCACTGCCCGGAAGAGTGACGGTGGTGACCGGAGCCGCCCCTCCACCCCCGAAGGTTTTGTTCCAAATGGAAGACCTCGGGTTCCATGTTATCCATTCTTATGGTCTCACTGAGACCTATGGACCGGCGACAGTTTGCACATGGCATCCTGAGTGGGATTTGTTGCCGCCAGAGGATCGAGCAAAGCTCAAATCGCGACAGGGGAATCAGCATCTTTGTATAGAGGCATTGGATGTTAAAGACCCAGTTACAATGAAGAGTGTACCAGCTGATGGGAAATCATTGGGTGAGGTAATGTTTAGAGGAAACACAGTGATGGCTGGATACTATAAAGATGTTGAGGAAACATCGAAATCTTTTGCCGGCGGCTGGTTTCATTCTGGCGATCTTGCTGTCAGGGAGGCTGATGGTTATATTAAACTGAAGGATCGATCGAAGGACATAATCATCTCCGGCGGAGAGAACATCAGCACAATAGAGGTGGAATCGGTGCTATTCAGCCACCAGGCTGTGCTGGACGCAGCTGTGGTAGGCCGTCCCGATGACTATTGGGGAGAGACGCCTTGTGCATTTGTTAAGTTGAAGGAGGATTCGAATGTCAGTGGTGAAGAGATCATTACGTTCTGCCGAGCTAAGTTGCCGCATTATATGGTCCCTCGGACCGTAATCTTTGAGGAGATTCCAAAGACATCGACCGGTAAAGTGCAGAAGTTTGTTCTCAGGGAGAAGGCAAAGGCCTTGGGTAGTCCTTTCAGGAGTGGGCACAGTAAGATTTGAAAACTTTGCTTGGGACAGCTGCGGCTTTTGACCATTAGCTGCTTGATATTGTGATAGCGAATGCAGTAGTGACATTTTATCTGTGTGGAATTTTCATGACCTCTTTTTTGACCCAAGTTCTACTTTCTGGGGGCTAACGGCTGCTAAATCGTGACTATTTCGTCATGAATCTGATGGCGTTTTGACCTGAGACGTCGTTTTGGAAAATAGCTCTCGGACAGGACCTGCGTACACCACTACCTGCGCACACAACTGCCACGCACTCCTACCGCTTTCCCAAACGAAGCCTTAGAAGTCACTTGGTTATGATTGTAGAGAATCTGAGTCGGTACATTATAAAATTGGTGTGCAGTGTAGTGTTGTTCTTTCTTCTCTGTTGTTGACTCTATGAATAAAGACTTGCGTTCATTGGTATATACTATTCTTGGCAGTGAAAGCTGGAGGACAAATTTGCTGCAAAGGAAGCGTTTGGAGATAAAATGTAACTAAGCTATGCATTCAATGGGTATGCAGATGCATTCCTTTGAGGTTTTATTATTTACTTCTCTAATGTCTCTCCTACATACTATATAGCCTTGTGATGGGGATCAACGTTGGACTACGGGTCATTATTCGGCAGGGCTCGCATTCGTGTATTGCGTTGATCGGATCTACGATCCGAGACCATGAGCGTGTCCGGAGCGCCGTTTTAGTATGTCTATATATCTTATGTTTTTTGGACTTGTATTTAGTGTTTTAGAACATCGTGCGTAATGACAAGCCCCACATCCTGCCACAACCACATCCACGATAATCTCACCAGACACCTCCCTGTATCCAGTCGCAAGCCCCACATCCCGCCGCAATCCTCGCTCCCTGCAGCAAGCCTAATTTTTTGCCTCTTGCCGCAGCCCAAGCTTCCCTGTATCCGGCAGCCCACCTCAAGCAGCCCTACATCCAGCAGCCCCTCACTACAGAAGCCCCTCTACGTCCGTTCACCGCCGCCGCTTCCTCCGTCGGAACTTCGCCAACTACAACCACCGGATTCCCATGTTTGTGAGTATTTTGTATTGTGTTTCTTTTCTCTATTGGATATTGAAGGATTATCACATAGTTGTTTGAAGATTACTGACTTGTAGTGAAAGTGATCGTAACAACCACCTCGCACAGCCTACTCATCGTCACCCCAGCTTCCCTTCCAATATGATAATTCTAGGACTCATTTGGTTGCTTTCTGTTAGATATGCATATACTCATATTCGTATATTATGGACCGCTCCGGCCGCAGAGTTTTCGGCTTTAATAGACCTAAAAGTTATTTAGGGTTGGGCTTCAGGTGAAATTTTTGGTTCCCAGCTCCGTTTTAAATCTTAGTTTGGGTTTTATCCTGTGATGATAAGTGGCTCCATCAAAACCGTCGAATAATAAAAAAATCGTGGGCTTCAGAGGCATTGAGCGGTAGATCTTGTGCGAGGAGGATGCGTGCGGTGGAAGTATTTCTTCTTTAATTATTATGTCATTTTTATTAATGGTTTTACTAATTTTTGTTGGTAATATCTTATCTTATATATATTTTCCATTTGTCAATATCTTAAATTTGCCAACGAAGATGAGTGTGAATCCGGCGCCCAGATCGATGAATCATCACCACCATCGATCTTAGAATGAAGAGAAAAAGCGAAGAGAAGATCTTGAGATTTGGAGATTGGATTGATGAATCGTCGCCACCGGCGTTTTTTTTTTTGAAAAGTGCATATAACATGAAATTAAAAATAAAAAAAGAAAACAAAATTGCAGCATGTCATCCAAGTCTGCACGAACAAGCTCGGCAAACTCAGTCTGGGTGCTATCAACATCTAGTCATACAAAGTTTCTCCATAGGGCAAAACGGGCACAAAAATCAGCAACTATGTTGGCCTCACGACCAATATGCTGAAATCGAAGCTAGGGGAAGGCGCTCAGAAAAGAGAAGTCCTCCTCGCCGTCCACCATCACGGTCCAGTCGCCCCGTCACAAACCAGCAGCACAACTGTCCATAAGAGTCAAACAGTTGCCCTCCACAATTGCCCCGCGCACCCCATATAAAGATGGCGGGATAAAATCCTTGAGAGCCAAGACCGCTGCCAGCTCCACTCCCCCAGGATCCCAGTGCAACAACAGGGACCCAACATCAAAGATGAGAGCACCCCGGTCATCGCGGGCCACCATCCCACGCCCAGCAAGCCCGGACGAGGAGAGAGAACCATCCACATTGAACTTTATCCATCGGACCAAAAGAGTGGTGTCGACAGCCGGTGAGGCTGGGTGGTACCCCAGTGCCCATGGAGTGGTGGAGTTCGCATAATGGAGAGGGTCTCAACAATGGTCGCCTCCATGATAGTAAAGGTCGCCACCTCGCCATGGTGGACCTTGGCGTTGCGGCCACGCCAGGCCTGGTACACCGTATAGCAAAAAACCCTCGTCGTACCAAGTGCGTCGGCAGAGGCAGAGGAGAGAAGCTCTCGCGCAGTCTCCCAGCTGGAAAAGGAAGGCATACTTTATCCCCAACGCAGAAGAGCGGTCTGAATGACCGAAAGACAGCAGCAGTCCGAGACCAGATGGTCCCGAGTCTCCTCAGAAGTGCAGCCTCAAGGACATCCCCGCTCAACAGTAAGACCCCGACGGGCAAGCCACGCTCGGGTGGGGAGCTACAGTGAAAGCTTCCAGGGAGCCGCCACCAAAACATCCGCTCCCGCGGGTGAAGCTTCAGCTTCCGTAGCCACCAGCGTTCTTGGGATGATGGGAAGAAGTCTCTCTGTAATTTTGAAAATAATCAATTTTCAAAAAAAATCTATATAATAGTTAATGCTAATATTGCATTTATTAGCCCCGACTATAAGTGAAATTCTCATATTCTTATCTGGAACGAAAAGAATTGGATTTGTGTCAAAATGAATTCTATTTTGAATTCCGCGCTTCATGCGCCCAACCGAATAAAATAATTGAAATTTAACCTCCAATTCTAATTCCGTGACACCGATTCCACCCAAAAGAATAGGTCCTAGGCGATAAAAAACCACAAAAGCATACAACATAAATCTTTACAAAGAGAGAAAATTGAGTTATTCCATGACATTTTAAAACCACAAAATCATTTTTTTGGGCGATTGTTAACACACAGCAGTTTCGGCTATCCGCACTCTAAAAGAGGTATTTTTTCCCTTCCCTCGTTAAGATAATCGCAGTTTTAGGCTTTTTTTCCCCGCACCGCAAAATCCCCCGACTCCCCTCCCGTCCCAAACCCTATTCCCGCACCCTGCTACCGCGCCTCCCTCCGCCCTCGACGACGCTCCCCCTCGACGACGCTCCCCCTCGACGACGCTCCCCCTCGACGGCGACCCCCCTCCACGACGACCCCCCTCCACGGCGACCCCCCTCCACGGCGACCACCTTCCACGACGACAGCGGGCTTCTCAGAGAACGGTGCTTCCAAGTTCTTTTCACTCGCAGACAGCGGGCTTCTCAGAGAACGGTAAATGTTTGTTTACTGATGCTCCAAAAACCGAAAAACGAAAGTTATTCCTGCTGCTGATTGTTCACCGCTTTCCTCTACCACTCGCAGTCACATTTTTTGGGTGTCTTCCAGAATTAATCTAGAGCTTGTGCATTTCTTAGCTTGTGCATTTCACTTCCTATTTGATACATTTCCTCCTTCATCCTTTAGGTATCCTCTATTCCGATAATTTCTTAAATTTATTTTTTCGTTTTTTCATTAATGATTATTGACTAGATTTAATGTGATGTTTAGGGTTGAGAAGATGTCCGATGATTCAAAACACTTGGATAATGCATGTTTAGCTATAATCAGTACAAATATCATTCATTTTTGCGTCTTCATTTTTTATCTTGGGGAATTTCCTTTTAACTAGTTTTGTGTTATGTATTTTTTTCAAGATTCAAAATGTTACAAAGATGAAAAAGAATCAAAGGTTGAGGTTGATGTGGGCATTCATTTTGAGACAAAAAATATATTTTGTTCAAGAGAAGAGTTGGTAGATTGGGCTCGTTCCGTTGGTAGAAGTCTTGGTTTTGTTGTTACTATTAAAGCATCAGATAATCTTGTTGGACGTCTTACACCTACTGTTTTGTTGGGATGTGATAGAAGTTGATACTATAGAGAAAATCAAAACAAAAAGGGTGGGTTAAGAAAGGTCTTCGCAAAACCACATCCAAGAGATGTGGTTGTTTATTTGCACTTAAAGGAAAGAAGGTGGCCAAATTAGATGAGTGGAGAGTGGAAGTTATATGTGGCACCCACAATCATGAGAAAGTTCATTTAGAGGCGCATGCTTATGCTGGAAGGTTAAACCCTGAGGAGGACAAATTAGTTGAACAGATGTAAGTGCGGGTGTTAAACCCAGGAAAATATTAACATATGTCAAAGGGAAAAATATTGATAACACAACTGTGATGCGGACAATATATAATGCAAGGGCTAAGATACACATGAAGCAGTTAGAGGGTCATACTTCGATACAGTTTTTGTACAAGTGCATTGAAAATGCGGGCTATGTCAGTTTCAGTAAAGTGATGGAAGGTACTAAGAAACTTCAATGTCTTTTTTTGCATATCCTACTTCAATCAAGTTGACGAATATGTTTCCAACCATTTTCCAACTTAATTGTACATATAAGACAAATAGATATCGAATGTCACTCTTATGTATTGTTGGGATGACCTCTACCTGTAAAACTTTCTATTCATGTTTCACATTTCTATCGGATGAAACTCAATCGAGTTATGAATGGGCTTTGGATTGTTTTAAGTCTATACTTGCCTCAGAGAGTCTGACAACCGTTATGGTGACTGATAGTGAAATTGCTCTAATGAATGCTATATGCAAATTTTTCCAAATGCAAAACATATTTTATGCCGTGTTCACATCAATAGAAACATTCTTGCTCATTGCAAAAAATTATTTACTAATGGCAAGGAATTTGAGAAGTTTATGTTTGACTGGCAGAGATTGATTGAAGTTGTTACGGAAAGTGAGTTTAACATTGCCTTTAATGAATTAGTTGCTACTTATTCTACACTACATTCTGATGTTTTGGACTATGTTATCGCAACTTGGATTGAGCCATATAAAGATCGGTTTATGTCACCATGGATTGATAAATCTTCAAATTACAGATATTAAAAGATCATTTGGTGAAAGTTGTATACAGATAAGTAATGATTTCACAGGTGTGTTATACTCAAATGCAATCGGTAAGGTTTCATTACATGCTCTACGGTTCATCAAGGAAGAAGAAGAATTAGTAAAAAAAGGTATGCACTTTCCGTCAGTTCATGAATGTTCACACTTGAAGAGATATACTATGGATTTACCGCGCGCGCATGAATTATTTTCATACATCACTAACTTCAAAGGATTTCCCTTATGGTTGATTCATCCTCATTGGAAAGAACTAGTACTAAATGAAACTCTTGGTGTGGACATAGAGAACACCATTGACATTGAGGTAGAACGAGTTGTACAAAAATTCTACGATTCAAATGAACAGCAGAAAGGAGAAATCAAACGAAAATTAAGAGAAATCATAGATCCAACTTTGAGTCAAACAAAGGAGTCATCGGTACCGTTAAAGTTAAAAGGGAGACCAAAAGGACGTTACAAAAAATTTAAAGAGGATGTTCTCTCAACAAAAAGACTCTCATCCTACTTTGAGTATGCCTTGTTGGAGGAAAGAATGATGGAAACAAAGCAACTAAAAAAAGGAATAAGTTGCCGATTCGTAAGAACCCAAAAATTGTTGACAAAGTACGCCACCATTTCACACCCTTTTGGTCTAAACACATAATGGACACCTTCGACGTCTTGGGTGATGGACATTGTGGGTACCGGGTTATTAGTGATGCTTTGAATGTAAAGGGTGATTGACAACAAGTACGCAAGGATCTGTATTGGAAAATTGAAAACAAAAAAGATTTATATGATGTGATTTATGGAAGAGAGAGGCGATCGGAGCTGGCACAATCTATACAATGTACAGAAACTCCTGCACCATTTGCTAAGTGGATGACACTACCAGATATGAGGCTTGTAATCTCTTCATGCTACAACTGTACAACCCCATATCCATCGAGTTAGGCCCAGCACGTAGGGCCGCCGAGACGTGTCGACTAGACCCTCGTAGCTCTCACCAAAAAAGAGAGCTAGGGGCGGAGAGGGGGAGGGGCACTCGCCCCCCCTCTCTCGCCCAAGAGCTAGGGGCGGAGAGGGGGAGGGGCTCTCGCCCCCCCTCCTCGCACAAGAGCTAGGGGCGGAGAGGGGGAGGGGCACTCGCCCCCCCCCCCCCCCCCCCTCTCGCCCAAGAGCTGGGGGCGGAGAGGGGGAGGGGCACTCGCCCCCCCTCTCGCCCAAGAGCTGGGGGCGGAGAGGGGGAGGGGCACTCGCCCCCCCTCTCGCCCAAGAGCTGGGGGCGGAGAGGGGGAGGGGCACTTGCCCCCCCTCTCGCCCAAGAGCTGGGGCGGAGAGGGGGAGGGGCTCTCGCCCCCCCCTCCTCGCCCAAGAGCTAGGGGCGGAGAGGGGGAGGGGCTCTCGCCCCCCCTCCTCGCCCAAGAGCTAGGGGCGGAGAGGGGGAGGGGCACTCGCCCCCCCTCTCGCCCAAGAGCTAGGGGCGGAGAGGGGGAGGGGCTCTCGCCCCCCCTCCTCGCCCAAGAGCTAGGGGCGGAGAGGGGGAGGGGCACTCGCCCCCCCCCCCCCCCCCCCCCCCTCCTCTCGCCCAAGAGCTGGGGGCGGAGAGGGGAGGGGCACTCGCCCCCCTCTCGCCCAAGAGCTGGGGGCGGAGAGGGGGAGGGGCACTGGCCCCCCCCTCTCGCCCAAGAGCTAGGGGCGGAGAGGGGGAGGGGCTCTCGCCCCCCCCCCCCCCCCCCCCCCCCCCCCCTCCTCGCCCAAGAGCTAAGGGCGGAGAGGGGGAGGGGCTCTCGCCCCCCTCCTCGCCCAAGAGCTATAGGGGCGGAGAGGGGGAGGGGCACTCGCCCCCCCTCTCGCCCAAGAGCTAGGGGCGGAGAGGGGGAGGGGCTCTCGCCCCCCTCCTCGCCCAAGAGCTAGGGGCGGAGAGGGGGAGGGGCACTCGCCCCCCCTCTCGCCCAAGAGCTAGGGGCAGAGAGGGGGAGGGGCTCTCGCCCCCCCCCCCCCCCCCCTCCTCGCCCAAGAGCTAGGGGCGGAGAGGGGGAGGGGCTCTCGCCCCCCCCCCCCCTCCTCGCCCAAGAGCTAGGGGCGGAGAGGGGGAGGGGCACTCGCCCCCCCCCCCCCCCCCCTCTCGCCCAAGAGCTGGGGGCGGAGAGGGGGAGGGGCACTCGCCCCCCCCCCCCCCCCCCTCTCGCCCAAGAGCTAGGGGCGGAGAGGGGGAGGGGCACTCGCCCCCCCCCCCCCCCCCCCCCCCCCTCTCGCCCCCCCCCCCCCCCCCCCTCTCGCCCAAGAGCTGGGGCGGAGAGGGGGAGGGGCTCTCGCCCCCCCTTCTCGCCCAAGAGCTAGGGGCGGAAAGGGAGAGGGGATCTCGCCCCCCCCCCCCCCCCCCCCCCCCCCCCCTCTCGCCCAGGGAATGTCACCTTCGTCCCATTTCGCTATTTCAGTCCATTGGTCTGCGTTTAGCATCCCAGAACAGCGGGATTTGGCTATTTGCAGTCCAGTTTTGGCTATTCGCAGTCCAGCGGTCTGCGTTTAGCGCTTCAGAACAGCGGGATTTGGCTATTTGCAGTCCAGTTTTGGCTATTCGCAGTCCAGATCCGAAGAACCTATAAATAGGACCAAGGGGGGCACCATTGGGGGGATCTGATTCTAGGGTAGCTCTCTCCTCTTTCTCCCTCCCCAACAAGTCTCTCTATAGAGGGTGAGGAGAGGCTCCAGTGGTGCCCAAGCTTAGTAGTGGCTTGGGAGGGGAAGTTCCAAGGGAACTTCCGGGTATGTGGCGGGACCTCCCCACTAAGCCCTTGGTCCGTTTCCAAATCTAAGTGCTCTTGCCTAGAGAGTTGGCTCGAGGGAAGTAGGTGTGAGACCACCCCTTCTTAGGGACCCCGAACTCCACAGAGACCAAGTCTTGTTCGCAAGATTTCGGTTTCAACAACAACGTAGTGTTGGTTCAGTTGTCCAAGGTTCAAAACTTGACTTTTCTACCGCTTCACTCATCTATGCCGAAAGAGCCGACACTTATTTGCATTGGTTTCATAAATGATAATCATTACATTCGGTTGAATTTAAATGATTGCTCTCCGATACCACGCATCACTCCATGTTGGGTGAAACATCATGAACAGATTGCGGAAAGTTGGGAAAGACATTATAACGGTCGTTGCCAAGCACCACCACCATATATGGGACCAACCAATTTAGTAGTGCTGGATGATCTTCAATGATGTGAGGTAAAGAAATTTTAATTTTAACTTGCTTAAGTATATACTAATTCTATTTGTAGATTAATTTTTTTTTTAAAAAAATTTGCAGGATTAAAAGTTATGAATTTAAAGAAGACAACATTGAAGAATTTTTGAGTTGTCAAATTTTGCTAACGATTTGAGGTACAAATAGCGAAGATACGTTTTTATTAACATATAAATATTCAATTTGCAAGTTTAAATTTTCTAACATTTTTGTACACATTCATTACAGGGTTAAAGTGCAGTGATGACTACAAAGAAGACATCATTGACAATTTACCTATATGTTTAAATTATTTACTTTTATGTTCTCCAAAAATATTCTGTTTTGTCAATTTTAGATGATATTATGGCCTATTGGAATAGTTGAGAACAAAAAAAAAGGTTTTTTAGAAATTTTAAAATTTTTGCTTTGCGGATATCAAAATTTTGCTTTGCGGATAACAATTTGATTTGCGGATAAAAATTTAACAACAGCTTTGCGGATAACAAAAAATTGCGGATAGCCAAAACTGTAGTGCGGATAACAATCGCCTTTTTTTTGCTTTGAGATTGATGGATTAGGCACACGTGGCATCATTCTAGAGTCTAGACGATGCTTATTTTCTAAATGAGAAAGATTGATGTGTCAGCTTACGAACCTCTGATTTCTCCGATAAGCATCCGAAGAATTGGGAACATGAAGAATCTTGGCAGCTCAGCACCCCTGCATCTTTCTGTGGCTCATGGCTTGTGATTAGGATCTTGCAGCAGCTTCCAGAAACATCTAGCAAACACTAGAAGATTCTTTAACGTAGTAGATGGCTTAGCGCGACATCATGCAACATAACTATGAATTATATGCTGTCATATTCAACTCAAAAGGTTTACCCTCTGTTTGGCGCTGTGGTGGCGGTAATCGTTGTCATGTCAAACACGTATTTTATGACTGTGACGTGTTTTTTCTAAACTCATCGAAGCAAAAACGCAGCGTAAAATGGACGTACATATATGATTAAACATCAGCCATAAGATGTTTTTAAACTTTTCATATTATTATCTTTACATCTTCATAATGAATTTGCTGCTTCAATCATGGTTAAGCGAAGCTTGAAGAGCGACTTAAATCATCCCGAAGGCTTCGTGTGGTTGGATGCGGTCTTGGGCAACGGGTGATGCAAATCTCTCGTTGAGGAGAAAGCGGTTTCTGTCTTCGGTCGCCGCTCCTCGACTGGACGGTTGGGGCAGATCGCTCGTCATTCCATTTTCATCATGTCATCCCCAGCCACAACTGAAGCCTCCATCAATCTCCCCTTTCGGTGCCCTACCAGCGATTCCTGCTCGCTACTCACGAGATCTTTGCTGATCGAATCCGCTCAATCACTCTCGTGTGCCGTCCTTGTTGACCGCACCGGGAACAACGGTCTTTTTTGAGCCCCGGGCATCTACCTTCTGCACGTCCGCCGTATCTCCTTTTGAGCCGTCCGCTGCTCGTTCCATCGAGCCCATCCCCCTTTTGGGAAACCGTGTCAACCCACCAGTCGGACCGCAGTTTTCTCTCACTGCCGCAACACTACCGCGACCTGTTATGGCTCCACCGACCCCTGCTCTACCGGCCTTGTCAGCCAATGTCATCTCTCCGTCTCTTTTTTTGAAATTCCTGAATCCGCCCCCTTCAAAGCCTAGTGGAGTTAAAAAATCGAAGCAACAATGGTTAGCAAAGAACTATCAAATGTACAATAAATCTCAACCTATGGCATGCCATGATCCTGCAAGTCTTTTCTGGTGCTGTCATTCTTGCAGACAATTCATCAAACAGTTATAGTTGGCTTCTGATTTGCATGCATGTGTTAGGGAGCACCATGTGTGATTAGGATTATGTTCAGGGTATAGGTGTGGCTCCATTTGCCATCGGGGTGGTGGAAGATGGGAGCCGCCCAAACAACGTGCGAAGCTACGGCGGCGTTCCGCCTCCATTGGGAAGGGAGAACATTTCATTGCCTGCCGAAGATGATCACCATTTACCATCAAAATGGAGCTCCGCCGGCGCCCAAAACTGGGCTTAAGACCTTTTTTGGTGTTCCATTTTTGCATTGGTGGCTCACTGGAGAAATGAAATTGTTTTGGAACTCCGGTACAATGGTAAATGTCAAAAACTCAGTTTTGAGGTCCATTCACCGCTGGAAATGGGAATTCCGTTTGGGAGAGCGGTGACTGTGGCTCTGAGATGTAAAATGGAGCCCCTGTGAGAAATGATGGGTCTGTTTGTTTCGGCGGTGAGAGTTGAGAGCGTCGACAATGAACCGATGTAGAATGAACCAGTTGGCTGCTTTCTCAAAATGGTAAAAAATGGCGTTTTGGAGCCGTGGCGGTGAGAATTAGAGGGTTAGTTTTCCCCAACGAAGATGAATCAAAAACGCTGAAATAAACAGGCGAGAAGCTAACTCTCGGTGAAATTTCTTCGATTACAGTTTCTATTTCACTGAAATGGATGTCCAAACAAACGGAGGCGTCGGCAAAACTCCACAATATTCCCATCTCCATTTCTTTAGAGATTTGTGTTTCCCATAACATGAACAAGTTGTCTACCTCACACCTATGAGTGTCAGCAAAACTCCTCTGTATTCCGACTTCAGCCATTAACTATTTCAGCACACATGGGAAGCTTCGCTGTAAAGATTCTTGATGCCTCCCCTCTCCCAGATTTTCTCCATTTCCATCAGATTATATATAGCCAACAGAAAATCGCCTCTCCAGAACAGATCCGACCCAAGAACTTCATCCTCCTCTGTTTTTTTTTCTTCCAAAGACGCAATCAAAATCAGTCGAATATGGCCGATCAAGCCTTCCAAATCCGATCCATCAGCTTGCCATCCAATTCCCACCCTGCAGCCGCCCAAATCGAAGAACATCTGCAAAATCTGAGAACTTGTGCGGCCTCGTCAACGACTTGGGAGGCGATAGGCCGTGGCTTGAGAGTTCTGGGAGATGTCTACGGCGGAATTGATGATCTTCTTCACCTTCCCTGCAACTGGAATCGTCTCGCCGATGCGAACCAACGGAAATGGGTGGATGAGGAGCTCCTTCTCTCTCTCGGGCTTCTAGACCTCACCGCCGCCGTCAGGGACGGCCTGGCCTCCGCCAGAGAGGATCTACAAGACGCCCAGATCTCCCTTCGGCGGCGAAACTGCTTCTATGCCGTGAGTAAAAAAGCACACCACCGCGACTTGACTCCTCTGCGCTCCATGAAGAAGGCGATAGTGAATTCGTTGAGATCGGTGCAAAAGCAGGTGGAGAGCAGTGGAAAGCGCGCGGCGTCTTGCTCCGCCATTGAAGCCGTGTTGGTTGAGACGGGAGAGATTTCGCTTTCCCTCCTTAAATCGGCTTCCTTATTCTTGCCGGCGGGGAGGACGGGGACGAAGGAAAGCAGGTGGTCACTTGTTTGCAAAGCGCTGCTTCACGGGAAGAAGGTGGATTCTGAAGAACATGAAAATGAAAATGGCGAGAAATCCTTCCACGCTCTCTGCAGCAACATTCGGAATCTGGAGGCCGAATTGGAATCACTCTTCAGGAGTATGATCCAAATTCGGGTTTCTCTCCTCAACATCCTGAGCTTTTAGAGCGGGAATGCATATCCAAATTTGACCGTTGGATACTAAAATTTGAAAATGTGCGGATAGCCTTCTTATTTGTCAAAAGAGTGTAAATGAACAGAAATAAATAAATAAAATTCACGGTATTTTCCTTCATCAATGTTTTTGTGTACTTAAAACTCGCTAGTACAATTTGAAAATGTGCTGATAGCCTTCTTATTTGTCAAAATACAAACCCGTGTTCGTCTTAAATGGGTGAATTTTTTCGTTCCAGACTCCGTTTTCAAATGCGTTTGGGATTGTCATGATGCTGACACATGGAGAAAAAAAAAGATAACACGAGAGGCTTAACTGCAAGCAAAATTATTTGTGATCTCCGTGAAGAGCACGCATGATCTCCACGATCTTCTCCACAAAGATCGTGGAGATCATGCGCGATCTCCGTGGAGATCGTGCATGATTTCTGGGGAGATGACTCTTGATCTCCATGGAGATCTTGCATGATCTTTGTGGAGATCATGCATGGTCTCCTTGGAGATCGTGCGTGGTCTCCATGGAGATCGTGTGGTGGAGACCAGCTCCGATTAGGTCGGCGCAAAAGTGCCTGACGCCGCAAACGTCCAGCCCCTTACCGGCCCTAATTTATGACATTTTAATTTTATCATTGTTGCCTTTTATGTATTTATATTATGTTAATTTGGTGTGAACTTATATATAAGTATGTATATGTGTGAGTTAGCTAAAACCAAGGAAGGAGCCGGTTGAGCCAACCCACGTCTCCCGTTTTAAGTGATTGCGGGCCTAATCTTCACGGCCTACTCTTCACGCAACAGCACCCGTGCAAGGAGTCGGATCTCAGCGTCGACAGCCCCAACCGCTCTTCCCCCCGACTTCGATGCTGCACCGATGATCTTCTCCCACGTCGCCACCTACCGCAAGTTCCCGCAACCGCCAGAAGTTTCGACATCCACGTTCATTCTTCTGAACGGTTTCCGCTCCCTTTAAAGGTCAGCCATGGCCGCTCCACAGCGTGGTGAATGATGAAGATTGAAATTGATTGCTGTGTGTGTTTTCCCCTCGACAGGGATGATGAATAGTGCTTAGGAGTTGTAGGTGTTAGGTGGTATTTTTTTTTGTTTGACCTGCTGTGATTCCCGTGAAGTTCCCTTATTGCCGTGTGTTTCCTGCCTCCTGTTGAGTGCTTAGAGGAATTGTGAATAGTAAAGGCAATGTTATTGTTTGGGGCATGATTTCCCGTTTGATAAATGGGATTGGCTGTGTTTGCTGATCCATTCCCGTAATAGTTGAATAGAATAGCTCCATTCTTCACGTTTGAGTGAGATTTCGTGGATCCACCTTGGGAGTAAGAGCGAGAGAGCTTAGGTTGTTTAGTTTGTGGCTTCCGTACATTAGCGAGCGTTAGAGAATCCGTGGAACCACTTAGTGTGAGAGTGAGCGAATTTTCTCCGTGGTGCCCGTGTGTGACAGCGGCCGACTTCGGAGCGGGAGGTCGAAGGTGACGAGGAACTCGTCGCGGGATCGCCGTCGACTTCGATTGCGGAAAGACGCCTCTTTCCGTGGGTAACTTGTTCCTTTCTTTTCCTTTGTGTGAATCTAACTTTTTTTCTCTTTAGGATATTAGATTCATTGTTTGGTCTTCGCCGGAATTTTGTCAGCGAACGCTACGTCGAAAACTCCAAACAGAAACGTATTTGGAGTTCACGATTTCCGTTTGCTACGACAAGGGGAACGGAACGAAAGTTGCGAACTTCCTTCCCCGGATCTAGAATTGAACCAAATTTCAAGAAAATTCATTTTTAAAACAAAATAGTAATTTTGTGCTTTATAAAACATAGTTGCTTAATTTTTCAAAGTTCGTGCAATACTCGCTCAATTTTCATTTTTGTAATTGCATGCGTTTAGGGTTTCCTAGAAATAGCCGACAGGCGCGCAAACCCTACGCGCCGTCCTGCATCATCGTGTTGTTAAATCTTCCACTTTTTTTCGCCACGTGTCAGCATCACGGGACTCCCAGACGCGGATTTGAAAACGAAGCCCGGAACAAAAAAATTCCTATATGAGACACCCCGAACCTCTTAAAAGAGCATCTAAGAGATATTTCATTTGCTCTTTGGTTAAATCAGTTCTAATGATCAGCTAATATGATATAATTTCATATTGAGGGGAGTAATTGTAATTTAAAAAGTTAGAGGGATAATTACACAAATTTCGAGGAGAAGTCCCGATAAATAACCCTATGGCTTATATTACTATGTTGTATGGTTATATTTATTCATGAAAGTTGTTGATAATTTATTATTGATCACAACCCTATAGTAACAATGAACCCAAGAGGTGAAGACATTGAGAGAAAAAAAAAGAAATTAATGTAGGTTTATTTATTTATTGTGTTGATCCATTCCCTAATCTAGGAGATGTGAAATATTATAAACTCGGATGTTGCAGAATGTATACATGAGTTAAGATTAGGGATTAAGATCATGGGCGGATCTAGGGGCCAGAATTTTGCAAAACGGATGATGGATTTGGATTTCTCTCGTCGATACAATGAAGTTCGATTACATAGATATCAAAAACAGTGGCTAAATGAGGGAAAAACAACTCTGAAAAGATGAAGGCGTTCAAATTTCTTTTTGACTGGAGGAAGACGATGATGACCCTCCTTGTTGAAATTCCTAGATCCGCCCCTAATTAAAATTTCGAATTTTCCGAAAGTTCCCCCTCTTTTATATTTACATGAATTTATGCAATGCGAGCGAGTAATACTAAATTAAACACATTGCAATATGCTCGTTTGTGCATAATTGAGGTCATGAAATTAGAATTGAAGACTCATTTTCATTAGAATTGGACCTTGAATTATAATTCTGAAATTCCAACTCTGTCTAACCAAACAGAGCGTAGAAAAAATGTGAGTATACCAATAAATAGCACGACTGATCACAAATACTAGTTGAGCAAAAATGTGCTTAGTTAAATCCAAGTAGAAAATAAGGATTCGACAAGCACGAGCATCAATATGTAATTATAGGGAGCTCTACTACGAGTATTGTATACATTGAAGTCTATATTCGACCTCAGGTCTCGTCATTCAAATTTTTGTGAATCTCAATATTCTTGGCGCGCGATTTAACCAGCATCTCTATTGTTTTATTTAATCAAGAATGCAAAACATAGGTAATTATTTATAAAGAAAGGATTACTTAATGAGGCTTGGAGATTAATATACATATATTATGCATGAATTGTAACACCTTCTCACCAAACATAAATCCCCCAAAACCTTCTACTAAACACTTTGCATCCCT
The DNA here is from genome assembly GCA_033032865.1 of Dactylorhiza incarnata. NCBI lineage: Eukaryota > Viridiplantae > Streptophyta > Magnoliopsida > Asparagales > Orchidaceae > Dactylorhiza > Dactylorhiza incarnata. The sequence goes on from JAWHQI010000085.1 coordinate 7,246,635, forward strand.
AAATTAACCATTTATTTCCTTTGAGTGACACTTTATGTACAATGCAAAAGAGAGATTTTGAACTACAAGAAAATAGAGTTTTGGTCAGGGCAATTTGCTCAGACAAAAGATCTAAAACTGTTGCTAAAACTTCCTTTGAGTATTAGCCACTTTTTTATATAAGTATTAGCATTGGTTTTTTCAATCCCGGCTAAACCTAACTTTTAGCCACATTTTTTGCAATCGTGGCTAATATTAGTGTATTAGCCACTATTTTTGAACCCTGACAAAAAATGTGTAGCTAAAAAAATCATTTTTCTAGTAGTGTTGGACATATTAGACCAAAACAATGACCCTACTTAAAAATGAGAGGGTAACACATCCACCACCAATAAATACACATGGGTGCAAATAAAATGGGCATTATAAAATACTATCCTAATGCTCAAATACATTTAACTATCAAAAAAGTCTCAATAGTAAAACTTATTTAGTCAATATTGTAGTAAGTCCTCCCTTGACTCAATAATATGACAATATACATTAGGTAAGTCTAGATAATGCATAAATTTTACACATGTGATTGACCTTTGAATTGTATATATAGGAAGTTGAAAATGGATCACTCGGTGATAAAAAGTGCATTCGTCATTGAATATTTGTACAATTGTACTCATAAAATAAGTTTCTCACTACTCTGGAATTACAATGATATTACGTAACCTTGGAACAAACTTTGCAGCACTCATCTGATTATCAATTTCATGGTTTATGTGCAGTAGTGGTCTGCGTAGTAACAAGACAATTACAATGTTATCCTCGGAGATGTTCATTCGTTCCACGAGCCTTGGTTGAGATGTCTTAAACATGACCCATGGTTACAATGCATGCCTTTGATCGATGATTAGAGCAAACACCACGTTGTGGTGCACATCATGTTAGGGTGATTGACCAGCATACCACAATACGACTTGATGTGTAGAAGATTTCATGCATACATGTGGTGGTACGAAGGGATGTTGCATTTTGAATGTTTTGGAGAATCGAAGACGGTTAGGAAGAACTTGGATGGTTTTTATGAGCTTTCCAAACCTTTTTGAAATAATCTTTCCAAATTTGAGGAGATATAAATAGCTTGTGGGAAGAATATCGGGATATCAAACTTTAAAGGGGAAATATTCTTCATTGTTATACAAAGAGGGGTCCATTCAGATTGATTCTTATTTTTCTAAGGGTGCAAAATAGTTTATTTATATGGAAAATGAAAAAGAATAGAATTACTTAGCAAGTTGGATGAAGGAAGAATAAAGCCACATTTGTCCACGCGGCTCAGCGCGGTCGAGATCATCGACTGTTTGGCAGGGCAGCGACTGCGTGGATCCCATATGCGCGACAGAGGATTTCCGCGAAAATCCCGCGGATTGAGACCGAGTGGAGGCTTCCGCGATCACGATGGCCTCCGCATGGATCCTTTCCTCCAAATTGAGAGGATTTTCAAAATGTTTATACCCAACGGTCACATTTCAATGTATTGTACTTCTATAAAAGTTGTGGACGTTAAGGAGAGAAACCCTGTTTTGAATCAAGCTTCTGTAGTGTGATTCCAATCCGGCCTCCAGGTCTCGAATTTCGTCGCAGAGCGTATCCATGGATTTTTTTCCCGTTCCATTTTCTTGTTCCTCCGAAGCTATCTTCTTCTTGTGCGATGCCTTCCTAAAAAGAAGTTCGGCTTTGTTTCACTTCCAAACATGCTTAATGTTAGTTCCACCATTTTCACCCGATTGGAACAGAATCGATCAGCGGAAACAAACATAACCTAAAATACGAAAAATGAGGGTAAAGTATGAAGATCTAATGTTTCATCAAATATAGCGTTTCTCTTATAATAATAATATAATCTAGTATAAATGATATGATATTTATGGATACTAGCTGCCGTGTACATTGGGAACCGGATCCCCTGGTGTTTGTGCGGGAACTCCAGGGATGGAGTTCGCGCGATCTCGCCCGTTGGATTTCAATCCAACTGGCGAGAGCCCCCTTATTTTTTATTTATTTTTTGTTTTTTTACTTTTTCTCTTTTGTCTTCTAGCGGATAAATGATCTTGCCCGTTGGATTGATGGAGTTGGTGTTAGAATATTTACTTCTATATTCATATATTAATATACAAAATACTATAATTTTTGGTTTTAAAAACTTTGCAGAAAACAGCATATCTATATATATATATATATATGAACATCAATAATAATAAAATTGCATGGAGGGGATGAGAAATAAAGGAGAGAAAATATATATAGTTTAGAATCGAGCCTGGGTAAGGCGTGTGATCACTGCCCTAAAGAAGTTGCACCACCCTCCGGCAGGGCTTTCAACTGATGCTCACTCCTCCAAGGTACAACACCCGGCTAGATCCCGAAACTCCGATGTGCGCGGACACCGAAGAAGCACAGAGCACCCGAACAACCACTTGATGAAGCAAATGTAAAGAAAAGGAATCACGTAGAAGATCGTCAGAACAGAGAGAGCAGAAGAGCATATGAGAGCGATCGATCTTTCTGAGAAGAACGACAATATATAAAGACAGTAAATCGCCGGAGAAGGAATCTCGGAAAAAGGCAATATTAAAACCATAATAAGTATTGATGGTTATAATTGGAAGACATATAATCGGGAAGAGAAACGTTGAATATTTCCAACGTAAGTAATGGCGTAAAACACGCGTAAAAAGAGCGGTTAAGAAAACGCGTAAAACGGCGGAACGCGTGAAAGCAAATCGACGTGCGTCGACATCATATCGACGCTACGTCGAGCACTATCGAAGCAGGTCCTATCGACGCAAGCCGTATCGACGCAATCGTCGAGTTCTAATCGACGCAAGCCGTATCGACGCAGCTCCGAATTCTAATCGACGCAACTCCGAGTAAAACTCTGAAACTATTTTGAACAAAAAATACAATTCAATTCTTCCCCAAATCCAAAATCCGGATCCGGTCCGGTGCGGTACGTGCGCACGCACGCGCGTGTGGTTCATAGTCTCTCCTTATGTTCTTTTGAACAAATAAGAAGGTGTGAAAACATATATAAACTCTTTGGCTAGAGAGCTAATAAGCAATGTGAGACTAAATGTTCATCCTTTCATTCATGAAAGGTTTCCCTCCAAATAATTTGGATTCCCTCCAATTTGGTTTTGGAGCTTTTCATCTATAATGAGGAGCCAAACACCAAACACCATACAAGACTCCAATAAACATTTATGAAATGAATGTTTATAAATAAAATTTCTAACAGTTGGGGGGTCTCGCGCCGTTGGATTAAACTCCACCCTAGAGTTCCCGCACGAACTCCAGGGGATCCGGATCCTGTACATTGTCCCACATGTGGAGCAGTTATAATGCTCATTTATCGTACTATCCCTGTCCCACACTGTACATGGAAGGACGCGCCCAAGACCGCTAATATTATATGAATAATAAAATACATATGTTCTTATACATTACTAATGCAATTATAAAGGTATAATTAAACACTATAGTCCTCAATTCAATTTGAATGATTATATTAAATTTGCCATGATTATTCAAAATTATTCTAATTTTACATTGACTTAACCATAGTTGACCAAACATTGCAATTGGAAGTCTGAAGAATCTACATTACTCTTAAACTATACAACATAATAAAAAAATTACTCTTTCATTAATTCAATCAGAGCTCAAAAAGCTAAACATAACTAGAAATTAAGGTTTTGTTTGGCGCGACATTTTTGCTCCAATGAGTTTAAGCAAAAAAGCCACTGTCATAGAAAGCATGTTTGACAAGACAATGACCATGACGACATGACTATGACTGCCACCAAGAAAAGAAAAGAAAACTAGTTTTGAACATAAAAATGTTTGAAGTTCGTTAGGTGAGGTCGGATGTTCACGAACGACGGTTCATAACCATCGCGTTCATGACCGCCAACTCTGCATCAAACGAAGCCTAAATTAGCCATTCTATTTTGTTCCGGGTTCCGGACCCAGATTTTTGGCTATACCCTTTTTCCACTCGAAAATTTTTCTGTACGTAGCGTGTGTATGCTTACGTGCGTATATAAATACTTTATTTTTCGTCCTTCACTCGTCTTTCCCTCTCAAAATTTTGAGAGGCACTTTTCGGGGTTTAGGGCGGGACGATAAATCCTTTCTAGCGGGATCAGGTTCTACGCCGTCATCTTCATCGTCTTCGATCTCCTTCATTTGTTTCGGTGGTGGCGGGAGAAGACGACTGGAGCACACAGAGGATTCGAATGTACGGTTACGAGTAGGGTTCCACAGGAAACATTTCTTGTCATTTCTGCTTCTCCGGTGGTCTTTTTCGTTTGCCAAAAGTCGAGGAGCCCAGCATTTTACTTCCTCCTAATTCTCCATGGAGGACAACCATCAATCATCTGAGAAGTCCCAAGAAGTTGACAAGAGTCCTGCACCTTCTAATGAGGCTATAGCTGGTGTAAGATTACGTTTTATTACAGCTGTATAGAAAATAATGTGCGAATATATTACAAATGTATTACGATCGTATATTTGAATCTCTACCTAGCATCTTACACTGTATCTGCATTTTCGCAGGTACAGAAGGTGCACAAGGAAGATGTAATGTTTCCCGTGGTTCATTCTGATGATGAAGCTTTCAAAATGTACTCTGCATATGCTCGTCTGTGTGTCTTTAGTGTGCGAAAACAACATGTATTTTACTGGACTCATACACGGATCATCAGGGGACGAGAGTTTTCATGTTCGAAAGCAGGTTATAAAGTGCAGAACTCGTGTAGTGATGCGAAGAAAAAATTTCGTAGAGTGGATTTAAGGACGGGCTGCTTGGCTTGCTTGCACTTTACTGCTGACCAAGAGGGTAAAAATTGGAAGGTTTTAAAATTCATTGAAGAGCACAATCATCCTTTGGTTACATCTCAAGACGTACATTTGTTGAGATCACATCGCCGTGTAGCTGATGGCCAAGCCACCTTGATTCGGAATATGACAGGAGTTGGTATACGAACTATTGACACGTTCAACCTTATGGCTGAAGAAGTTGGCGGAGCTGAAAATGTAGGTTTCAATAAATCAGATGCATATAACTTCGTACATCGGGAAAGAAGAGCGCTCATCGAAATTGGAGATGCAGCTAAATTATTGGAACTTTTTAAGGATAGACAATTGTCTGATAGCATGTTCTCTTATGATATACAAATAGATGAATTGAATCGGCTGCATAGTTTTTTTTTGGATTGATAGCCCAGCAAAATTGGATTACGAATGTTTTGGCGACGTGATCATTTTTGACAGCACTTATAGGCTAAACAAATATAATTTAGCATGCGCTCCGTTTATAGCAGTAAATCACCATTGGTAAAATATTTTTGTTGGATGTGCATTTATAGCACATGAGACGATTGATTCTTTCTGTTGGGTATTTGAGACTTTCTTAAAGTTTATTGGGGGCAAGCGACCGATCACAATTTTTACAGATCAAGATCAGGCAATGGCAGTTGCTATTGAGCGTGTTTTACCTACTACCAGTCATCGCCTATGTCAATGGCACATTTCAAAGAAAGCACCGTCTAAGGTACCTACTTTCAACCAAGTCAAGCACATTAGATCCTTATTTTATACTTGCATGTCTAAATGTGACAGTGAAGTGGAGTTTGAGTTGTATTGGAGAGATATGATCACAAAAGAAAATTTGCAAGCGAACCGATGGTTAAATGAGCTTTACAACATTAAAAATAAGTGGTCCACTGCTTTTAATAAAGAGGTATTTGATCTTGGCATTTTATCCACACAACGTAGTGAATCGACAAATCATAGTATTCATGGTTGCTCGAAGCCTACAAGTTCACTTACCGAATGCATTCTGGGTATGGATAAATTAATTTATTGTTGGCGAAGGAGTGAACAGGAGGAAGATTTCAAATGCAAACAAGGTACGCACTCCATCAAAATAAAGTCTTCCATGATTCTTAGGCAAATGTCCAAGGTATACACCAGAAAAATTTATGTAATATTTGAGCATGCTGTGATTGAGGGGGGCACTTGGTTTGATGGTGTCAAAGGAATCAATGTATGACCAAGATATGGTTCTATACAACATACGCCATTGTGATCCTACCGGTCTACAAAAGCATTGGATTGTGAGATTTAACACAAAAAGCAATGATGTAGAGTGTTCTTGTAGAGGCTTTCAGACGAAGGGTTTATTGTGCGAGCATGTACTCCGGGTTTATAATATTCATAATGTACAGAAAATTCAATCAAATTACATATTAAGGAGATTTACAATGCAAGCTAAGAAACGATGTAATTTTACAATGTCGATGTCCATAGATCGGAACGAGTCTAACTTGATTTTCAGAAATCATATGATGCGATCTACATATGACATTTGCCAAAAAATAGAAAATTGTCAAATAACAAAGGAGTACATGGTTAAGGTAATGAATGATGTGGGTCAAGTTATAGAAAATATGATCGACAATGATGAGAAAAATAAAAAAGTAGTTGTTTCATCTATACGAAAGGACAAAGATGTGTTGAAAGATCCACCATCCATGCGGCCAAAGGGTGCGCCAAAGACACGTTTGAAGAGTAATTGGGAACAAAACTCCCAAAAACAAAGTATGATTAAAATTCATTTTAAATTTTACTATTATGCATTGGAATTTATCTTACTACTGTTTTTTTGTTAACAGAGAAGTCGCGTGCAGTTAAAGGGAAGGGACCTTCTGTCAATGAAGTTTTTGAGCCTCCAATTCAGTATAATTTCGTGGATAATAATTCGGGGTTTGATTCGAATTCAATTTCAAACCCCATTCTTGCACATGCAGACTTGAACGAAGGTTTCTCCATCAATGACGATTTCTCTATTAATGTGCCATTAGATTTTTCATGTATCCCAGATGTATTCAAATGGTAAAGTATTTGTACTGATAACAAAATGAATTCTGGTTTTTGAAATACTATCATGTTCATTTCTCAGTCACGTCAATATAACTGTAATACAATAGTATGGTCACTTCATCCAATCGTATTACGATAGTATTTGTTTTGTCACATCTTTAATTTGTGGATCAATGACGATTTCAGTATTCATGTGTTATTACATTATTAATGTAATGAAGATGTATTCAAATGGTAAAGTATCTGTACTTATAACAGTTATTCTGTTTTTTTAAATAATATCATGTTCATTTCGAACTATCGGAAATATAACTGTAATACAGTTGTGTGGTCTCTGCATCCAATCGTACTACGATATTGTCTGTAGCCAAACTTATCTTTAATTTGTCATTCAACGACGATTTCTCTATGCAATGTGCTATTACTTTTTTAATGTAATGGTAGAAGTAGTCAAATGGTAAAGTATCTGAATTAATAACAGTTATTAGGTTTGTTTAAATTATATCAGGTTCATTACGCATTAGCGTAAATCAAACTGTAATACGATTGTATGGGTCTTTCATCCAATCGTATTACGATAGTATAATGTAATACAGTTGTATGGGCATTTCATCCTACTGTAAATGTATCCTTACTTTTTTTAAATAACTAATACGCCTATTTGTTTGTCCTCCAGATACGTATTCATTGGTAATATCGGTATTACTAGAATAAATGTGGTTTTTAAGAAATAAAGTTCAGTTTTAATTACACTACTATTTGGAGTGATATTAACACTACTTTTTTAGTGAAATTTTTGAATAAATGACAGTGAAATATTACCAGTTATAACACAGTTTACCATGTCGCATAAATATTACGTCTGTTTCATTCGTCATATGGTTTTAATACCCACTTTAGCAATAACACTACAACCAATACTATATAAAAAACATTTACCAATCAAAAGTGAATTAATATATCTGCACGCACATTAATATATTAACAACAGTCCACAATATTTCTGTAAACAGAAATGGCAAGAAATATTAATATATCTGTAAGCAGAAATGGCTTTCAAATCCACAACAGTCCACAATATTACAGTCTGCCACAATACAGTCCACAACATACAGTCCACAATATTAATATATCTGTAAGCAGAAATGGCTGTCAAATCCTAACATAAATTGTTTTAACACAGTCCACAATATTTCCTTGAAAACCTTAACAAAACAACTGTATATAACACAATATTTCCTTGAAAACCTTAACAAAACATCAGTATGCCCATCGAGATTGTCCCTCAGTATGTCGTGTCATTTTAGAATGAGGTCATCCATTTTACGTTCCACTTCAAACTGCAAAAATTTCAATGTAAGGTAAATATTAAGTACTGCAAATGTTTAACAAAACAGGGTTATCAAAGAACACCTACTCTGAACTTTCTCAGGAAAAGTGGTGAGGAGGTCAATAGCAATTTGAGCCCTTATTTTTGACATATCTTTAGACCATAATTTATATATTTGCCAATCTATTTGTTTTTTCCCAACGATTGTCTTCATATATAGGAGGACAAATACCTCACAATCGTCACTACTATCCTGTTTTGGAATGTCATCAACATAGAATAATGACCATTCATGAATGTTTTCCGGAAGCACTGTAGAGAGATCTTCTTCAAAATAATCTTTCTGCACGCACATAAATATATTAACATACAAAGCAAATAATTTACTTTTTATGTAAAACAAACATACCACAACAGCAATCTTTTGCTAATTTGATTCCTTGTACAACGAATCGTAGAATTGCCAACATCCTTCCTCAATATTGCCGACTAGCAAACCTGATGGGGACCATCCCTTCAGCCCCTCTCTTTCCCCTACCCCTGTTGATGAAGACCCCTTCGCCGAGCTTCTCTTGGCAATGGATGAGGCTGTTGAAGACCCCTACCTCTATTCGGGTAGGGATATTGATGTTGTTGAAGACCCCTACCTCTGCTTGGGTGGGGATGATGTTGCTGCGATGACGACCGAGTTGGATACTATTACTGCGGCGAAGTACTTGGAGCCGCCACCTCCAGACGAGGACGAGCCACTACGCTATTGTAACGCCCCTGAATTTTTGGGATTTATTTAAATCCGTGATGATGTCATTTTGACGTAAGGGCGTTACGGTAGTGCGTTTCCTCGCATGTTATGTCGAGCTGACCAGATCTTGTAATTCGTATCGAAATCAAGAAATTTTGTGCTAGGAAGTTAAGTTATCTTATTACGAACTCGCCGGTCAATTTTGGTCGTGATCCGAGCTATTTTGGAGCCTCGGCGAATTTCCGAAGTTTTGTTAGGATTATCGTTTACGTTATCTTTGGACTAGAATATCCCGGGATCCGCTCGTCGGATTTTGATTCCGACTTCGCCGTTGGGTTCGTAGCGTCGACATTCTCCTACGGTGCGAGTTTCGTCAGTTTCGGTGTGCGTTTAGCCCTCTGTTTGTGGTGTGTAAATTCCTTATGTATATAAAAGGATATTAAATATTATTATTGTAATTATTAATTAAGAGTTAATAAATGAATAGTAATTTCATTTAAAACTAATGTTTGAACAGTAATGGGCCGGTTCCTATTCACCTTCCCACCCCTCGAAAGCATCCCTTCGAGAGCTAGTCATCTGTTCGAGAGCTCTATACGCTCTCGAGCTCCTCCTCGAGAGCCTGTCCGTTTAATGTTTCCTCTGCTCCGCCGGCGGGTCTCCCCCCTCTGTTTTAACTTACACTTTATATAAATAATTAAGTTATTTTTTATTATAAACATATATATATATGTATGGATAAAATATTATATATATAATGGTTATATATATATATATATGTATTATATTCTGACCTAGAGCCAAATCCCAACTTCTTCTCCTCCGTCAAGATCGAACCAGTGAGCGACCATGGCGGCGTGAGTTTTTCGTGAGACTTCCGGTGGCCGCCGACGGAGCTCCGGTGCTTGAAATCGTCACCCGAGAGTGGTTTTGGAACGCTCTCGCTGAGATCTACCCGTGTGCGGTAAGTATTTCTCGTTTCGTGAACGTTTGACGTTAGGGTTTTTGGTCTTGACCGCCGTTTGGCCGTCCTTGTAGATCCTCTCTCGCCGTGCCTTCTCTTGCCCCGATCTGCGATGTGGCGCGTTTCAGAGACCGATTCGTGAAGATTTGAGGCAAGTGGTGTTCGTCCCCTTGCTCGTTTTCTCGCACTCTTAACTGTGAAGAAAACATTGTTTCTCAATATTAACATTGTGTTTTGCCTCTTTTGGTTGAGGTTACTCTCAAAATATCTTTCCCAAGCCTAAGTAAGGAAACTCGTTTGAGGAGTTATTATTTTTTTTCCCGTTGCTACTTGCCTAATTATAGGTCTATGCTCGCTATAGCTCTCCGAAATGCGGTTTTGAGTCTTGAAGTGCTCGTTGGCTCGGAGGACGTTTACTCCATGTTTCCCCTAACCGATTGGTTTGAATCGGCTATGCGTAAATCAAGTTTTGCCCGGGGTTTTCGGGTTAAGTATGTGTTTTCGCTCTTGATGATTATACTCCATGTCTTATCGTCTGGCTAACCCTGCGTCGCGGCGTTTTGCCCTTAGTGTCGTTGACACGATTTATCCTCACTCGAGGGCTTCGCGCTTGTATCCCGATTCGCCTTTTTTGTCTTGCAGGCTCATCTAGTATCTCATCCCTTGTCGAACTTTAATTCTATTGGGATTTGCTCTGCCATGTGTTCATGGATTTATCACCCAGACTTACCTCGCCTTTGGGTATTTGGGTTTTGTCCGGCCATTGCTTATCAACTCCCGTGGAGTCTAGCCCGGTTGCCCTCCATCACAGTTTTGAACCTCGTTGTGATTAAATCATGTTTCCTCCACTCAGTTTGTCATGTGTTTTGTGCTTATCTTGGCTTCATGCATAGGTCCCATCTTGACTGTATGTCTTGCCCCTGTCTTGAACCTCCGAGTCTTTCTGATTTAAGTCCATGTCGATCGCACTTCATTTGAATCAAGTCTGTGTCTGATCGTCGTTCTCCTTATTAACTGAATGGTTCTTGCATAAGTCTCTTGACTGTTTATTTGAGTTCATCTGCTTGGTTTGTTGTTCGACGTGTGCGTCTCCTCAACAGACTACATGTATCCTACTTGTCGATCGATTGATTTCACATTTCTCTGTATGACTCGGAATCCTCGTGCGTCCGTATGACCTATGTCTTCGGGTGTTGTCTAGGACACTGAGGTTAATAGTGTTATCCCAGTAACTGACTTTCTAAAATGATTTCCCCCGATTTATCCACTGATTGGTCTTTCTCGAGAAGTTGACTTAGCCCAGCCCTCGAGAGAACCCCGCCTTTCTCGAGAAGTCCCTTGTTGCTCTCGAGAATTTGTCTTAGCCTAGCTCTCGAGAGGATCCTTGCCCCTCTCGAGAAATCCTTGCCCCTCTCGAGAAATCTTTGCCCCTCTCGAGAGATGCCTGTCTAGTTCTCGAGAAACGTCCTTCTCGAGAATTTTTACCAATCTCTCTCTCTCTCTCTCCTAGTTGTTTCTCAAGGAATCCTATACCTATACTTGGACCCCTCTTCCCCTCATGAAGCCGTTGAATCTTCTAGAGTGTGCAAGTTTTGTCTGTGCTCGTTTGTGCCCTTGATTTTGATTACTTCTTCTCTTCGAAATCTCGTACTCATTGTGGTTAAAGCAACCTATGAGTTCTCTTATATTTAGTATTGGATGAATGTCTACCTTGTTGTGACCCTATCTCTTAGGGCATCCTAGTGATTATCCTTTCGGGCAGCATCCCGTGTTTAATTGAAATTTAATTAATAAGATCCGTTGTCTTTAGCCTTACACAGTAGTTGTGTATGGGGGACAATGGGGAAAATGTTATAGCCTTGCACGGTAGTCGTGTTTGGGGTGGTTGGGTCTAGTGGCACCCCCACCTGGTTTTGGGCTTTGGGTAGCGGAGGTAGGTAACCGCTCCCGTTTAATTTGAGCTGATCAGTCTCTTATGAATTTGAATACGAATATGAAATTGAAATCTGGTAAATATATATATAGCTATGCATTTCTTTTGCTTCTGTTAGTGAACTCTCTTGATTTTAGCTATTTAGCTGGTTTCTCTTCCCTGTTTATGCACTCTAGTACTGACATCTGTTGCAGGCTGTTGGTTTACCTCCCGTTTACTTGGAGGTTTGTTTAATTTATTTTGCTCTCTTGCACCACTTGCAACTTGTTTCTGAGGCGTTCTTTGTTTTATTGAATGCCTCAGGTTCAGAGCAGTAGTAGGTTCGTCAGGTAGAGCTCGAGGTTCTGTGCTGCAGGTAGTGGCAGTTTTTGTTCCACCTCCTTCTGTGAGGTAGTTTTGTCTTTCTGGCTAGTTTTGCCCCTATGGGTTTGTGTCTGTTTGTTGACGCCCATAGTGTTTTGTCTTGGATGTTAGACTGCTTTCTAGTGTTTATTGTTGTTACCTACTGTTAGTTCTTACACTTGCTCTCTGGGAAGGATTTATGTTAGGATGCATGTTAGTTACTTTAAATATAAAAAGTTGCATTTAACTTAGATTCATCGCATATTTTTAACTGAAAACCACCATATTTTGAACGTTATAAAACCTTTTATTACTTATAATAAATCTAGAGTTATGCATAACATTAGCTGTATGTTAGGCCTTTGGGCTAAAATAGGACCATAAAAGAATTGAATTAAATATTTTTCCGCTGCGACTACGTATACTTTTACTAGTGGACTAGTTGATCCACTGAACCGAGGGACACGGTTCTCGACTTAAACTTAAATATTGTTTTATCATAATAACATGTGTTTTCATGAAAGAGCATTAGATTTAGGAGTTTGCCTGAGCGTCTGCAGTTGTCCTCTGCACGGCGTGGCATCACGGCGCGTATTTTCTCTCACTCTGAAATATTTTAAATATTGAGAAAATGCGGGTTGTGACAGCTATGTTGCTACGGAAGGGCTTCCACCACTTGATCGGACGGGACGAGACGATGACGTGGAGCCCCCTTCACACTTGAAGGTGGATTCGGATGGCGTTGAAGACCCACCATAGATCTTCCCCGGAGCCCGTCTACTTATTTTTATCTGCGTTGTTTATCGTATTTACTTATGTTTTTATTTTGGGACTGTTTTATTTTGGCCTGCGTTTAGCCGGCCATTGCTGCGTTTATGTTGGTCTGCGTTTAGCCGGCCATTGTTGTGTTTATCTTTTGGGCTGCGTTAGCAACCATATGCATGTAAGCCTATAAATAGGCTAAATTTCTTTCTAATTTCAGATTTTGACTAAATGAAAATTAAAATCCTTCCTTTGGAACCCTAGCTGCTATTCCGCCTCTCCTTCTTCCTCTCGTGGTCGCCGCCCCTAGGTGGATTCTTCTTGGCCGCCGGCCGCCCCCTCTCCCCCCTTCTTCTTCTCGTTTTCTCTCCTCAACTACTCCCTGTTTCTATTCTTTTTCTCTTGCGTCCAAGGTCGAGCCCTTCCTCATCTCTCCAAAGATTTCTCTCGGCCAACATCAAGCAGCAAGAAGACCCCCTATTTCGGCCAAGGCAAGGTGAGCCCAAGGGCTTGTTCGTGGTGGCGGAACTTGAAAGCGGACGTGCACGGGAACGAAGACTCTCCCTCCGGCGGCCACCCTCGTGGATAACTCTAGGATCTCTACATCTCGGATCTCTTATTCCGGGCGGGGTAAATCCTCCACTCTCCTTGTTGTGAGATTTCTTAAAGCTTAAGTGTGGTGGCTAGGATTTGTGACGGTTTTTTTTTTTCCAACCAACGAAATATTTCTCGCATTCGTTTTTCCATAGTGATTTGAAATAATCTAGGACCATTTTTTATTCGCCGGGGAGCGGCGATCCCCTTTGTTTTCGTTGGGGAAGATCTTCCTATTTTCCGAAGTCTTGCTTTCGGAGGATCTTCTTTGGTACAACACAATCGCTTGTCCGGACGCAAACATTCGTCCTTTTAGCTTGACGGATCCCGGCTTATCGCCGACGATTCGATCTTGTCACGGAGTTGCTATCCGTACGCGTACGAAAATTAATAATAAGTTTAGTCGAGGGCTGCGTTTAAGTTGTGTTTGGGAAGAGCGGAGCGTTGATAGTTGTGGTTCGTAGTCGCGTGAGACCGACTCATTCCGGTGGCCTACATCAATTTGGTATCAAAGCTAGGTTGTGTTGATTTCTCAATCGACACCATCCTTACTCTAATCCGTAGGCTATCCGCCCTCACTTGGGTGTGCACCGTTTTGCCAAAATCTGAATTTTTTTAGCATTGGTGTGCAAATAGCGATTTTCAAATTTTCGTCGGAATCAACAAACATAATTCCTGTAGGTTCTTAGTCAAGATATAAGAATTAAAATAAAAAAATATTTCAGTTTCATTAAGGTTTAGGTGGCTACAAAAATTAAACGCTCGTAATTTTTATACTGGACCGCACCTAATTTTTCACTAGTAATGACTACTATGTTGAATCCGGGGTATCCCCCGCCCCTTTCACGTATAACTACACCACGGGCCTGCTCTATGAAGATAATTAGGTTCAGCCGTGACCCAATGCACCAATTTAAATTAAATTTTAAACACGGTGAGAAGTGGTGCAGGCTTGTTGTCGATAGCGTCTGCCACACAAATGCTATCACGGAGAACGCGGTGTCTAGGATGTTGGTGACCACTGAACCACATCCTCACCCATATCGGCTCATATGCCCTGATGAGAGCGTTGTGTTAGTGTCCCGGCGATGTTTGGTGCCCCTCACCATCAAATCCTATTCTGAGCACGTTTGGTGCGATGTCCTTCCCATGAAGGACTTTCATGTACTGCTAGGACACCATTGGCTTGCTCATCATGATATTCTTTACGATGACCACGATGACACATTAGACTTCATGTATAATGGTCAGCGTATCTCCCTCAGGTCCCCTCCACCTAAGAAGCCCACGGTCTCATTTGGAGACACTTGTAGCTCGACCGAGGCGACACCACCTAGGTTAGACACTCTTGGTGATTTTGACACCCTTGGTCAAAATCGGCCCTCAGATTATGTTAGCCACTCTGAGGCTAACACTTTGAGCTTGACCCTTGGGCCCGAGGCTGACTCGATTAGCCCTAGCTTGCCTAAGGACATTATTGTCCCTAATGAGACATGCATGATAAGCTTAGCATTTGAGACTGAGTTTGACTCCAGTGGTCAGTCGCTACCTACTCCCCTTAGCCTTTTGGAGCCCCAAGGTGGTCACCCTGAGATCACTCAGGAGATTGATGTGAAGCCCGAGCAAGAGTTTAGCGATACTGACGATCTGAATAAGGGAAACACGGAGATTGAGCGAGTCATATTGACCCCTATTATTGGAGATGTAGGGGATTTTGACACCCTTAGTCAAAATCAGCCCATTGTATGTGTTAGCCCATCTGGGGCAAGCACACCGAGCCAAACCTTAGGACCCGACCCTATTAGTCTTAGCCAGCCCGGGGACATTATAGCCCCTGCTGAGTTACCCACGGTTGAGCTAATATTTGAGTCTGAGGTTAGTCTGATTAGACAACCTCCACATGATTCCGATAGCCTTAGGGAGCCGTCTGTTGGCCATCCCGATGTCATTCTGGAGGTTGAGGATACTTTTGTTAGTGGGTTGAATGATTCGGGTACTGATGTTGAGATAGTTGAGGAGGTAGGGCTAGCCTTATCTACTCCTCGCACTTTTGATCTTGGGATGAGTGCTCGTGATATTTTAGTGCCGTTCAGGGGAGAGGGCAGACGTTCCAATCCATTTTCTGTCATTAGTACTCGTGTCAGCACATTTTCTGCACTGGATTCTAGACTAGTGTTAGCTCCCCCGCTGATCCCTCACCCCTTTGTGGTTACCTGGGTTCCCCCTACGTCAGTCCCATTCTTGAAATACGGCATGGAACCCGTTACTCCCGCGGGGCGAGTTGAGTGGTTTTGTTGGGTCATTCTTCCCATAATGGCCGATCGTAATTGTTGTGGCCGCTCTAGGCCTAGTGATCATGACACCACTATCCCGGTAGGAAAGAACTCCCTGAATCAATTGGATAGTTTGGTAACTTCCCCAGTGATGTCTGAGTCACCCCCTCGTGATGCTTTGGTGCTAGCCGACCCACTTGGGCTCAATCACTCCGCGCTCACCGCACTGGAAGGACAACCCCATCATGTAGCGGACTCGGAATTAGTGGACCTTTCCCCTGAACTGATGCCAATTGGCATCATAGAAGACAATGTCTGTAGGGTCCTCACTTACCGCCGGATAATTATATTACTAGAGAGTTTTGCTTCGCTATTAAAAACTCATGCTGAGAGGGGCCCAAACCCCAATTTTTGTGACTTGAAATGCTTTTCACTTTTTCTAGTTCCACTGCATTTAGCTTCCCCCAAATTCCCCTCCACCAAATTCTCTACTGGGTTGAGAGGTGAGCAGGGTAGTCAGTTATTCACTCCATTGGTGGTCACTTGAGGTAAGATGTCTATTGATTCTGTTGCATTTTCTCTTTCTTTTTCTCATGCTTTGATCAAGGTCCCCAAGGCCTATTTTGTGTTTGGCAGGAAGCTTGGAGAGGCACACTTGCTAGGACCTGCACCAGGTTATGTGGACTCATCTGGGATGAGTCTTTTTGAGCGGGGGAGGATTGATGGGGACCATCCCTTCAGCCCCTCTCTTTCCCCTACCCCTGTTGATGAAGACCCCTTCGCCGAGCTTCTCTTGGCAATGGATGAGGCTGTTGAAGACCCCTACCTCTATTCGGGTAGGGATATTGATGTTGTTGAAGACCCCTACCTCTGCTTGGGTGGGGATGATGTTGCTGCGATGACGACCGAGTTGGATACTATTACTGCGGCGAAGTACTTGGAGTCGCCACCTCCAGACGAGGACGAGCCACTACGCTATGTTGCTACGGATGGGCTTCCACCACTTGATCGGACGGGACGAGACGATGACGTGGAGCCCCCTTCACACTTGAAGGTGGATTCGGATGGCGTTGAAGACCCACCATAGATCTTCCCCGGAGCCCGTCTACTTATTTTTATCTGCGTTGTTTATCGTATTTACTTATGTTTTTATTTTGGGACTGTTTTATTTTGGCCTGCGTTTAGCCGGCCATTGCTGCGTTTATGTTGGTCTGCGTTTAGCCGGCCATTGTTGTGTTTATCTTTTGGGCTGCGTTAGCAACCATATGCATGTAAGCCTATAAATAGGCTAAATTTCTTTCTAATTTCAGATTTTGACTAAATGAAAATTAAAATCCTTCCTTTGGAACCCTAGCTGCTATTCCGCCTCTCCTTCTTCCTCTCGTGGTCGCCGCCCCTAGGTGGATTCTTCTTGGCCGCCGGCCGCCCCCTCTCCCCCCTTCTTCTTCTCGTTTTCTCTCCTCAACTACTCCCTGTTTCTATTCTTTTTCTCTTGCGTCCAAGGTCGAGCCCTTTCTCATCTCTCCAAAGATTTCTCTCGGCCAACATCAAGCAGCAAGAAGACCCCCTATTTCGGCCAAGGCAAGGTGAGCCCAAGGGCTTGTTCGTGGTGGCGGAACTTGAAAGCGGACGTGCACGGGAACGAAGACTCTCCCTCCGGCGGCCACCCTCGTGGATAACTCTAGGATCTCTACATCTCGGATCTCTTATTCTGGGCGGGGTAAATCCTCCACTCTCCTTGTTGTGAGATTTCTTAAAGCTTAAGTGTGGTGGCTAGGATTTGTGACGGGTTTTTTTTCCAACGAACGAAATATTTCTCGCATTCGTTTTTCCATAGTGATTTGAAATAATCTAGGACCGTTTTTTATTCGCCGGGGAGCGGCGATCCCCTTTGTTTTCGTTGGGGAAGATCTTCCTATTTTCCGAAGTCTTGCTTTCGGAGGATCTTCTTTGGTACAACACAATCGCTTGTCCGGACGCAAACATTCGTCCTTTTAGCTTGACGGATCCCGGCTTATCGCCGACGATTCGATCTTGTCACGGAGTTGCTATCCGTACGCGTACGAAAATTAATAATAAGTTTAGTCGAGGGCTGCGTTTAAGTTGTGTTTGGGAAGAGCGGAGCGTTGATAGTTGTGGTTCGTAGTCGCGTGAGACCGACTCATTCCGGTGGCCTACATCAATTTGGTATCAAAGCTAGGTTGTGTTGATTTCTCAATCGACACCATCCTTACTCTAATCCGTAGGCTATCCGCCCTCACTTGGGTGGGCACCGTTTTGCCAAAATCTGAATTTTTTTAGCATTGGTGTGCAAATAGCGATTTTCAAATTTTCGTCGGAATCAACAAACATAATTCCTGTAGGTTCTTAGTCAAGATATAAGAATTAAAATAAAAAAATATTTCAGTTTCATTAAGGTTTAGGTGGCTACAAAAATTAAACGCTCGTAATTTTTATACTGGACCGCACCTAATTTTTCACTAGTAATGACTACTATGTTGAATCCGGGGTATCCCCCGCCCCTTTCACGTATAACTACACCACGGGCCTGCTCTATGAAGATAATTAGGTTCAGCCGTGACCCAATGCACCAATTTAAATTAAATTTTAAACACGGTGAGAAGTGGTGCAGGCTTGTTGTCGATAGCGTCTGCCACACAAATGCTATCACGGAGAACGCGGTGTCTAGGATGTTGGTGACCACTGAATCACATCCTCACCCATATCGGCTCATATGCCCTGATGAGAGCGTTGTGTTAGTGTCCCGGCGATGTTTGGTGCCCCTCACCATCAAATCCTATTCTGAGCACGTTTGGTGCGATGTCCTTCCCATGAAGGACTTTCATGTACTGCTAGGACACCATTGGCTTGCTCATCATGATATTCTTTACGATGACCACGATGACACATTAGACTTCATGTATAATGGTCAGCGTATCTCCCTCAGGTCCCCTCCACCTAAGAAGCCCACGGTCTCATCTGGAGACACTTGTAGCTCGACCGAGGCGACACCACCTAGGTTAGACACTCTTGGTGATTTTGACACCCTTGGTCAAAATCGGCCCTCAGATTATGTTAGCCACTCTGAGGCTAACACTTTGAGCTTGACCCTTGGGCCCGAGGCTGACTCGATTAGCCCTAGCTTGCCTAAGGACATTATTGTCCCTAATGAGACATCCATGATAAGCTTAGCATTTGAGACTGAGTTTGACTCCAGTGGTCAGTCGCTACCTACTCCCCTTAGCCTTTTGGAGCCCCAAGGTGGTCACCCTGAGATCACTCAGGAGATTGATGCGAAGCCCGAGCAAGAGTTTAGCGATACTGACGATCTGAATAAGGGAAACACGGAGATTGAGCGAGTCATATTGACCCCTATTATTGGAGATGTAGGGGATTTTGACACCCTTAGTCAAAATCAGCCCCTTGTATGTGTTAGCCCATCTGGGGCAAGCACACCGAGCCAAACCTTAGGACCCGACCCTATTAGTCTTAGCCAGCCCGGGGACATTATAGCCCCTGCTGAGTTACCCACGGTTGAGCTAATATTTGAGTCTGAGGTTAGTCTGATTAGCCAACCTCCACATGATTCCGATAGCCTTAGGGAGCCGTCTGTTGGCCATCCCGATGTCATTCTGGAGGTTGAGGATACTTTTGTTAGTGGGTTGAATGATTCGGGTACTGATGTTGAGATAGTTGAGGAGGTAGGGCTAGCCTTATCTACTCCTCGCACTTTTGATCTTGGGATGAGTGCTCGTAATATTTTAGTGCCGTTCAGGGGAGAGGACAGACGTTCCAATCCATTTTCTGTCATTAGTACTCGTGTCAGCACATTTTCTGCACTGGATTCTAGACTAGTGTTAGCTCCCCCGCTGATCCCTCACCCCTTTGTGGTTACCTGGGTTCCCCCTACGTCAGTCCCATTCTTGAAATACGGCATGGAACTCGTTACTCCCGCGGGGCGAGTTGAGTGGTTTTGTTGGGTCATTCTTCCCATAATGGCCGATCGTAATTGTTGTGGCCGCTCTAGGCCTAGTGATCATGACACCACTATCCCGGTAGGAAAGAACTCTCTGAATCAATTGGATAGTTTGGTAACTTCCCCAGTGATGTCTGAGTCACCCCCTCGTGAAGCTTTGGTGCTAGCCGACCCACTTGGGCTCAATCACTCCGCACTCACCGCACTGGAAGGAGAACCCCATCATGTAGCGGACTCGGAATTAGTGGACCTTTCCCCTGAACTGATGCCAATTGGCATCATAGAAGACAATGTATGTAGGGTCCTCACTTACCGCCGGATAATTATATTACTAGAGAGTTTTGCTTCGCTATTAAAAACTCATGCTGAGAGGGGCCCAAACCCCAATTTTTGTGACTTGAAATGCTTTTCACTTTTTCTAGTTCCACTGCATTTAGCTTCCCCCAAATTCCCCTCCACCAAATTCTCTACTGGGTTGAGAGGTGAGCAGGGTAGTCAGTTATTCACTCCATTGGTGGTCACTGGAGGTAAGATGTCTATTGATTCTGTTGCATTTTCTCTTTCTTTTTCTCATGCTTTGATCAAGGTCCCTGAGGCCTATTTTGTGTTTGGCAGGAAGCTTGGAGAGGCACACTTGCTAGGACCTGCACCAGGTTATGTGGACTCATCTGGGATGAGTCTTTTTGAGTGGGGGAGGATTGATGGGGACCATCCCTTCAGCCCCTCTCTTTCCCCTACCCATGTTGATGAAGACCCCTTCGCTGAGCTTCTCTTGGCAATGGATGAGGCTGTTGAAGACCCCTACCTCTATTCGGGTAGGGATATTGATGTTGTTGAAGACCCCTACCTCTGCTTGGGTGGGGATGATGTTGCTGCGATGACGACCGAGTTGGATACTATTACTGCGGCGAAGTACTTGGAGCCGCCACCTCCAGACGAGGACGAGTCACTACGCTATGTTGCTACGGATGGGCTTCCACCACTTGATCGGACGGGACGAGACGATGACGTGGAGCCCCCTTCACACTTGAAGGTGGATTCGGATGGCGTTGAAGACCCACCATAGATCTTCCCCGGAGCCCGTCTACTTATTTTTATCTGCGTTGTTTATCGTATTTACTTATGTTTTTATTTTGGGACTGTTTTATTTTGGCCTGCGTTTAGCCGGCCATTGCTGCGCTTATGTTGGTCTGCGTTTAGCCGTCCATTGTTGTGTTTATCTTTTGGGCTGCGTTTAGCAACCATATGCATGTAAGCCTATAAATAGGCTAAATTTCTTTCTAATTTCAGATTTTGACTAAATGAAAATTAAAATCCTTCCTTTGGAACCCTAGCTGCTATTCCGCCTCTCCTTCTTCCTCTCGTGGTCCCCGCCCCTAGGTGGATTCTTCTTGGCCGCCGGCCGCCCCCTCTCCCCCCTTCTTCTTCTCGTTTTCTCTCCTCAACTACTCCCTGTTTCTATTCTTTTTCTCTTGCGTCCAAGGTCGAGCCCTTCCTCATCTCTCCAAAGATTTCTCTCGGCCAACATCAAGCAGCAAGAAGACCCCCTATTTCGGCCAAGGCAAGGTGAGCCCAAGGGCTTGTTCGTGGTGGCGGAACTTGAAAGCGGACGTGCACGGGAACGAAGACTCTCCCTCCGGCGGCCACCCTCGTGGATAACTCTAGGATCTCTACATCTCGGATCTCTTATTCCGGGCGGGGTAAATCCTCCACTCTCCTTGTTGTGAGATTTCTTAAAGCTTAAGTGTGGTGGCTAGGATTTGTGACGGGTTTTTTTTCCAACGAACGAAATATTTCTCGCATTCGTTTTTCCATAGTGATTTGAAATAATCTAGGACCGTTTTTTATTCGCCGGGGAGCGGCGATCCCCTTTGTTTTCGTTGGGGAAGATCTTCCTATTTTCCGAAGTCTTGCTTTCGGAGGATCTTCTTTGGTACAACACAATCGCTTGCCCGGACGCAAACATTCGTCCTTTTAGCTTGACGGATCCCGGCTTATCGCCGACGATTCGATCTTGTCACGGAGTTGCTATCCGTACGTGTACGAAAATTAATAATAAGTTTAGTCGAGGGCTGCGTTTAAGTTGTGTTTGGGAAGAGCGGAGCGTTGATAGTTGTGGTTCGTAGTCGCGTGAGACCGACTCATTCCGGTGGCCTACATCAAAACCCCAATGATTTGTTAGGTGGACTGGAATTAGTATTAAATTTGCGCATTCCATTGATCTACGCGTGATGTGGCTCACAAGTGCTTTAGAACTCCTTTTGTTGCTTTTCAGATTCTGCATTAAACAAACATGTTATATATAACACGCTCTTCGACATTTTTAGTTTGCCAATTATAATTTCCAAAAAAAGATTGAGTACTAACAACATGATTCGGTGAGACGTATAAGAAGTTCTTAAATTTCCGGGGATGAATACTTTTTTGTACTGTGAGAAATACACTGTATGCGTCTATGTGGCTATCATTAAGCCACCCATTCCCTAATAAATCATCAATGTGTGATCGATACAAAGTAATATTTCCCGCTTCGATCACTATACTATTTCTGCACATAAATTGTTCCATAATCAGCAAACATATAGTATATATATAAGATGCAATTAGAAATTTTATATCTCAAATAATATCACCTGTTGGGGAATTGTTCCATAATATGATCGATTATTAGACGCTTTGATTTACTAAGGTTTTTCAGTCCAAGATATGTAACCTCAATGGCGGATGATGAAATTTTACTCTTTGATTTTCTATCTTTACGCCCTTTAATATTCTTTATCAAGCTCGTAGTATTATCTCCCTTCTGGTTAAATGAAGGAAGCCCACAAACCACAAGAGCATTTGTAATGTCATCATCTACCTGCTTACCTTCTATAACTTTTTCTGCTGATTTAGGTGAAGAGTGATGGGAGGTTGCCTGCATAGAATTCTGTGTAATCTCGGGTGCTTCAAATGCCGGTGAAGCTGGATAGTTATTAGCTTTGTGAATGTGTGTGCTCAAATCATCAATCCTTTCGTTGATATGGGCACGTAAGTCACGGAGTTCTTGCATCACCATATCGTGGCGCATTTTCGAGTTTCTCACTATTTCTGAGGTCATTTTCATCACAATGTCTTCTATTTTTTTTGTTGATCTAAATACTTCATTTTTCTCCGGGTCCTTCTCTCGCTCTATACTATTTGTTATTTTTTGTGTGTTTCTTCTACTTTAGACATAAACTCGGCTAGTTTTCTCTTCACATACCTCTTCGTATCTTCCTCTGTTTTCACTGAATCTTCCTCTTCCTCCTCCGACTCTTCACTTTTCTCATTGGAATCTTCAAAATCAGTATCCTCTTTTGGTACATCTCCTAATAGGAGCTCCTCGGATGGTAATATATTCTCAAAACCCTCTTTCACCTATTTAATACTTCTAACAATATCATTAACTTGCTTTCAAAAGCCTTTTTTGAAGTACAAATTTAAAATTTCTATTGTACAACCCTTATTCTCCGAGGGTAGGACCCACTCAAGGCCACGTAGGCAGGTCAAAGTCAAAGAGGCAAGACAAATCAGCCAGCAGGAGCAAAAGAAGGTTGGCGAGTATTGGCTAAATACTCGCCAGAAGGGCGACTATGGTCGAAGATACGTACCGAGTATCCCGTATGTCGCCCAAAGTGTCCGGCAACCACAGAAGACCTGAGCGAACAGCAGCAGATACTCGCCAGATGGGCGACTATGGTCGAAGATGCTCGTCGAGTATCCCATATGTCGCCAGGTCAGGGCTGGGCTATAAACCCCCCCCCCCCCCTACCCCTTGGTTGCCTATAAATAGGACCCCCGGGGGTACTTGGATTGGCACCTGTGCTTGAGCTTCTGGAACCCCATTTCCGAATTCTTGAGCCCGTCACCCCTGCTTGCTAGCCAAGTCGGTGCCTTCCTCGTACCTTGCTCGGCCATTCTTTGGTCTTGGAGGGGAAGTCTCTTCGGAGCTTCTGGGTACGTGGTGGGACCTCCCTGCCGCAGCACCTGGGGTCCTGTTTGTTGCTCTTCTAGCTTCTTCGTCGTTGCCAGCCAAGCCATCTCGTCGGGCTGCTGGGCGAGTAGCCTCCGGCTGCATCGGTCCGAATCTTGAGGTCAGGATTTTCCTGGCGTCAACACTTTGGTGCGGTGAGCGTGGACCGTAGTCGTTGGAAGAAAGTTCGGCAAGAAGGCGAGATGGTCGTAGGTGGCGACCATGAAGGGGTAGTCGGCAACTCGGCCGCGAGTGGCGAGTTCGTGACGCTAGCGGTTCTGGAAGCCTTCGCGCAGCGTATGGAGGGAGCCTTCGCGCAGCGCATGGAGGGGATCATGCAAACAGCGCTTCAGCCGCGCGCCGAGGTCACTGCGACCTCGCCGCATCGCCCAGTTCCATCCGAGGGAGGGAGTCCCCCCCGGCGAGCAGGAAAAGAGCACGTGGAAGATGAAACCGAGCGACCAAGGAGGTCGCAATTCTACCAGCCAACCTCGCAAGGTATTCGCTTCCGCGAGCCGTGCGAGCAGGGGAGATACCCGGATACTCGCCCATATGGCGAGTATGGAGGTGATACTCGCCAGGTTGAGGATCGTCGCCGGGCAGGAGGGAGGAGCCCCTTCTGCGAGGAGATTCTCGCCGCGCCAGTACCAGAGGGGTTCAGGGACCCTGCCTTGAACTACTATTCAGGGAAGGAGGACCCCGTCAGGCACATCCAATGGTTCGAGGATATAGTCTCTATCCGAACCATGTCGGACGCCTTCAAGTGCAGGTTGTTTGCCATTACCTTCCGCGCAAAGGCCTGGGACTGGTTCCATCAGTTGCCCGCAGGCTCAATCTACTGCTTCGAAGACCTGTGTCATGGGCTGACGACCCGGTTCGACACGGCACGGAAGCTAAAGAAGGAGGCCACGGCCCTGTTCTACCTCGTGCAAGGGCCGGATGAGGCATTGGGCCCTTACATCGAGCGCTTCCAGGAGGAGGTTCTGCAAATCCAGGAGGTGGATAGCAACATCCTGTTGCTGGCCCTGACATTTGGCATCAGTCAAGGCCTCTTCAAGTTGGAACTCAGTGAGAACCCCCCCTACTCCTACGACAACCTCATTCAGAGGGCCAATAAATTTGTCCGGGGAGAAGCCTCCAACCCCGACTTCTTGGCAAGGTTGGCGCGGGTGACCAGAGGCGATCGTGGAGAGAGGGATGAGATCCCTGGAAAAAGGAAGAGGGAGGAGCCCCGAAGGGAGGAAAGGAAGTGGCCAGAGCGACAAGAGGAGAAGAAGAAGGAGGAGCTCAGAAAGAAAGAAACCGGGAGGATCGCGGAGAGAAGACCCATCGAGTCCCCTGAGCGTCAGGAGGAGGGAAGACGCTACCAGGTCCCCGTCAATCGGCCACCTTGGAGGCCGGCTGGACGGCACCAGCGTCAGGACCCAAGGGGGAGATCCCCGGAGAGAAGGCCCTTTCGCCAACCAGAGAGGCATCAGGAAAGGAGGAGGGATGAAGCAATGGCGGTAGCCGGGCGAGGCCGCCGTCAAGGAAGGAAGAAGCCGAAGCCTAGGAGGCGTCAAGCAGAAGAAGTTCCTCTCTACTGCGACTTCCACCAGGTGGGGGGACATGCCATGGCTGCCTGCCCAGACTTTTGGGAAGCCCGGAGAAGGTTGGCAGCAGGAGAAGCTGGAGGAGAGCAGAGGAGGATGGAGGCCCCTGCCGAGCCACAGGCAGGGCAGGCTGCAGTCGTTCGCAGGAGGAACGAGGATCGGATCGACCAGGGAGGTCGGGGAGACCTGGGCCAGGGAGGTCGAGTTGGAGTAATCCATGGGGGAGCAGGGCTGGAAGCTTCCCGCAAGGGAAGCCTCCATCAGATCTACCGCAGGAGTGTCGCCTCGACCTCACAAGCACCGCCCCCGATGGAGGAGATTACCTTTTCCGAGGAGGACATGCTAGGGAATGATAATCCCTTCCATGATGCCCTCGTGATTCAAGCCGCAGTGGAGGACTTCACCGTCGATCGTATTCTGATCGATAACGGTAGCTCTGTAAACGTCATCTTCAAGGGGACGTTTGACGGACTGGGAGTCGAAGCTGCCAGGGTTCGGGCACCTGATGGTCCCCTCTTCGGCTTCTCCGGAGAGAAGAAGGAAGTGGAAGGAGGAGCTGACCTCCTTGTAACGCTCGGTGGCACCTCCATCAGCTGTCGATTCATCATCGTCGACGCCCCAAGCTGTTACAGAGCCATCTTTGGGAGGCCGCTTCTCAACGCCTTCAAAGCCGTCCCATCCTCCTACCATCAGTGCTTGAAGTACTGTAAGGGAGACGTCCAGGTGAGGATCAGGAGCGATCCAAGAGCCGCGAGGGAGTGCTATCTTAGCGCCGTCAGTACCATCAGCTGGATGGCTGACGCGGAAGAGTGCTGGAGAGCCCGGCCAGGCTGGAAGTGGCTGAAGAGGTCGAGGAGATCGAGGTACTCTCCGCAGTAGGAGTGCCGGGGCTGCTAAAGATTGGCGGGTCGCTGAAGACCGAAGAGAAGATCGAGATGGCGGCGTGTCTGCAGAAGAACGTCGACATCTTTGCTTGGAGTGCAGCCGAGATGCCAGGAGTCGACCCTGAGGTGGCGTGTCATCGCCTCAACCTGGATCCCGCTGTCCAGCCCGTCCGCCAGAAGAAAAGGAAGACCGCCACCATCCTCGCCAAGCCAATTAGGGAGGAGGTTAAAAAACTGCTCGATGCAGGGTTTGTGTCAGAGATCCAGTATCCAGGCTGGGTCTCCAATGTTGTAATGGTGGCAAAGGCGGGGGGAAGCTGGAGAATGTGTGTGGATTTTTCCTTAATGAATAAAAGCTGCCCGAAGGATTGTTATCCCTTGCCTCGAATCGACGCGCTGGTTGATTCGGCCGTCGGTTTTTCTGTGATGAGTTTCCTTGATGCGTTTTCAGGATATCACCAGATCCGGATGCATCCCCCCGATTGCCGCGATGTCTCCTTCATCACCGATGATGGCTGCTACAGCTTCAAGATGATGCCCTTCGGTTTGAAGAATGCAGGAGCTACCTATCAACGGATGATGGACCATGTTTTCAAAGAGCAAAAGGGGAGGAACCTGGAAGTGTATGTGGACGATCTCTTGATCAAAAGCAAGAGTGTCCAGGAACACATAGCCGATCTGGTAGAGACCTTCGCGACGCTAAGAAGATTCAAAATGAGGCTCAATCCGACGAAGTGTGTCTTCGGAGCAGGCAGGGGAAAGTTCCTGGGACATCTCCTTACCTCGGAGGGAGTAGAGCCTAACCCCGACAAGGTTAAGGCGATCCTGGAGATGTCATCCCCAAAGACGATGAAGGAAGTCCAAAGGTTGACAGGAAGGCTGGCGGGTCTTAGCCGCTTCCTCTCTAAAGCCGGAGAGAAATGCTCTCCATTCTTCAAGACGCTCCGCAAAACAGAAAGCTTCGAGTGGTCCGAAGGATGTGAGATGACGTTCGGAAAGCTGAAGGAGCAGTTGACTTAGACACCTCTCCTCCAGAGCCCGAAGGAAGGCGAAGACCTGCTCGTCTACCTGGGAGTAGGAGCAGAGGCGGTGAGCTCCGTTTTGGTCCAAGAAGAGGGGAAGAGGCAGCTACCTGTCTACTACGTCAGCCGGGTGCTAAAAAAGGCGGAGCTGAAGTACCCAATCCTGGAGAAGCTTGCCTTCGCCTTGGTGGTGTCGGCACGAAAGCTCCGGCCTTATTTTCAGGCTCACTCCATCAGAGTGGTGACTGATCATCCTCTCCGCGGTGTCTTAGAGGGAGTGGAGCATTCAGGGAGGTTGGCGAAGTGGTCGGTAGAACTCAGCGAGTTCGACATTTCCTTCTCTCCTCGAGTAGCGATCAAGGCCCAGGCAGTAGCAGACTTCTTGGCTGACTTCTCGGTGGAAGCAGAGCCAGGAGAAGAGGTGCTCAATCCCATTCCTTGGAAGTTGTTTGTTGATGGAGCTTCGGGCAAAAGCTCTGTGGGGGTGGGCATCGTGCTCGTCAGCCCACAGGGAACAAGGATCGAGCAAGTCGTCGAGATCCTCTTCCCCGTCACAAACAACCAGGCAGAATATGAGGCCATAGTGGCAGGCTTACGCCTTGCCAAGGAGCTGGGGATCCGTGATGTCCGGGCTTTCACGGACTCAATGGTGGTCGCGTCGCAGATTCGAGGCGAGATCGAGGTGCGCGACACCATCCTGCAGAAGTACCTGGTAAAAGTAAAAGGACTGATTGGAGGCTTCCAGTCTTTCTTCGTCGAACATGTGCCAAGAGAGGAGAACTCGGCAGCAGATCGCCTCGCCAAGTACGGGCCAAGGGCTGGAGGAACTATCACAGAGCTTTTCCACTCATCCATTGAAGAGGGAGAGATAATGGAGATCGAGCAACGCCCCTCGTGGATGGATCCCTTTGTAACCTTCCTGACCAGCGGCCAGCTTCCGGCAAACGGAGGGGATCAGCGAGGATTTCGGTACAAAGCGGCATTCTACCTCCTGCAAGATGGGGAGCTGTACCGCAAGACCCTCTCGGGCCCCCTGGCCAGATGTGTTTCCGAAGACCAAGTACCCCGAGTGTTGGAAGAGATCCACTCGGGAGAGTGTGGAAGTCATTCTGGGACTCGCACTTTGGAGCAGAGGATATTGCGGCATGGTTACTTCTGGCCTACTATCCGAAGGGATGCTGAGATCTTCTCGAAGAAGTGCCAGAAGTGCCAGCTCTTCGCCCCCCTTCAGTTACAGCCGGCCCAGCAGCTCCGATCGATCATCTCCCCATGGTCGTTCGCCATCTGGGGGATGGACTTGATCGGCCCTTTCCCTCAAGCCAGTGGACAACGAAAGTTCATTCTCGTCATGATCGACTACTTCTCCAAGTGGATCGAGGCCAAAGCCCTGGCCAAGACCACCTCTCAAGTCGTGAAGAACTTCATTTGGGGAGAGATCGTCTGCAGATTCGGGATCCCTCTCGCCATCATCACCGACAATGGACCCCAGTTCGCCAGCTTAGAACTGGAAGACTTTTGTAGGCAGCTAGGAACCGACCTTCGGTTCGCCTCCGTGCATCACCCAAGGAGCAATGGCCAAGTGGAGGCCGCCAACAAACTGATCATCAACCTACTGAAGAAGAAGGTGGAGAACCTAAGAGGTAACTGGGCGGACCAGCTCCCCTCGGTCCTGTGGGCTCTGAGGACCACTCCCAGCTCAGCCACAGGGGAAACGCCATTCAAACTCTCTCACGGGTCGGAAGCTCTCATTCCAGTAGAGTTCGAAGTCAGAAGCCCACGGGTGATAGCTGCGGAGGACGGAAGCGAAGAATGGCGACTAGAGAATGAAGAGGTTCAAAAGTTATCTCTCGACTACATCGAGGAACTCCGAGATTTAGCTTCAGCCAGGCAAGAGGAGATCAAGTGCCGGATGGCAAAACATTTTGACAAAAATGTTCGCCTCAAACAATTCCAAGCAGGTGATCTGGTCCTGAAAAAGGTGGACGCAGCAGGAAGGTCTGCGGCCGTCGGGAAGCTCAACCCGAACTGGGAAGGACCTTTCATCGTCCAGGAAGCACTCCTAACAGGAGGATACCACTTGCAGAACCAGGAAGGCGAGCTGCTAGGGAGCACCTGGAGCGGCGATGACCTGAAAGGGTTTTATACCTGAGAGGGAACATGTATACCCCATCCTTGTAAATTCATTTCTTTGAATAAAATCTACACCTCCCTGAAACATGGGAGAAGGCAGCTTCTTTCGCATCAACAAAGTTTTCATAATGAAGAAGTCAGGTGAAGTCAATCTCCACGCTAGGTTGGAAAATGAGCCTCCGACTTAACCCTCGTAAAAACTCAGAACGGATGATGGGACAGTGCCTCGGGTGTGCGTTCCCCTAAGTCCAAGCCTCTGCAATGACGACCGAGATCAGCTCCCCCCTTGCATGTTGGTCGCGGTTCCCACCGACTGCATTTCTCATCCGACTGTAGAGATTACCGGGAAGAAGTCTGGACGCCGACCTTCCGATTCGGCGAATGAATGATCGATTTCACTAGCTCAGGGGACCCTTGAAAAAAAAAAGGGGCGTCGTGTACCCTTGAAAGCTGAAAAGCTCGCAGCAAAGCATTTCCTTTTCTAAATTACTGTGTTAGATCATATGAGTTGTTATGCCTAAAGTGTGCTTAACTCCCTGCTAAACTCGTTGAGCAACAGGAAGCAGGTCCGATCCACATCCAGCATCCAAGTAGGAGGGAGGCCTCGGGATGGTGTGTCCCCTCGGATCTCCCCGACTGCCACTCCCTGCTTGACGTCGTCCTACATCGACATTCGCCGCCCCAGGTTGGAAGACGGGCCTCCGACTTGACCCTTGTAAAAACTCAGAGCGGATGATGGGACAGTGCCTCGGGTGTGCGTTCCCTTAAGACCAAGCCTCTGCAATGACGGTCGAGATCAGCTCCCCCCTTGCATGTTGGCCGCGGTTCCCACCGACTGCATTTCTCGTCCAGCTGTAGAAACTACTAGGGTAAAGTCTGGAGGCCGATACTCCAACTTGAGACGAGGAGGAGACCAACTCGACCGACCAAAAGACAAAGGCATCCAAGCATCCAAGTGATAGGATGAAGGCTCCTGGGTGTTGTGCCCCTGTGGGATCCACCCGGCGGCCTTTCCTTCCTTGACATCGGCCTTTGAAGGTAGCAAGCATCCAAGTTATAGGATGAAGGCCCTGGGAGTTGTGTCCCCGTGGGACCTGCCCGGCTACCATTCCTTACTTGGCGTCATTCTCCGTCGACATCAGGTTTTAGAGTAGGAGGGAGGTCTCGGGACGATATTCCCCCAGGGCTCCCCGACTGCTAAACCTTACTCCTTCCTTCCCTTGAAGAGCTCCTTAGATTCTTGCGTAAAAACCTAATAACACTCGTCACTAGGTACAGATCAAGGCCTCAAGCTGAAGTCTGCAGGTGCGAGTATGATGGTGTGAGTATCCATACTCGCCGAAATCCTAGGAGCCTAGCGAGCACTCAACCTCGCCTCGAACCTAGGAGCCTAAGGCAACATATAAGCAAGGAAGTAAAAGCACAGAAGGATGGAATAGGCGAGTAAGAAACTTGTCAAAATTCCTTTTCATTTTTACAAAAAATCTGTACATGCTGCAGGTGGACAAAAAGGTCGCCGGGCGAGCAAAAAAGGAGCCCGGGCGACTAGGCGACATCCACGCCATCAAATATCTACGGCTGACTCGTCGCCATCGTCGCCATCATCGCCGTCATCATCATCGTCATCATCATCATCATCAACCTCATCATCGTCGTCCTCGGCATCGCTAAGTCGCGGCGATGATGCTCGCAGGGGGGAGGTGGACTCCTCGGCGAGTATGGCCGGGATAAGGTCTCCCACCGTCAATCCCATAGCCTCCGGCTTCAAGAGATCATCTGCCTTCAGCTGATTTAGGATGACCTCTCCTGTTGCTCGCGCGATCTCCCGGCGAATATGGGGCATGTCGTCGCCATGCATCCTGACCTGCTTGACGAACCGGTGAGGGCCCGACCCCGCCGGCTGTTGCTCGGCAGGCCGAGTTTCTAGCTCGGCGATGCGGATTTGGGCGGCCTCCAAGACCGAGCGAGTATCCTCCAGCTCCTTCTCGGCCTGGGATAGTCTCTTCGCCGATTCCAGCTCGGCAGCCTATAGAAGACAAAAAGAAAGAAGGTAAAGCTTGACATCGTATGAAGAGGCGAGTATTCCAGAAAGCGCGAAAAGTCGCAAAGACGAAGTACCTCGAACCCCTTGATCCTCTCCGCCATGGCGATCATTTTCGGCCCCTACACCCTGATCGCCTCCTCGTACATCAGCAGCCGCTTCGCTGTTGAATGTGCGAGCTCGGCAGTTCGCAAGATTGAGCGCGAGGTTTGATGAGCGAGATGCTCGGCAGAGGCCTCCTGCAGTAGCTCGGCGTCAGTACGACTGTAGATCGCATGAAGCACATCGAAGGCCTCCCCCTTGTCCTCCCAGTCCTCGGACCAAACGGGGAGGTTCGAGCTCAGAGTCACCTCGTGAGCGCGATCAGACCAGGTCACCAATGGGCGACCAAAGTCGTCCTCGCCACGGGTGCCCTCGTTGAAGAAAGGATGGTTGCTCGGCTCGCCAGCCTCCGAGGGATCCGCCTTCTTGCCCAGATCCCTGTGGGCGACCTCCTTCTTCTGTCTCTTGGGCTCAGAGGCCCTAGCCTTGCCCGTTCGCTTCTTCGAGGTCCCGGCCCCACCACCGGCGGCATCCAGATCGTCGCCTCCTGGCGACAAGTCGATTGGGGAGGAGTCCCCAACCTCGCGCGCCGAGGTTCTCGCACCCCCTTGGGCGACAGCGGTCGCCTTCGCCGCGAGAGGAAGAGCATCACGCGGAAGAGCCTGCACGCCTGTAAGAAGATCGAAGATTAGTCGCCAGAACGAAGCCCTAGGGCGAGTATGTCTGATGTTCGCGCGAAAGATACCTTCCCCAGGGCGAACTTCCGTGAGCTCGTCTACTCGCCTCCTCCAAAGTATCACGTCGAAGCGACGATTCCTGAAGCAGGCGAGCAGCTTCATCTGTTCCTCGGTGAGCCAGGGAACCGTGAAGACATTCTCTGAAGGTTGAATGGGCGAGCTAGAGATGCCCGCGAAGTCGCCCTCAATGGCGACTATCCGCTCGAC
Organism: Dactylorhiza incarnata; assembly: GCA_033032865.1. Taxonomy (NCBI): domain Eukaryota; kingdom Viridiplantae; phylum Streptophyta; class Magnoliopsida; order Asparagales; family Orchidaceae; genus Dactylorhiza; species Dactylorhiza incarnata. The sequence goes on from JAWHQI010000085.1 coordinate 7,279,118, forward strand.
CCAGCGATGGTTCTTATTTAAAGTCCCCGCCAGTGTACAGACGTGACTGCACAAGAAGATGACGCCCTCGCCGGTCGCCATGATGGTGAATATTCGCCTAAAGACCGAAAGGTCGAAGACGATGTTCTGCTCCCGAAGGTAGCACAGGAACCCCATGATCATCGCCACTCCGTTGGGATTGATCTGGGCGGGCACTATCCCATAGAACACGAGTATCTTCCGAAACTCGGGCCATATGGGAAGTCGCAGGTCGACCTCGAAGTGTCGGATTGGGAAGATCATCGCCATCTGCGAGGAGGTGTTTAGTCGCTCAGACGGGCGAGGAAGCCTGGCGACATATCCTGGAGTCGCGAACTTGGAGTTGAACTCGTCCAAGTCTTTCTGATTCGTGATCGGCTTCTTGAACGAGCTCTCATCGAAGTTCTTCGCATGGTTAGCTCGCCTGATGGCCGCCTCGTCGGTCATCTTGGGAAGACAGGGAAGAGAGCGAGTATCGTAGAAGGGCGAGGATTAGGGAACCTGGAAGATGCTCGCTCAAGGAAGCTAGAGATCGCTAAAGGCGTATTTAAGACTCACCCACCCCCCCTATTTATAGTAGTCGGTTAGTCTGGCTTGTCGAACACGACGCCGCGAGCACGGCTAGGGGTGGCGAGTATCTAAGAAAAGTCGCCCGAAGTTCAGAGCGCGCCAACCGCCGACCTTCACCTAGCTAATACCTACATCACAGAAACATGAAGAAGCTCGCCAAAATATAGGCGACATTCAAACAGATACTCGGCAAAAAGGAGATAGAAGAAAAAGCAAAACAAAAGAAGATCAAGTAAAACAAAGACAAGATTGAAGGGCGAGTATTCGATTACTCGGCAAATCAACACTGCTTCAAATAAATCGTTCACAAGATTCAAATAATGCTCGCGAGGAGCTACAAAGCTACATGGAAGATAAAGATGAAGAAGAGCAGCAGCTAGGGTTGCGCCTGGATGTTCGCCTGGGGATCCTGGATCTGAGGTTGTCGCCCGACCCATCCCAAGCCGCGAGCTCGCCTGAAGTGCTCAGAGGCCACAGACATCGCGTCCTCGCCTTGTCGCAGCTGGTCTTCGATCCTCGCCAGCCTCCCCACCGAGCCCATGCTCGCGCGCATCCCGACCAGCTCGTCATGATGCAGCTGCTGCCGATGCTCGATCCTCGCCACCCTGCGCTCCAAGTCGCTGACAGACTGGAGGCGAGCTTCAGTACCCGACAGGCGAGTATCAAACTCCTCCAGCCGGGATACTCGCACCTCCAAGTCAGTTAGGCGGCGATGAGGGTCACTAGCCGCCAAGCGCTCAACCCGCGACTCCACCTCAGTTAGGCGGCGATGAGGTTCGCAGATCGATAGCCGCTCTATCCGGGATTCCAAGTCCAAGATAGCGCGAGTAGCCTTTTCCTGGTACTCGCGAGGTGGGAGCCCAACGGCATCAATCAGAGCTCCCACCGGAGTATGCGCGCGACCTGCGAAAGAAGGCAAAAAGGGCCAGAACTTCAGCAGAATTCAGAAAACAGTGGCGACTATCCGAAGGCAGCGATCAAATACCTGGCCGAGGACTACGCGATCGTCGGCGAGGAGGGCTGCGAGATCGTCGGCGAGGAGAAGACCTTCCTCGGTGTGGGGAGGGAGAGTGATAGACGCCATCTCGACGAGTAGAGTGGTTGCCGGAATGATCCCGGTTGGAGGGCAGGTCCCCTCGACCGCGACCATCTCCTGGTCGCCCTCCACCCCTTGGAGCGAAGAAGGCCGAAGACCCTCCAGTCCCGCCCCTGCGCGAGGACTCCCCCTGGTGGGAAGAGGGAGCAGTTGTGGTAGAAGGACGTTGATCGCCTGGAGGATTCACTGGCGGCGGGAGTCCAGGAGGAGGAGGCGGCAGCGCGATCACAGGCCGCTGTGTGTTGCTCGCCGGCTCTGGTCGCGAGTTAGGTGGAGGAGGAGGCGGAGGAGGAGCGATGTTCCCCAGAGGAGCCCCATGCTCGCTCATCGGCCTCTTCTCCACAGAGGAGCTGTGGAGAATCCTTACCGCGCGACCACTCCGAGACCCACCCTCAGGCGAGATCATCGGGGATGATCGCAGTGGTATTGCAGCCAAAGGCTCCTCCCGAGCCTCACTATTCGGCGGATCTACAGATAGTAACAAAGACGTCAGAATGTCGCCGGAAGACAGCATAGATCAAAAAAGGGCGAGCAAGGAGCTCACCTCGGGCAGGAGGAGGGTCCGGTTGGGTTTGAGTTTGGGTTTCATCCCTACTCGCCTCCGGGGCGACCTCTGCCGAGAAAGGAGCAGGGGGGAGAGTAGGCGAGAGCCCTTCGAGGCCCAAATCCTCCAGCAGCTGCTGACGCTGCTCACTCAGCGGATCGGCGACGTTCACCTTAGTCGCCTCCTTTTCTCTCTCTCTCTTCTTCTTCTTCGCCGCCCTCTTCCTCTTCTTGTTCGCGAGGAAGGCGTCTACCTCGGCGTCCAGACGAGGAGGAGGAAGGGGCACGCCGATCAGATTCGCAAGGTCGGCCTTGGCCTTTTTTGCAGCCTCAGCAAAAGCTAGCGACATTGTGAGCGAGTACAGAAAGGTGGTTCCATCAGAGACCCCCCCCCCCCTCCTTTATATAGAGTCCGGGCGTCGGACAGTCAAGATCCGAGTATCTCCCTATACTCGCCAAGGCAGAAGCTCGTCGAATAACGGTTGGATGTTTCTTTCCGAGCAACTCCGTTACTCGCAAAGAGCGGGGATTGTGTACAACCCTTATTCTCCGAGGGTAGGACCCACTCAAGGCCACGTAGGCAGGTCAAAGTCAAAGAGGCAAGACAAATCAGCCAGCAGGAGCAAAAGAAGGTTGGCGAGTATTGGCTAAATACTCGCCAGAAGGGCGACTATGGTCGAAGATACGTACCGAGTATCCCGTATGTCGCCCAAAGTGTCCGGCAACCACAGAAGACCTGAGCGAACAGCAGCAGATACTCGCCAGATGGGCGACTATGGTCGAAGATGCTCGCCGAGTATCCCATATGTCGCCAGGTCAGGGCTGGGCTATAAAAACCCCCCTACCCCAAGGTTGCCTATAAATAGGACCCCCGGGGGTACTTGGATTGACACCTGTGCTTGAGCTTCTGGAACCCCATTTCCGAATTCTTGAGTCCGTCACCCCTGCTTGCTAGCCAAGTCGGTGCCTTCCTCGTACCTTGCTCGGCCATTCTTTGGTCTTGGAGGGGAAGTCTCTTCGGAGCTTCTGGGTACGTGGTGGGACCTCCCTGCCGCAGCACCTGGGGTCCTGTTTGTTGCTCTTCTAGCTTCTTCGTCGTTGCCAGCCAAGCCATCTCGTCGGGCTGCTGGGCGAGTAGCCTCCGGCTGCATCGGTCCGAATCTTGAGGTCAGGATTTTCCTGGCGTCAACATCTATGAAGAAGATGCATGATATAAAAACATACATGTCCGCGACATCTTAATTTTGAATTGATCTCTGAACAAAATTTATTAGAAAAGCTGAACTTAGGAGACCATCGACATAGCCTTGGCCTAACCAAGTCGTCATCAACTGTTAAAAAAGGTGGGAACTCATAAAACCAAACCTGCAATGAAGAAATTTCAACATTATAAACATATATTACAATAAAAAAGAAGATGTATGATCAAATGTATTGCTCACCACTAAGAGAATCGAGCATCCTTCTATGTACCCCCAACTCTCATTTGATTTTCTTTTCGAGACCACTTTACTTAACTCACGTATTTGCGATTGGAGAAAACAGTGGATCGCTTCGGGCCAATTGTATTTTTTGAAGTCCTCCAATCCTCCAAACATTTGTAAACACTTTGGAATTTTTAGAACCTTTATTGGAAAAAAAAGTTTACACAATACATATTTGACTAGGGCTGCAACCTTTTGCCCCTCTAACTCTAAACCACAATCTCCCTCCGAAAGCCGCAACATTTCTGCCAACAAATCCTTTTGCTCGTACATAGCAAGATGGGTTCTGTTAAATATGAATTTCAACCCTTTGTTGGGTAACCCCAACATTAATGTCACCTCATTTACGGTAATTTTTTTATAAACTTTTCACAGATGGAAAGCGTCCTTCTTCTTGGAGTATGCCCGAATCAAAGTTACAACTAAAGGAATATTCTGGTTTAAATTAGAAATAGAGAAGAGTCGCAGAATACCAGCTTCTTCTAAATCAAACCGTGTTTGTTCGTTCAAGGACCTGATAAGGGGTATCGCTTTTTCCTTGAACGAAGACACAGCACACCGACATTGTAAAGTCGTAGACAGCGTCATCTGTTATATCATTCAAAACACAGGTACAATCTAAACTGGTTAAAGGTTTGTATCACAATACAAATATATCAGTTCAACGATCGTATTACAATTGTAATACAGTAATGTTTGGAGTTCAACAAAGACTTAAAAAATACAGAGTTATATAAGCATGAATAAGACAGGGTCAGGGTCATCTGCCATATCATTGAAAAAACAGGTACAATCTCAACAAGTTAAAGGTCTGTATCACAATTCAAATATATCAGTTAAACGATCGTATTACAATTGTAATACAGTAATGTTTGGAGTTCAACAGAGACTTAAATAATACAGAGTTATATAAGCACGAATAAGACCGTATTACATGTATTATACCTTTGAACACTACTCTAAAAAACAGTAAATATATCAGTTAAAGGTCTGTATCACAATTCAAATATATAAGCAACTAATCAAATATATCAGTTAAACGATCGTATTACAATTGTAATACAGTAATGTTTGGAGTTCAACAGAGACTTAAATAATACAGAGTTATATAAACACGAATAAGACCGTATTACATGTATTATACCTTTGAACACTACTCTAAAAAAACAGTAAATAGAAGCACATAAAATCTGTAAGCAACTACAAACAAAAAATTACAGCATGCTCAAATAAAACGCCAGTATTGCTATTATAATACGGTAGTGATCAGGAATCAACACCGAAAATACATTAATGCGGAGAGGTATAAGCAATAGAGATAGGAAAACTAATGTAAACCTTATCTCAAACTAAGCCAAAACAATAAAATGCCAAAATACTCACAAAATAAGCCCATATTACAATAGTAATACGGTACTGAATCGGGTTCAACAAATAAAAAACTATAATACAGACATGTAGATGCAATGCTTATAGAGATCGACATACAAAACTAAAGCTTATCGCAAATAATGATAAAACAACACTACGACAGTATCAGCGTTGATTTAGGGTTAAATGTTTGAAAAACCTTAGTAATACTGCGGTATTAACGTTGTATTTGGAGTTCAAAACATATACATTGAATTAAATATGTAAAAATCGTATAAGAACACACAAAACACCTCAACATAATTGATTCAGAGCTATTTTCATCGATTCTTCGTCCAATGTATAAACATTACCTTCAAAAACACAGTGTTCCTCGATTTTTACTCCACGACGACAGCCAATGTCCAATGTATGCGGCTCGTTATCGTCGATGACCAACCACACTTGATTTTTGAACAAATCTCGTCGATTACAGAAGCGGAGCAAACGTTTTCAAGCAAAAACGGCGTCGATTCTAGCCGGTGACCTAGCTTTTCGCCGCTCTCCCTACTGTGTTTTCTATTCTCGATTTCACGATAAAAGAAGGGCCCACTGCGATAAAAAGGCTTATATATACGCACCTAGGATATGTACGATACGTACCGAAAACAGACACTTTTCCACTAAGGCGGGACATCTCAGAGACATCTCGCCAGTGACATCTCGGCTGGCTTATTGTTGTCCCCGAAATATTCCCGAGATATCACTGACGAGATGTTCCTGAGATGTCTCTGAGGTACCAAAGAAATCGCAGAAATTTGTGGGACCCATGATGCACAAATTTACTGTGCACCGCGGACCCCACAAATTTTTGGCTTTTAGTGCATCTCATTGATGGGGACCTTGTTCTAGGTCCGATGGACAGACCTAATTATTTCTCCTCAGCTATACTGGTTTGAGATTAGAATTGAGATTAGACCAAACTGGTTTGACTCTATCAAGGAAAACGTTGACCAAGTCTTTAAAATTCTATTACTTAATATAATAGTAATAATAAATAAATAAATAAATATATATATATATAATATGAAAAAGAAGCAACTTATTAGTCGTCTCTCACGAGTCTCACCGCCGGAAACATCATAAAACCGCCTAGAGGAAAAGCCCGGCCGTTGACCTAGTTAGCAGTAAATCGAAGCTTCGTTCTCATCGCGCGCCCCCGCCCCACTCTCTATATTACATCGTCCTCCTTGCAATTGGTTGCCTATATTAATCGATCTGCGCTCGGGGTTGGAGAGGGAGAGAGAGAGAGGTGAAGAGATGGCGAAACTGTACGTAGAGACGACGCCGCCGCCGGATTTGAACAAGAATACGGAGTGGTTCATGTATCCGGGAGTGTGGTCGACCTACATACTCATCCTATTCTTCTTGTGGCTCATCGTACTTTCCGTCTTCGGATGCACAGCAGGCACTGCCTGGACCATCGTTAATCTCATACACTTTGCGGTGTGTTTCTATCGATCTCCAGTTTTTATTGTTTTTAGGGTTTGTATTTCTGCTGGAATTGGTACTCAGCGGATGCTCCTGCGTGCATCTTATTCCTTGTGAAATCGTTGATTGATTGTTGTGTATCTAGGTGCCTTTAGCTCTGGAGTTTGTTTGATTTGGCCCGGCTGATGATTGAATTTGGGAATTTATTCTCAGCGATAGAAATTTTTTTGGCTCACCAATATCTGAACTTTGATTACTTAATGGATTTGATCAAACTTTTTAAGGGATTTGAAAAAGTGTTCTTAACTTGTCACACCATTGCTAAGCTTGTTGGTGTCACATGATTAGACCATTAGGCCCACGGGTTTGGCTCATCAATATCTTCCAATTTCATCATCAATAGTTACCTCGCTAGATACAAAAAGTTAACTAATTGCTCCCCCTCAGTACCACTATTGTAGATGACACCTTACATATTTGTCGTTATGTCATTTTAGGGAGAAGAATGTCATAACACCGCCATATATGAGGAAAACATTATTTATGGTAGGCGTGTCGATAGATATGGATATTTTCCAATATATCACCGATATGTCATGATATTTTTCCATACATCGCATGTGTCGGGATATTTGCAACTATAACATAGTTAGTTTTTGATATATCACAAGGAAAAATGTTATTTTAATAATTAGGAGGTTGATCAAGTAGATTGAAACTTGAAAAGACAACAACAACAACACTCAAGCCTTTATCCCACTATAGTGAGGTCGATCTTAAATAATCCGTATTCATAAGGGTGACTAAATTTTATGCTGGCCGTCTACCTAACACAACCCTCATCATTTTTCATCTGAGCTTGAGACCGACATAGGCTGGTTTGAAAGTTGAAAAGAATTGGATTAAAAATATGTAATTACCTTAAGAATCTTTTTTAATTAATGTTTTTAGATTTGTTATTCTTAGAAATACTTATTAATTATTATTGTTCGGATTATTTTAATTTGTTAATTATTATTGTTAGCGCTTCAAGGTGCTAGATATTTATTATATTAGTATATTATGAAGTTAGATGTTAATATATATATATATATAAATTAACGTCCATCTACCATAGAGGCGCCGGGATTCTTATGTGAATTCGGCGGGTTGTCTCCCCTTCTTCTAAGGTTTCTCCCACCGACCAGTAAGATACCAAGCAAACAGTGAGGACTTTAAAGAAAGAATCCGAAGGGGACCTACCGGTAAGGCGACAAAGGGTTCAAAGGTACGAGCGAAGCGAAGAAGTTGGTGAGTTGCGATAGCGACGAAGGATCAATCGGGAGGTGAGCCGATATGTGAAGGAGGTGATAGATAGGAGAAGAGTAGTACGTAGGGGAGTCAATATGAAAATGGGAGCTTATCTAAATAGACTCTAGTAAGTGAGAAGAAGCATATAAATAAATTGTCGCGATAACGGCACAGAGGCTCAGGGTGCGAAGGCTCAAAAAGACTCCGGAGGGCTCCATAAGGAGGTGAGCCTATAGGCGAAAAGATGATAAGATTGGTGAATTCACAAAGATAGGCGAAAAGGTGATACGATAGATGAATTCACAGAGATAGACGAAAGAGGTAATAGATAGGCGAAGAGTACTACGTAGATGAGACGATAGGTGAATGAGGTGATAAATAGGCGAAGGAGGTGATAGATAGGCGAAGAGTACTACGTAGATGAGACGATAGGTGAATGAGGTGATAAATAGGCGAAGGATACATAGTAGGTGAGTAGCGATAGCAACAAAGGCTCCGAAAGGCTCCATATGAGTACATAGTAGATGAGATGATGCATGAATGAGGTGATAGATAGGCGTAGGTGATAGATGGGCGAGAAGGTGGCATGATAGGCGATGAAGGTGAGCCGATAGGCGGAGAGATGATAAGATAGCGACAAAGGGGAATAATAATCTAATCAAAAGTAGGTGAGCTTATCTGCTTATAGAACGAGGCGAAAAAGGTGATCTTCTAGAAAGGCTCGGGATCATATAGCAATAGCGAAGAAGTCGTTCTTGCTTTATATATATATATATGTATATATCTATATATATATATATATATAGATATATATATTGAAATCCGATATTGTAGAATTTTGATGTTAACTTGACATTCACCATCTACAAGCTTGTTAAGTACATGCTCTACTAACCTTTTAAATGCATGGGTCAACGACAAACACATCTCGCCCTTTTAGCATCATCAAAATGGTTCACCATGAAATTTAAAGTTGGTGATATTACAAAAAATTGAAAATACATTCTCCCATTATAAGTACAAAAAATAGCATACAACAACAACAACAGAACCCATATAGTCCCCAATCATTGGGGGTATGGGCGGGGGAAGATTGGAAACAGACCTAACCTTTGGCCCTATGCCCAAAGTGGCTTCTCTCAGAGGAGAAAGACCAAACCTTTGACAATAGATGCACAAAGTGGCTGCTCACAGATTACCACTGAAATAGTGGCCCCCTATACCGTCACGTTTGCTGCGGAATCATGCCCTCAAATCAAAGCCAAAGACATCAGAGAGGGCAGACTCAAGAATCCATTTTGATTTATGTGCACATAACCATGCTTCCTTCATTCAGCATCCAGAGCATTGGTCTTGCACAATTAAGTACAAAAAATAGCATGTGATAAAAAAATCAATGTATTGAGAAACTGCATCATGAGTCATAAAATTATTAACAATTTCAAACTACATGATTTCACATGTTGATATAAAAATCATAGCCTTATAATGTCAATATATTTTTGACTTTAAGTGTACTCAGTGTAAGATTTGAAAATTAGACTATTAACTATTAGATGGAAGTTAGTTCTAATTAACTACTGGAAAGATTATGAGTCTAGGATAGTCTACATGTCAACAAAATATTAAGGGCTAGTCATGATTTGAAAAACACTAATTGAGCCAAAACAATCAAGTGTCAAAAGCTCAAGTTAAGAAACCGTCCAGTTTAAATCATTAGCTAATGACCCAGTAGCATGCCCCTAAATAGCTTGAATGTAAGTCTATATGCCAAGTGCAATTACAAGCTAGGTTGATAACACCATACGTATATCACTTGGTCCCGAAAATCTTAGCATACAAGTTATGCAATATATTAGCAGATCAAGTGGTATGTAGGTGTTATAAACTTAAGTATATTGGATTTTTTAAATAATAAGATAGAGGACCTCTAAAGTTCTTGCATTGTAAGTTAATCTTTCAAAGTTCCTTGGGAGTATTTGAGATGGAAGAATGACGGGGGACTTATTAATAAATGTCATAAAACAATTATTGGACCAATTATGCTATGAGTTTGAGCGTTAAATAATAAAGAAGGTGCCAAATTTATTTGTTGGAAGAATGAGAATGTTATCTCTCCAAGTTTGACTGCACATTCATCTTAGCATTCTCATTCTTCCAACAATAAATTTGGAGATTGAGCAAGCACTGGAGGGATAGGATTAACGTGGAATGAATGGAAAGAAAAATTTAGAGCAAAAATAATAACGCTAGAAATTGTGCTAATAATGGTGATGCCGCATGTGGCACTTGGTAGAATGAATCGTGGAGGTTTCATAAAGCCAACATATAATAGTAGGGAGAAGGCTAATAATGTTGATCGGCGATCACCGTCATATTTGCCATATAAATGGTATGCAAGAGTGTACAACCCTCATTCTCCGAGGGTAGGCCCATTCAAAGCCACGTAGGCAGAAGTCAAGGTCAAAAGGTCAGCACAGAAGCCGGCAGTCCAAGACACAAGGCAACTTAGCCAGCAGGAGCAAGGGGCGAGCTGGGCGAGCTGGGCGAGCAAGGGGCGAGCTGGGCGAGCAAGGGGCGAGCTGGGCGAGCAAGGGGCGAGCTGGGCGAGCAAGGGGCGAGCTGGGCGAGCAAGGCGCGAGCTGGGCGAGCAAGGCGCGAGCTGGGCGAGCAAGGGGCGAGCTGGGCGAGCAAGGGGCGAGCTGGGCGAGCAAGGGGCGAGCTGGACGAGCAAGGCGCGAGCTGGGCGAGCAAGGCGCGAGCTGGGCGAGCAAGGCGCGAGCTGGGCGAGCAAGGCGCGAGCTGGGCGAGCAAGGCGCGAGCTGGGCGAGCAAGGGGCGAGTATGGCGAGCAAGGGGCGAGCAGAGGTGAGCAGAGGCGAGCTTGTGCGAGTATCTCGAGAGTATGGGCGAGTAGCCCTTGTAACTCGCGAGCAGAGGCAGTATACTCGCCTGTACCCCCCCCCCCCCAGATTTCTCTATAAATAGACCCCCAGGGGTACTAGAAATGACACTTTTTGGAAGTGGTCGAGGTCCCCCCAAGCTGTATACTCGCCAAATCCATGCCCGTCTAGTACCTCGCCCAGCTTTTGGTTGCGGAGGGGAAGTTTCTCCCAAACTTCCGGGTACGTGGTGGGACCTCCCTGCTGGAGCACCTGGGGTGTGCTTATAGTCATTTTCTCTCTCCTATTTGACTATTCGAGCCGTGGAGTTGGACCGCAGGATCAGTAACCTCAGGCTGCATTGATCCGAATTTTGGGGCCAGGATTTTCTTGGCGTCAACAAAGAGGAAAGTTATTTTGATCTCGACTATATTCTAGTTGTAAGTTCTGATTTTTGTATTAGCTGCAAAATTTGACTGTTTTAAAATTTGATAATTTGACTCGTTTTACAAAGTGATTGATGACATACTGAGTTGTATACAGCCTTAAAAATTTATTGTTCTTTCCTTTTGCCTGCCCACACATTTCTTCACTTTATCTAATACAGGTTCTCTTTTCAGCTTACTTATCAGTTTTTCCATTGGAGAAAAGGAACTCCCTTTGCTGAAGACCAGGGTATGTACAATAATTTGACTTGGTGGGAACAAATGGATAATGGGAAGCAGCTGACACGTAATAGGAAGTTTTTGACTGTCGTTCCTGTTGTCCTGTGAGTATTTTTCTCATGATAAATCGGTAGTTTCTAAAGAAATAGTATAGCTGCGGAGTGTACTTGTTGGGTTCATGCATCATTCTTTTTTGCCTTACTATTTCTGCTCGAGAAGTTATACTGGTTTTAATAATGCTTGCTCAATTTCCAGTGCTATTACTTTTTTATTTAGATTGAAATGGACAAAAATTTCACTGACAGAGCGAAGAGAATGAATTATACAAGCTAAAGTTACATCCTTTCAGAGTTTTCTTCCCAATTTCAAACCCCCTCAATTGTTTCTTTAGTCTATATTCTGCGGGAATATGCATTCTCCATTTGTGGGTTTTTTGTCGTACCACCGTGTGTGTGAATAAATTTCATTCTACCTTTGCGTGTATACGGAAACTGGCTAAGAAGTGTCCTACTTTTTGGCACATTTACTTTTGAAGTATTATTTAGTGTATCTATAATTTTTAGTCACTTAGTTGATGAAGTTATGTATTTATCAATTTCAGTTTGGAATATTATTCAAATCCAAAAAAATTATATTTTCGTAAAAAATTCAAGACTTTACCCTTCAGATGCCTGTGTGAATGTGATCTTGGTTCATTTAGGAATTTGTCTATTCTAATTTGCTTTAAAATTGAATCTGCTGGTCAAACCTATCACAAACACATTCGTGGGTCACTCTTATGGCAGGAGGAAGCATGACACGCCCCCACCCCCCAATAGTGAAATCACCTCCCCTCCCAGCTCCCTTAGAGAGTGCGACCCCTCCCCCTCCCCACACGGTGTGACACAGCGGCAGACCGTCCACTTTGCAACACTTTGTCCTTCGAGTCGCACGACACGCATTTAGTGTCGCCCCTACTCCGCCATCATCCACCTCACCTCAAGTCAATGACTCCTCCATTCTGAAAGTCGTGAAAAGGCTTCAAGCCCCAGTTGTTCATCATGGGTCAACAGAGGGATTCTAGGGGAAGAAACCAACCTAGGCACCCATCTCCGTCCTCTTCCGTCCCATCCCATCAAGTAACCCGATCTTTTACATGAGCCTCTGACAACATTTTCGTAAGACCTGTTCTCAGCTGCTGTTGATGGTTAAAGTTCAACAACTCGAAAACCAATTTCTGCCTTATCAAAAATCAAGGGGCCCATTAAGAAAAAAACCTTCTGCACAAGTGCTTTTCAATTTCAAAATGGGAACTCACGGTTTAGAAAATCTAGCTTCACATGCTTTATTCTTCACGTGATTGTTATGTTATTGTGAGTCTTCAGTCTCAGGTAGAAATTTGAGAATTTCTTAACACAATTAGCTCACTGTCACACTCCTTCAGTGTTGGGCAATCTCATCTGCGATTCATATTATCAAGCACCTTGATGCCTGCTGCATACAATCATTGCATATGATTGCTATACTTCATCCAGTTTCCTGTTTTCTTAGCAGAATGCAACACCAACTATGAAACCGACTTCTATCTTATTTGGATAAATAAAAATCCTCTTTAGGAAAATGTTATAAATAAGCATTTGAGATATGTAATTAAAACCGGTTGATGATTTTATAAATAAAATACTTATTTGGATGTGATGTTTTCTCTCCTTCAAATGCTAGATAGAGTATTTTAGGTGAAGAAATAAGTCTTCACTTTGTACATGTATGGACTTAGCTTGATTTTTGATCTTAACTATTAAACTCTTCCCTTTAGGTTCTCTAAAATTTTAGTTATTAGCTTGTATGCATGGTTGATTCTGTTAAATTCATGCAATCAAAAATACCTTTTATGACATGATTTTCAATAACTTTTGATTTGACTTTCAAATTTCAACACCTTATTTCACAATTTGATGACTACTAAATTATCTCTTGCGATGAAATCTTCATGTTTTATGATTCACGTGCCTTTTGCAGATATATTTATAATCTGTGAGGCATCCATTAAAATAAATGAAAAGTTAAGTACCAATAAAAAGTTATTTAGAAGATAGATAACTAAGAATTAGTAGAATAAATATCAAGTATATGGTATGTAATTTAGTGATATTATTAATAATCAGTCTATTTTTTATTAGAGGGTAAAGTATTACCTAGCTGTGGTAGGCTTAAATATATTTAACCTATTATAAAAGAAAATGAGAATATAGAGGCGGATACCGTCTAGAGTTAAGGGAGGATGATTAAAATAAATCAGCACCCCAAGAGTATTATGTGATAAGAGAATATCCTTGTTACTTACAAGTAAATTGAGTAAAATTGCAATTAAGCAGACAATATTGTTGGTAGGTAAGCTTGACAGAAATAAGACTTCTAAAATGGATGTGGCAAAACTAGAAAGCATTAATTAAACAATGATTATATTGGAGAAACAGAGTGACATCTATCAAAAATAAGATAATACAAAAGTAGACTTGGGTGTTGGACTTGTACAATAAAGGATAGGAAATGAACCATTCAGTTGATTAAATAGAAATAATCTCGAGGGAATATGAGGGAGAAGGGTAGAGCTAACCTGGATGGATGTTGTTCAAAACAATTTGCATAGATTATGTTTGGCACCTCATGTAGTACTCAGCAGGAGTTAACAAAGATATATAGGCTAACCCCAATTAGTTGGGGATAAGGCTATTGATAATGATGTTGTTACTAAATTTAACACGAGCTCATTTTATATGCATTTTTGACGTCCAGTGGACTACTTGTATTTTATGCATATTCTTTCTCGACCTAAGCATTCAAAAATAGGATTTTACTCGAGGTTTTTCAAGTTTGATATCAGGATGAACTCATTTTTGATAAATTGCATGCAATGTAGTTAGAGCTCTAACATAAATTTTTTCCCTTCACTCATTGATTCATTTTTTGTTTCTCACCGTTCAATATTAATGTTAAAGCCCAAACAGAGAAGGCCCACATTAAGCCCATATACATTTCCTCCTCTTGCTTAATCTAATATCTATTGTGGAAATTAGTTGTTACCAATTGTATTTATAAATAGTGGGGATTTGTAGTACTTGCTGATATGAATTAATAATAAAAAGATTGTGTTTTAACATGATATCAACGTCAGCACATTGATATCCCTGCATTCTATCCGACTCATCTCCCAATAACTTTTCCGCATAATCTTCCAAATATATCTAACTCAAAGGCGGTTGACATCTGAACTTGGACTAAACGTAGTGGTCGTGGTATTACCTCTCACACGTCCTTCTCGTGAGGTAATCCTCTCGCAAGAACTCCTGTGTCTTGCTCTCACCGAACTCTCGGCTAGAGCTCGACTGAAATAAATACCTTGCTGATCTCGTCCGTTCTCTATTTGTTGATCTCGCTCTTTCGTTGTTTATTGAAACTCGCACCCGACTCATCACCCATCGTAGAGATCTGATTGCAAAACCCACACAGTTCTCGCACTCCTGAAGCTCACGTCTCTGTTGATGCCACTGCTGCACTTCTGAAACTCGTGAGTCCTTTGTTCTTGTTCTCCAGTTCATGCATGACAGTCCTTACACATCCAGTTCTCGCGTGAAAGCCCTCACAAATTCAATTCTTGCGTGACATCCCTTGCGGCCTTCTCGCTCGACCCAGTCACTCTGTTAGGCTTTCTCATACTCCAATTCTCTCATGTCAGGCCTTTCCATGCGACTTGCTCTTGTGGTGTGAGACTATTGAGATTGTTCCTTCCTGTCATTGTGTTTGAGGCTTCACCCGTGCCGTGGTGATTTTTTGGCTCTGTTTGGCTCAGCTGCAGCGATGGGAGAATCAGTGGTGAGAAGAGTGGTGAGAAAATCTGTTGTTTTGCAGAATGGTGGGAAAATCATTGAAACTGTTTGGAAAAGCAGATTTCTCAGTGCTTTTAAAAAATTGAAAACTGTTTTAACTATTTGGAAGAAACAATGGTTAGAAAATCTATGAACATAAAACTTGGTGTCATCATAAAATAAACTTCAAAACTCAACATGTACCACCAATTTGTTCTATGTATAGCAATTTTCATTTCTCTCATCAATATCAACTACCTATTTTAGTTTAACACCCAAAAAAATTATAAACCAGGAAGCAGTATCATTCCAGAACATCAAATCATTCCAGGAAATCAAATCATTCCAGAACTAGGCTACCGCTACATCAAATCATTCCAGAACTAGGCTACTGCTACATCAAATCATTCCAGAACTAGGCTACTGCTACATCAAATCATTCCAGAACAGTGAATATGTTGTTGCTGCTGCTCCATCAAATCATTCCGGACTTAGGGCTGTGAATTCGGGTGTCTAAAAACGGCACATTGTTGTTGTTGCATCAAATTCATAAACGATGAGCAAGGAGAGGAGGAAAACGATGAATTTGCGGTAATGGATCATAGGAAGACGATGAACCTGGGTTGGTGTTCTGATCACAACAAAGTTACTGGAGAAATTTCTAGCCAAGGGATTTCTTGAAGATGGGATGAAGAACGAAAACGGTTGGAGAAAAATTATTGATCTCGCAGTCCAGCTCCGCCTTTCCAGGTTGCCATTTGCTCGAGGAAGAGGAAGAACAGTGGAGAAATGGGCGATGGAGGAGAAATGGTCACACGATGCCACTGCTTTCGTCGTCGTTGGAGGAGAAATGTGCGTAGAACGAATCACGGGGCGGAAAGTCGCGTAAGGCGGAAAATGAAAAATCGATTTCTGAAATCTAATCGTGACTGGTGATCCACGGTGGGAAAATAGTCAAAAATCAGCTTAAAAACCTTAATCTATTTTGCCACTACCCTTCTTAAAACTGTGTTTGGCGCGGCTATTCGAAAAATAGGAGTCCACCACTCCAAAAACGTGGAGCCAAACAGAGCCTTTGTTTCAGTATAGTGCTTGTGTTGAACAATGGGAACACCCGAGCCCACTCCTGCTATCACCATAGCTGCTCATACTGCTTCTCCTACACCTTTTTCCATTGTTTTCAGAAATCTTGACACCCCGTCCAAATTAACTGATCCCAACTATGCTGATTGGAGCGTGTCTTTCTCATTTCTTGTGTGATCTCAACGAAAGCGACATCACCTCATTAATGCTCCTCCCGATCGTACTTATCCCGCCCATGCGGAATGAGATGTGTGATGCCTTGGTTCGCATTTGGCTTGCAAACAGCTTATCCAATGCCAGAGAGTTTTCCTCATGTTGTAGGAAGAAAAGGGGGTTGTAGACGTGGAGGATGCACTACCAGCAGTAAGGAACATCGCCACATTTGCTCTCGCTTTGGCAAATTGGGTCATCTTGTTGATCGATGCTCCACCAAACATCCCACCTCCGCCTCCATGCTCATATTTGCACTACTAACTCAGATAACATCACATCCGTCCCCTCTACCTAATCATCTGACACTAAATGTTGGTTCTCTAAAGCTGAGGTTGACACTCTTGTTGCTGCATCAAGGAACTTAACCACAATTGCTTCATTGCCCTATGTATCCTTGAAAAGTGCATTCATAATAAATGGAAGAAAAAGTACAAGTACAGAGACTAGCAACTACAACATGTCATCCACATCGAAATAGACAAGCTCTACCAACTCAGGGGGGAAGGCTACAACAAATGTAAAAACAAAGTCCCCCTGAAGGGCAAATCTAGCACAAAAGTCAGCGACCCGGTTGGCCTCCCTCGCCACGTGCTGAAAGCGTAGCTGGGTGAACCCGCTGAGGAAAGAGAAGTCCTCGTCGCCATCCGCCGTCGCGCGCCAGCCGCCGCCGCGCAGGCTCTCCGAGTAGCTGTCCATGAGGGACCGACAGTCCCCCTATGTATCCGGTATTGTATATATTGACTTTCATGGTTGGTGGCTTATTGACTCCGATGTCACTTGTCATATGATTAGTGACTCAACCACTTTCACTCATCTGCACAAACATGATACGATTCCTCCCTTTGTTATTGCATATCGATTTTTTTTCTACGGTCGGTTGGTCAGGGGTTGTCACCACATTTTCTCACCTCACACTAGAGAATGTTCTTTTTGTTCCCAACTTTCCTTGTAGTCTTCTCTCTATTGGTGCTATTACAAGGAGTTCAAACTGCTATGACTTGTTCTTTCTGTCTCATTGCTATTTTCAGGATCTTCACACGAAGAAGAAGATTCATAGTTTCATACTAGTACTGAGATATGTGGACTATATTACATGTATGACATCTCCTCTTGTACTGTTGTTACCATCTCTTCTCTTTAGTGACATCAACAGCTTGGCCATCCACCAACCCGTCTTCTTCAATAGTTACTCCCGTCCTTATTTGTTGAGTTTGTTTTAGAATGTGAGGCTTGTCAAATTGGCAAGTACTATCATGCATATGTCCTCGTAAAACTGCTATCAAGAGTATTGTTTTTCTTGACTTAATGCTTTCTAATGTATGTGACCCCTTCTCCACTAGGTTTGTTCATTAAGGAAATTTGACTTTCACTTTTATTGATGATTTCTCTCATTGTACCTAGGGCTATCTACTAAAAGATAAATTCGAACTATTTATTGTTTTCAATCCTATTATTATGAAATTAAAACTCGGTTTGGCTCATCTTTAAAGGTTATTTGTACTGATAATGCAAAGGAATATGTGAGTAATTTATTGTTCTTCTTTTATATCTCTTATAGGATTTTTGATCAGACTAGTTGTGCTCACACATCACAACAAAATGACGTGACAGAGGTTGAGGATCATCATCTACTTAATGTAGCACGCACCTTGTTACATCACATGTATGTTCCCAAATCATATTGGGATCACATCATTTTTCTCTCCAACTAGTTGACCAATGGCATGTCATCACCTGTCCCCAACGGAAAATCCCCCTCCCCCCCCCCCCGGTATGTTTAGGTGTGTACTTTTGTTCATCTCCTTTCTGAAGACCGTGATAATTTATCTGCTCGAGCAAACAAATGCATTTTTTTGCGATACTCTCCTTAGTCTCCTACCTAAAAAAGGGAATCGGCATTGATTCACTCTCTCACCATCAATATGTTTCTACTAATGTCACATTTTTCGAATCCACCCCGTATTTCTCACCATACCTCCCGATTCTCTGCCATCAATATCATCCTCCTCTATCCCAATCATACATTCTCCATCTCTTGATCCCAATATTTATACACCTTCCTCTCATCCTCCTATCATTCATACATTCCATCGAAGGCAACATATTTCTGACCTTGTTCTTCCTTCCACTCCTCCCAGTCCTTAGTTAGCTCCCAGGAAAACATCTCTTCCTTTCGAAGATTCCAATGCATTAAATAATATGACCACTGACCTACCAATTGCCCTTTGAAAGGGTGTCCGATGTTGCACTCATTATCTGATTGTAAGTGTGGTTTCTTTTAAACAATTTAGTCCTACTTATGGCAAATTTGCCTCAGCAACGTTCGTCAACACCGTTCCTTCATTATACTAAGAGGCTCTAATTATCCCGTGCTTGAAGGCCACTATTGATGAGGAGATGTACACGCTGTTCTCGTGGCACTTGGAGCCTTGTACCAACTCCCCCTGGCACTGACATTGTCGAATATCGTTGTGTCTTCTTCGTTAAGTTCCTTCTAAATGGTCAAGTTCACTGATATAAGGCTAGACTTGTTACCAAAGGTTTCACACAAATATACGTTGATTTCTTTGACCCTTCTCTCATGTGTCTCGTATTAGTTCTATGAGAGTGCTCTTCTCTATGACGGTTAACAAAGTCTGGTTTATGTTTGAGCTGAATATCAATAACGTCTTCCTATATGGTGATCTTAAAGAAACAGTCTATGTGGTGCAAGTGTGCAACCTCTATAGTATGTTGCTTGGGAGTAGTCTCAATTATGTAAATTGATGTAAATTGAGAAAGAGTATCTATGAACTCAAATAGAGCCATAAAGCTTAGTTTGACAAGTTCAGTCGGATTATATCCACGATTTAATTTCATCGGTGTCATGTTGACCGCTTAGTCTTTGTAAGGAAGAAGGTTACATGACTTACTGGTGGAGACCAGCCCCGATTAGATCGACGCAAAAGTGCCCGACGCCGCACCCGTCCGGACCTCTACCGACCCTGAGTTATTACATGGAGGATTTTGTTATTTGCAATTTATTTTAGTTTGTGTTTTTATTTTGCACGCCTGCGTGCGTAGCCATGATTGGGAGCCTTTATTGTATTCTCCATTATATATATATATATATATATATATTTACACTCACATATAAATATAAATATATATATTTGATTTACATATCAGTTAAATTGTAAGGTTAGGAGCCGGTTCAGCACTTCAGCCCCCACACCGGTTCAACTCCCTATTTTCAACCACGGAGATTCTCGCAGGTGTTCCGCCATTAGTGCTGCTCCAGGGGACGGCCCGCAGCGACAACCGCCTCCATGCCACGATCGCCTCTCCGACGGTTGAAGCCAACTCCTCTGTGCCACTCCTTCACGACGCCATCAGAGGTTTGCAGGGGATGCTTTATTTCTCTTCCTGTGTAAAACCCTATAAAGGGGAGAGAGAACGGATGGGAGCTGGGGTAAGAAGATTAATCTGGAGTATTTGTTGTGAGGAGTTTCGCCTCCCAGGTTAGAGATGTAAAGGTGTTCCATGTTTTTTTTTTCTTTTTTTGTTGCTGCGTTTGTTCCGGTGAGAAGATGATGAACAGTGACTATTGTGTTATGTTTCCGTGAGAGGGGTTTGTTGTGAATGAGGCTGATTGTTGCTGTCTCAGTACATTCCCCAGCATTACCAGTCTCGTCTACGAGACGAGCTGACGTCTCTACGTCAAGGGTTCAAATCAGTCTCTGATTACTTAGCCGAGATGAAGGATCTTATGATTAGGTGCAACGTAGTAGAACACCCACGTGACACATTATCCAAATTTAAGCGTGGACTGTGATCTGAGATCCGAGATGAGTTGATTCGATATGACCACTATTCTCTCCCTGAGATCATATCTATCGCCATCGATATCGAAGAGCATCAGAAGAGAACCTCCCGGTTCAAATCTCAACCTAAAACGAATACTTCTTACAAGAAAGAAGAACATAAAGGTAAGGAGAGTGCGTCAAAGCCTACCTCGACCTACACCCGAGATCAGAACAGGAAGTCCCCTATGGGAACTGTGACCCCTTCACAGATCCGATGTTATGAGTGCCAGCAGATGGGTCATATTTCGAGGGATTGTCCCAAGATGAAAGGCACGTTGGTTATTCATGAGGTGACTGAGGAAGATGAGCATGTAGAAGAAGATGGAGTCGAGAGGGACTCACGCGTTTTGAACGACGAAGTGTACGGTACGCCTAGTGATGAGGAGATAGATCCCGGCGTTCTAGTGGTGAGATGCATGCTATCTACACCACAAGAGTCAGCCGATTATTGGTGGACGAACATCTTCCAGGCCTACTTTAAGGCTGGGGAGAAAGTGTGCGTTTAGTAGTGGATAGCGGGAGTTGTATGAATGTGATAGCTGAGACAGCTCTAGCCCGCATGGGACTCACTGCTGAGCCGCACCCATCCCCATTTCAGGTAGCTTGGGTTACCAAGACTACACTATCGGTGACTAGGAGATGTTTAGTGCCCATCACTATTGGAACATACTCCGATAAGATATGGTGCGATGTTATGCCTATGGATGTGTGCCACGTGTTACTTGGGCGACCCTGGTTATACGATCGGGATGTCACCATACATGGCAGGTCCAACACTTGCTCCTTTCTACTGGACGGAAAGAGAGTAGTGTTGACCCCGGTGCGACCCAAAGCACCGCCATTCCGCGCGAGTAGTAGTGCGAAAGAATCTCTTCCTCCCACTGAAAGGAAGAAGACTCTTAGCATTATACGAGGTGCTGAGTTCCATCGAGAGAGTTTCGACGGTGGATTTATTTATGTCTTAGTGGTTTTACAGGCATCTGATTTATCAGAGGTATATGAGTCTACTCCTATACCTGCTAGGAGACTCTTAAAGGAGTTCCAGGATCTACACCCTGACGAGCTTCCGGCTGAGTTACCTCCCATGAGGTGTATTCAGCATGCGATAGACCTTGTTCCTGGAGCTTCCCTCCCTCATCTACCGCATTATCGATTGAATTCTGCCGCCCACGAGGAGCTGCAGAAGCAGATTGGAGAGCTATTAGATAGAGGCTTCATTCGCCATAGCCTTAGTCCTTGTGCGGTGCCTGCCCTCCTTGCCCCGAAAAAGGATGGTACCTGGCGTATGTGTGTTGACAGTCGTGCTGTCAACAAGATCACAGTGAAATACCGATTCCCGATACCCCGACTGGATGACATGTTGGACATGTTGACTGGGGCTACGATCTTCTCTAAGATCGACCTTCGTAGTGGTTATCATCAGATCCGTATACGCGAAGGAGACGAGTGGAAGACTGCCTTCAAGTCGAAGGATGGACTTTACGAGTGGCTTGTGATGCCCTTTGGGTTGTCCAATGCCCCTAGTACTTTCGCTCGGATGATGACCCATGTCTTCAGACCTTTCATTGGGAAGTTCGTAGTAGTTTATTTCGACGACATTTTGATCTATAGTCAGACCGAGAGTGAGCATTTGACTCACCTGCGTACTATTTTCGAGCTCCTGCGAGCTGAGCGACTATACATCAATTTGAAGAAATGCGTTTTTATGGCTGAGTCTGTTATCATTCTGGGATATATAGTGAGCTCCGCTGGCATCACTGTGGACCCCGAAAAAGTTCGAGCGATTCGTGAGTGGCCTACACCCCAGAACATTCACGATGTCCGTAGTTTTCATGGGCTAGTCATCTTTTATCGTCGATTCATAAAGAACTTCAGTTCTATTATGGCGGCAGTCACTGAGTGTACGAAGAAGGGAAATTTCAAGTGGACGTCATCGGCAGCTAGAGCCTTTGAGATCATCAAAGATAAGATGTCCACTGCACCTGTTTTGAGGCTCCCTGATTTTAGTCACGTGTTCGAGGTATCCTGTGATGCCTCTGGGGTTGGGATAGGAGGTGTTCTTAGTCAAGAAGGTCATCCCGTTGGATTTTTTAGTGAAAAACTTTTAGGCCCGAAGCTGAATTATTCCAACTACGAGCGCGAGTTCTATGTGATTGTGCAGACGTTGCATCATTGGAGGCATTATCTATTGCCCAAGGAGCAAGGTTGTCAGGATCGAGATCCTAGGTGAGATCGTTTCGAGGTTGGATCGGATCAGATCGTAGGATCGGATCGAGGATCGCAAGATCCTACAACATTCATAAATTAAGACTAAAAATATAAAATTGAATTTTGTATCATCCAATTGCATGCTCCATTAACAAAAAAATTAATAAATTGAGTAGTATATGAATAATTATATTAAATTTTTTTGAATAACTAAATCAAAAAGACAATATCATACTAAGTTCACTTTCTGTTTCAGGTAGGACACTCAATATCTACTAACAATAAAAACAAATTTGGACTGATGGATTGGTGGAAGCCTAGGAACAAGAAGACGAACTGAGACTGATGGATTGCTCGTACGTTGGAAGCAGGAAGCTTGAATTGCTCGTATACTGGATTTCTAACCGCTAGATTACTCGTACGCAAGAAAGGAAGAGAAGACGTCGGCCTGGAAGTAGGAAGCATGAAGCCACTGGATTACCAACTACCGGATTGCTCATACGCAAATATATAAGATAAGACACTGACACCACTTGAAATGGAACCTGGTAATGTAGGAAAAGGAAGACATTGTCTGGACCAGAAGCAACCGAAGACGTCGCTCTTGTCCTCCGCTTGCAGTCGGTAATCGACACTTGGGATACGGTAAAACAACATGATATGATTCTGTGATGGGGTATGGGGGCGGGATTGCGATAAGGTTAAGCAATGGGTTATGGGCGTTGGACCAGTTGAATGAGACCGCGATAGGGTTGGACATGTTTCTAGTTCCCTTTGTCCGGATCGGTAGAATCGGGTCGGGATCGCGATCCTAAAGATCCTAAGATCCGGATCGCGATCCCATCCGTAGATGTGCCGATTTAGATCCTAGGTAAGATCCGGATCGATTTACATAATCTGGGTCGTAGGATCGTAAGATCCTACGATCCGGATCGCGATCCTGATAACCATGCCAAGGAGTTTGTCCTCCACTCCGATCATCAGGCATTGCGTTATATCAATTCGCAGCAAAAGTTGAACCCCCGACAGGCTAAGTGGGTATCATATTTGCAAGAGTACACCTTCGTTCTCAAGCACTGTAAGGGAACGGAGAATCGGGTTGCCGACGCCCTTAGTCGAGTTACCCTCATATTATCACAGATGCGTACTCAGGTGATAGGATTTGAGCGTATCAAGGGTGACGATTCTAGTTGTCCCGATTTTAGCGGGATTTATGATGCGATACGCTCTGATCCCTTTCACGATGAGACAGATTACCTCATTCGAGACGGATATTTGTTTCGCGGAACCCATCTGTGTATTCCCCGCACCTCGTTGCGAAATTTCATTGTATGAGAATTACATGACGGAGGCTTAGGTGGACACTTTGGGCGAGATAAGACGGTAGCCTTAGTAGAGGAGCGATTCTATTGGCCCGGGATGAAGCGGGTTATCACACAGATTGTCAGTAGCTGCTGCACTTGTCAGGTAGCGAAGGGCAATAAACAGCCCGCTGGATTATACACACCTTTACCGGTGCCAGTATTCCTTGGGATGACGTTAGCATTGATTTTGTGCTTGGATTGCCGCGCACTTTTAGGAAGCATGATTCCATTCTTGTAGTGGTCGATCGGTTTTCTAAAATGGCGTATTTCATCCCCTGTAACAAAACCGACGACGCCTCTCATATTGCCCGAATTTATTATAAAGAGGTTGTCGCGCACCGAGGGATACCTAAGACTATCGTTACCGACCGAGATGTAAAGTTCACCAGTTATTTTTGGAAGTCACTCTGGAGACTATTAGGTACTAAACTTCTATTTTCGACTGCCTATCATCCACAGATCGACGGTCAAACTGAGGTTGTTAATAGGAGTTTAGGAAATTTACTGCGCTGTTTGGTAGGAGATCACCAGGGGAATTGAGATTTAATTCTTCCGCACGCCCAATTGGCCTATAACAATTCGAAGAATAGATCTACGGGTTTATCTCCCAATGAGGTTGTTCATGGTCACACTGCACGAGTGCCGCTAGATTTAGCCTCACTACCACCCACTTTTAGGACTAGTCAGTTTGCACACGAGTATGCATTGCATTTGCATGATTTGCATAAAGAAATTGAGCGGAAATTGCATAGTACTTATGATTTATACGCAACTCAAGCTAACAAGCATAAAAGAGCTACTTGTTTCAAAGTGGATGACTTGGTGATGGTTCGGATAAATCCGGAACGGTTACCTTCGGGTACCGTAAAGAAGTTAGCTGACCGTAGAACTGAACCCTTTCGAGTGGCCAAGCGGATTGGGCAAAATGCGTATGAACTTGAGATGCCTTCCGTTTGGAGAGCAAATCCGGTTTTTAACGTAGTTGATCTGACTTTATTCCACGATTACCCACATGAGTCTTTAGATTTTTCATTGCCTTCTCCTCCATTTGTTGCTTCTGGGTTGGGGAGTGCTAGTGAGGAGCCACATTCAGGACACACCGACACTCGTTCAGTTATTGACACACCATCTGCAGTTCTACCGTTTTTCACTGACAGTTTTCAGGCTGAACATGAGACACCGGGTGAATCTTTCATACCAGTTCCCAGAGCCAGTGACAGACTTCCGCGACAGATCTTGGTTCCCGAGCAGATATTGGATGATGAGACAGTGACCACTACTGATGGTGGTTTTCAGAGATACTTGGTTCGTTGGCACGGCAGACCAGAGACCGAGACCAGCCGGGTCTTGGCCGAGGAGTTACAACGTATGGATGCTGATCTTCTGCAACACTACAGGTCGGAACACTCACCAGAGATGAGTGATTTCGAGAGGGGGAGAGTTGGTGGAGACCAGCCCCGATTAGGTCGACGCAAAAGTGCCCGACGCCGCACCCGTCCGGACCTCTACCGACCCTGAGTTATTACATGGAGGATTTTGTTATTTGCAATTTATTTTAGTTTGTGTTTTTATTTTGCACGCCTGCGTGCGTAGCCATGATTGGGAGCCTTTATTGTATTCTCCATTATATATATATATTTACACTCACATATAAATATATATATATATATATTTGATTTACATATCAGTTAAATTGTAAGGTTAGGAGCCGGTTCAACACTTCAGCTCCCACACCGGTTCAACTCCCTATTTTCAACCACGGAGATTCTCGCAAGTGTTTCGCCATTAGCGCTGCTCCAGGGGACGGCCCGCAGCGACAACCGCCTCCATGCCACGATCGCCTCTCCGACGGTTGAAGCCAACTCCTCTGTGCCACTACTTCACGACGCCATCAGAGGTTTGCAGGGGATGCTTTATTTCTCTTCCTGTGTAAAACCCTATAAAGGGGAGAGAGAACGGATGGGAGCTGGGGTAAGAAGATTAATCTGGAGTATTTGTTGTGAGGAGTTTCGCCTCCCAGGTTAGAGATGTAAAGGTGTTCCATGTTGTTTTTTTCTTTTTTTGTTGCTGCGTTTGTTCCGGTGAGAAGATGATGAACAGTGACTATTGTGTTATGTTTCCGTGAGAGGGGTTTGTTGTGAATGAGGTTGATTGTTGCTGTCTCAGTTTGATAGTTTTTTTTTATTTGCATAGTGCTTCCCTTGTGAGTATTGTCTTGGAGTAGGAGAATAGATGTGCCTTGCTCGCTTCCAGCTTGGGCCTTGCCGTGGAGTCAAATTAGGAGAGGAGTTTTAATTGTTAATCGCTGTTTGTTCTGGAGAAGGAAGAGAACAGTAAATTCCATTTGTTGCTACCGTTTGACTGCTCCGTTGATTGCTCATTTGCTGTGCTTGCCGAATTTCCCCTAGACAATTAAAAGTCCTTCAGTTCTTGTGTGTAGAGATTTCGTGGAACCACCCTTTGTGTGAGTGAGTGAATTTTTGGTTGTTAGTTTGTGGCTTTCTTGCACTAGTGAGTGCTTGAGATTTCGTGGAACCACTTTCGTGTGAGAGAGTGAAATTTCTCCAGGGTGCCCGTGTGCGATAGCGGCCGGCCTCGGAGCGGGAGATCGAAGGTGACGAGGAATTCCTCGCGGGATCGCCATCGACTTCGATTGCGGAAAGACGCCTCTTTCTGTGGGTAACTTGTTCCTTTCTCTTCCTTTGCGTGCGTCTAAATTTTCTCTTTAGGTTATTCGACTCATTGTTGGTTTTCGCCCGGGATTTTGTCAGCGAATGCTACGTCGAAAACTCCAAACGGAAACGTATTTGGAGTTCACGATTTCCGTTTGCTACAACAAGGGGAACAGAACTAAAGTTGCGAACTTCCTTCCCCGAATTTAGAATTGAACCATATTTCAAGAAAATTCATTTAAACATAAAATAGTAATTTTATGTTTTACAAAAATCTAGTTGCTTAATTTCTTAAAGTTCGTGCACGCCCGCTCAAATCTCAATTTTTAAATTGCATGCATTTAGGGTTTCCTAAAAATAGCCGACAGGCGCGCAAACCCTACGCACCGTCCTGCATCACTTACTGTTCTCGTAGAGTATGTAGATATTCTCCTTACAGGTCATGATGCTTCTGGTATGGAAGAAAGCAAAGTATATCTGTGAGAACACTCTGTAACAAAGGATGTGGGGGTCCCTTCGTACTTCATTGGCATTGAGATTCCTCGATTAAATAAAGGGATATCATAGAAATAAAATATGTCATGGATCTCCTTAAGGAGATTGACCATCTTGGAGCTAAGCCAACTCGTACTCTTATGACTATGAGGGTGGACAATCTTTGGGATGAACTCATCTCCTCTTCTTTAGGATTTCATTTCCGACGGGCGCCAATGCGCCATGTTGATAAACTCATTTATCTCACAGTCACAAGATCGAATGTTGCATTTGCAGTAGGAAAAGTTATCCACTTTATGCAGTCCTAGAGTGTCATCTTGAAGCATATTCTGATCTTAGCTATGCAGGCGATAAGGGGACTAGAAATCTACTTCATGATATTGTACATTTCTAGGGTGAAACTTGGTCACATGGTAAGTGAGAAATAGTCCGTTGTTTCTAGATTCGGTGTAGAAGCGGAGTAATGGCAGAGACGTGGCTCATAACCCTTCTGGATAACTTGGGATAAACTTATAATATACCTCTGCATGTGTACACGACAATAAGGCAACCATTTGCATATTTAAGAACTCAGTGTTTCACGATAGAACAAAGTATATTGAGTCGATTGTCACTTCATCATAGAGGAAGTCATCAATTAGCGTATATGCACTCCGTCCGTAACATCAGACTAAGAATTGGTTGATATATTCACCAAATTCTCCCTTCGCCTTCTTTTAACTATTATTAACTTGAATGTAAATTGACATGCATTTTCCTGTAATTATATTAGACCAAGTGTTAGTATTCTGCCCGAAAAACCCTCTTCACTGGAATCCCCTGGATCAAACAAAACTGTCATGGATCTCTCAAGGATTATAAGCTAGTTTTTGAGAGATCCACTATGATATCATTTTCATACCTTTATGCACATCCAAGAGAGGGTGATAAGAGAAATCAATAATGGAAACGAGACAATTGTTATGGGAAGGGAATACTCCAGTATGAATGAAGAATTATGGAGATCAAGAGATGAAGGGGTTGAGAAGGATGAGTAAAAGCCTGGAGAAGAGGCAGATGGCAGTAGTCAGATAAAAAAATGCTTTAGTAAACTCTAAGGTTAGGAGAGAAGCAGAAGAAAGTTGAGAGCAAATATCATTTTCTAAATTTAGTAATAATTGTTCTATAAGCAATAAACTCCATTATCTATAGAAATATGATTGCAGTATTCTATCTTGTCTAAACTCATAATTATTCAAGAGGATAGTTTATTACTGAAAGTAAGATGCAACCTAATAATTATGCACAAAAGGATACACATTTATTTAACAAAATAAACATAAAAAAATAAAAAATCCAGATTAAGGATGGAGGGAGATAGACAAATTTAATTGTACACGAGTTTATGCTGTTTCGGATGTTGAACTGAACTTTTTTGTTTTCAAAACTGATAAAGCACAGTACCCCACAACTCTCATTCTCGGTGTCATTGAATAAACCTATGATCTCAATCTTGGAATTAATATCAACCCATAGAAGGCTAGGTAAACTAGCTTAATTAAATAAGAAAATTTAATAATATTGTATGAGGGAGTAACTGTTTAGCTTGAAAGAAAACTTAAGTTCAAGAAGCTCTAGAACCCTTAAACCATATACAAAGTGAAACTATATCAGAGGTATTGAAAAACTTATAAGAGTAAGAGGAAAGCTTTGTGCAAGAATGGGTTTTAAGTTTGGAAACAAGCAAAACTATCTCGAAGCCATCTGTGTAGGGCATAGGGTTATTTTAATGGCAATTTCAAGCATGCCAGTTTGCTAAAAAATAAAAATTGGATGAAAAAGAAAAAAAAACAGTCTGAAACTGAAGTTTTTGATCTTTTGATTTATTTTTTTCAAATTTCCCACTCTCCTAGGTAACAAATGCCACTAGTAGAGACCTTACACGAAGAATTTGATGAACAGGGAATCCCCTGCTTTCTACGTAATTGATGAGTGCTCACATGTAATTAATGTATTTTTCAGGTTAATGATCAACTAAGGAACGTTGTTATTTGTTAAGTTTATTCAGTAAGAACTCACCAAAATATTTGAATCCTATACTCAAACAAGCAAAGATTCCTTAGCTGATTGTGGGCTTCTTTGCTGTTGATGTGCTCTATAGTCAACAATCACAAAAATAGGCATGAATAGATAAAGGAAACTCAAAAAATAGTTGCAATTATTGTACATCCCATCAGATTTGGCCGAGTTTGGACAGCTAGGTCCATATGTACTTAATAATCAGTAGTGCTGCTTGCATATTTGACGTGGTTAGCCACGTTCTACTGGTTAAGCTCAAAAGGTTAGTACTATATAGCTTGCCTACAAAGAGGGCTGGTCAAGTTCAACTGGCTAATTTCTCTATGAATTTGTCCCAATGCAGTCAAAACTGTAAAACGCTTTTAAAAATTATGATAATTAAGTGTACTAAACTATAGAATATTTTCTTAATATGCAGTGTCCTACTATGTGCACGAAATAATGCTTAATACATGTTAAAAATTAAAGTAATCGACTGTGGTGAAAATTTTGAAATTCACAATGGCATCCCTTCTTGGTAGACATATAGAGGTAGTGGACATGCACATGCAATGAATTCAGCACAATTGTTGAAAATTTTCTGAAAACCAGGGCAATTTATTTATGTCAAATGCCATATTAGGCATTCATTTAAAGTTTCTTTCAATCTGAATAATTTAAAGTATAGGTAATAACAATTTTTTTTTTTGCAAAAGCTCCAAACATTAAAACTAAAAATTGGAATGTATTTGATTGATTACCAAATAATGGCAGCACCTACTCTATTTACATAACAATTGTGTTATAAAACATTTTTGGATTTTACGTAGTTTCAATTGTTGGGACGAAGTTCATGTAATTGTTGGGACGAAGTCCTTGCATTATATTGGGATCTTGAAGATAAAAGTAATATGTAAAACAATTTCAGGGTGGGTAGTCCGCATCTTCATAAACATGTCTATTTCATCGAGTCCCTCTCCTAGACAGTGCCCAAATCATTAAAACTTTCATGTGGGTCAGAACTTACCCGACAAAGAATTTCACTACCTTAGGACCGTTATGATTACGGTCGCCGTACGCTGGGGCTTAGGTTGCCAATCACGAACTACGAAGAATTTTATTATTTTGTTTATTTATTATGCATTTGAGGATTAGATATTTTAAATTGATTGTGTTTCTACTTGTTCACTATGAATTTTTCTATGTTATATATGCAGGGCCATTTACCCGAACCTCCACTCTAAGTTTGCTAAATTATAGGTTGCACCCCTCTTATTTTTGAAATTACAAAAAACCTCCCCTACATATTACATTTCATAATATTAACCTCCCCTAAAGTTTACATTTCATAACATCCATGCACCAAAATACCCCCCTCCACTCTAAGTTTGCTAAATTTACTACGAGAGGGTATTTTTGTGTCTGGATGTTATGAAATGTAAACTTTGGGGAAGGTTTTTGTAATTTCAAACGTAAGAGGGGTGCAACCTGTAATTATGCTAACTTCCAAGGGAAATTTTGGTAATTATTCATATATATATAGAGAGAGAGAGAGAGAGTTTGTGTGTGTGTGTGTGTGTATACATTTCATAATATTAACCTCCCCTAAAGTTTGTATTTCATAATATTGTACCTAGTAATCGGACCCGTACCGGTGCTTCATAATACAGGGATATTTTGTTGTGTTCCTTAGAGAGAGTCTCGCACCTTGCCTTGGTCACTGTTACCCCCGTTTGGGGAGCCGCCCTTCTCCCAAATATACAAGACTATTTTGTTGAGTTCCTTAGAGTGGGTTGTCTCACACTCCTTAGTATTCTATACCCACCCACCTGTGTTGGTTTCGGGTACATGTACCATTTTGTTGAAGGTCGTTTGAGCGTTTCTTGAGAGTATGGCATGAGCTACTTTAGAGTCATAGTGCCCGGTACTTGGACATTGGCTTGAGACATTTTCTCTACCAAGTTTTACCCTAAAAAAGCAGGGCCACCTTGCTTCCTTAAACTGATAATTCTCTTTCGACTAACCTAGCTCCTCTATCCCTTGGGACCAACAAGGGGTAGTAAATAAATATTCACCTGTTGTCCATCTATTATGCCTTTCGGTCTGATCTTAAGCCCCGACTCACCATAAAATTTGTATCGTTAGTCATTAGTTGATTGGAGTTTGCAGTTAGAATGTAAGGTTTGAAGTGTTGTTATAAGTGGAAGAGAGCTATTTTTTTAGCAATACAAGTTTAAATTATAATGATTAGGTGTTGTAATTAAATATATATTAAAGGTATTTGTATAATAATAAAAACACTAATATATTATGTATATGTACATATATTAGTAAGATAATCAAGGAATATACAATTTGGTTTTTAAACTCCACACAGTTGTTTTTATGACTTCTAGCATATGCTACTTGTGTGAAATTGGCATTGGGCTACTGTAACCATAAAACCATCAAGCTCATGCACAGTTTAAATAGAGAATGAAGAAAGGCGCAATCTTCGTTTTCATACTTCAATTTTTCTGGCACCAGAAAACATTTTTGTAGATGTTATTATTGAATAAAAGTATGATCTATAGGATCATGTAGGACAAGATCCTTGACACCTTTCCTATGAGATTTTGAAATTTGTGCTTCTAAACTTTGATGATCATTCTAGACTCTTAATTCTATATGAACTTTTTTCTTTCAAGTATCTATAATTCAAGCTTAGGTGTTCATATATATTTCTACACCTACTACCTAGTTTTTACTTATTTTTTCAAAAAAATTAATACTCCTATTATCTACTGCATTAATAAGATCAATCAATAGTTTCATAATGCGATTATGAAGCCAACTTAAATTGTTGGGATAAGGTTAACAGAAACTTGTTGTAAGATGACACATGCATTCTTTGGCATGCTACACTTGCTTGAATTATCGAGATTATTTCCATGAGTCATGGATGCTCTCAAAGGGACTTGGATAGTTACATGGAGTTCAACCCTACGTGAAAGAAGAAACACTTGATTAACGATAACCCTCCAATCACGATAGCAGGGTTTTTTGTTGCTATGCACAAATTTCACGCGCCCTGCGATGCGGTTAAGTTTTGCTTAAGAAAACTCTGAAAAAGGATTAGTAGGCCCATGCTACCTTCTCTTATCTAGGGTCCCAGCAGCCATGCAAGTACAACAGCTTTTGCAGATTTTCAACAATGGCTCGGGGAGTGTGCCAATACTCTTGTAAGAGCACACGTAAGGCTTGCCGGAACTTGTAGAAAGTGGCCGGAACTTGAGAGTGTCCGGTTGGCCTTGTCCTTATTGACAGTGCTCGGTTCAGGGGCGGATCTAGAGGGGGGCCAAAGGGACACTGGCACCCCCATTTTTTTTACGTTTTGTTATAAGCAGACTAAAATTTGGCTATTCACAGACCAATATGCCTATTTTATTTGTTGACCAACATTGGCTATCCACAGACCAAGCTCACCTAATTGCACCCCCAAATTTTATTTTGAACCTGTGACTCGCGGCCCACCTACTCACCCTCGCTCAATTGCGAAATAGATCACGGTTTGAGGAATTAGGGCAGAGCCTTTGATTCGTGAAATAGCAACTAATGAAATATTTTATGTATTATTATATTTAGATATTTTTTTTGTGCACCCCTATTTATAAATTTCTGGATCCGCCACTCGGTTGACCTTGATCTTGTTGGCAGTGCCGAGCGGACCTTGTCTTTGGTGACTGAATGTTTCTGGCAATTGCCCTGAGGTTACCATTCCACGAACTATATCTGCACTAAAGTTGTTTGAATTCTTTTACGGCCTGAACTCTGAAGTATCAGCTGCTAATTTTCAATCCTGCCTCCATGGCTAGAGATGATTTCCTTAACATGGCCATTTTGAGCCTACTCCCGCGATAAGGAGTTGAGATGGTCGGGAATGGAGCCTATCTAAGTACTCCAAATGCCTTTTTTTTCTTGCACATTAATTTAAAATGTTGTTGGGCACTTGAAGGCTTGGTCATTTCCAAAAAACTTTCTCCTGGTTTTTTGTTCTTCCTATTTCTTTTAGCATATTCAACAGTCTTTCTCAACTTAGATGAAGTAGCTTGCCTTAGTTAACGTGCCTAGTACATGGGGTTTGTGCTACTCATGCTTGTGGCATTGGAGTTACAAATGAGACCGAATAATTGTTGCTTCGGCTCCTTTTTTATGACATCATTCATTGCTGTGTAAGGTTGTGTTGGAGAAATTTGTGTCAGGAACCACGACCTAAATTTTCGTCCAGGTGATCGTAAGATCAAAAGTGATCATACAAGAGAAAAATGTTCATATGCCATACAAATATACAATGAAAAAGTTGTCATATGTATGATCTTAGATTCTGACTTCTCTGCTCACTTTCTGATTGTATATGCAATAATCACTTTTGATCGTAAAAGACTGGGTTTTGATCACATACAGACATTTTTTATCTTATCAGATCACTGGAGCACAAATGTAGTTCTGGGCTCCAGATCTAAAAAAATTCGTTTATTATTGCTGCCTTCTATGCTATTATATGCAACATATTAGTTCCAGTTTTACTGAATTACCCCACATTGGATACTGGGATAGTAAGTTCATTTTATATCTTTAGAAACTGTCTATTTTCCCTTGTTTTCCAGGGTCTTATTCTACTAAGGCTTCGTTTGGGGAGACTTATTTACACCGGTCAAGCGGTTACGACCGCATGAACCGGACCTTAATTAAGGTCCGGTTCATGCGGTCGTAACCGCTTGACCGGTGTAAATAAGTCTCCCCAAACGGAGCCTAAGCCACTGATTTTGGTATCGATCTCATATTCATATTTCGTGCTACAACCATACGATCCTTCAATGTTGGAACGTTCCTTCTCACATTGATCACCTCGACATGAAAAAACACATCCCTGATTCACCAAAAGTTCATCTTTTTGTCACTGATGTTCATGTTTTTGTTTGCAGGTACTTGATTGCTTCACACACGACGGACTACCAGCAACCAATGCTCATTCTGAATACGCTTGCCGTAAGCGTTCTGGTGATCGCCAAATTCCCGAACATGCACAAGGTCCGAATACTCGGAATCAACGACGATCGCTGATGGTCACCGCCATTTTGGGTTGCTGAGCACCAGATAAGCGGGTTTTATGTCGAGTTTTAGCAATTGTGACTAGCTGGATGGTTGGTTTGTTGGTTGTCTGTGTACAAAACTGCATGTTGTTGATGCAACCAGTAAGTGATGTTCATGTTTCTGCTCTTATAGCTTTGAGCAAAGAAATGTTTGGCAGGCTTAAAGATGTTGCCATTGTTGTACAATGTTGAAACATTAGTGTCCTTGATCCTTGTTAACTCAGACTACTTGTATGATCCTATAATCATACATAGAATTTAATTATCTGGCTCTGATTCCTCTTCAATATTACCACTATTCAAGTTGCTTTGGTTTGATACTCATATATTTGGTCTTCAGTACTTTTAGTAGATAGCAATGAGATGAGTTTACTGTTTATATAAACATACATATACATACATACAGACATACATACGAGCAGCTGCAGCTCTGCACGGGCTTCGCTCGTGCTCGCTGACTCTTAGTGGGCTGCTCTCGCATTCGAGCAGGTTGCGTCCGCCTATAAACGGGTTGCGTCCGCCTATAAGCGGGTTGCATCCGCATATGAGCACTTACATTTTATTCAAAACATACACATATATGAGTACTTATTTTTATTTTGTAAAAAAATATGAATCAATATTCTTATTTTTATTTTGTAAAAAAATGAAAATTTTTACCTAAAAATTCATTTTCTCTCTCCATTTCTCTTCTCTCCTATCCCTAAATGTAGGGATAAGAGAGCTATAAAGATTCCTCCCCCTCTCTCTTTCTTTCTCTCTCTTCATTAGATGACTGAGATCAAAAGTGTCACATATTAGATGGCTAAGATTAATTCTACAACTCCAAACTATTTCCTTAATGTAGTTAAAATACACATCTACACACACATACAGACACACATATAGATAGATCTACACACACAAAGACACAAACACAGAGACACGGACACACACAGACAAACACAGAGAGAGAGAAAGAGTGAGAGAGACACGGACACACACAGAGACACGGACACACACACATATACACACACATACATATATATACATGTATATAGGGTTATTCTAAGTTTGCGTAATTACAGCTTGCACCACTCTAATTTTCTATATAAGTTTATTCTATATTTTACATTTTAAAAATATGAAAGTAGTAAAAAGAAAAAAAGATGCGAAAGTGACAAATTACTCATTAATAATAGTAATATTACTCTTTGGAGAGGAAAAAGTATTGTCGCGCTCAGTCATTAATGGCCGGATTAAGCAAATAAAACCTGGACACTGAGTTGAAAACTGAGACTCACTGTTATTTATATGCCTTGAATTCAAACAGGTATGTAGTTTCCAGAGCTGATATTATGCATGTTAAGCCCGTGCATTTGTCGATGTTGCACTTGAAGACGATCCGCGAGGTCTCTCTATCGTATATTTTTCAGTGGTATTTTAGGGATTTTGTTATGTGCGTAGTTGTTTATAAAACTCATCTTATTCTTGGGTTTGAAACACAAGAAAATTTGTGCGTCTCCTCTCTGATATCGTCTTTGTGAAACGATCTGCTGCTGCTGCTGCTCTTGGGCGTAGCGCATCCTCGAGTGTTTTTAATTTGTATTCTTTTGTTCATCGCTTTTGCTCAATTCTGTAACACTCACTCATAAAACATGGGCATGCTATGCATATGCAGTGAAAGTGTCGTATGTAACGCTTCAGCATATACCGTAAGGTGACATATATGTTGCATGTGAAAGTAGTCTCATATACGATGCTTCAACATACACTGTCAAATACCATATACGCCTTAAAAGTGCGTCTGTAACAACATTGTATATGGCGTGAGTTTCGCATATGCACGCTGTGAAAGTGAAAGTGTTGTACACAATGTAACGAGCCGTCTATGTTGCAAATTATCACGTGTATGTGTTCTATATATACGCTTAGGGCAATCAATACCGAGTGGGACGAGGACAGCGTAATTTTTTCAAAACTGTGAGCCTGTCTAATATGTAAGCGGGAATTTGTGTAAAATATTATCTCAAGAATATCGATACGAATACTCACCGCCAAATTGTAGCAGATTCGTATACTAGAAGAAGCATCCTTCTATCTGAGTGATTTTTTATATACGGGTAACGTTGGATACGCATGGTGAGGAAATGATTTTTTCCGCTAAAATTTATATTTTTTTTAAATAAAAATTGGAATATTTATTTACATTTTTTATGGTCATTTTAAGTACTCACATTGCTTAATTGGAATACAATTGTAAGAATGGGGATTCGTTTTATTACAACTGTATTTTCCATACAACTGTAATTTAGTAGGAAAATACAGTCCCACACAACGAGCATCCAACGTTTCTCTGTTTTGGCACCGTGTCATAAAAAAAAATTCCCCCTCTAGCTAGGGTGTCTCTTGTGAAACCATAGCTCGATCTCAAGGCGTTTCTCTGTTTCGGCACTACGTCGTATCGGAGCGGCCACCACATTTCCGTCAACAAAAGAATAAATTTTTGGACGTGGGTGCGAAATATGCGGTCATGACATTTGAGGATGCGAATCAAACTATATTCATCAACAACATGCACACTCAATTCATTCTTTCTCTTTAGGACTTGTTTGTTATGGCGGCGGCGGTCATAAAAACATTAGTTATGAATTGTCTTTCGTGAACGTAAAACCTCAGGTGAATCGATCCACTTTTATTTTGAAAATTGGTTTTTTTTCGCCGGCAACAGTCATGATATATAACCGTTGTCATGTTATGCATATATTTTATGCTGACGAAGTTTCTGTCCTAACTCACATGAGCAAAGACGCAGCACCGTATAAAAGGAAAAATTTTAAGGTGGGGGTAACGCACCTAGAGTAAGGTGTGTTAGCCCCACCTCAGCCGTCCGATCCAGCAAGGGCCGCATGACTAT
The DNA here is from genome assembly GCA_033032865.1 of Dactylorhiza incarnata. Lineage (NCBI taxonomy): Eukaryota > Viridiplantae > Streptophyta > Magnoliopsida > Asparagales > Orchidaceae > Dactylorhiza > Dactylorhiza incarnata. The sequence goes on from JAWHQI010000085.1 coordinate 7,316,296, forward strand.
TTTTTAACGATTTTCGGCTGGCGGTCCTATTTTTGATCGGACGAACAAGAGGCTAACGCACCTTACGCTTATTGATGACGTCACCGTAGATTGCGTATTGATACACGTGTTTATGGAGAGAGAAAATTGACAATTAATTTATGTGAGCTCCATTCATGAACAAGTTGATGTTACACGGCCGACCCAATCGCTAATTCATAATATTGCGTATTGGGTAGGGCACGTGGGTGGCGTTCTCTTCGATTTCTCTTAGCAAAACGAAGAAATCTCTCCGTTCACAAACCCGGCCCCCTCCCACCAATACAGGCCGGTGGCATTTGCTGCCTTTTCACCCGCTAGTGAAATTTTCTACTGTATCTATATAGATCTTAAGACTATCAAATATAAATTCCATCTCACAGATGCGACGACATGACGTGCAGACGGACGCAAAACTTTTTCACTGCGAAACACTAATTTATTAAAAAAAAAAGATAAAGAGAACATTTTTTTAAAGGGCGCTACTACACACACCTAAAGTCTACAAAAAAGCCACAAAAAGTGGGCCTCACTCCTCACAAAAACACCATATTCCTCTAGGGTTCGGCTGAAAATCACAAAAAAGTGGGCCCCACTCGGCACAAAAACACCCGACTTTAGGATTTGGCGCAAAAAAAAACTCTAAAGTCGGGTGTTTTATGCTGATTTGGGCCCACTTTTTGTGATTTTTAGGTAGACTTTAGGTGAGCATAATATTATTCTTTTTTAAAAGCACTTAAATGAAGATTTTTTAATCAGTCAACAGCTTTTTCAAAGCAGCTTTCTGAACAACGCTAATATCATCATTGTTTTTTTCACCGCCGCCCCAAACAGTGCCTAAGAGTAGAGCGGTGCTAACATAATTATACCTTAATCCATTGTAGTTTATATATGATTAAACCAACTGTCTCTACTTAATTAGGTCAAGGCTATTTATACGTAGCTACAGTAACTAATGAAGAAATAGGCTCACCCAAAAACAAACACGAAGAAATATCCACTACAATATTTTCGGTTTTTATCAACACTTGAAAATTGTTGCCTAAAACTGCAAAGTGTTGCCAAAATATTGAAAACTGTTGTCATATGGGTGTTTTTTATACGTGTGTTACAAAATATCTAAGACAACAGTTTCATACATTTAAACAACATTTTATAAATGTTGTCAAATAAAGTGTTGCTAAAGGCCAAAAATATTGTAGTGATCAAAATTTTAAACATAAAACAAAGAAGCCAAGAGTAGGCGCTCTTAAGTGCGGGAGGTCGGATTTGTCATATTAATTATTCTACGGATAGATGAAGGCACGAAATTCTTAAATAAAACACAGGTAATGTCACGCCTGATCGCAGATTGAATCGTAGCATTTGTGACCGAATTTCCTTATCTATATACGTGTGGGACGAAGAAACATGCATAGAGCTGTCGAGATAGAATAAGCACACTGTTGTTTAGTATTAATCTTCTATATATCTTTTAGTGTTCTAATAAGTTTAATTATTTCATAAGTGTGGTGACATTGACATATAAGAATTTTTCTGTACATATTAATTTTTCTGAAATTAATATTATTTGAATTCAATTATATATTTATATATATATATGTGCAAGGACAAGTTCCCAATGAAGATCTAGAATTATTTTCGAATGAAAATCAAGTTAAAAAAAAAACTTCTGCAATAATTTAACTCTTTTTAAAGTTAAATAATTGATTCACCTACTCTCTTGAAAAATTTAGAAGAGTTAAATTGTTTCACTAATTTAAGGCTCTGTTTCGCACGACTTTTTTACTCTGGTGAGCTCGTAATAATTAAAAAATACTAGTTTTGAACATAAAAGCGGATGAAGTTCCTTAGGTGAGGTCGGGCATTCTGGAACTAGAGTAATACGGAGCCTAAGGCTCCGTTTTGGGGGACTTATTTTCACCGGTCAAGCGGTCACGACCGCATGAACCGGACCTTAATTAAGGTCTGGTTCATGCGGTCGTGGCCGCTTGACCGATGAAAATAAGTTCCCCCAAACTGAGCCTAAATCTTGTACTTATGCACATAATTCATGTAAAAAATGCAAACAAAAAAGATTTAGGCTCTGTTTGGTGCTGCGTTTGCACAAAAACGCTAATACCGCCATAATTAAAATGTATGTTTGGCATGACAATGATCATGACAGTCACCAAGAAATTAAAAAAAAATTGTTTTGAACATAAAAGTGAATGACGTTCCTTAGGGCTTCGTTTGGCACGGTGGTGGAGGTCGTGAACGCAGTGGTCATGAACCGTCGTTCGTGAACGCCCGATCTCACCTAAAAAATCATGAATTTTACGATCAAAACTAGTTTATTTTCTCGGTAGCGGTCATAACCTTTGTCTTGCTATACCTACAATCTATGATAATCTCGTTTTTGACCCAACTCACCGGAGCAAATAAGCCGCGCCAAACGAAGAAGCCTAGGCATGGTCGGACGTTCACAAACGACAGTTCACACATAACCACCGCGTTCACGACGGCCACCGCGTGGCAAAGGGAGCCTTAATATTATAGCTACCAGTAATACGGAGCTAGCAGACCCTCATGAACTACTATAAAGTATTAATTTATTTTATTCATAAGAATAATAATAAATATAAAATTAGAAACTTGTTTCTCTCTCTTGTTTCTCTCTCTCTGTGTGTGAGATGGGCAAGGGGAACAAAATATTCTCCACTAAAACTAACCACAGCTAGAGAGACATTCCTGCAGCAGCAGCAGCAGCAGCTACAAAATTCCAATACTAAGCTATACCGAACTGCGCGCGAGCTTCGATACTGCGGAGATCTCCGGCCATCTTCTCAGCTAGCTGGCATGGATGCTGCTCAATGGACGACGACGACGACGACGACTCACCAGGTAATTAATAATTAATTAATTACTTCTTCACAAACCCTAATCAAAGATCTGATCTTTATGTCCTCATCCATCCTTCCCACTCAATTTACTTCAGAAATTATCCATCTTCCTCGCCGCTCTAGGGTTTCATTCCACGACGCAAATGACTCTCTGTAGATCCTTTATTAAAGCTTTTATAGAACGAAACGAAAATGGAGGAAGAATTAAAGCATCGATACACATCACCCCCAGTTCAAAAACCTTCCTTTTTCATCCCCCCTTTAAACCTGCTCCCCAATCAAACCCTTCAATCCATTAAAGCGCCTCACTTTATCTTTCCCCATAGCTTTTTTCCTCCTTTCTCTTCCGTCTCACCTTTTAAGCTTTTTTGAAGAAAAAGCTAGCAGGGAGTGTGGCATGGAAAAAGCCAGGGCAGTATATAGTTCTCTCATGTGATAAGCAAAGCTACATAAGATTAAAGACCTACATATCTCTTATTTTGTTCAGGGAATAGGGGTGGTGGTGAAGGACAGCAGCACAGCAACAACCCTACAACTCCAGCAGGGGGATTACAATAATAAGAGGATTAGGCCTAATTACAAGGAGCAGGCCCTAAACTGCCCTAGATGCAATTCCTCCAACACCAAGTTCTGCTACTACAACAACTACAGTCTCAGCCAGCCAAGATACTTCTGCAAAACCTGCCGGAGGTATTGGACGGAGGGAGGCTCCCTCCGAAATGTTCCCGTCGGCGGCGGTTCGAGGAAGAACAAGAGACCCTCTTCTTCTTCCTCTTCCTCCGTTTCATCAGCAGCATTTCCTTCCCCTTCTAACCTCGTCGTTCCCATACCTCCAATCCCTCTTCTTCCAAGCTCCGATTTTTACGACCAAGGAGGCCAAGACCTGAACCTCTGCTTTGCAAAGGTCCAACCTTTGTCTCATTACGAGTTCGTCGGCCCTGCGCCGGAATCTTGTCCTGGTTTCGGAGCTGGGTTTGGGTTTCAGGAGCTCATGAGGCAGTCGAATATGAAGCTTCCGTTGGGAGCTCACGCTGGAACCATGCAGGAAGGAGGAACGGGAAGGCTGCTGTTTCCTTTTGAGGATTTGAGGCAGGTTCAGATGAGCAATGCCGGCGGCCGTGAAGATCCACAGAATGGAGTGGCGCAGCAACCTCATGATCCGAGCTTGTTTTGGTAGATCAATGGCTTCACATAAACAAAGATGACGACCGAGTACGTGTGCATGATTTGCTTTGCTTAGTATAAGTAGTACTGTTTTATATATATATATATATATATATATATATATATATATATATATATATATATATATTGGGTTATTTACCGCTCGAAGTTTAAGTAATTACAGCTTGCATGTCTCTGACTTTCAAAATTACAATTACCTTCTCTCAATGTTTACCTTTCAAAAAATTGCATGGATGTGAAATGTAAACATTGATGGGGAGGTTTTTGTAATTTTAAAAGTTAGAGGGGTGCTAGTTGTAATTACGCAAACTTCGAGGGGAAGTCCATATATATCATAAAAATACTGGGTTTGTGTTTAAAGTTAGCTGCCGGGGAGCAGAGGAGATTTACATGGATGAGTCTCTCTTCATTTGGCCCAAAATGGAAGAAATTTATCGTAGGTGAAGAATAGATTGATCCGGACCGTTAAATGAATTTCCTCCATTTTGCCAAATGAAGAAGTTCCTAATTCATGATATATATATAGTTTATATAATGACATTAATTTCCTTCAGACATTAATTATCTCTGTGCATTATTTCTTTTTTAGCAGTAATTTGTTGATTATATCAGGGCTTAGATTAATGTTCACTGTTTTATTATTACTTTAATAATTATTCCATTATGATAAGATAAGAAGAGATCTATATTGTTATATATAATATATATATATAGTTATTGTTATAGTTATTAAATTTGGATCATTAATGCTATATTTTCTTTTTTTGTATTTAATAAAATTGCAATAAAGTTTAAGTACAAATGGTCCTAATGTATGTACCATCACCTTGTTGTCATGGTCCATTCAAAACTATTTCTATGCAATACTCCATAAATAATAGGCTAGCTAGCTCCATCATATTGTCCTACACCATGCTTCTATATTGTTTAACATCTTATGCAAATTTGAGCAATGTTTTTCCACACCCCTATACTTTTAAAATTTGCATGGCATATATATATTACAAAAAATAATAATTGTAAATTTGATGGACATGTGAGTATTTTATAAAGTTAGTCTTTGGTTACATGCTTAAATATTTTTGTTTGAATATAAGTTCGATATATTAATGGTGTATGTATGGACGGACCAACATCGATCCTCTTCTGACATATGCCTTCTAACGGGTGGTATTATATAGTTTGATAATTTGACAGGGATCGAGTATATTATGTGACATGCTTATTGCAGTCCCATAGTGGAAATTTCTACATTGACTCATGCGTTTGAGTGTGCTCTTGGTGCATTGTATTAGATGATATTAAGAAGCTTTTATTTGGTGCTAAGACACTCAAAGTTATGTTGTAGTGGCATACATTTTTTGTGTAGAATGTCAATTGATTGTCCCTCGCCCAAAGACTTGAGTTTATGATGTAGCAAATAAGTTTAATTGTTTGTGTATCTAGCTCAATTTGAAGTCTTCGTTGATTCTTGCACCCTCCATCTTTCAAAATTACATTTACCCCCCCCCCCCCCCCCCGCCCCCCCCCCCTCTTCTAAGTTTCTCCAGTTTACAAAAATGCTCCTTCCGTTAGAAATATGGATTAAAATGATAAAATTAGCCAAATTATTTTATGATATTCAATTTTATCCTTTGTAATGACTCTACGTTGAAAGGTGAATCATTATAAAAGATAAAATTGAAATATCATAAAATAATTTGGCTGATTTTATCATTTTTCATCCATATTTTTAACGAAATGAGCATTTTTTTTGTAAACCGGGAAAACTTAATTTGAGGGGAGGTAAATGTAATTTTAAAAGTTAGAGGGGTGCAACCTATAATTATGCAAACTACCAGAGGAATAAGAGAGAGAGAGAGAGAGAGTGATATTTATGGGCGCGCACACTCATAGAGATGAATTTGTTTTCACATGCAAGATGTAGAAATCATTTGTCTTCTCTAAATTCTGTGGTGGTAATTAATGTTGATGAGAGGGAAAAAGATGAATTTTCATTGGAATAAATAACATTATGATAACTTAGAGAAAATATAGGGTATTTAATTTCATGAGTTCAAGAAAAACCATAATTATAATCATTTTCATTAGCATTACTTATCTGAATTATTTTGTTGGATTTATGAAGAATCTTATCTTTTCTCTGTGTGTGTATAGCTTTACATAGGCATTTAACAAGCTTTTTAAATTAATTAGCAACTTTATAGAAATAGTATATTAATAAATTAACTCTCATTTCTTTGTAATCCCATAAATTAATGTATCAATCTTTTTTTTTTGTGGTTTTATTGTTTTATATGCACTTAAAAAATTATAGACCATAATAGCATGTATTTTCTTCACAAACATACATGCTTTCCTAAACGCCGATCTTTTTTCCATTTGTCTATTTAAAATTATGAAAACACTTCTTGTACGTTTACATTTCAATGCATTCATGCACAAAAACACCCCATAGAGTAAATTTTCAGAAGTGATCTTTTGTGCATACAGTGTCAGATCTAGAAAATTATAAATGAGGGTGCACGAAAAATCATAAATACAGTTGTACATAAAATGTTAGCGGGGTGAGTAGGCGGGTCATAGGTTTAGGGTTGAAAATTAATTTTGAGGGTGCACATAGCTGAACTTGGTCTACGAATAGCCAAATTTAGTCCGCGAATAGCTAAAATTTGACCTACTTATAACAAATCCCAAAAAAGGGTGTCAGTGTCCATTTGGCCCCCCTCTGAATCCGCCCTTGCGTGCATAGATGTTATGAAATACAAATTTACAGTGAAATATTTTGTAACTTTTTGTAATTTCAACAGTAAGAGGAGGAGTTCATTAACCCCGTAATTTAGCAAATATAGAGTGGTGGTACCAGTAAATGCCCCTATATATAATCAGTGACCGTCTTTTTCGCATTCGAACAGCCGACACTACTATTTCGCCGCGTCTCCAGAAGCGTATAATCGAATGAGTAAGCACGCTCAAGGGTGCCCCGCCGCGCCCCTACCGCCGCGGGGCTAATGGAAGTCAAAGTCTGTCTTTACAGCTATGAGAGCACGGTGGGAGGAGGGAGTCGCTTGTAGCAGACAAGCGTGAAGGACCGCACCCATTTAAACATTCTATTTGATTATTTTACATATAAAGTATTAATATTATATATATAATATTATATTAATAATATAATATTATATGTTATATATATGGTTTTATATGGAGATATATACATCCCACTATCTCGACTTCATCATTACTCTCTCCCATCCTCTTATCATGATTCAGAATATCTCAAGTTGAAGATAGAAATTTTCTTCGCAGGCAAGGGTCCCACCACAAGGATGAAATATAGGCAAATCTTCTAAGTTGTAAGATAATTATTTAAAATTATTTGTCGGGATCTTCCCTCGAAGTTTGCATAATTACAGCTTGCACCCCTCTAACTTTAGAAATTAATTACAAAAACCTCCCTTTCAATGTTAATTACATTTCATAACATCCATGCACAGATGTATACCCACTTTAGAGTAAATCTTCAAGGGGGAGTTTTTTGTGCATGGATGTTATGAAATGTAAACATTGAACAGGAATAATTGTAAATTTTAAAATTAGAGGGGTGCAAACTGTAATTACATGAACTTCAAGGGGAGGTCCCGGTAAATAACCATTTACATTAATGAAAATCTTCGTAATTTCAAATGAGAAATTTTTCGGATCATAATCTTTACCTCTAAAACTTGTAGTGGCATGTGCATTTAATATAGACACATAGTGTACAACTCATATTTGTAGAGGCGGGCCCATAATATCGTCCACGATAAACAGAAAGCAGTACTCTTCCATTTCTTTCTTTAATTTTTTAATCTTATAATTTTTTTACTTATTTAAGTGACAAGTCATTCAACTCGCCTAAGCCTTTTCAAACTCACTTATGGACGAGCTCTCGCCTACGGGCGTGCCCCTCCTGTGAGTTGAATTCGCTCTCCTGGCGAGTATCAGATTCATTCTTCTGTAAACAAGACGACTGGGAGTTCTAGAAGTCGTATAGCTTTTTGAAAGTAGGACAAAAAATGAAAGCGCGTTATTCACTCTATATATTTCTTAATGTTCTATATATCAAGTTAATAAGCATAGGTTTGATTAATATATAATATTAAAAGGGAAATAAATATTGTCTCAAGAAAGAGCTAGTAAGTTGAAATGCATGGGGGAGAGGAATTAAAGTAGGGTTGTAGTAAACTGCTTTACCTGCTTTCCAACTAAAACCACACCTAAACTCTTACCACCCTCATTTCTTTAATTATTATTGCCCATTAAATAACAAAAGGCAACTCACAAACATTCTCTTTGGGATATGAGCCAATTAATAATTCACCCCCCTTTCTTGTCCTCAAACATATATAGTTGATAAGACTATTTTTATTCCTCAATATCATAATTTATTCACATATTAATATATATATATATATATAAACACACAAGTGAGAGGCACGGGACTTCGCCTCTACGGCCAATCGCGACAGTATCTCGACTGCGATAGGTTCGGGGCTCTGCCCCTATCAATTATTTGATAGAGCTTAAAATAAATGCAATATTAATTAATCAACTTTAATAAAGTTGATTTGTGTAATAGTAGCTCTTCGAAAATACCACTGATATACCTAATGAGAATCTTCCTCGAATAGATTGTCGGCATGCCTAATGGCAACCTACCATAGTAGGTATAAGAGCTCTACTAAAAACTTTTTTGGATTTTAATTGATTTTCATCGGTACTTTTAATTTTGGGATGTTGTAATTACTTGAATGGACATATATTTACTATATTAAAAGGGAAAAGTTGTCATTGGTGAAATATTCAAAATTGTCAAATATAACTTTATTGTTTGCATTTAATGACTTAACATATATTATAATGTGCTTTTAAAAATAATATACAATGATCATTTAAGCAATGACATCTTATCCTCAAATTAAAAGTAATGATAAAATGCACAAAATTGAAAAAAATTTAGTATAGCTCATATACCAACTACGATAGACCATCGTTAGGCATGTCAATTGTATTAAAGTTGATTTGAAAAGTAATAATGAAAACCAATTAATTTGTTATAAAAGTAATAATGAAAAATTAATAATATATAAATAATGATGATTTTTTTAACAAAAATAAAAAATGATGCATAACTATTTTCCGCATTAATTAATAATTTGTTTATTTTAAACTGCATTAATTAATTGATATGGGTGGAGCCAGGGGCGGATCCAGAGGGGGGCCGAGGGACACTGACACACCCATTATTTTTAAAAAATGTTAGTGGATTTGGATTCCTCTCGTCAAAGCAATAAATTTTGACTATTTATATATGTCAAAAACTGTGGTCAGATGAGTGGGAAACAACTTCGATAAGATGGAAGTGTTCTCACATCACGTAACTAGTTTGTTTTGGGACAAATATTGGCTATTCGCGGACCAAAGTTAGCTATTCGTAGATAAAATTTGGCTATTCGCAGACCAAGTTCAGCTATGTGCACCACCAAAATTAATTTTGAACATGTGACCCACGACCCTCCTACTCACCCCGCTAACATTTGTGTTTAGAAATTTTTTGTGCGCACCCATTTATAATTTTCTGGATCCACCACTGGGTGAAGCCCTGTGCCTGTCGTGATCGAGATACTGTCACAGTCGAGATACTCTCGCGGTTGGTCGTAGGAGCGGAGTATATATATATATGTACATATATATCCATATTAGCAGATTATTCAAAATTTTAAATTATTTATACGGACATCTAAAAACTGCATCTTTCCTATCAAGATGAAAGCTCCGTTTGGCGCGGTGGTGACAGTTGTGAATCATGGTGATCAAGAAACATCAGCAGTGAACACCCGAACTCACATACAAAAATTCATGCATTTTATGCTCAAAACTAGTTTTTTTTTTTGCCAAACATACAATCTATGATAATTGCGTTTTGACCCAACTCACCGGATCAAATAAGCCGCGCCAAACGAAGCTGGAATCACATGAATCATTAATACCACAAATATACGTACGATCAGAAAGCAGCAATTTGCGCTTCATTCTCTGTTTCTCTCTCTAAGAAAATGGAGTAATCAGTCGTCCCTGTCAAGGTGAGATACACAGTCATTATTACAGAGATAGAGAGAGAAAGAGGTATGCAGACATGGCCGGCCGGCGAAGCACTGAAGAAAAAAAAAACAATGGTGGAGCCACCGCCACCGGCTATTCATGACTTCCCCCCCACCACCACTACCGTTTGTCTCCCAAACTCGATCCAGCTTTGTCACATCCCACTCAAATCTCAGCAACTCCGGACCACGTACGAGAAAATTTCCTGCATGTATTTTTTTAACAATTTATTATTTCAATGTATTTTATTGAATTTTCTCTCTCCTAGTCATCCTCCTCGCAGGCAGAAAATTCTAGCAGAAAATTTTGGCATGTAATATTATTTCTTCCAAGAATTTGATGGAATGGTAAATAGGAACCAATTCTAAAGTGCAATGTTATAAGCAGTCCTATAACCGCTAAACGCAGTCCAACGAATTTAAGTGTTTTTGGACTTTGAATAGCCGTTTTAAGTGTTTTTATGACTACTAATAACATTGCCCATTTTAAATTGTTCGTAAAGTTTAGAGATATCAAACAAAAAATAGTTTAGAGATCGATATTGTCACAGTACTCTGACCACGATAGGCACGGGGCTCCGCCCCTATCAATTAATTAATGCAGCTTAAAATAAACACACTATCAATTAATTAATGTGAGAAGTAGTTATACACTTTTTTTTGTTACAAAAATCTTCGTCCCAATGCATATATCACTGTGCATGTCAAATCAACTTTAATAAAATTGATTAATTTAATGACAATCTTCCTCAAAAATACCGTTGATATGTCTAATAAAAATCTAACATAGTAGGTATGGAGCACTAATACAACCTTTTTTAATTTTAGGATTTTTATCGTTAATAAATTATAAATTATAATATATAAATTATAAATTATAATATATGCCAAGTCATTAGATTAAAACAATAAAGCTATAAATTTGAATGTTTCATGAAACTAACCCCAAAACAAGTGGAGAGTGATTTTCATTAACAAAACTTCAAAAGGACAAAACACAATAATGTATGCTTCTCTCCGCATAGGTCAGCATCCTTCTTCTCATCCTACTGCTTTTCTAACAACTCTAAACCCAATGTCAGTTACCCACTACTACTTTTTCTATAGCCAAAGCCGCCCCAAACAGAGCCATATTTTCACCGACACCATTATTTTAAAAATGTTTTAATGTCCAATGATGAGACAATAGCTTCCATTAAAAAGATGTTTTAAACTTTTTGAACAGGGATTAATTTTATGGTGTGCGGAACGTAAATGGAGTATGGTGCACGGAGTGCATCTGCGCCGTTCATCAAGTTGTGTTTATGTTTCATGGATGCATCTAAGCCGTCCCGGACACCACGCTCATAAACGTTAAACGTACCTAATTATTACTCTTGAACAGGAGGGGGGCACAACGATCAAAACCTCGTGTCCAGCATTCACATTTCTCGCTCGTGACCCTCGCATTCCTCTTCTTCTTTTTTCGCTCCCGCTGCTATGGCTTGTTCTTCCGCCAAGGTGGGGGAACACGTCAGTTCTTGTTGTCGCAGATACCAGCTATTTCCCTGGTCGCCCGTCTTGCAAGACTCCCTTTTCTCCATGAATCGTGCTTCGCTCTGAAAGTGTCTTCCACTTCTTCATTATCGTTCTAGAGACGCTTTTCAATAGTTTTATACCGCTGGTTTCCTAACAGCGAATATCATGAGAACCAATTGTGTGCCAAACTCTTAAAATCCAGATGGATCTTCAAACTTCCCTTACCTCCCCTGAAGTTCATATTTCATAACATCCATGCACAAAATATCCCCCCAGAAAATGTACTCAGAAGAGGGTATTTTTGTGCATGAATCATGAAATGTGAACTTCAGGGGAGGTTTTGTAATTTCAATAATAAGAGGTGCAATCTGTAATTTTGCAAACTTAGAGGGGAGGTCCCTGTAAATGCCCCTATATATAACAATGTATAAAGTCTACGACTATAACCAGCATAAAAGAAAGTTATGCAGCAAGTGCTGCATTATATCAACCGAATATAAATTATCATATATAAATGCGGATACAAACTTAAATGATAAGGATCTAGTGCAAGTAAAGTAACTTAACTTATAAGAATGCTCATACAAACAAAACTGTCAAATTCCGAAAATTAAATCGATGAACCAGGCGCGCTAATTGAACAAGACAAGTCACGGTAGCAAAATTGTAGGAGCAGAATTACAACAAATGATTAAAAAAACACGGTTACAACAAGGCCATGTTGAGATGTTGCCACCTGGGGCCCAAAAATCTTCATTGTTTTAGGGGGCCGCCTTCTGTTTCTTGGGCATCCTGTAACAACCGACGACGCAGGCGTGGTCGCGCTCAAAAGGCTCGAGGGTAACCTGCTCGGAGGGCTTGAACTGATCCACCTGCAACGTCTTCACAACCTGCGCAAACACCGCCTCCGCCGGGACCGTAGAGTCTATACAGTTTGCCTGCCAACATTAGATAGAGGGCTGGTTTAGTCTGCTGCTTCATCATAATAGCATGTGGGACTGCAGAATGAAGAGGAAACAGATAGTATACCTTGATGGAAATGACAAAATGGCCGCCATTCTTCAGGAAAAATGAAGCATTCAGGGCCAATATCCTTGCCTGTACAACAAACACCTTTATTATTAAAATTAAACAAAAAATATAACAAATCAACCAAGTTAAGCTCCTGATGCCAAATTATAAATAATCAGATGTTTTCCTCAATGCTGTCTGTAGCTTAAAATCAAAGGAAAGATGAATGGCGTCATTTCTTGTTTACAATGTTTTAAATGTCGGCCGACAAGTCCGACATGTCTGTTTTGAACGAAAAACGATCTATTTTTTCAAATTAATAAAAAAAAAATCTTTTGAATTAAATCGGGCGATAAATAGGGAAATTTCCGACTTTTCGGCCGTTCCGAGAAAAGACAATATCGGGCGCTATGTTTTGCGCGGCTTTATAGCTGACTTAAATCGCAGATTCGTTCACGACCTAAATTTTCTCTCTCGCTGAGCACGAGCCCTCTGCGATCCCGCTGAGCGTGAGCCCTCTGCTGCCTCCTCCCTCGCTGAGCGCCGACGAGCCCTTTGCGAGTCCTCTGCCGCTTTCTCCTCCCCCATCCTTCCTCTACGAGCCCTTTGCGAGTCTTCTGCCGCTTTCTCCTCCCCCGTCGGGCGCTTTCTCCTCCATTTTCCAGCCGATCGAGGGCTTTCTCCTCCCCTGTCGAGAGTCTGGAAGTCCTCTACCATCATCCCCTCGGTGAACCTCCAGAAAATTTGGACAGAACCCGTAAGCATTCTTCTCCTTATTCCTCCTGTAAGCATTCTTCCCTTTCTTCCTCCCATCATCAGATTTCTTCCCCTTATTCCTATCTTGTTGTAGGAGGACGCGGCGAGCTCCTCTGTTCCTATATTGCCTATGCTGTTTTCGTAGAGGTTTTTCCGCCGGACCTCCTCTGTTGGTTTTGGTATGAACCGAGCTTTTGCATAAATTGGAGTATTTTCCATGGTTCCTCCTAAGTAGTGCTAGTGCAACACAACTACAACCTGACTGATGTTTTAATCAAGGTATGTATTTGTCATAGTATTTATAACATGTCTTGACTGATTGATAGTATTTATCATAGTATTATAACATGCCTTGGCTGATTGGTATTATAACATGACTTGACTGACTGATTGATATTATACACAACTACGACCTGACTGATTGATAGTATTATAACATGCCTTCACTGATTGACATGTTATTTATCAAGGTATATATTTATTGCTAGTGCAACACATACATACCCTGACTGATTGATAGTATTTTCCATGTTGGCATTTGTGTAGTTGGGTAGTTGTGTTGCACTGTTTTGAATTTCTCATTTGATTTTAGTTGTTAAATGCTAATATAATCTTAAAGTTATGAATTTATGATGACTCAAAATAATATCCAAGGCATGTTATAAGTGTTGTTCATGAATCATGGCTAATATTTGCTTCAATTTTGCATATTTAATAGGAAAAATTGCTAGTAAAAGTCAAACTCAAGAAGTAGTGGAAAAGCTCAAAGTCAAAAGAGCCGATTAGTAGGTATTGATTTGTAAATTATGTTATATTTATAATATTACTTTTAAACTTATATTTCTTTAGTTTGTTTTGTAAATGTAATCTATTAGAAATTAGAATACTCTTGATGTCGTCTGAAGCTTCAACAAAGGAATCAAGTACAAAAATAGGCAGAGATCCTTTTTGGTCTCATGGTGAGAAGGTTGATGTGAAGGACACAAACAGGGTTCGATGCAGGTATTGCAATCATGTATTAAGTGGAGGGATAAGTCGATTAAAGGCACACCTAGTTGGGCTTCGAGGCAATGTTAAACTATGTCCAAAAGTACCAACAGAGGTGAAAAGCCAAGCTGATGCTGCTTTAAAGTCACAAGTAGCATTGAAAGAAGCCAAAATTGCTAGATTGGAGGCCGATCGTGAGGAAGTGGTGATTGGAGGTTCAATGGATTTAGAAGACAACTCCGAATCACATAGGAGTGTCTTTTCTAAAATGAAGACGAAAGGACCATTGGACATACATTTCCAACCGCCGGCGAATAGTGTTGCACAAACAAGTAAAGGCGGGAAGATAACATTGGGAGGAGATAGGTGGAAGAAGCACATAAGGGAGGAAACAAACACATATATCGCAAGATGGATATATGAGGCTGGCATTTCCTTTAATTCTGTGTCGCTTCCCTCCTTTGATCATATGGTACAGGCTATTGGACAGTGTGAGCCAGGGTTGAAAGGGCCTAGGCCGTATGAGTTGAGTGAAAAACATCTTAAGAAAGAAGTTGAGCGAACAAAAGAATCTTTGAATTCATTCACCGCTACTTGTAGGTTAAATGGCTGTAGTGTTATGACGGATGCATGGACTGATAGAAAGGGAAGGAGTATTATGAATATTATGGTTCATTGTGAAGCAGGAGTTGCATTTTGGTTGTCTAAGAATGTCTCATCTGATATTCATGTTGGAAAGTTTATTTTATATTTTGTTGACGAGGCAATCGGATCTGAGTCTGGACAGGGAGAAGAAAATGTGGTGCAAGTTGTCACGGACAATGCATCTAATAATATGCTAGCGGCAAAGATGCTTTCTTTGAAAAGACCTTCTATATTTTGGACGTCTTGCGCAGCCCACACGATTAATTTATTGCTTGGAGATACTGCAAAAATAAAGCAAATCAAAAATGTCATCTCACTTGGTCGTATAATGACAGTATTTATATATGGACATATCATTTCTCTTGATTTGTTGAGACAATTTAGCAAGGATTTGGATTCTCATAAACTTATTCGGCCAGGAGTGACTAGATTTGCCACTGCATTTCTATCTTTGCAGAGCATATTAGAGGGGAAAAAAAGATATAAGGAACATGTTTTCATCGCAAAAATGGGAAAACTTAAAGTTAGCTCGCACACCACCTGGAAAGAGGGTAAAATACAAAACTTTGTTTTACTTGTGTTACTTCTTATGATTAATGAATAACTTGTGTTTTATAATATAGTACTTTGTTTTATAATTAATGTTAATTTATTTAAAATTACAGGTTGCTGCAATTGTATACAATGTGAACTTTTGGAAAGATGTGGAGATTGTTGTTAGTATATTTTCTCAGTTAGTGAAAGTATTGAGACGAGCTGATGGAGATGCACCTTCTATGGGGTGGATATACAGAGATATGCTAAAGGCTAAAGAGGATATTGTGATTGCTCTAAATCGTAATGAATCTAAGTATCTTCCTATATGGAAGCTAATAGAAAGAAGGACCGGTAGTAAGTTGAGTACTCCCCTACATATTGTTGGTCATTATCTCAATCCATATTTTTATTTTGCAAATTGGGAAAAATTGGAGAAAGACGGTAAATACATGAATGCGGTAATTGAGTGTATGTCTAAGATGTATGGGAGGGATGTGGCCATTCAAGATCGCATTGCTGATCAAGTATGTCTCTATCGAAATAAGAAAGGATCTTCTGGCAGGGAAATTGCAAAGAGGCAAAGTCTCAGTAATTCTGTTGATCTTGGTACAATTATTCACCTGTTTTAGTGTTTTAAGTATTATTTATAATTCCTTGTTGCTAATTGTTTTATTAATATTTTTGATTTAAATGTAATTAGTGAATTGGTGGAAGTTTAATGGGAATGATGCACCAAATTTGAGGGACATGGCAGTACGTGTTCTCGGACTGACCACTAGCTCTTCCGATTGTGAAAGAAATTGGAACACATTTGAATTAGTTACTAATTACTATTTACTTGTAAATACAATTTATTTATCAATTGGATCATACAGATTCATACAAAAAAAGAAATAGATTGGATCATAAGAAATTGAATGATCTTGTCTTTGTAAAAGTCAATACTACTATAAAGACAAGGTCAATGGAACCTAAAAGAGATCCAATAGCGGCAAAAAACTTTGATGATGGAAAAGTGACAGAGTGGTTGGTGGGCTCTAGCACTACAAAGAAGTGCATGAATGTTGATGATGAAGAGGATGAGGTCTTTCCCGGAGAGGGGTTGACTTGGCAACAAGTAGCGGAGTGCATGGATGGTGATACTGAGCCAAGGAAAAGTTCTCGTCAATCTTCTATGACTGAGAATACTAAATCGTCAAAGAATAAAGGAAAACAAAAATCAGATTGTCTTGCTGAAGAAAACGAACTAATGTTTTCTACTTCATCAGAGGAGGACCACATTGAAGATGACATTTCTGAAGGTGACTACGAGACGAATAACGATGAAACAACACGTTTGGAAAGTATTGATGAGGAATGAGGTTAGTAAAATAAAGATTGACTTGCAATTTGTGTAGTTTAACATGTTTAATTTGTCTTTAATTTGTGTAATTTAAATGTTCAATTATTGTAACAGGTTTAGCTTTTGGAGGAGAGTATTTTAAGAGTTTAGCTTTTGGAGGGAAGTGTTAAGATCATAAGACTACTGATAACAGTGTGAACTTATGTTATTTCTTTTAGCTTCATTATTATATTTATATCTTACTTAAATTTGTGGCTTTATGTGATTATTGATTGTTTTTTTGTCTACTTATTGCTGTATTTCTTCTACTTGGTTATGCTAATGACTTTCAAGTGCTTGATGTTTAAAATCTTAGCTGATTTTGCACAGATAAGACAAACAAACTTATGCTAGTTCCTCCAACTAAACTCTGAAGGTCAGAGCACCTTACCCTTGCAAATTTCTGCACCATAGTTTACAATTATAATCTAACATATAATTTACATTTTTATTCAGAATTAAAGAATAAAAAAAGGAAGACCAAAATGGTTTCCATATTGATGAACTCATAAGGTCAGTTCGTTATCAACAACTCTCTTAAACTATTCCTCCAAAAAAAGACAGGTATTTTTTTATTTATTGTTTTGTTAAATATTTGTTATTTCTCATTGTTTTGTACATAATAGTAATATTTATATATTGTAGTCTTAAAACCCGACATTTTCAAATGTCTCTGACATGTCTCCGACATCCGACATTTAAAAACTCAATCTGATATGCACCCGACATCCGACATTTAAAACGTTGCTTGTTTATGTACAAAAAGAGAAGCTGCTTCTTAATAGATCTCCCTGAAATTGCATGTCATGCAATAGTTTTTTGTTCTACTAACCTTTTCAACATGTCCTAGGAACACATTTCTTGATTAACATGATGTTTCTTGATGTAAATATTTAATAGTTATAAATTATTTAGTCACCACAACTAATATTATTTAGGTCTTAAACTCTTAAAACATACACATTTGCATCGTTCTTACTTTTCTGAGCCAAAAAAAAATCTCATGATAAACAATTCTACTCTAATTCAAAATTCAATAAAAATGGAATTGCAAAAATGGAATTGCAGTGGGTGGGTACTGTGGATTGCAGAGATGTAGGCTTCGTTTGGCGCGGTGGTGGCGGTCGTGAACGCGGTGGTCATGAACCGTCATTCGTGAACCCCGACCTCACCTAAAAAAATTCATGCATTTTATGCTCAAAACTAGTTTATTTTCTTGGTTGCAATCATAACCTGTCTTGCCAAACATACAATCTATGATAATGGCATTTTTGACCCAACTCACCGGAGCAATTAAGCCGCGCTAAACGAAGCCGTAGTGGCTTTGAAAACAATAGTGAAAAGAACAGATTGCATTAGATAACGACTATCGCAAAACTATGTTGCCTCAAACAACAATTTGGGCAAAAACACCAATGCGAGCGTCCAACTATCTTTGGGCGCCCCAATCCCAAAAATATTATTCTTGGTCAAAACACCACCCCGCACATTCAAAACATAGGTGTGTTTAGCGCACTCTTTTTCTATCATAGTTGCACTCCGTTACTACTCAAAAGCCACAGCTCTCTCAGAACCATGGGGGTAAAATTTTAGCACTCCCCCTACTTTCAACACAACAATTTTAAAGTTGCCTATTTTTATTTATAATTTAGTAATGTAATGACATCGTTTATGAAGAACGCACTAGCTCCAATGAAATCCAAGTTTCAATTCATTTCGTTTTCTTTGATGTGATTTTTATGGTTGGTTGCTGTTGAACCAAGATCTGTTAGCAAAAACTTTCTAGAGATTACTTCACAATTAGATTCCATTATGGGCATAGGCTCCTTAAGTGTCATTTATTAATGTCGTACCGCATCTTTTTATATGTATAGAGTTTAGTTGTCCTTCGGGGAGTCGCGCCCAGTTCAACCATTTTTAAGTATTAAATATCGAGTCATTAAGATGTTATTAGTTGAGTTAGTGATTGTCATTATGGGTATTGTAGCCTATTTAAAAGCAAGTGTTGTGTGGAATGAATCATCCAAAAGTCTATTCTCTTTCCCTCGACTTGTTAAGAGATTGTGGTAGCTCTCTCCTCCCGATCACACCCCGCCTAGCAACCACGGTTCCTGCTCCACAGTATCTTCAACCTCCGCCTTCCTTGCTCCAACCATCCTTTGGCAACCCTACCGACATTCTAAGGTGAGCCCGTAACAGATTCCTCCTTTGTAGAACTCCCCCTCCAAGAACCAAGAAAGACCTTTCTCCTATTTTTTGGAGAAACTGGGAACTTGTCCTTCTCAATTTTTGTCTAAAGACCATGTTCTCCATCTTTCTCTCTAGTTATATTCCTTATTTTCATTATTTGGAAGCACAAAAATATTATGATGACCTGACAACTATCCTCAATATCTGTCCACGAGATAAAGATCAATATCTCTGAGTAACTATCTATAACTAGTCACACAGTGGAGCACTTGTGAGAGGTCATTAATTACCCCTATTGATATTGATTGTTTGTTTTCCTATTGATGTAAACCAAAGTTAGGGTTTTGAAAATTCAGTATTTTTTAAGAATTGATTTTAGCTTTGACATAGGCCGAGGGGGCCAAATTGAATTTTGTGCACGAATTCACACTTTTGACGTTTAAACTTTGAAGACCGTTAATTGGTTACTTGAGAAAAATTTCTTTGAGTGTTTCACTAGATGAACTGTGGTGAGATTCGTAGATCCACAAGCAAAATCACACGTAACAATTTATGAATAAGCGGCAACAAAAGCAGTGTGAACGTAAGGGCAAGCTATTAATTATTAAGTTAGGATGCATAAATTTAAAGCAAACTATTCCGAGCAAGGATACGGAAAAGGATATGCAGAGAAGAGAAGTCCAGTCCAAAATTCGTCTTGCAGTGGCTGGGCGGCCGACCGTTGGCAAGTTGACGGAGTGAAAGCTCACAGCTGACGTAAACTTACAAGCAGTCGGGCTCGGGATGGGATGCCGGAGTGGAGTTGAGGTCGACGACACAAAACGTAAACCAGGTCGTCGGAATAGAGTTTCGGTGTCGACGACGACCTGGCAAGCGGGATCCGAGTCGGGACTGACGCTTGCAACAGGAATTTTAGCGGGGACTCAGATCGACGTGGATGGTAGTGCTGACGGTCGCGGAAGTCGACATTGGATGGAGATCTGGCGGGAGTTCTTCGATTGCAGTCAGTGACTGTTCCTGGCGGCAGAGGGGGAGGCGGAAGTGATCGGCAGTGGAAGAAAACAAAGCAATGTTTCTCTGCTCTCTCCTTCATCATGCTTAGATTAAATAGATGAAATTGGAATCTTTCCAAATAGTTCTTTTGAATTTGATCTTCCTTAATTAGATTTATGCAATTTAAATAACTTGTGTTGCCTTTACCGTCCTAACTACTAAAATTACCAGACCATTTATTTAAGGTCTCATCGGGTGGTCAAACCGACGAGCCGAAAAAACTCCAAATAACAACGGTTGCATGAAAAAAGAAATACATGTTATAAAATAAATAAATGCGCGATAAAGATATAAGATGCATGGTGTCATTGCGTCTTTGGATGCAACAGAGGGTGCATCACCTATATATTATGTCAATTTTTTAATACTAGCTATCATATTTTAAATCATTGTTGATGGTAACTGTTGCGCGCACGCGTCCTCTTATTTTATTATTGTTTTTCTTGTAAATGCATTAAGTTGTTGTGAGCCCCCCTCCCT
The DNA here is from genome assembly GCA_033032865.1 of Dactylorhiza incarnata. NCBI lineage: Eukaryota > Viridiplantae > Streptophyta > Magnoliopsida > Asparagales > Orchidaceae > Dactylorhiza > Dactylorhiza incarnata. The sequence goes on from JAWHQI010000085.1 coordinate 7,337,079, forward strand.
GTATAAAGAGGTGGTTTTGGGAGTTAGGTATCTTTGGATATATTGTCTTTGGCTCTCATTTGAGAGAAGGCTCCTTGGAGAAACCAACCTTCAAGAGTTGACCGAAGTTTGCTCCGGATTGTATCCGTTTTTCGTTAATCCCCGCAATTTCCTTCTGGATCGTATTATTTGGTCCGACCTGCCGCTCCGCCCGCTGCTACAGCCGTCGGAGTCTCGCGTCCCACTGTCCTTGTGCTCGCACAGTCGCGTGTTCCCTCTCGCCCGACATTTCGTGCAGGACCGCTCGCCAGCCCTCGTCCGCGAGTCCTGCACCGCGCGCTGTCGCCGGATCTGATGCTGCCATTTTCGCTCCGCCTCGGACGACACCGATCCGACGTCGCAAGCCCCGCGACGCCCGCAGACGCCCCGACGACGCCTGGGCACGCCTGATCCGTCCTCTGCAGCCCTGTTTCTGGCCTTCCGCGATCCCGCTCCGCCGAAATCCCGCCGCTTCTGCCCCGATCTGCCATTCTCCGCTAGTTTCCGCGCCCAAATCCGTCGGCCTCCGCCGGGAATCGCTTGATTCCGCCCAGATCCGTCGGCCTCCGGCCACTATCACGCCGATCTGCTCGATTCCGCCCAGATTCCGCTCATTCCCACCCAGAACAGCCATCCCCGCGTCGTTCCTCCGGATTCCGTCCAACTCCCGTCGTCGTTGTCATCAAATCAGACACCTACCTGCCTCTCCCCGCCAAATCTGCCCTTTCTACACACCAATCGGTCGGCATCATCTCCACTCTACCTCCTTGGCAACATGGTCGCAGCCCATTCGGCCGCACCCGGGCCGCTGTTCTTGCCATAGGCGGACACCAGCCCTTGGTTGGATTTTTCTGCCCACGCTGCACAAATCCTGGCCACATGCGCCTCTATCCACGCCAAAGTCGATCGAACGGGCCTTTCGAACCTCCCTCGAGGCTCCATGCCCTAGGTCGCCTCCACCACGGCTGCCTCCTCAACCATGCGACAGTTATCCGGCCATGTCGCCCCCAACATTCCTCTACGACACCAACCCGTCCCTCTGCCCCATAATCGATCCTCCCGTTGAAATCACACTGACCGTTGATATACTGTATCTCCCCACGGTGGTCGTACCGCCACCTCTCCGGTCACCCGCTCAGCCGCCCCATTCGGCCATCTCACTGCATCCTCTCCATTCTCTTGCTCCGCCGGCCACTGCCTTGCCACTTCCACCGGCCGCATCGCCGCCTCTTATGTCGCCTTGTACCCCGTTGTTCCCGAGGGATCCATTCCTGCTGCCGGTCGTCGCATCTCCGACATCCTTTTGGCTGCTGCTCACCACCGCTCCACCGACTTTGCAGAAGCCACTGTTTTCGCCGCCCGTCTTTCCGATGGCGCCGCCGCTACTCGCCAACACCGTCAGCGCTGCTACGCGCTAGTTGGCTCTGTTCTGGAGGGAGGTCAAGGTACCAGAGGATCCGGCCACCCGCTTGATACACGAGCTGGAGGGCAAGCTCATTTTGAAGGACGAATGGAGTGTTACGGGTCCACGTGTCGCGGGCACATTCACTCAAGTGAACGGCGGGTGGCGAAACGACCTTGGGGTCAAGGTCGCTTTTCTGACGGGATGTATTGTTGTGCGCACGCGTCCTCTAATTTTATTATTGTTTTTCTTTTAAATGCATTAGGTTGTTGTTTGCCCCCCTCCCTATATAAGGAGGTGGTTTGGGGAGTTAAGTATCTTTGGATCTATTGTCTTCGGCTCTCATTTGAGAGAAGGCTCCTTGGAGGAACCAACCTCCAAGAGTTGGCCAGAGCTTGCTCCGGATATTATCCATTTTTCATTAATCCACGCAATTTCCTTCTGGATCGTATTAGTAACACAGTTATCTCTGCCTTTTTGCCCTTTCTCGTGGGAGAGGAAGGGGGAAGAACTTTGACAACAGAGCCTGGCACACCGTCTGCCCCCTCTATAAATTTCACTATCTCTATTCAATTACCCCACACATTTTTTCAATTTTTTCCTTTAATATCTCTACTCAAATACCCACACTTTTTTTTTCATTTTTCCCTCGACTCCTTTACAGGGATTCTCCAGGTGTGATTGCGTGGATCATCGTGAGAAAATACTACTACTGGGATTGCTTCTTTCAATCTAGATCTTAAAAAGTGTTAAATCTGCTTGATCATCATCTCTATTTTAAGAGTTTGAAACCGACGTGCTTTCCCTAAAAGAAAAGTCCAGCCATTGATCTAGAAAAATATCTAATGCCTGCAGCTGGTATGTTGCTTTTCATTTATGGGGTTTTTTATGTGATTTGAAAGCTTTATTCATACATTTTCCCTGTATCCACTTGTCAGGCCTTTTTTATGATGTCAATCCCTACAACGATCTCTCCAACTACCTTCAAAATTATAACTAACCCACAAGTTAACTATCCAGTATAACTCTCCGGTAAAATTCATCAGCAGACTCTTAGATGATCAAAGAATATTTAACGCAGAATGAATCTATAAGAGGCACATAAATGATGTCCTAACCCTAAATGCAATGCAAGCGAGCACACAATGAATGCAAATGACCTATAACAAACCCCAATATGAAGATGCGGGGAAAATGCAAACATGCATAATCCATTGAACAAGAAACCACCGACTTAAACCCTAAAGTCTAATGCATTGTTCGTAAATGATTCAATCAAGCAAGCTTTTCAGACGCGCAATTATTTCAATAATAAAACATAAAACTCGCACAATTAAATCACACGCTCAATCACAGACATTTCAAATTAAGTAATTGAATGTTAGATGCAGATTAATTGAGATTTCACTGAAAGTAAATGCACAGTGAATAAGCAATGCACGTCTAATGAAAGTGACCGATCAAATTAGTATGAGTCAAATATTTTAAGAAATGCGAGTAACGGCCATATATAATGGAGCAAAAATGAAGCTGAAGTGCAAGCTCACCGAGTAAGCGATGTTGGTGGTGGGGAAGCTCCGATGGTGGTGGCGACTGTCCAAAAGGGAGAAGGCTATTGTGTAGGAGTTGTCGGAGGGCTAGTAAAGGAGATTGGAGGCTTGGGGTGGGGTCGTGGGCTGGTGGAGGCTCTGGAAGTAGGAAGGCGGACTGGGCAGCATTGGGAAGGAAGTTTAAAGGTTGTCGGGCTGGTGGAGGGTGTTATAAACCGTGGCGGGAGGCTGGGGAAGTGGGAAAGGTCGTGGGTGGTGGTTGTCAGGCTGGTGGAGAGTATACATGGCGGCGGAGGAGGTTACCGCGGACGGGAGGGGCAGTGGATGGATGTGGGAACGAAGGGAGAAGGTTGTTGGCAAGGGCTGCAGAGAGGAGAGACGGCGGATGAGGGTTGTGGAAGGGAGAGCTGCGGTGGGGAGGGGTCTCAAGGACGAGGAAGATGGGTCGGAGGTGGATCGAAAAAAGGAAAATGGCAGATGTACTGAATTCAGTGGACGGGACTGGCGGCACATGACGTCGAGGAGCATGGAGAAGGCGGAGGAAGGCTTGAACCAAGGCGCTAGAGGTAGGGGAAGAGGAGGAAGGGAGCATCGGCACCCCTTGGAGGCGGAACCGGCGACGGCGGACCACATGGGGGATGGAGTCGCACCAACGTGACCGATGGGAGTTCATTCGGCTCAAACCCTCGATACTTAGGTTAGGTGATCAAATGGCTCAAATCGAATAATCATATTACTTGACCTAATTCCCAAAATTTACATCCGAAAAATAAAAACAAATACATGAAAAAATGCAGACAAATGAGCCCGATGCAATCACGGACTCCAATCATCCATCTGACGATCCAAGAATATCGATCACGTATGTCTCAAATGTGACGTGATCGATCTCCATCACAGAGAAACAACAATGTATCTCTCACCTCTTTTGTTTTGTCAATGTTTACCGGACTCTTTTATCGCTTTTCCGCAATGGTCCAACAAAAACCATTCAAGTACTAAAGGAAGTGTTGAGCAAAGACAATCACGCATCTTGTCAATGGCGTCAACGACTACAACTGTCAAGCAAGTGCATAGAGATGTGAAGAGGTGTCTACCTCTATGCTAAAGATTTCAATTCAAAAATGACAATTTTGGAGACTTCCATTGCGGGATCCAATGAAAGAATGTCCACTCTAGAACGTGGAGAATAACATCACTATGTAAAGGCCAAGAGAGCGAGAGGAACTGGCTAGAATAATTAAGACTCGCAATCTGATAGTTGTGTTGGAGGTTGTAGTGGCGAGTATCCCAACTTTCGAAGATATTGTGGTAAAGGGTTTAGTTAAGACTCACAATTTGCGGGTAGTTTTATCAGTTGATACTAAGAACAAAGAAAATTTGACGGCCTCCACAATGATGTGTGGTGTTTGTCGAGTCAAAATCTTGATGATGGATAATTGAGCATTTCAAATTCTTCTCCGGATTCTCTCCATGAAAGTTTGCTTCAATTCTATGTTCGTGCAAGGTGGAGATTAGGGACGAAATCTTCCAAAGTTGTTGTCCTTCTTGGAAACATCAATCAAATGGATCCTTACACGGTTATCAAAAAGATTGAAACAAAAGCATACAAACTAGATATTCCGCACAGTATGAAAATTTCATATTCAACATTGAATATTTGACTTCATTATTCGAGCTACACGAATATATGTACCCTTTGCCACCCGCCACCTTAGCTCCGCAGCCACAGCCTTCGGCTACTACTTCACTATATCATCAACCTCCGACTACTCTACACAGTCCCGACCTATGCCTACTACATCACTACAGCTCGAGCCTTCGGCACTGATTAATCATCAAGCTACAGTTTCGGCTTCTTCCACAACGGTACCACATTCTCCACCATCCACAGACAGCGGACCGTTCGACGCCATCACTGAATTCATGGCCCACGAGTTCGTACCAGCACCAAACAGAGCCCAATACTTGGCTCGCTCCAATCTTATAACGATAGTACAATCATCTCCATTCTTCAAAGACGAATGATTTTGAGGTAGGGGGAGTTGATGGGGATCATGCCACACGACCTGAGAGGGTCTACTCGCGCTAAACACAGACACAGTGACGATCGGGGCTCCTCATCACGAGCGGCTCACCGATCAAAATATTTTATGCTCTCGATACTTTTTTTTTCATTTTTTGTGTTTGGGGGGTTACAACGAACGGATGATCGTGACCGTTCATTATCTCTCTCTAGTCTATAAATAAGGGTAAAGGTCCCCATGGATGGCTATTGAAAGTTAGAGCAAAGAAGCCTCATTTTCATCATCAAGAGCCGAAACCGGAACTCCAAATGTGAAGCTTGGACTTATTCACCTCTCCCCATTACCCAAGAAGTCGGCCACTCCCCACCCCCACCCCCTCCTTAGTCAACCTCCACCTCTGTCGAGCCTCAACTGCCATCCGTTTAATTTCTCTTCTTTTCAATTTTTTTAAGATCACCAGAAATCACATGCGGCCACCTCCGTCAAGCACCACCACCTCCCCAAAACTCCATCGTCGCCATCTAATCTCCCTTCTTTTTCAATTTTCCGACGATTATCGGAGATCACCTCTGGTCACCATCACCACCACAGCCTCAAAAGTCCACCACCACTCAAATTCCCTTTATTTTCAACTTTTTGAAGATTGCCGAAAACAACCTCCGACCACCAACACCTTCGGTGGTCCCCTCCGACAACCTCTTACAGGCCACCACCCTCTCACCATCAACCCCACTCTCGAGCTAACGCCCAACTACCCCACTATAACTATTTCCTAAATTTTAGGTCAATCCAAAAATTCTACCTATACACATCCCTCCATTCTCCACTACCCACAAATCCCTCCACCATTTCCCACGCCAACACCCCATTTTCCCTCAAAGCTGAACCTCCCCTCTCACTTCCGTAGTCAGACTCTATGTCTCCACTCCTATAGGCCCATCCCACTATTTTCAATTTTGTCCAGAGGAACAAAACCGTTGCCTGCTTCCTGGAAGCTCCTTGCAGCCGACCAAAACTTACCCATTTCAGTTCCCAACATCCACTACTCTGGTAACTTAATGGAGAGGATCCTTCCGGCAATTTCCCACCTCTCGCCCCTTCCCTGAATGCAGGATTATTGTTCAGAATTGAACCTGAACTGGAAATTTTGTCTCTCCTCTTCACTAGCTAGCCCCTTGTTATCTGTGTTTACAGCCAGCACCTCATGGGTCTTCCTTCCTGTCGTGAGATCTGAAAATGATTGTGTTTATTAATAAAAGGGGTCTCCTCCTTTATATATAGGAGAGACTAAGAGGTACAATAGAAAGGAAATATAAAAAGAGACATTCAACACTCCCCCTCAAGTTGGGCTTGTGATGTCTGTCAAACCCAACTTGGACATAATATTTTCAAAAACTCTAAAATTCAACCCCTTGGTGAGGACGTCTGCCAGTTGTTGATCTGATGGGACAAATGGAGTGCTCACAGCCCCACTCACTATGTTCTCCTTGATGAAATGACAATCGACTTCAACATGTTTCGTGCGATCATGCTGAACAGGATTGTGCGCGATACTAATGGCCGCCTTGTTATCACAGTAGAGACGGATGGGACCCTTGCCCTTAATCCCAAGATCAGACATAAGGCACCGAATCCACATTCCTTCACATATTCCATGGGCCATAGCTTTGAATTCGGCTTCGGTACTGGACCTGGCAACCACCTGTTGTTTTTTACTTCTCTAGGTTACTAAATTTCCCCCAACTAGAGTGCAATAACCAGAAGTAGATCTACGGTCATCCACTGACCCCGCCCAGTCGGCATCTGTGAAGACTTCAATGGTTAAATCTTTGTTGGGAGTAAACAAGATGCCACGCCCAGGAGAGGTTTTAAGATACCGGAGGATCCTGTGGGCAGCATCCAAATGGTGAGATTTAGGGGAATGCATGTATTGACTAATAACTCCAACTGCATAAGATATATCTGGGTGAGTATGGGATAGGTAGATGAGTCTCCCTACAAGACGTTGAAACCCATTGATATCTGCAACGACTTCACCTCCATCCCTCCCCAATCTGTGGTTAGCTTCAATGGGGGTGTCCGCAGGTCTACACCCACTCATTCCTGTTGTTTGCAGCAAGTCAAGGATGTACTTTCTCTGGGAGATAAAGATGCCATGCCTGGACCTAGCAACTTCAATGCCAAGAAAGTACTTGAGATTCCCGAGATCTTTTACCTCAAATTCACTAGCCAATCTCGTCTTCAAATTTCTGATTTCGTCTGTGTCATCCCCAGTTATGACAATGTCATCCACATAAACAATTAACACAGTCACTTTTCCTTGTCTGTGTTTAACAAACAGAGTATGATCGGCATTACTCTGAGTATACCCAAATGTCACCATGGCTCTTTGGAACCTTCCAAACCAAGCCCTCGGAGATTGTTTAAGGTCATATAAAGCCTTCTTCAATCTGCATACCTTTCCTTCAGATCCCTGAGAAACAAGACCCGGAGGTAACGCCATATAAACTTCCTCTTCCAAATCCCCATGGAGGAAGGCATTCTTCACGTCCAACTGGTTGAGGCTCCAACCTTTGCAGGCCGCACCAGAGAGCAAAATTCTGATTGAATTCATCTTTGCTACAGGAGCAAAGGTTTCTTGATAGTGTATTCCAGTCGTCTGTGTGTATCCTCTGGCAACCAACCTAGCCTTGTAACGGTCCACAAGGCCTTGAGGGTTTTGTTTCACATAGAAAATCCATTTACATCCAACCACGGTCTTGCCTTGAGGGAGAAAAACAAGGTCCCGTGTGCAATTTTTCTCAAGAGCCATCATCTCTTCCACCATAGCTTCTTTCCACTTTGGATGCCCTAAAGCTTCCTGCCATGAGGTAGGGATGGATATGGAAGACAAAGAAGTAACAAAGGCTCTATGCCAGGATGACAAAGAGTCATAAGTCACATAATGAGATAATGGATGGCAAGTGGAGGCACAATTACCTTGGAGACCAGTAGGCGGATCAGGCGGTAGCTCTGGTATAATGTGCGAGACCGGATGTTTGTACCCCTTCGTCGACGAGTATACACCTGCAGAGGAGGAGTCAGTCGAGTGGGCAATGCCGAAGGCAGAACACCTGAGGGAAGAACAGGTGGATAGAGAGGAGCAATAGGCAGAGGAATAGAGGAAGAACTCACTTCCATGGTACTAGACTCCCCCTGAAGTGAGCTCCCATAATAAGACTTGGATTCATGGAATGTGACATCCATGGAGACAAAAGTCTTACGAGTCACAGGGTGAAAACACTTATATCCTTTTTGAGTAGGTGAGTAGCCAATGAAAACACACCGAAGTGCCCGGGGATCAAGTTTGGATGTGTGGTGCACATGAACATAACACACACACCCAAAGATACGAGGAGGGATCGCAGTAGGAGTAATGTTGAGGACATCCAACGGGGTTTTATGGTGAAAGGATACAGGTGGGCAAACGATTAATAAGATGTGCCGACGTAAGAACAGCGTCCCCCCAATAATATTTGGGAAGGTGCATCTTAAGTAAGAGGCATCGAGCAACCTCAAGAAGGTGCCGATTTTTACGCTCAGCGACCCCATTCTGGGCAGGAGTGTAGACACAAGATGTTTGGTGGATGATACCCAAGTCAGAAAGGTATCGCTCAAAATGAGAGTCCATGTACTCTCGACCATTATCACTGCGCAACACTTTTATAGTGGGATGGAACTGAGTAACGATCATTTGATGAAAGCGTTGAAACATAGAAAAAACCTCAGATTTGGATTTCATGAGGTACACCCAAGTGCAACGAGAAAAACAGTCGATAAACGTAACAAACCATTTACAACCAGAAATAGAAGCATGTGGGGAAGGTCCCCAAACATCAGAATGAATAACCGCAAAGGGAGTATCACTAAGAGGGGAGAACTGAGGAAGAGAGGCACGTTTGTGCTTACTTAGTTCACACACATCACAAGTAAAATCATTAAACACAGAGTTTGACAAAGTTGGAAATAAAAGTTTCATAACAGAGGGAGAGGGATGTCCTAGGCAACAATGCCAGGAATCCAAATCGGGAGAAGACGCCACATGAAGAGCACGAGGAGGAGCCGAGCTGGAGGGGTCAAACAGGTACAGTCCATCACACAGGCTACCAGAGCCAATTACCTTCCCCGTCTTCAGGTCCTGAAAAATACAGGAAGAGGGAAAAAAGTCACGGAACAATTCATAGACTTAGTCAAGTGACTAATAGACTAAAGGTTTCGAGTAAACTTAGGAACGTGTAGCACAGACGAGAGAGTGAGGGAGGAGCAGGGAATGGTGCCCTTCCCCGCAATTGAGGAAAAAGAACCATCAGCAACACTCACTTTATCGCGACCAGACAAAGGAGAGTATGAGACAAAACCTGAAGAAGAGCCAGTCATATGATCGGTGGCTCCGCTGTCGATGATCCATTGAGTGGGGACATGGCTGGTGGCAGAATGAGCACCCGGGGGCCCCTGATGGGCATAGGATGAGGACGAGGTAGAGGGCTCGGAAGATTGGTCGTGCATCATACGTCGGAAGGCCAGAATCTCATCCGAAGAGAGAGCAAGTGTAGCAGCTGGAGGGAAATCTTCTGAAGCTTCTGAGAGATGAGCAGAGCGAGGCAGAGGAGGACGGCCAGTAGAGCGACCATTGCCACGACCACCACGAGAAGCAAGACCACCCCGGGAAGGACGAAAGCCATGGAGCTTGAAGCAGGTGTCCTTGGTATGACGGGCCTTCCCGCAATAATCACACATCAGATGATCCTTCTCACCCGGGCGCGGCTTGTAGTCACGAGAGGGACGGCCAAACTGAGCAGCAGCAAGAGCAGAGCCCTCCGGTGCGGAGTCGGGATGTCGAGTCTGACGGCGATCAAATTCTTGCTGAACAAGGCTGAAAACTTCCGGTAGAGATGGAAGAGGAGACCGCCCAAGAATCTGGACACTAATAGCATCAAAGTCACGGTGCAGACCATGGAGAAACTCAAAGATCTGGTTGCGTTCTTCCCGGGCCCGAACAAGAACTTCATCTTCAGGGGATACCAGAGTGAGAGCATCAAAGTGATCATACTCTTGGTAGAGCTGGGAAAACTCCAGATAATATGAGGGGGAACGGTCACCCTGCCGCAGGAGAAAAATCCGTCGGCGAAGCTGAAAAATCTGAGCAACATTGCCACGACACGAATAAGTAACCTCAGCGCGCTTCCAAATATCTGCTGCAGTGTCCAGAAAAAGGTAATTCCGAGCTATGCGCTCTTGCATGGAGTTGAGAAGCCAGGACATCACCAGGGAGTTGTCCGACTCCCATTGAGACCACTCAGGAGAAGTCAGAGCAGGAGCCTTTGTAGTGTCGGTAACATATCCAAACATACGGCGACTCTTCAGGGCCAGAGTAATCGACCGAGCCCACGGGAGATAATTTGCACCATCAAGCTTCATGGTAGTAATTTAAGGAGATCCATGGCCATGGAGAGGACGGTCGGAACCCAAGGACGGCATCGGGGAGGACGGCATCGGGGAGGACACAACACGTTTACCGGAGGACATATTGGGAGACTTACTAGTCACGTCCATAGCAACCCGAGGATAGAAACCACGGGAAAAAAAGGAACAACAACCCTAGCAACTTCTCATAGAAAGAGAAGAGCACAGACGAACCCGGCGGAAAAGCCGAGTCAGATGCACAGGGGAGGAGATCCGCACAGATGAGAGGGCATCACCTCAAGCACTAAAGACACCGGACGCAAGGGAGAGATCCATTACTGTTGCATACCTCCTGCGTCCGGAACCTGCGACAAAAACTGCGAGCAGAAGAGCGACGAAACTGGCGAGCGGCGACCTGCGACGAAACTGGCGAGCGGCTGCGACGAAGCGGGCGAGCGGCGACCTGCGACGAGACGGGCGAGAGAGGACCTTCGGGCTGACGGGACCCTGCAGGGAAGGCGGAAGCGGAGCGGGGAAGAAGAGCGGAGACTGCGACGGGAGAGGTTGGCGGAAGCAACGACGCGCGGCGGAAGCCGAGCGGACGTTTAGGGCTCGCACCCTTCTGATACCATGTCGTGAGATCTGAAAATGATTGTGTTTATTAATAAAAGGGTAGGAGAGACTAAGAGGTACAATAGAAAGGATATATAAAAAGAGACATTCAACACTTCCACACCACCACAACCTCCCCCCTCTACACTCTAGTGGCTAATGGACTACTCCACTCCCTCCACAGCTCCAGCTCGCCTTTGGCCTGCCCCAAATAGCCACATCCAGCCCTTCACATCAACTATTTTTCCCACATCCAGTCCTTGGGTAGCCAAACCAAGTAGTTTGAGTTCCTGATGATCCAGATCCAGCCTCATTCCCTCATTCCGGCCATCGGAGACTTGCCAAATACTCGGCAAGCTTTCTACGCCAGTTGTGTAAGTCTTTAAGTTGATTGTCATTTATTTTGTGCTGAATTTTGTGTTAGTTCTCTACCGGAGGTATATCCATTTGTAACATTTGTTACCAAACTTTTAAAACATTGTATGTTCTTATTTACTTGAGCAATTTAGTTATGGGCCCTCTTGCATTTATACAACCTCTCTTGTTATTCTTTGTGAAGTTTTAGTATCATTATGATTTATCTAGCATCAATTTTTATAAAGACTCATTATTGCAAGTAAGTCATCCATTAGCCTCATTAGGACCTTACCCTATGCCACCCTTATTACAATAAATTGGCTAACAATTTGGCTCTAGCTTGAGTCATCGTGTTGCATGGTTGATAGTGGGAATGTGGAGAAATTAAGTAATCGCATTTCTACATACGCCTATGTCGATCACGGACTTATTGTATTGAGATAGCATATAAAATATGTGGCTTCTGTGCTTGTGGTGTAATAACTTATATTATATCCCTTCTCTGTATGTTCCAAAATCGAGTTTTCCTACAAGAAATTGAAGCACAATTGGCACCAGGAAAGAAGGCGAGGTTAAAGAAGCAATTTGTAGCGATTGCAGAAATTGATGTGGTCTCTAATTCATGGCACTCACACGATTGTGGACGGCCAGATGGAGCGAATTGATGATTTGGGGAGAAAGGGAATGGAACTCGTTCTCAAGCAGATACAATGATCGATAAATTAGCAATTCAGTGGCGGAGAACCCTTGAAAAGATAAGCCCTTCTTCCTCTTACTCTTTTCCCTTATACTAAAATATATGCTTTAAGGTGCCTTCTTTCAACATATCATGTTGAGTTTGCAGGAACATTTTTAAGTACTAGTTTTTGGGGGGAGAAAAATCATTAACCTTCATAATTTGTGATATTGATGACGCATTTATTGTTTGAATGGTTAATTTGCTTGTTGATCACTTAGATACTTGGACATAAATGGAATATACAATTGGTGGTTCTAAGATTTGCTTCCCCATCTTCCAAATATTAGTTGCTATTATTAATTTCAAGTAATTCTCTACACATTGAGATGCTATGCAGCAAGCATTGTTCTTCATTTTCGCACGAATCATTTTATGAAAGGCAACAACTTGATTTTTTGCTTGCAAGTGGAAAATCTTGAGCTCTTTTATGAGTTTCAATCATGCGAACGATGCCTCGTATTCGGATTGTTTATTAGTAATTGCAAAAAAGGATATTAACAATCAGTTTGATGGTAATTCGCCAAGGGACATCATGACTTTTTTAAAGAGGCTCTGTCTGCCTATAGCTCCCATGCAATAATTATGGTTGCTCCCTTTCTAGGTCGTGATTTGCTAGGAGAACAACCACGATCGATGAAAATTTGTGCATTGATTGCCACTCAAGGTACGAAGCGACTAAGTCTTGCTCTCACTTTGCCAAGTGTTGTAGTTCTTTGAGATTAATCAATGTCGGTATATCTAGGTTGGTTTTTATCTTATCCAAATTTGGTTCGATCCTTGTGTAAGTAGATGGTCGATAAATTATCGCATAAGCGCCCTATTTCAATAGGTTATTGTTATGTGTTTCGCTACCCATTATTATCGAGTCTTATTATGTATTGTGCATTATGTTATTGTTATTGTTAAGCGTCGGGTTATTTACATAAGTACCCTTGTATGTTCTATTTAAGGGACCCCCTTGGATCTTCCTTGGTAAGCAATGAAGAATATCTGATTCCTAGTCCTCTGATGAGATCTTGGAAGCTCTCTATCTCTCTTGAGCAAGTCCCTCTTAGGCATTCGCCGTTCCGACTCCACTGTATCTTCCGCCATCGTCATCTCAGGTTGGTATTAGAGATACTCAATCCTCTGACTGCGGCTACAGTGTTTCCTCCGTGCGAGCAAGCTGACCACACCTTCGGCCCTCCTCTACTCCCCTCGTGCTGAAAACTCCCAAAATGGCCCTCGTCTGCTTCCAGCACTCCCAACTGCAGCTAATTCTTTCCGCTTCGACGTCAGTCTGCACGACCAGCGGCAGCACTTTCGTTTAGCAGCAGTTCCATTTTTGCTTCCGCCGATCGACATTGTGTCCCATTGCGCCCAGCGACGATCTCATTTGTGGGTCTCGGCTCTTCCAGTAACCGGGTCGTCCTCTGCATCTCTCGCATCAGATGGGATAGGGGCAGCTACATTGGAGACACAACACGTCTTCCGCCGCAGATCGGCGACGCCTTGCCACGCGGGCTTGCCAATCAGCACACGTTTTCTGCGCGCGTCCATCTCGCCAGCAGTCTGCATCCTCCTTGAGCCGTCGCTTTCCCTCCTAGAGCCCAAAACCAACTGGTTCACCAGTTCATGAGCATTAGGGCAACAACAGCTCCCTAGTTTATTCGATTTGTTAATTAATTCTTAATCGAATTAATTACTTAGTCCAATAAATTTGATTGACGTTAAGCTTAGTGTCGTGGATGAGCCGCTATCCATTCGACGCGAGAATTTATAGCCTCCATTTTGCAACGTTTCGACGCACTCATCAAGGGGTCACTTCCGACAAATCCTTAGGGCCGCCGATCGCACCATTGCAACCCCTGATCTCTACCAGGCCCTGCAGGCCACCTCCCGACTCAAATTTCGTCTTCCCCGCCGTTGATTCCTCTAACGCAGTCGCAACACCCACCGCAAAAGCTCCGTAGTTTATTTGATTTGTTAATTAAATCTTAATCGAATTAATTACATAGTCCAATAAATTAGATGGGCGTTAAGTTTACTGTCACGGATGAACCCAAAACCAACTGGTTCAGGAGCATTAGGGCAACAACAGCTCTCCAGTCTATTTGATTTGTTAATTAATTCTTAATCGAATTAATTACTTAGTCCAATAAATTTGATGGACGTTAAGCTGTGTCGCGGATGAGCCGCTATCCGTTCGACGCGAGAATTTATAGCCTCCATTTTGCAACATTTCGACGCACTCGTCAAGGGGTCACTTCTGACAAGTCCTTCAGGGCCGCCGATCACACCACTACAACCCCTGCCTCTGCCAGACCCTGCAACCCACCTCCCGACACAAATTTCGTCTTCCCCTCCGCCGATTCCTCTAGCGTAGTCGCAACCCCCATCATAGAAGCTCCTCCACTCTCCGCAGTTCGTGTCACACCACCGTCGCCGCCTGTGGTCCTCGAACAGTAACTTCCTCTGTCGGCATTGCAACCCCTTTTTACGACCCCTGCTCTGACGACCCCTCGGGCCACATCGCCGCCTTTCCTAGGGCTACCTGCTCTGTCAGCCCCTCCGAATTCATTTCATCACTCTATCAATCCCCAAGTTGACACCACCAATTCTAATAGCCGTCGTTGTTTCTCTGCCCGAGCTACTGACACCTTCGACTGTCCGCAAAGTCTGGGCACCCACGTTCAACCCATTAATCGCCATCTTTTCTGCCAGCGTGGACGTCCCGCCGCTCGATGCAGCCTCCACTATAGCAACGCGATACCATGAGTTGTTCGAGCGGGAAATCAAAGAGCCAGACAATCAAGTAGTGCAAGCCTCGTTCAAGCTTGAGGACAAGCTTGATTTAAAGGACGGAGATGTTATGGGCTTCGCGCTCCATTATTATCAAGTCTTATTATGTATTTTGCATTATGTTTGTGTTATTATTAAGTGTCAGGTTATTTACATAAATACCTTTGAATGTTCTATCTAAGAGACCCCTTGGGTCTTCCTTGGTAAGCAATGAAGAATATTTAATTCATAGTCCCCTTATGAGATCTTGGAAGCTCTCTATCTTTCTCTTCATCAAGCCCCACTTAGGCAGCCGCAGTTCCGGCTCCACTCTATATCTTCCGTCGCCGTCATCTCCACCTTTGGTCATCCTCCGGCCTCCTCTAGACTAAGCACATAATAGTTATCTTCTTAAAGTCGTGAATGTTCCTTCTAAATATTTGAGGTGTTTCGTAAACACACTACTTTTATTAAAAAGGTAATTTAAGAAGGCATGTTTGAGTTATGCTATTCTTTAAAAACAGCTACCATTATTCTTCGATGTGTTGCCCAAAAAAATCCAAACTAGAGCAGCGTAATTTCAAAGCAAGAAACAAATGGAATTCATTATGAATGACATTTTTATTTGATCAAGTGGGATGCATTCATGATAGAGATAGATGCTCAACAACACAACAATGTTGTTTTATATTGAATAGGTAGATTTCCAGATAACAATGACAATTGGAGAGAGAGCAGGGAAGAAAAGATGTTATAGAAAACGCGTCGAAAGAATTACTAAAGGCGACAAAGGGGCACAGTCGTAGAATGCTTACAATTATTAGAATTGTTACAATGTGGCATTCATTACGAATAACGCTTTTATCTGATCATGTAGGATACATTCATGATAGAGGCATATGCTTGTGAACCCATAATTTTATTTTATATCAAATGGGAAGATCTCCAGATGACAATGACAATTGGAGAGAGAGCGGGGAGGAAGAGATGTTACAAAACATGTCGAAAGACATTTCTAAAGGCGGCGAGGGGGCACAGTCAAAGAATTCTTACGAGACACATACTAAGAAATTTCAAAAGAACTTCTTTGACCTTCAGGTTTGGTGAGATGACAGAATTTTATGTTGTCCTCGTTTACTTACTCGCACAGTTTGGTTTGTGGACAGAACATGAAACTCAGTCATCACTCAGAAATAGGCAGTCAAACAATGTGGGGAACTCTCTTGAGCACTTTCCAAGATGCCAGGTGTACAACCCCCCATATCCATCGAGTGAGGCCCAGCGTGGAGGGCCGCCGAGACGTGTCGACTAGACCCAAGGGGTCTTAAGACCTTTGGGTATCGCCCGGCGAACCCCCGTAGCTCTCACCAGAAGAAGAGTAAGAGGCGAGAGGGGGAGGGGCGGGTGCCCCCCCTCTCGCCCGCGCCCCGGTAGGGGCGAGAGGGGAGGGGCGGGTGCCCCCCCTCTCGCCCGCGCCCAGGTAGGGGCGAGAGGGGAGGGGCGGGTGCCCCCCCTCTCGCCCGCGCCCAGGTAAGGGCGAGAGGGGAGGGGCGGGTGCCCCCCCTCTCGCCCGCGCCCAAGTAGGGGCGAGAGGGGAGGGGCGGGTGCCCCCCCTCTCGCCCGCGCCCAGGTAGGGGCAAGAGGGGAGGGGCGGGTGCCCCCCCTCTCGCCCGCGCCCAAGTAGGGGCAAGAGGGGAGGGGCGGGTGCCCCCCTCTCGCCCGCGCCCAAGTAGGGGCGAGAGGTGAGGGGCGGGTGCCCCCCCTCTCGCCCGCGCCCAAGTAGGGACGAGAGGGGAGGGGCGGGTTCCCCCCCTCTCGCCCGCACCCAGGTAGGGGCGAGAGGGGAGGGGCGGGTGCCCCCCCTCTCGCCCGCGTCCAAGTAGGGGCGAGAGGGGAGGGGCGGGTGCCCCCCCTCTCGCCCTCGCCCAGCTAGGGGCGAGAGGGGAGGGGCGGGTGCCCCCCCTCTCGCCCGCGCCCAGCTAGGGGCGAGTGGAGGGGGGGCGGCGACCCCCTCTCTCGCCCTCTACCCTGGTAAGGGGGAAGATCCTTGGTCTCGCCCCACCCCAGCAAGGAGGCTCGCCGAGCTCCGCGAGGTAAACCCTCTCGCCCAGTTCCAGAGGAGGGGGGGTTGGTCTGCGTTTAGTATCCCAGAACAGCGGGATTTGGCTATTTGCAGTCCAGTTTTGCCTATTCGCAGTCCAGATCCGGGGGTGTTTTGGTAATCTGGCAGATCAGTTTTTGGCTATTTGCAGCCCAACTTGGAAAACCTATAAATAGACCCTAAGGGGCACAAAAGGGGAGAGGACTTCTAGATTTCCAAATTTCGGATCTTCTCCTTCCCTTAGAACTCTCCTTTGGTGCTTCTGGTTCAGCATTGGCTAGGGAGGGGAAGATCTCTCAGGTCTTCCGGGTGTGAGGTGGGACCTCCTCGCTGTAGCCTAGGGTTCGTTTCCAAGTCCAAGTGCTCTTGCCTAGAGAGTTGGCTCGAGAGAAGTAGGTGTGAGACCACCCCTTTTTTGGGACCCCGAACTCCACGGAGACCGAGTAGTCGGTTTCAACATTTTTGGTGCGGTGAGCGTGGAGAGTGGTCAGCACAGAAGTTCTTGAACCAAATCTCATGGCAGGAGACCTCGGAGGAGGAGACGATGAGGGGTCTCACATCCCAAGTGAGGTGGTAGGAAGGGGAGAGTTCATGGCGGCCATCAAGGGTATCATGGAGATGCTCCAAGGCATCACCAGGGGAGGTGACTGCTCGGCTCCCTCCCCCCAGACACCGCCTTCTGGGTCGCAAGGAGTGCTCGCCCAGGGGGGGTCAGGAGAGGTTGCCCCAGGGGGTCGGCCAGGCAAGGAACCGGTGACTGAGAGTGGCGAGCGGGACCTCGCCGGGCGAGTGCTTTTTCCTAGCCCGGTGAGTGGGGTCTCGCTCGGAGCAGGAGTCACGCAAGTGGAGCTCGCGAAGCCAGCGAGTGGGGGGTCACCCTTTAGCGAGCTGATCATCTCGGCTCCCATCCCGGAAGGCTTCAAGGAGCCCAACATGACTTTTTATACCGGGAAGGATGATCCCGTCCAGCACCTACAGTGGTTCGAGGATACCGTCTCCATCAGGCCCATGACGGACGCATTCAAGTGTCGTCTCTTCGCCACCACCCTGAGAGACAAAGCTAGGGACTGGTTCCACCAGCTCCCGGTTGGCTCCATTTACAGCTTCGAGGACTTAGGCCGAAGCTTCCAGCTACGCTTCTCCACATCCAAGAAGAGGAAGAAGAATGTTGAGTCCATTTTCCTGATCAAGCAGAGGCACGAGGAGACACTGGTCCAGTACATGGACAGATTCCAGGAGGTGAGAGGGTATGCCCTCCAGATGGCTTTCACCGTAGGGCTACGAGAGAGCCTCTTCAAGATGCGCCTAACTAGGAAGCCTCCCTTGTCCTTTGAGGACCTGATGGAAAAAGCTGCAAAGGAGATAGCCACCGAGGCGGCGAACCCGGGGTTGGCAAAGAAATTGGCGAAGTTGGTGGAGGCCGAGCCAAGAGAGCAAGGTGGCCTCAGGCAGCTGGAAGGAAGGAGGAGGGAAGAGCAGAGGGGTCAAGGGTACCAGGGACCCCAGGGGGGTCAGGAGCAAGGGAGGGGTCTCGCCCAAGGAGGGGGAAACTTCTACGGAGGCCAAGGGAGGCCCAACCCTCCTCCTTGGAGGCAGGCCCCTAGGCAGCTCCTACACCCACCAGCTCAAGCTATGGCGATTCGAAGAGGAGGAGGAGTCGAAGCAAGAGACATCCCAGCCCGTAGGAGAAGGGGGGGAAGGGCGGTGCCGTACTGCGACTACCACCAAGCAGAGGGGCATGCAACAACTACCTGCCCAGAATTCTTGGAGGTGAGAGAGGCGAGAGGTCAGACACAACAGTAGCCGCCGGTGCGGATTGAAGAAGTTCCACCTGGAGCAGTAGTGGACGACGACATCTGCGAGGACCGAACTGACATAGGAGCCAAAGGACGGGTCGCGGTGATCCACGGGGGGGTAGGGATCGAGGCCACTCGTAAGGCAAGCCTCCACGTCGTATTTCGACGCAGCGTCGCTTCAACGTCACAGGACCCACCTCCCGAGGAGAAAATCACTTTCTCAAGCAGGGACATGCCAGATCACGAGGACCCATTCTGTGATGCGCTAGTCATTCAGACAGCCATCGAAGGTTACACTGTCTCTCGGATCCTCGTTGACAACGGGAGCTCTGTCAACATCATTTTCAAGAAGGCATTTGACGAGTTGAAGGTGGAGTCAAGGAGGGTGCTGGCCTCAGATGGGCCCTTGTTCGGATTCTCCGGAGAAAGGAAAGAGGTGGAGGGTGGAGTTGGACTCCAAGTGACGATGGGGGAAGGCTCAAGGAACTGTCGGTTCGTCATAGTTGACGCTCCTAGCAGTTATAATGCCATCTTCGGAAGACCCCTCATCAGCGCCTTCCGATGTGTACCATCGTCCTTCCACCAGTGCCTCAAGTTCAACACTGGAGGAATCCAAGTCAGGATCCGCGGAGACCCCAGGATGGCGAGGCACTGCTACGTCACAGCCGTCAACAGCATCTCTTGGCAAGCAGGGGCGGAGGAGATGGAGAAGATCATGGAGAGCATGAGCAGGATGGGAGTGGCAGGAGAAGCAGAGGAATGATCATCTCGCGCAAGCAGCCTGAGAAGCGAGTGCCATGAGGGGGGGTATGTTGTGTTTATTTTTGTTTTTTGTTTTTTGTCGCTTTCCTTTGTAGCAAATTCTACCCCTCGTTGGTTGGGCCAGGAGGTTTTGACAAGGGAAATCCCCCCATTAGATGGATGAAGTTATTTTGCTTATATGAGAAGTAAGTTCAACGCCGAGATGTCCTCCTCACTCCAGGCTCTCACTAGCTGGGTGGGTCGAATGATCCTCGGATGGGTAAGTTCAACGCCGAGATGTCCTCCTCACTCCAGGCTCTCACTAGCTGGGTGGGTCGAATGATCCTCGGAAGGAAGAGCTTGCCATCGAGATGTCCTCCTCACTCCAGGCTCTCACTAGCTGGGTGGGTCGAATGATCCTCGGATGGGTAAGTTCAACGCCGAGATGTCCTCCTCACTCCAGGCTCTCACTAGCTGGGTGGGTCGAATGATCCTCGGAAGGAAGAGCTTGCCATCGAGATGTCCTCCTCACTCCAGGCTCTCACTAGCTGGGTGGGTCGAATGATCCTCGGATGGGTAAGTTCAACGCCGAGATGTCCTCCTCACTCCAGGCTCTCACTAGCTGGGTGGGTCGAATGATCCTCGGAAGGAAGAGCTTGCCATCGAGATGTCCTCCTCACTCCAGGCTCTCACTAGCTGGGTGGGTCGAATGATCCTCGGATGGGTAAGTTCAACGCCGAGATGTCCTCCTCACTCCAGGCTCTCACTAGCTGGGTGGGTCGAATGATCCTCGGATGGGTAAGTTCAACGTTGAGATGTCCTCCTCACTCCAGGCTCTCACTAGCTGGGTGGGTCGAATGATCCTCGGATGGGTAAGTTCAACGCCGAGATGTCCTCCTCACTCCAGGCTCTCACTAGCTGGGTGGGTCGAATGATCCTCGGAAGGAAGAGCTTGCCATCGAGATGTCCTCCTCACTCCAGGCTCTCACTAGCTGGGTGGGTCGAATGATCCTCGGATGGGTAAGTTCAACGCCGAGATGTCCTCCTCACTCCAGGCTCTCACTAGCTGGGTGGGTCGAATGATCCTCGGAAGGAAGAGCTTGCCATCGAGATGTCCTCCTCACTCCAGGCTCTCACTAGCTGGGTGGGTCGAATGATCCTCGGATGGGTAAGTTCAACGCCGAGATGTCCTCCTCACTCCAGGCTCTCACTAGCTGGGTGGGTCGAATGATCCTCGGATGGGTAAGTTCAACGCCGAGATGTCCTCCTCACTCCAGGCTCTCACTAGCTGGGTGGGTCGAATGATCCTCGGATGGGTAAGCTTGCCATCGAGATGTCCTCCTCACTCCAGGCTCTAACTAGCTGGGTGGGTCGAATGATCCTCGGATGGGTAAGTTCAACGCCGAGATGTCCTCCTCACTCCAGGCTCTCACTAGCTGGGTGGGTCGAATGATCCTCGGAAGGAAGAGCTTGCCATCGAGATGTCCTCCTCAGTCCAGGCTCTCACTAGCTGGGTGGGTCGAATGACCCTCGGATGGGTAAGTTCAACGCCGAGATGTCCTCCTCACTCCAGGCTCTCACTAGCTGGGTGGGTCGAATGATCCTCGGGAGCGAGGTTCTGCCCCCCCCCCCCCCCTCGATTGATATTTGGGCTTGGACTTTTCTTTCCGAGGTTGTGCCAACCTCGCAAAGAGCGGGGATTGTGTACAACCCCCATATCCATCGAGTGAGGCCCAGCGTGGAGGGCCGCCGAGACGTGTCGACTAGACCCAAGGGGTCTTAAGACCTTTGGGTATCGCCCGGCGAACCCCCGTAGCTCTCACCAGAAGAAGAGTAAGAGGCGAGAGGGGGAGGGGCGGGTGCCCCCTCTCTCGCCCGCGCCCCGGTAGGGGCGAGAGGGGAGGGGCGGGTGCCCCCCCTCTCGCCCGCGCCCAGGTAGGGGCGAGAGGGGAGGGGCGGGTGCCCCCCCCCCCTCTCGCCCGCGCCCAAGTAGGGGCGAGAGGGGAGGGGCGGGTGCCCCCCCTCTCGCCCGCGCCCAGGTAGGGGCGAGAGGGGAGGGGCGGGTGCCCCCCCTCTCGCCCGCGCGCAAGTAGGGGCGAGAGGGGAGGGGCGGGTGCCCCCCCCTCTCGCCCGCGCCCAGGTAGGGGCAAGAGGGGAGGGGCGGGTGCCCCCCCTCTCGCCCGCGCCCAAGTAGGGGCGAGAGGGGAGGGGCGGGTGCCCCCCCTCTCGCCCGCGCCCAAGTAGGGGCGAGAGGGGAGGGGCGGGTGCCCCCCCTCTCGCCCGCGCCCAAGTAGGGGCGAGAGGGGAGGGGCGGGTGCCCCCCCCCCCTGTCGCCCGCGCCCAGGTAGGGGCGAGAGGGGAGGGGCGGGTGCCCCCCCTCTCGCCCGCGCCCAGGTAGGGGCGAGAGGGGAGGGGCGGGTGCCCCCCCTCTCGCCCTCGCCCAGCTAGGGGCGAGAGGGGAGGGGCGGGTGCCCCCCCTCTCGCCCGCGCCCAGCTAGGGGCGAGTGGAGGGGGGGCGGCGACCCCCTCTCTCGCCCTCTACCCTGGTAAGGGGGAAGATCCTTGGTCTCGCCCCACCCCAGCAAGGAGGCTCGCCGAGCTCCGCGAGGTAAACCCTCTCGCCCAGTTCCAGAGGAGGGGGGGTTGGTCTGCGTTTAGTATCCCAGAACAGCGGGATTTGGCTATTTGCAGTCCAATTTTGGCTATTCGCAGTCCAGATCCGGGGGTATTTTGGTAATCTGGCAGATCAGTTTTTGGCTATTTGCAGCCCAACTTGGAAAACCTATAAATAGACCCTAAGGGGCACCAAAGGGGAGAGGACTTCTAGATTTCCAAATTTCGGATCTTCTCCTTCCCTTAGAGCTCTCCTTTGGTGCTTCTGGTTCAGCATTGGCTAGGGAGGGGAAGATCTCTCAGGTCTTCCGGGTGTGAGGTGGGACCTCCTCGCTGTAGCCTAGGGTTCGTTTCCAAGTCCAAGTGCTCTTGCCTAGAGAGTTGGCTCGAGAGAAGTAGGTGTGAGACCACCCCTTTTTTGGAACCCGAACTCCACGGAGACCGAGTAGTCGGTTTCAACACCAGGACAGTACAAGGTTGATATCAACACTCATCAAATACCATCCCCTCGTGTTGACTCGAACTATGGAGAGCCTATGGAGATGCTAACCGCCAAAACAGACTATTCAAAAGAAAATGAAGATGAAGAAAGTCAGAAGCTTATATAACTCAAATATTGTGGTCCTAATGAAAAATATCTTAAAAAATAATTGGTATGGTCGTACATCCAAAAATAAATCGATGGTGTTGTAGCACACATTACAAGTGTGTCAAAGGTTTTAGGAGAATGCATTGATGGAGGGAAGCCTATGCTGCCTTATATCATCCATGGATACTACATCGATGTTGGTGAAAGTGTCGCTCTACTTTTGAGAACTCTCAATGTTCCCATAGTTCTCCCAGAACATTCACTTAAAATGAACAGGCTTGAGCAGCTTCTTAAAGTGGACAGTCTAGTGAAGAGATTAATGACACTTACAGAATAATAAGGTGAATCCAGGGAGAGTTGTATGTTGTTGAACGCATTATTACAAGCACAAAAATGAGATTGATGGGCAGTGGTGTTTATATGATGGATTTGATGTCAAACTTGAAAGAATCTTGAGATCTAGAGCTTAAAAAGGTGTGAATTTCCATGGACATTATATGCTGAGAATGGTGGTTACTCCACAATCATGGATTTACTTCTTCATACTAAACTCTCCATGGATTCTAACGACACTCCGCATCTTCTTCCTAGACATTAACATCGTCCTCTCCGAAGCACGCCCACTCTCTTGCTGACGAAGCGGGCCACCTTTTCCTCCATTGTCGACGCAGATCATGTGTTCCTCCCTCACCGGCACCGGTATACATTTCGTCCCAATCTTTCCGTTTTCAGAGCCAATTTTAGGCATTTTCAAATCTTATTTTTTCAGATCTGGCAAAAGAGGAAGACCAGATCTGGCTTTAGATGTTTTCAAAAATGGTTTTTTCATGGATTACAGATCTGGGTTTTTTTCAGATCTGGCAAAAGAGGAAGAAGCTATGATTTTCAATTGATTTTAGAGTTATTGTTGTTCATAAAACATGGAGTCATAGTTATTGTTGTCCAATTGATTTCAAATAATAGGTTTCATAAACTCTCAATGTATTATTCCCTCTGTCCACCATTCCCAGCTGTTCGAATTGGTTTAATAAAAATAAGAATCACTTCTCACTTCACTAATTTTTCCCGGTCACCCTATCTTCCAATCCTTGCTTCCCTAATTTTTCCCCTACTACAAATTCATCTATGTGGTTCTTCCTACGTCTCTTATTCTCCAAGTATGAAAGTACTCCTAAACCCTAAGGTCTTCTCCCAGAATTTTTTTAATCCATTATTGAATTGCTTATATAGATCATATTGTTGAAAGGTGGATTCTTTATTCTTTGCCATTGATGTACGTATGATTGAGTTTTTGATAGGCTGGACCTTCGTTAATCTTTAGAAGTGGATTGCCTTTCGGAGTTGTAATTATGTACATATTAGCTTGAATTTCCTCCGATTTCAATTGACTTTTAGGTTCTTTTCATCCATGGATACTACATCGATGTTGGTGAAAGTGTCGCTCTACTTTTGAGAACTCTCAATGTTCCCATAGTTCTCCCAGAACATTCACTTAAAATGAACAGGCTTGAGCAGCTTCTTAAAGTGGACAGTCTAGTGAAGAGATTAATGACACTTACAGAATAATATGGTGAATCTAGGGAGAGTTGTATGTTGTTGAACGCGTTATTACAAGCACAAAAATGAGGTTGATGGGCAGTGGTGTTTATATGATGGATTTGATGTCAAACTTGAAAGAATCTTGAGATCTAGAGCTTAAAAAGGTGTGAATTTCCATGGACATTATATGCCGAGAATGGTGGTTACTCCACAATCATGGATTTACTTCTTCATACTAAACTCTCCATGGATTCTAACGACACTCCGCATCTTCTTCCTAGACATTAACATCGTCCTCTCCGAAGCACGCCAACTCTCTCGCTGACGAAGCGGGCCACCTTTTCCTCCATCGTCGACGCAGATCATGTGTTCCTCCCTCACCGGCACCGGTATACATTTCCTCCCAATCTTTCCGTTTTCAGAGCCAATTTTAGGCATTTTCACATCTTGTTTTTTCAGATCTGGCAAAAGAGGAAGACCAGATCTGGCTTTAGATGTTTTCAAAAATGGTTTTTTCATGGATTACAGATCTGGGTTTTTTTTCAGATCTGGCAAAAGAGGAAGAAGCTATGATTTTCAATTGATTTTAGAGTTATTGTTGTTCATAAAACATGGAGTCATAGTTATTGTTGTCCAATTGATTTCAAATAATAGGTTTCATAAACTCTCGCTGTATTATTCCCTCTGTCCACCATTCCCAGCTGTTCGAATTGGTTTAATAAAAATAAGAATCACTTCTCACTTCCCTAATTTTTCCCGGTCACCCTATCTTCCAATCCTTGCTTCCCTAATTTTTCCCCTACTACAAATTCATCTATGTGGTTCTTCCTACGTCTCTTATTCTTCAAGTATGAAAGTACTCCTAAACCCTAAGGTCTTCTCCCAGAATTTTTTTAATCCATTATTGAATTGCTTATATTTCTCTTCAGTTCCCGAGAATTTTTAATTACTTTAATTCTTTTGTTTCACCTCTTAATTATAGATCATATTGTTGAAAGGTGGATTCTTTATTCTTTGCCATTGATGTACGTATGATTGAGTTTTTGATAGGCTGGACCTTCGTTAATCTTTAGAAGTGGATTGCCTTTCGGAGTTGTAATTATGTACATATTAGCTTGAATTTCCTCTGATTTCAATTGACTTTTAGGTTCTTTTCATGCCTTGTCTTTCCATTTCATACTTCATATCATCAGATGGTTTGCATGCATCTATTCAATATGCATAAGCAATATCATGTTTAAAATAAGCGATCTTATGACTTAAAAGGCTCACAACGAACAGCTACAAGGGAGGTGTTCACAATGAGCCAATGTGACTAACAAGTGAGCGCTTTTAGCATTCTACTGAAACAATTAGTCGGTTCTTCACTATGGATCTGAAAGCAATTACTCGTTTATCATTGAAAATTATTACTCCAGAGGACAAACTATTTAAAGAAATTTCATCGCAAATTTTACATGACGAAAGATATATGCCTTTTTTTCGTGACTGTATTGGAGCGATCGACGTACACATGTTGATGCATGTATTCATGTACAAGAACAAGTGCCATATATTGGGTGTCATGGCACACCGACTCAGAATGTAATGGCTATATGTGATTTCAATATGTGCTTCACATATGTGGTACCTGGATGGGAAGGCTCCGCTCATGAAATTCAGATATTTCATCCTTCATACAGGGACGCAATGTGTAACTTTCCATATCCTCCTCAAGGTGCGACTTCGTTATTCTCAAATTTGCAAACTGTTATGTAATACATATGAACGAAATATAATTTATTTACTTATTGTAGGAAAATATTATCTAGTGGATGCGGGCTATCCATTACAAAAAAGGGTTACTAAAGCCATATCCTAAAACAAGATATCATTTGCTGGACTTTGCAAGGGGTGAAAGGCCGATTGAAGGACAGCGTGAAATATTCAATAAAGCTCACTCTTCGCTTCAAAGCGTTATTGAAAGAACATTTGGGGTGTGAAAAAAAAAATGGAGTCCTTCGAGGGATGTTGAAATACAAATTCTCCAGACAATGTGTGATTGTGGTTGTTACAATGGCTCTACACAACTACATTTGAAGACATCCTACATGCGTTGATCTAGAGTTCGGTCCATGTGATGAAGATGACACAGTTTACCCAGATGCTTACGAGCATAGAACAGGGTAAACCTTGTTAATGCAGATCCAAACATAGATCATGTTAACACTGATGGATCTGGGTCAACTGCTATGACAGCGTTAAGAGATTTCATAATCGATCAAATCCAAAACTCAGAAGAATGTGTGTATTCAACTATGTTTTTTTATTTTAATTTTGTATGACAAACACTAGAATATTATATTTTATAACATGAATTTTTATTAGCTTTATGATAAAAAAAATTGTTCATAGATTTTCCCACCACTGTTTCTTCGAAACAGCTGAAACAGTTTTCTATTTCTAAACAGCAATGAGAAATCTACTCTTCCAAACAGTTTGGTGATTTTCCCACCATTCTACATAAAAGCAAATTTTCTCACCACTGCTTCCCACCACTGCTTCTCTCATCGCTGCAGACGAGCCAAACTGGGCCTAATTATTAACATCATCCATGACTGTTACATATTGGTATAATTACTTGATTGGGGGATCATGTAAATTTAACCGGAAAATTCAAAATGTCCAATAGCATTCTGCTCTTCTACTTTTCTTTTAATAGAGAATGACTTTCTACGAAGAACCCTTACAGAATTTCTCGAGAGCCCATGACAAGACAGGACCTAAGAGGGAGATTATAAAAAAATTTGCAAGTACATGTATAAAATGAAGAAATTTCTTTAACATAAGTTAAAAAGAATTTACGTATAAATTATACAAACTATTTAAATTTTTATCAAATACAGTGGCTCCATATCCTACCTAAAATATGGCCAAATTAAAATACACCCTAGAGCACAACAAGGCATTCGAAGAAATTCAAAAACATAGTTTAACAGAATTCAAAATTTAACCACAGATGCAAAGAAATTTATTTTCAAGATTATAACAAGCCGACCACAAAATATGGAGAGCTTAGCTGAATATGATGGATTATAAGAGAATACCCTGCCAAAAAAATAAATCTGTAAAAAGAGAAATGCACAAGAGGACAATTTGAAACTCTCAAAATATAATTAAATCCATTAAAATATATTAGCACTGGATATCTGACCTTGAAAATTCCATTTTCATGCTTGGATCAAAATATTCAAATAATTCAGGACTCGTTTGACTCGATAGATAAACTTGAAAGTATACTTATAATAAAAATTCAACACCAAAATGATTATATGAATTATAACTAAACAAACAACTGGAGTCATCCTATAGTGGTACAATGTGCTTAAAAGTGTATGCATAAATATGTATCACAAAAAAGAAACCTACAATAACAAACAGGAATCATGTTTCTGTAATAAAATTAAAAAAACAACAAAATTAAGTATAATGTGTATGTATAAGACACCAATAGCTAAAGATTAACTGTGCAAGCTTATTTTCATCAATAATAAAATCAACTGAACAAAATAGTTGGCGTTGTTGAGGGTTGACCTACACACTGGAAAACATAATCAAAATCATATATATATCCATATGCTTGCCATTTAAAAGATATCCATATAAACAAAATAAGTGCAATCTCACATTATGAAAATACAATGCAAAAGGCATAAAGCATATAAATATATGTATGCATAAAATACCAATTGAATATGTGGATCAGGTGTGTTTAATTGCATCAGAAACTCAAATTTTCAACATCAACTGATGTCATGAAGGGGAATCCGAGTAATTCCTCATGTGCATGCTTACATGTGCCAAAAATTGCGTGAACCATGCTGAATACAATGTCAAATAATGCAATCACAGAAAAGCAAGACAAAACTGCTAAATGTGCAGTAAATCCAAACACAACAGCTAACATTTATCAATCCTCGCACCCATTGAGAGAAGAAAATGTGTGGAGAAAACTCATACATGAAGCAGAATATTCAGTGAAAATGGGAAGTTCGAAAAGACAAATATAAGAAATCGCATAACAGCTTCATATTCTCAAGCAGTGTTTTACCTATCAAGGAAGTTGAGCATAAACATAAAGCAAAGTAAAATGGAAAAAACTCTCGGCATGAAGCAAATAACAGAATGAAACAAGATTTATTCAAAACAAAAATAGAAAAGCAAATATTATGTAGCAAGGTCAAGTTAAATCACAAATCGATAAAATAAGAAGTAAAAAAATTCACGCATGTTTAAATAAACCAAAAAAGAATAAAATGCTACAAATGCTAGTAGTTAAAAATTAACCAAAACACAGCAAATTAAAAACAATACCTGATCCGGCTGAGCTACATCAGAGAAAATAACATCAACCATTCCAACTAACATTCGATATTTCGTCGGATGCCTAGCGTCTTCAATTATTGGGATGATATTTGTGCGCTTTTTCGCCATATTAACTAGATCCCTGCCACTTCTATGTGAAAATTCAACAGCATAAACCATACCAGTCTGCAAAGTACAAAAAGATTAAATCATTACATTATAATAAATTAAAATAGAACCTACAAACGCCTCACAGTGAGAGAGATTTACTGGTCCGACGATGTCAGAAACATGTGATACTGTAGTGCCTGATGCGGCTCCAAGATAGAGTACCCGTGCGCCAGGTGTCTAAAGAAGAACAAGAAAAAAATTGAAAACTGATAGCAAAGATCAAGTTTCATTAGAGATTGTAAAGCAGTAGAAAAGTCATAGGACAGAAAATAAATGATATTTTTGTAAAGCAGTAGAAAAGTCATAGGACAGAAAATAAATGATATTTATGTCCCAAAATTGAAATGAAAATATAAAGACTAAATAATGGATAAACACTACTAGATCCAATATTTCTCAGGCTCAAACAATGAGGCCACATTGGTTTGGCGGGTTTTCAAAGAAGTGAATTGGTTTTGGTCTAAAACCAAAAACTCAGTAGGTTTTAGAATTGGGTCAAAACTCATTCCTTTGTTCATTTGCAGGATGATTTTGAGGCACAGAAATTGAATGTCTATTTGTTGTTCGGCTGCAGGATGGAATTCAAAAACAAGGGTAGATAACTTGAGCCAAATGAAGCACATACACATGCATAGTCTTGCACATAGATACACATTCGCACACAGTCCTACACATAGACACGTACACACACATAGTCCTACACACAGATCCCCATTGCTGATAACAGCAATCATCTCGTTATCATAAACCAAATCATCTGCTTTACCCAAAAAATACCTGATGAACCAACCAAAAGAGAGACAAATATTCATCTATGACATTTGAAGGACTCCTGTAAACCAAATCCTGAGAATGATGATCACTGTTATATTTGTCATCACCATCCATGAAAATTATAGATTGAACAAAGGGCATTGGGATATACTGCCCGTCCAGATCAGGATATTCTAAAGATGCGGAAGCATGATTTATATCAAAATCTTGGCAAGAAATAGGAACAGAAAGCAAGCTGATATCCTGACACAAATGCAGCAGAAGCCGAAGCCAAGGAAGGAGACGCGACCTTGCTGTGTGCGGCAGAAAAACAGTGTGAGAAGAAGAGACGAGGAAGGAGTGGCAGGTGCAACCTTTCTGTACTGTGAAGCCAGTGCCGAGGAAGACAAATGGCGACCTGCTGCGGCGGAATTGGCGAGGGGGGAGTCGGGAGCAAAGCTTCTCGTTCAGCGACAAAACCGACGTCATTAGGTCGTTTTGTGAAAGGAGTGTTTACTATAGAGGGTAAAACCAGCGGCTGAAAACCAATTTCGCTCGAAAAATGGGCAAAACACATGTAGAAATTGGAATTGGGTCTCCCAAATGAAATTCCCTCCGAAAACCCATCAAACGAACGGGCCTGAAATGAAACGACAGATTACAGAAAGGAACATTACTATTTATGACACGATCCAAGCAAACCTGAACATGTACATAACACTACAGATTGCTCAAACAGA
This sequence comes from Dactylorhiza incarnata, assembly GCA_033032865.1. NCBI lineage: Eukaryota > Viridiplantae > Streptophyta > Magnoliopsida > Asparagales > Orchidaceae > Dactylorhiza > Dactylorhiza incarnata. Next base: position 7,367,373 of record JAWHQI010000085.1, read on the forward strand.
AAATCTGGCTAATGTCAATCAGATTATTGAAGTGAAAGAAATGAACTTGCAATCAAAGAAAATGCACACACTAGAATATTAAGAATCAGATGGTTTACTAAATGGTGAGGATGTGTATGCTGTCAATGTTTATAATTCATACAACCTAGGAGAAGTAGACAGAGGATAAAGCTTTAATCAAACTCAAAGGTAACACTTGACTGAAGAAATGTGCTACAATCAACTTCAATAATATTTATGCGCACTTACAATCCAAATATTATCAACTCCTCCAAGAATGGCTGCCGCCAGTTTTGACCTGAATGGATTCCAAACTCTATACTCCACCTTGGTTCCATCTTCATTCTGCAAGTAGAAACAACCAAACCAATGAACAAGAAAGAACAATATAACATTAGTAGAGAGAAAGTCGTGTCCGGGAAAGACGATTAAAACAAGCTTTGTGGCAGCTCTGAAACTATTACCTGAACCGAAACACGCTTCTCGCCGTATACAGATTCACCGGTGACCAAGTTTCTCGTGCAAAGTGCATCTTCTTTGCCCTTGGCTACGAAAACACCATCATGTCGGTGGGGCTGTACCACGACTCTGTTGCCGCTCTTCATCCCTCCTCGGCCTCCCCTCCCTCTCATACCTCCACGGCCAGCTCCTCGGCCACCTCCGCCACCACGACCTCTCCCACCCCCTCTACCATCACCCCTACCTCCACCACCTCGTCCACGGCCCCTACCGCCACCATCACTCCGGCCCCTAAATCCACCGCCTGGAAACCATGATTGCGAGTCAGCAAAGGTTACAACATTGGCCGAAAAATATACAAAAAAAAAAAGATAGATTCAGATTCTTCCTGTCAAAAGAATCCCTTAGTACAATAGGAAAGTAAGCGAGGAGAGTACCTCTTGGAGGTCTCATGGCAGCTGCTTATTAAACCTACAAAAATAGAAACGCTTAATCAGCACATCATAGTGTTCGTAGTAGAACACCAGTGCTTTGATCCAGAATGATAGACATGGAGAACAACATTGATCGAACACTAAACTTCAAAAGAAAATCATAATCGAACTAGCATTGAAGGTATTTACCAGATCCGAAGCAGCGGAAGAACGCCCTAGAGGAAAAGCGGAACTGAGTAGTAGATGGCGGAAGAACACTAGTGCCAAAACCCTAGAAGGAAGATGGGAGTAGAATGAGCCGCCCCGCGATGGTCACGCGATAAGTGCTCTCGTTTCGGAGATTTTGGGGTTATAAATGATAAACAGCGGAACGGCAGTTCCGTTAAACCCTAAAGCGTCCGTGAATTTCAATTAGATTACTTGTGAAAATAATATAATAAGTGATCAATCTTGTGCGAAAACTCGTGCAGACAGAAATATGCGACGAAATTGAGGGTTGCACACGATGATCTAAGGTGTGTTACACGCGCTAACATTATTTTCATTTGAAGCCTCGCGATAGGAAACAAATATTTTTCACATTACTATACTTTTGGCACTAAAACATCCTCTAATCAGGGTGAAATTTTTGGGTCCGAGTCTGGAGACAGATAAGATGTTGACACGCGGAAAGTTTTTCAGGTTTATCTCCCTCCTCGTTTTTAGATTGTCTTCCTCATTCTGCACACATGGCTTGTGTTGGGCTAGAGAGTACGTAAGCCCGACCAGAGCACCTGCAAATTAGTTCAAGCAAATATCTGCACGACCGTTTAGCGGTATGCCGATACACAACCAAAATACAGCACAAGGTAACAACTATAAAAGTGACACACGGATTTAACGTAGAAATCAAATATGATGAAAACCACGGGACGATCGAAGTCCAACCCAAAAAGCGTCACTTATTTAGAGCAATGCTATAAGCACGAATTTTAGAGTATTCTTTCAAAGAAATATTTATTGTTTCAAGGAAATATTTACATGGTATTCTTTTGTGTTTTAACTATTTCAAAGGAATATTTATTATTTACAGCATCAATCATAATAATTATATTATGGTTATCTTGTTAATTAAAAGTTTTCGATATGTTTAGGTATGCACATATTTAATATCAATTCCTTCGATTGAATTTCATCCTATAACCAAACAGAAAAATTGACAGATTCAATTCTTATCACTGAAAACCATCATGCAAACGAACATCATAATTGAGTTTTGGTCTAAAACCAAAACCTATCAGTTTTTGTTTTTGGACCAAAACCAATTCTTTTCAATCAAAACCTGCAAAACGAACGCAGCCTTAAATTCATTGGAATGCGAATATGAATGGACTGTGTTTAGCCATTATAGGACTGCTTATAACATTGCCCTAAAATAAATGGTGGATGTCTACGTACCCGTCAAAATTGGACAAAAACGCAATGTAGTTCACTTTACACTAAATATATCAATTCATGAAAGGTAATCATAAGATCGATATATTTGGTGCCATGCCTGATAGTGAAAAGCACTATATCAATTCATGTGAAGATGGAAGACGAGAGTGTAAGGCTTCGTTTGGTTCGGCGTTTCGCCGTCTCCGTTTGGAGCAAACGCCGCCGGACGGCGGATAAACAAACGAGCGTCGGCGGCGTTTGCTCCGTTTGCACCCGCAGCAAGGAGGAGACGGCCCCAATCCGCTCCATTTCGACCCCCACCTCTCCCTCTCCGGTTCGAAAGCAGCGTTTGCATCCGCCCTTTCCGCCTGCCACCGCCGCACCAAATAAAGCCTTTAAATCCAAAAGAATGCGATGAAAGTCCTACCGAAAAACACTTATCGGAACCTGATCTGCGAACAATTGAAGAACCAAAGCCAGAACCAGCAGGAAATAACCATGGCCATCAGCAAAAAATTGGCCAAGATATACCATCTGCACCCCAAAACTGTTATCCGCACACCCAACCTTGCAATCCGCAAACCAAAATCCGCTATCCGCGCACCGCAGCTGTCAACCTCACAACAAGCAGCCAGGCGCTTTAAGATGAAAAATCGAATAAGAGGAGGTCATGAGCAGAGCTCGAAAATGATGATGTTTAGATGTGAAATCTCGAAAAAGCAATCTCATGAACTTGATTAGGTGCCACTAGGATGATGCAGTATCAACTCTCAGGTGAAAAGAGAATCAGAAACTTGCATCGTTCGTTTGGTAGGTTTTGTAGGAAGGAATTAATTTTGGGCAATCCAATTCAATTCACAAGCGTTCGCTCGGTCTTTTATTGGAGGGAATTGATTTTCCTCCAAAACCTACCAGGTTGAATCCATTAAGAAAATAGCTTATGGTGAAAATCTTCCCATTTTGGTCGGTTTTGAGAAAAAATCACATTCTTTTCTCTCTTAAAGTAATGATTACTATTTTATCAGCATTATTTGATAATGATTACTGTTTAGCCAATTTAAATATTTTTCCCGATTTAAAGACGTTAATTATCCATAATTTAAAATCTCGCAAAAACCCGTGCATGAAAACCATCCTACAGCCGAACAGAAAAATTGACAGTTTTCAATTCCTGTGCCTGAAAATCTTCCTGCAAACGAACACAAGAATTGAGTTTGACTCAAAACCAAAACCTTTGAGTTGTTGGTCTTGGACCAAAACCAATTCTTTTCAATCAATGCTATGATTAATTCAAGTTTTCAATTCTTGTGTTCTGCAAGGTTTTAAATGTCGGCCGACATGTCGGCTGACATGTCCTGTTTGATAAGAAAACGACTTGCATAATCAAAATATATAGGTTATGGCATTTTCGAAAATGTCGGCCGACTTTTTGTATAAAACCCGACATTTCGGCCGACACGCAATAATCATTATAGCCCGACATTTTGAAATGTCGCCTAAATTAAATTAAATTAAAGTGAACCGTTGTTTAGCGTTGTCCATCGCTGTTTAGGGTTTTTCTATACTTTTTCTAAGTTCCGATGAAATGTTATTTCAGAAGTTATAGCTGTGTGAAAATAAAATTTTGAGCTGGTGTTATGTCTTTGTAGATTTCATTTATTATTTCTACTTTTCAGCTCAATGTTTAGCCATAAAGAAGACTCCTTTTCAGGTTCCCATAATAAAGTTTTACTTAACTAGAGTTAAATGCACAGTATAGATGAGGATTATAGTGATAAATTTGGGTGGTCGATAGAAATATAAATATTTTTTAGAAATCCGACATATTGAAATGTCTCCGACATCCGACATCTAAAAACCCAATCCGACATGTCTCCGACATCCGACATTTAAAACCTTGGTGTTCTGTTCCGATTTCTGTGGACGTAACTAATGCCATGATTGATTCTAGATGGTTGCCGTCGAATGTAATTAAAGAGACGAAGGTAAGACCGGCAGCAAAGCTTATGAGGATTAAGCAGGTCAAGGATTGGTTTGTGATCTACTTCAAATAAGAATTTATAACCTGGAAATCCATTACACATTGAAATAGACTTTCTAAATAAGAATTTATAACCTGGAAATCCATTACACATTGAAATAGACTTTCTAAATAAGAATTTATAACCTGGAAATCCATTATACATTGAAATAGACTTTCTAAATAAGAATTTATAACCTGGATATAAATTACACATTGAAATAGACTTTCCTTGGAGGCAAGCCGAAAACCACGAGTTTGTAATATTTCATCCACAGGCAAGAGAGCTCGGAATAATCGCCGAAGGAAAAAAGAAATCTTGAGTGGTATGGCGCAACTCCAGAACGAATTAACAGTTTCCATATTGAAAATCTGCATTAGTTTGACGGTATCCCTGTTACGATCGTAACCCACCCCTGGGTGGGCAATAAGGCTGGTTCCGCCCCCAATCCCAGAGCATGGACACCGTAACAGGGTCGCGGCCCACACACCCGGCGACTCAATTGGTGATGGGAGATCATGGAAGTTCTCTTTATCAAGGGGGCGGGGGTTCGATCCCTGACCTCAACAACCTACCGCCTAATTAAATGGGGGCGGGGATTTGGTTGGGGTGTATGGGTCGCGGCCCTGTTACGGTGCCCATGCTCTGGGATTGGGGGCGGAACTAGCCGTATTGCCCACCTGATATTGCCCACCCAGGGGCAGGGTTACGACGGTTACAATCCCGTTGGCCTGCTACAATTAAGGTGTTAAATGAAAGATAGTGTTGGCCATATATATGTGGAAATTCCGAAGCCAGAGTGTCATTATCCAACCATGTATCATACCAAATTGAAACTCTCCCAGCCACAATTTTCCATGCAATCAAGCCTCCGGCATCATTCTTCATATGATAAATTCGTCGGCAGTATTTGCGACGTAGATAAGCAGCCCATAAGCTATCGATCTTGCGAAACTTCCGCCGGAGTTTATAAGAACTAGTTGTAATGATGTCTGGAATAGAGCGAAAGCCCAGGCCGCCTTCAGCTGCAGGATAGCATAATTGATTCCAGGAAGGCCAATGGATGCGATGAGCAGTGTCAGTCGAACCTGGAGGAGAAACAAAAAAACTGACAGAGTAACAACTGTAGTCCGCAGGCAATGCAAAGATCCAAAGCAGACAGGGCAAAGAGAGAAGCAGGATAGCAGTAACAAAAGTAGAGAAATAGACAAACAATTCTAACATCAGTTACAAAAAAACTGACTTTAGTCCGTGAGGCCGATGGGTCCGAAGGCCGGCCATAGGTCGCTCATATGGTTTAGGATATATAAAGGAGAACCAGCATGGCCGATAGGCGAAGAGGGTAATAAGCGATAGTGACGAAGAGACAGAAAATTGTCAAATCTTCATTGGAAATATGGGGAAAAGTTCTTTTTTTCACAATTTTGAATGACCTTTCCGGGCTAAAATTGTGGGGCTCAGCTTAGTATGAGTCAGGTTGAACCAAAACGGATCATATTTTTAAAATTGTGAGCGTTGGGTTGTTACAAATAAAGATAAAAATTGAGAGAGAATAATAAACAATGCAAAAACCCGCGTAATAGTCGATGAAGAGTAAAGAGAGAGAGAAGCAAAGTAACAAAAATATCAGAAAACAGTAACAGAAGTACATAACCAAAAAAAATACGAATACAATTCTAACATTATATGCACGACAGAGACCAGAGAGTAAGTGATTCAGTTTTGATTGCAAAAACTAAAATGATTTTTTACACAAACGTTGTACTGTTATAATTCAATGCAAATGAGAGTAAAGAAAGCCCATACATTGGTAGCTAAACTTCAAGCACAAACCTTTGGATCCTGAGATTAAAAAAAAATAAGGAAAAGCAAACAAGACAGATAAGCAAGTATACAACATACAAGCTGAGAAAAAATTCCTCATAGATACTAGTTCTTACCTGTGAATCCTAGCATTATCCCAAAGTAAGTAAAGCAATAGGCACAGAATAGTGTAAGAGGATAACTAAGATAAAACTATATTTCAAATAAAGGGTCAAAACAGGTACATAATAACCACCAAAAAAGTTCTGAAGCAACCTTCAGGACTTTCAATCAAGCTCAGTGCGCTAACTATATATATTTCAAATACTGCCTGCACTTTCATTCAACATAAATGAAACCAGAATGGTGCAAAAAAATTGAGAGCTCATGCGCCGTTTACTGGGACGGATTTATACCACTACTTCCCAATCCCATCTTTTGTCCCAGGATTTGAAGTTGCTGAACAAACTCCACACCATTGAGAATCTCAGTAGTACCATACATGATATGCTTGGTGGGTTGTGAACGCTGAGCCAGCTCCGTCAAGCTCCTATACTCTATATAATTTCCTCCACCTATCATGAAAACAATCCCTTCTTTAAATGGACCCTTCAACTGAGCTCCGGTTCCGGATCTTGGTGCACGAGGATCGTATAATAGGTAAGAATCCACTTCGGGATTCGGCTTTCCTTCCATTAATGCTTCAACAGTTCTCGTAAGCGCAAGCTGTCTCTCCCCTGATAGTAGATTCTTCATACCAGCAGTCACAGCACTAAGGGACTGCCCATAGAGCTTCTCAGCCCAATCCACAATGTTGCTCCTGCTGGCCGAGGCGACCGATGAAATCATCGACATATTCAAAGATTTTATCTTCTTCACATACTGATATGCGCATGTATCTACCTCTGACTCCCTCAAAACTGCTTCTACCGATTCAAGTTCGGATTGTGGAGTTGTTTCCGCGGAAAGGAGATAAGTGATGGCGAGGCGAAGCTTATCCTCCTTCGTGCCTCTCTCTTTGAGTTGAGTAAGAAATTGATTTTTATCTACATTGCCTTTAATTGACATTTCATTCTCTAGACTGCAGAAAGAATCCAAAGCCCTTTTTTTTATCTCACCCAGCAGTACTGTGGCTAGATTTGTGTGCTTGTCAATCACCTTCTTCCGCTCAGTAAGTTCTGGGAGTGAATTGACGGCATTCATCAGGTGCTTTGTGTTTCCAATTAGATCAGTGCCATCAAACTCAGCGCCCTTCTGCCCACCAGTTCTTCTGTTTACTTCCTCCACATCCTGCTTGTATTTGTTCAGCTGGGAATCAATCTCTAGAGCAATCTTCTCAAAAGGAGACCAACTGTTTGAAGCCCAGAATGGATCCGAATCATCCAACTCATAAGATTTGACGGGAGATTTCTCCCCCTGGACACTGACCATATTGAGCTTCATATCTAAAACATCGTGCACCAGCGATCGGTAGCTCCAGTCATGCTGCAAGGCGACAGCCAGCTCAAAATTTCGATCGAACAAACAGAGAATGGGTCGCTGGAATGAGCTCGAGAGATTTCCGCTTTCAGAGAATAGATTGTTTTTCGTGACTAAGTGGTCGCGCAGGCGCGAATCAAGAGCGGCTGCAACCATTTGTGCAGGACCGCCGCTGGGGCAGCGGATGACGGGGACGACACCCAGAGTTGCCAGAACGCAGAACAACCCACCGGCTATTTTTTCCAAGATGCCCTCGATCTCCGGGTCTCCGGCGGAGGGATCGTTGAGTTGGACGTAGATATCGCGCTGCGCCAAGGAGAAGAGGTTATTCTCCAGAGTCACGAATTCCAGGTACTGGTCGTAAACCTTGGAGATCCGACTGACAGCGTCGGACTTGAGAGTGCCGGCGGCAAGTTCTTCCAGAAGGGGACGGGGGAGGGAAGAGGAGAAGTTGAGGTGGAAGCTCTCGTAAATACCACGGGACGCGTCTGCGACAATCCGGGCGATGTTTGCCGGCGTAGGTTGGACGAAGTAGATCGCGGGGACGTCGGGGACGGTCTGCCGCTCCTTGTCAATCACGAAGTAGAGCGTAATCCCGTGCTTGCGGAGGTCCTTCACGTGGATGAGGGGGGAGAGTACATCACGGCAGAAGCGATCGAGGACAAGGATTTTGTACACCTCCTCCGTGGAGGCACCTGTGATGGCTGTCGAAACACCGGAATTCGGCGGCTGGTTGAGATTCAGCATCCGGACGATGCAACCTGCATAACAAATAAGTGGATTGGAGAGAAGACGGGACAAAGATCCAGGAGGCGGGATCTATAGTGGGAGAAGGTGAACATACCCATTTGTTTCTGTCGCAGATTCAACGCCATGGAATCAGCAGCGGGATCTTGCTCCTTTGGGGTGCTCTCTTTTTGCCGACGGTGGGGAGTCGCTCCTCGGGAACCCCAGCTTTGTCCGCCTTCTAGGGCTTCCGACGGGAGAGACGACGCAAGGGTTGCTGGGCTCAATCGAAGCGGAAACGCCGGCTGGTTGGGGAATAGGCGAGTCGATGCCTCGATGGAGCACGCTACAGGAATGGCTATATGGACAGCCAGCGGATGTAAATACTAAATACTAATAAATACTTAATCATTATTCATTATTCATTATTCATTACTACTGGCAAATCATATAATTCAAAAATGACTATTAAAAATCAATTGATTACTAGCAACAACAACACCCAAACCTTTATCCCACTATAGTGGGGTCGGCTATATGGATCATTTGTTGTCATTGTGTCCTATCTTTAGTTATAATCTCACTAATGCTTAAGTACATCATGTCTTTCCTTCTAGTCTCATTCCAAGTCTTTATTATTTTATCCCTCTCCCGTTTAGCATGCCTAGTGACTAAGCTCTCACAATGCCTAACAGGTCGATCTCATTTGTACGTGTCCAAATCATCTTAGTCAAGCTTCTCGCATCTTCTCTGCAATTGGTGTCACTCATGTCTTATCCCTGTTACATTCATTCCTAATTTTATCCAGTCTCGTGTGTCCACACATCCACATAAGCATTCTCATCTCCGCAACTCCCATTTTTTTCTCATATACACAATACACTGCCCAACACTTAGAACCATATAGCATCGCTGGTCTAATTGCAGTACGATAAAACTTGCCTTTAAGTTTTAATAGTACTTTACGACCACATAAGATCCATGACGAGTCTCTCCACTTCAACCAACATGCTTGGATTCTAGATATCACATCTTTATCAACAACTCCATCTTTTTGAACTATCAATCCAAGATATTTAAAACATTCACTGCGGGAAAATATCTTGATCACCCAACTTAATAACGAAGTCATCCATCATTTTTGCACTGCTAAATTTAAACTTCATATACTCCGTTTTTGCCCTGCTCAACCTAAAATCCTTCTTTTCTAAAGTGTCTCGCCAAGATTCAAATTTCGCGTTTACACCCTCGCGCGTCTAATCGACCAAAACGATATCATCCGCAAACAATAAATACCAAGGTATTGCTTGTTAGATATGTCCAGTGAGCTCATCTAAGATAAGGGTAAAGAGATAAAGGCTTAAAGCTGAACCTTGATGTAAGCCAACAGTGATAGGGAATTCTGGTGTTAATCCTCAAGATGTCCTCACCCTTGTCACTGAATTTGTATACATATCTTTGATTATGTCAATGTAAGATACATTTACACCTTTCTTTTCTAAGACTCTTCCTAAGATTTCTCTTGAAACCCTATCATAAGTCTTCTCAAGATCGATAAACAACATATGCAAATCTTGTTTTCCTTCTCAATAGTTGTCAATGAGTCTCCTCAAGAATTGGTTACTAGCAAACCACCCAAAAAATGTAATCGCCTGGAAATCGGCTCACACGTCACTCGCGACGAGTTCTTAATTGCCTGGAAATACCCCTCCGACGAATTTATCATTAATCTGTTCGACACATGCTGCAAAATTCTCTTCTCAATCGACATTGCGTTCTCCCGCAATGATGCCCGAGAGAATGTCACAATTAAGTGAGATTTTAAGATCCATATTTTTGTGAGGGATTTGGATGATGTTAGGATCTGGAAAGCCGATGCAACCTTTGCGCTCCTCCATTTCTCCTCCGCCCCATTCCTCACAACGGATGATGACATCTATGAATCCGTCCCCTTCAGCCTCTTCGATGAAGAGGATCCATGGATACGGACCACCGATTTCACGCGAGCGGCGCCATTGGCCGTTGCAGCTCCATCCGGTTTTTTATTTCTCCTCGATTTGGTCCAAAGCTCGATAGCTCCTTCCGGTATTCTTCAAATTTTGCGAGAGTTGGAGGACGACGACATTGCCGAAATTATTTTCGGGAGGCAGAGTGAGATTGGAGGAGGGATTTCGAAGATAGGGAGGAAGAGAAAGAGTGAGCCATTGTAGCGTGCACTCCTGCACGCGTCTCCACGGTTGCCTTTTCTGACGTGGTTTGCTAAAAGTAAAAAAAAACTTCAAAAAAAAGCTAAAATGTGTGTTTCTTTTTTGCTAAAATTCATTTCGGGTTTGCTAATAACAATCCCACAAAACAAATATAAAAATGGATTAGTATGTATAGAAACACATTCAGAAATATTAACGAAGTCTTTTAGCTTATTTAGATAGAATAGTTTTATCTAACCGTTTGATCAGTTGTTACCTTGAGAGACTTGATCTCTCTGTCAAGACGCCGCCGCCGCACCCAGGAGATTGTCGCCGCCCCTTCCGACTCCGGCAATATCTCATGTAGCACGGAAACCCGTTACATTGGTGCTCTCGTTATCATCATGACGGGACCATTTACCCGCCGGCAAGATCTTAAAGACGAAATATGACAAGAATTCGATCACAGACACCTACTTTCTCAATCCCAAAATGACAACTTCAGAGAGCACCTTATCATCATGCAAACTGTGAAATATTTGAAGTCGGAAGAACACGTCAACCAACAAGGGAATAAGGACACCAAAAGATGAACACAAACTTTCACAAATAATAACCCTAGGCAGCTAGTTACAAATGAACAGGGCTGAAAACAAGTTGCATCCAACTTGATTCACAACAGCCAATAGTAGTAAAGGAACTGGTCACGGACAGTGTCCGCTTCTCCTCCGGAACACACCACATAGGTGATACTCGTTGCTCGCTACCGCCGACGTTAATTCCTAACGTCTAGCGTTAGCTCTGCTACTCGCAAGCTCGCTACTCGCAATCTCGCTACTCGCTACTCTTCACTTCCTCCTCTTCTCGCTACCGCGAGCGTTAGCTCATAACGCGTCGCGTTAACTCTGCTACTCGCAAGCTCACTGCTCGCACTCAAAGCTCGCTAGTCGCTACTAGTCGAAACTCGCTACTCGCCAACTTAATGCCCCAGGTTAGCTCCTAACGCCCCGCGTTAGCTCCTAACGCCCCGCGTTAGCTCCTACGCCCGCGTTATCTCGCTATCAAGAAACTCTCCCTAGGTCGCCTGCCGAACTGACTCCGGGTTCGATGCTCGCCAGGTAGCACTCTGGTATCTCAAACTCGCTCAAAGTTGATGATACTCGCCATTTTCAGAATGCATGCTCTTAGGGGAGTACCCCTCCTATTTATAGACAAAAGAGAGAAGTTTCCGAAAAGGTGGAGCTAACGCTGGCGTTAGCGCTAACGCTGGCGTTAGCTCACTTCACAAAAACTAACACTTCCCCTTGAAGTGAGCTCCGGGAACAACTCCAAGCAACGAGCGAAGCCTCCGGAATGGCCCCGCAGATAGGGGTTTTGTGAATATATCCGCAAGGTTGTCTTCACTCCGCACATGTTCCACAACGATCAAGCCACCCAGCACATTCTCTCTGATGAAGTGATGCTCGATCTCAATGTGCTTGGTCCTTGCATGACACACTGGATTGGTTACCAGTTTCAAGACACTCTCACTGTCCCCGCGAAGCACAGTAGGTCCGCTGACCTCCTCGTCCACATCCTCCACTAGTCTCCTTAGCCATACACACACCTGAGCTGCTAAGGACGACGCCTTGTACTCGGCCTCCGTGGTAGAAAGGGAAATAGAGTCCTGCTTCTTGCTACACCACGAGATAGCAGCAGCTCCACACAAAAACACGTAACCTGATGTCGACTTGCGATCATCAGCGTCACCTCCGTAGTCTGCATCTGTGTACCCATGCAGCTTGAAGTCAGACTTCTTTCCATAGGACAACCCTATCTCAAGGGTTCCCTTCACGTACTTCAGAATCACTTTAGCTGCCTCCAGATGAGGCTTCTGAGGCTCCTGCATATACCGACTAACTCAGCCGACAGCAAAGGCGATGTCCGGCCTCGTGATAGTCAAGTAGATAAGACTCCCCATCAGTGCCCGAAAGATCTTCGGATCAGGAAGAATCCTCCATTCTTCCTTCCGAAGCTTCAGCCCAGCCTCCAGAGGAACGAAACTGCTCTTCCCCTCCTTCATGCCGAATCTCTCGACGATCTTCTCGGCATAAGCCCTCTGGGAAACATACAGCCCGCCTCTTCTCTTCTCAACTTGAAGGTGAAGGAAATGGTGCAGCTCACCGAGATCCTTCATCTCGAAACGTATGGAGAGCTGCTGTCTCAGTGTCGCGACCTCCTCAGGGTTGTTCCCTGTCACGATCATGTCGTCGACGTACAACAACACCAACACGTGAAGACCCCAACTTTTCTTCACGAACATGCTGGAGTCTGAGTTTGAGGCATCATATCCACAGAACTGTAAGTACTCCGCAATCTTCCTATACCAGGCTCTCGGCGCCTGTTTCAACCCGTAGAGGGCCTTCTTCAGCTTGCAGACGTGATGTGGTAGTGACTTCGACACGTATCCAGGTGGTTGCACCATGAATATGTCTTTGTCAATCTCTCCATATAGGAACGCGTTCTTCACATCAAGCTGCCACAGCTTCCAACCTCGGCACGCCGCCAGAGCGATGATCGTCCTCACCGATGTCATCTTCGCGACAGGACTAAATGTCTCCTCATAGTCCTCTCCGTAGGTTTGTGAGAAGCCCCGAGCGACAAGCCTCGCTTTGTATTGCTCTACTTCTCCATCTGCTCTCTTCTTGACCTTGTACACCCATTTGCAGGTGACAGGTTTGATGCCCTCCACCATGGGAATAAGGTCCCATGTTTCATTTTTCTCTAGGGCCTCCATCTCCTCGATCATGGCCACGTCCTACTCCTTGATGCCAACTGCATTCTCAAAGCAGGCAGGTTCCCTCTCGTCGAGTGGTCCTGCGAAGAAGCAGGAGACCAAACTCACGAAGTTCCCCTCCTTATAGCGAGCAGGCGGGACGATGGTCCGCTTCGACCTCCTCAAGGCTTGGCCACTATCTACCACTCCAGTAGACTCCTCTGCTTGAGCTCCTCTCCGAACTCCTCTTGAAGCAGTGCTCTCCCTGCTTCTAAAGTTCGAAGCTCCCCCTGAGCCAGAATGTGAGGACCCTGACCACAGCCTGGTGCACCAGCGCTGCCTTTCATCCCAAGCCCCCACATGGGCCGCAACCCATGCCACCCCAACCCCTCTCCGCGCTCCTTCGGCCACGGCGGGTTGTTGGAGACCGCAGTCTCTCTTTGACGAGAAGTGATCCAGTTAAGCGCATCTACGTGGACATCCCAGGAGGTCACCCATCCCAGAATTGCTCCCGTCTGAGCACGCTTAACTATAGAGTTCTTTCACTTCTCATCACCACTTGAGCTGCAGCTCAGTTGGTTAAGCGTGCTCAGACGGGAGCGTGCTCAGAAGGGAACAATTATGGGATGGGTGACCTCCTGGGATGTCCACGTAGAGGCGCTTAACTGGATCACTTCTCGTCAAAGGGAGGCTGCGGTCTCCAACAACCCGTCGTGGCCGAAGCCAGCGCTGGTGCACTTTTTAATGTGAGGACCCTGACCACAGCCTGGCTCACCAGCGTTGCCTTTCGTCCCAGGCCCCCACATGGGCCGCAACACATGACACCCCAACCCCTCTCCGTGCCCCTTCGGCCACGGCGGGTTCTTGGAGACCGCGGCCTCCCTTTGACGAGAAGTGATCCAATTAAGCGCCTCTACGTGGACTTCCCAGGAGGTCACCCATCCCATAATTGCTCCCGTCTGAGCACGCTTAAATGGGTGACCTCCTGGGAAGTCCACGTAGAGGCGCTTAACTGGATCACCTCTCGTCAAAGGGAGGCTGCGGTCTCCAACAACCCGTCGTGGCCGAAGGGGCACGAAGAGGGGTTGGGGTGGCATGGGCTGCGACCTATGTGGGGGCCTGGGATGAAAGGCAGCGCTGGTGCGCCAGGCTGTGGTCAGGGTCCTCACACATAAGCCCCCCCTGAGCCAGAAGGCGACGAGGCACTGAGAGATACCTCCAACTCCATAGTAAAGTCCTCTGTGACTATCTCTTCTCCCCTGCTTGAATCTCCACTTACGGCAGCACCACCGAAGAGACTCCCTGATACGAGACCAGTTCGTCAAATACTACGTCGCGCGAGAAGACGAACTTGTGGGTCTGCGGATCCATGCACTTCCACCCCTTCTTCCGCTCATCGTAGCCGATGAAGACACACTTCCTCGCTTTTGGCTCCAACTTGGTTCTCTGAGCGTCTGGGACGTGCATGAAGCAAGTAGAACCAAAAACTTTCATGTGACCCACATTTGTCTTCTCCCCGAACATGAGCTGGTGTGGAGACACCATCCTGTTAGGACTCAGAGGTAGCCGGTTGATCATATGGGTAGCACACGTCATTCCCTCCGCCCATAAGGCCTTGAGAATGCTCTTGGCATGTAGCCAACTCCTGGTAGTCTCCACCAGATGGCGGATCTTCCTCTCTGCCACCCCATTTGCTGAGGGGTGTGAGCGCAAGAGAGCTCCCGCCGAATGCCGAACCTCCTGCAGAAAGAAGCAAACTCATTGGAGGTAAACTCCCCTCCATTGCCGCTTCTCAGCTTCTTCACTCTGCGGTTTAGTCTCCCTTCCACAAGCTCCTTCCACTCTTGGAACTTCTCGAATACTTTTGACTTCTCTCTCAAAAAGTATACTCACGTATATCGGGTGTAGTCATCCACCAGAATCAGCGCATACTTATTGCCTCCATAAGTAAGGGTGGCGCACAGCCTCATAACATCAGCATGTACGCACTCAAGAGGTGCCTTACACCTAGTCTCCGACTTGTCAAATGGAAGTCGATGTGACTTTCCATATTGGCAGCCATTATACACATGGTCGTCGCCGTAGGAAGAGAGATGAGGCAGACCACTCACTAAGCCCTTTGCCGCCATCATCTTCAACTTGTCCATCCCCATATGACCCAGCCTCTCATGACAGATCACTGCGTTGTCGTTTGTCTTCAGCTTGTCCACGTAGGCATTTACAGACAGAACATACAAATCCTTCACCCTTCTCCCGGTGAGCGTGACGTCAGCATCGACAGGCGATAGGTTCTTCAGGAACTTCACCTCCTTTGGTCTAAATAGCACGTGATATCCAGCATCCACTGCGTTAGCAATCGAGAAGAGGTTCTTCTTCATGCTAGGCACGTGATACACACTCTTCAGTGTCACTATCTTCTCTTTACTCCCAAGGGACACCTTCCCTTCTCGCTCTACGGGATGTACCGTATCATCCGCAGTGATGATAGCATTCGTTCCTTCATATGCTTACAAGGAGTCAAACTTCAACATATCTCCTGTGAGATGATGCCCGCAACCGGAATCCACTATTCAGTCGTTCTCGAGGTTGGTGGAGGCTAAGACATCGACTGACGTTGTCGTCATCTCTGCCAGGAAACAATTGTCTCCCCTCTCACCGCCCTGGTGACCTCCACCTCTTCCTCCACCTCTCTGATGGTATCCCTCCTTGTTAGCAACATGACCGGCCTTAAGATTGGACCGGCAGTCCTTTGCCATGTGCCCGTACTTCTTACAGGCATAGCAAAGGGATCTCCCCATCTCATCACATGCAGGGAGGAACTTCCTTCCATCTCCCTGAGAGGATGCTGAAGGTCCATCTCCGGAGTTCTTCTTTCTCTTGTCACAGGATCTCATCTTTCCTGAGAACAAAACCTCATCCTCTCCCCCTGAGATGGATACTCCCGCCATCTGCTTCGCCAAGCTCTCCTGAGACGATAACAGGTTCTCTAGCTCCAATAAGGAGGGCTGAGTAGCCCACCCTTGCACGGAAGTAACGAAGGGGACATACTCCTTCCTCAAGCCTCGAAGTATGTGTCGCTTCAACTTTGCCTCTGAGATTGGCTCTTCAGGGTCTAAGGTCGGGATCTCCCCACACAGGTTCTTCACCTTCAGGAAGAAGGTGGATATCGTCATCTCACCTTGAGTGGACCTAGCCAACTCATTCTCCAGGAATTGTAGCCGCGCTGCATTCTTCTTGTTGAGTAACCCATCGAGGGCTATCCAGATCGCAGACGCTGACTTGCAACCTATGATGTGGTCGAACAAGTCAGGTGATATGGCTCTCTTCAGAGTGAACTCCGCTTTGGCGTTAGTCTTCCTCCAAGTTCTCACAGCTGGACCATTATCTCCGGCAACTACTACTTCCTCTTGCTCCCCACCACCAACGACCTCTCAAAGGTCCTCTCCAAGAAGGTAGCTCTCCATACACGACTTCCACTTCTTGTAGTTGGTTTAAGTAAGCAGCTCAATGTCAAGTCCCCTAGCATACCCTCCTCCACCGTCCATCTTGGCTGCTCAGTCCTTGTTCCCACTATCCCTCTGATACCATGTGAAATATTTGAAGTCGGAAGAACACGTCAACCAACAAGAGGACACCAAAAGATGAACACAAACTTTCACAAATAATAACCCTAGGCAGATAGTTACAAATGAACAGGGCTGAAAACAAGTTGCATCCAACTTGATTCACAACAGCCAATAGTAGTAAAGGAACTGGTCACGGACAGTGTCCGCTTCTCCTCCGGAGCACACCGCGTAGGTGATACTCGTTGCTCGCTACCGCTGGCGTTAACTCCTAACGCCCAGCGTTAGCTCTGTTACTCGTAAGCTCGCTACTCGCAATCTCGCTACTCGCTACTCTTCGCTTCCTCCTCTTCTCGCTACCACGAGCATTAGCTCCTAACGCTTCGCGTTAACTCTGCTACTCGCAAGCTCGCTGCACGCACTCAAAGCTCGCTAGTCGCTACTAGTCGAAGCTCGCTACTCGCCAACTTAACGCCCCGCGTTAGATCCTAACGCCCCGCGTTATCTCGCGATCAAGAAACTCTCCCTAGGTCGCCTGCCGAACTGACTTCAGGTTCGATGCTCGCCAGGTAGCACTCTGGTATCTCAAACTCGCTCAAAGTTGATGATACTCGCCACTTTCAGAATGCATGCTCTTAGGGGGGTACTCCTCCTATTTATAGACAAAAGAGAGAAGTTTCCGAGAAGGTGGAGCTAACGCCGACGTTAGCGCTAACGCTGGTGTTAGCTCACTTCACAAAAACTAACACAAACAACCTTACAAGATTTTTATATTGCTTTTTTCGTCGCCAAATAGACCTCTCATCGTCAGCTTGAATCTCTAAATCATATATTAAATTTGTTTATGCAAAACTTTTCAGTAGAGAACCAAGAAGGAAGCCAATCTCGGTGCCCTGCTCGACCCGCTTTACCTTCCTCGGCCGCATCACAAGAAGGCGTCGTCGGATCGGCCATCTTGCGCTGCAGCTCAGTTGGTGACAAGAGCTGTTGAAGATTGAACTTGTCAAGGGCGCGGGTTCGAAACCCCGCGTCAACAACCTACTGTTGCTAAGAAACAGACACAGTGATGGGTTGGGGCTCACCTTTTTTGTAACGGCCCATCAACCACTACGGCTAGGCGCCGTTGACAAGGGTTGCAGCCCGGTCAAACCCCAACCCATCACTGTGCCTGTTTCTCAGCACAGTAGGTTGTTGACGCGGGGTTTCGAACCCGCGCCCTTGACAAGTTCAACCTTCAACGGTCCTTGTCACCAACTGAGCGCGTCAACACTTCATAAAGTCAAGCATCATGTAATTCCATATCAAGAACATATTTCCTTCACTCCCCGAGAAGCTTCTTCTCCGCAGTTGGTAAACTCTATCCAGAATCATGCTCAAGAATTTCTTGATCATGATCTCTCGGTTTTTTATCCCCCGCGTTTTGGGCAAAATTTTGGCATCCGTGTCCCGGATTCCCGGATGATCTCTATAGAGATCGAATCGATCTCCATGGAGATAGAAAAGAGTTCACCTTTTCTTTACGATTTTTTATTTTAGATCTCATCGCTTGCTTTTTTCACATGCAATATGCCACGAGTCCCGGACGCGGATTTCAGAAAGGGACCCGGATGTAAAAATCTCCCCACCACCAACAGCAACCACAAATAATTCTTAATTTTCCTCGTTTTAGTACTACGATTCGACTGATTGGCTCATACAAGTTGAACATTATTTTCGCTTCCATAATACTTTTTATCACGATTGCATCTTTACATTTAGATATAGCCCCGCTTCTCGATGGTTTTATGGTCTTACTAGCGACAATCCTGGCATCGGGGGAACGGTGGACCCTCACTTGTGGCAATTTATTATCGTTTTGGTCCTTCGTCGTTTGAAGAACCAATTGGTAAGCTGACCAAATTAACTCAAACTCGTTCCGTTTTAGCTAATCAGGACTCTTTTGAGAATGTTTATTCACAAACTCATGGTATCTCACAATAAGTTTTTTTTTGAAGAACAAGTTTCCGAAGATTTAAACCTCGAAATTTTCTTAATTCTAAAACTGGCACTCCAACATATTCACTAGCACCGTCTACCTAGCCAACAAAACATGCTTACCCTCGCTTAACACCAGCAGAATTAAAATTTCGACGCGAAAAGGATTTATCGTATATATTGCGGGTCGCTCGGGTGCTCTGGTAGACCGGTCGAATTGAACCACCTTAGCTCAGAAGCGAACCGAGCGCGCAAACAGTCAATTAGAGATTCGTTGAGTACACTGAGACTTTTTAACGTGGAAAACCCGGAAAGGGTGAAAAACCACGCGGCCGGAGCTGTGCCGACCAAACTTCCACTATTTTCTGGGGGGTTACAATTAGAGACTTAGAACTCGAGCGCGACAGGCCGCTGCTCGTTACAATAATAGAGAGAGAGAGAGAGATAGAGAGGGAGAGAGTTCCGAAGGTGATAAGCCACCTCCAGAAAAACTAAGTCTTTTTCCCGTATGAGAATATTGGAGAACAAAAGCGAGAATGCTGAGTCGCCTTCCGGGAGAACAAAAGTGAGATGCTCCGGAGAACAAAAGTGAGAATGCTGAGTCGCCTTTTGGGATGAAGGAAATCTTCAAGTCCCGAAGGAGAATTCCGCGAAAGTCTGCAAGAAGCTCTCCCGGGTCCAGAAGGCCAAGTCCCTTGAAATGAAGCCCTGGGGCTCCTTTTATAGCTTTGGCCGGGGGTAGCCCGGTAATTTCGCCGTTGTAACCACCTGGCGGACGAATCATATTTTCCGTTTCAGAGCACACGGATCGCCATTTTTCATAATTGACCATCTTACACCTCGGGCAGTTCGGGCAGTTCAGACAGTATTGTTGGAGGCGAAAAAGGCGACAAACTGTTCCTGAAATCTGAGAAACTGGAAAGACAAAAAGTGAGCATGCTATAAAGACAAAATGTGAGAAGTCAGAAAAGACAAAAAGTGAGCTGAGCGCGCTCAGAAGCGTTCTGAGCGCGCAACGAACGGAGAAGCAATCTAGGCAACTGGGGAAGCGATATGAGAGCGTAACGATCGGAGAAAACGTCTTGATCGCTTTGTGAGGCGTTCTGAGCGTGCAACGAACACGGAAGTGCTCTGAACGCGCTTAGAGGCGTTCTGAGCACGTTACGAGCGCGGGAGCGCTCCGAGTGAACGAACCCCTCCATGAGGAGGGGGTTCGATCGTACCCCAAGGGGTGCGGTTAGGCCGCACCCCAAAGGGTGCGGTTAGGCCGCACCCCACTAAGGGTGCGGCTTGGCCGCACCCCACTATGGGTGCGGCTTGGCCGCACCCCAAGGGGGTGCAGTTAGGCTGTGCCCCCGTGGAGGGGCGGCCTGCGCGCTACCGCGCGGGAGTGTTGCGACACAGCTGCAGGTTGTCCGACGAGGGTGGTTGGTCATGGAGGGAGTGGGCTTGCCCACTTCCCCACTCTTCCCTCATCATGATAGTGGCCTTGGGGAGTAACCACCTCTTTTCATGCATATAAATGCTAGGAGTCTTGTATGAGTACGCATCAGTATACTTGTTCTAGATGATGATTTAGAAGAACTGGATTGTGATCCACCGACTTTGTCTGATCCGCCCCCGCCAGCGAGCCCGCCTCAGAGATTAGTTTTAATGCTCTTATGGGCTTACTGTTCAAAATCTTTTCGTTTAATTGACTATATTGTTATCAGCAAACCCCTTATGGAGCTTTATCTGCAGCTTGGATTTTAGGTATCCCCTAAACCATGATGGATGGTGATGGAATTGGAATTGGGGTCGCTAGGGCTTCGTTTGGCGCGGCTTATTTGCTCCGGCGAGTTTGTCAAAAACGTTATTATCATAGAATGTATGTTTGGCAAGACAAAGAGGTTATGACCGCTACCAAGAAAATAAACTAGTTTTGAGCATAAAATGCATGAATTTTTTTAGAAGAGGTCGGGCGTTCAAGAACGACTGTTCATGACCACCGCGTTCACGACCGCCACCACCGCGCCAAACGAAGCCCTAGTGGTTATGAGATCATCTTACATCTTAGATATCCCAAAGTGGGCGATAACGACAACGATAACTGTGAGGATGAAGTGAAGCCATAGGAGGGACGAACCCAACTAAGAAATGTTAGGGAAAAACGACGCCAACGGAAACCACAAGAATCGCAGAAAAACGCAGACAAAAACACACAGATTTTTAACGTGGAAAAACCCCAAATCCGGGGAAAAAAACACGACCACCCGCGCCCAGAAAATCACTGTGAAAGGATCAAAGAAGAAATTACACCTCTCTTCTTCCGCCGCTCCGCCTTCAGTTTTTGCAACCAACCGTAACCCTAGGCCGAAAACAAGGACCTTATAACATACATAGTTATAAGTGTTTTGAGGGTTTTAGGGTTTTAGAGTGCTCGACCGGCGAAATCGTGGTGAGTGTCCAGTACTCCCAACGCAGTCAGGCTCCACAATCCAACAAGAAAAGCCATTCACTTTTATGTTCAAAACTTGTTGTTTTTCCTTGGTGTTATAATCGTTATCATGTTAAACAAATATTTTATGAAGGTAGCAACAATTTGGCACTACACATGGGCTAGCTAGTATACCCATCATCAAACTCAATCATGGTCCAAAATCCTCAATCATGGTCCAAAATCATCGACTATTTTAGGGTTCCGAGGGTTTTTAGGATTTTTAGGGTTGTTTATGATTTTAGAGTTTTAGGGCTTAGTGTTTTGAGGGTTTTAGGGTTTAGTATTGGGGGTTTAGGATTTTAGTTTAGGTTAGGTTTATTAGGGTTTAGGGACTACTTTAGGTCACAACCATGTGTTGTGAGCTCTGAGCATGTGAATAAAGACTTCATATTACCAAACCGGGGGGGGGGGGGGGCGGGGGGGGGGGGGGCCGACTTGTACTTTGCGTATTCTTACTTTTGTTACTTCTATTTACAACTTCTCCAATACAAATCCGAGTAAGATTCTGCATATTAATTGAGCAGCAACATTAGAAGACAAATAATAGTTTCATTAGAAAAGATGCACAAATCCTCAGCACAGATTGTCAGTAATGTTTATTACTTATCCATTGAGGAAGTAATGCACATAAAAGACTATTACAGTTCCATCTACATAGGCATTCAGCACAAATCAGCTGCAAGTTAGTTATTAAAAATCCAATTAAATGAAACAAAACATAACACTAAAAGTGTGCATTCACTCCTGCTGCGACTGTTATAACTAGGCAACTTCAGTTGCAAGACGGAGAAAGCACTCGAAAGTTAGATCACGGGGTCGATTATCCAATTTTCCGCCGCCGACACGTCAAAGGTTCAGCAGGAAAATGGCGGGTACAGATTTCGCCGCGCATCCAAATTTAAATGTGCTGTATTTTCTATGGACTCCCGTAAGCTTTCCCTTTCCGGACTTCTGGTGAAAATCCACCATCATTCTAGAACACTCCCTGCAAGATAAAATGCAAAAGCTGGATTAATGCACAAATTCATTCAACTAAAGGAGGAAATTGGTATGGAGTTGACTAAGTATACTAGAACACAATCCCTGAAAGTTTTCTTCTGAGTCAAATAAGAGTTTTTACTGTATTTAGACTAATTCATAGGCATGCGGAGAGGTTTTATGAAGGAAACGAGCTATATGATTTTGAAGTGACTTAAATTTTTCTTCAAACCAAACACAAAAGATCATCTAAGTATGCATGTAATTGAATGCAACACAAAATGAAGAAAAAGGTTTTGAAACTGGAATCAATGGTAGCTGGGTCATACAATTAACCCATAAGTTACATGTGAATTGAATTTTAATACTATTACTTTTTCCCTAATCAACTTTGTATCTAAATTTTGAATTAAGGTCTTTGAGCCAATTATGAAAGTTAAATTGTTTACAAATTTTAATTACATTTCATTGACATATGCAAAATTGTCATAGTAAAAAAGTAAAGAGAAGATAAAACTTACAGAAGCTCCCTCTCCGAGTATCTGGTGCACAACTCGCTTGTTCTCGTCCAATGGCTGAACCCTTTCAGGCAGCAGTGAGCTGTGTAGACTGCAGCAGCAGCAAGCATTGAAGGGCAATATTTGAGCATTTGATACTCAACGAGGCAAAGCTCAATGATGTAAGATGACAGGAGCTCCAGCTAGTACAAATTCAAATAACATATTGTAAGAGAACTAGAATCAACATCACATTCAAATAAAAAAACTTATTACCCTCCTATCAGATACAGCAGCCTTGAGAAATCTCCTCAAGAACACATAAGGAGTTGGTACAGACATTTTGAATTCCAGAGTGTTTGCCATCAAACTTTCCTGCATGCGTGATTGGGACCAAATTTATGTAAAAGGGACATAAACAATAGGCATATAAATTAGAATTTTGACTCAATTATCACCATTTGAAGGATTTCCTCCCTAGTGTAAGCTCGGTCAGAGATGATGATAAGATCCTCGACGACGGGGACCATGACCTCTTCGTACTTGCATGCAAGAAGCATGGCTGTCATGCCGACCAGTTGAAGCTTCTTCCTCGCAACACTTTGGCGAGCTAAGAACCTATCTATTATGTTTACTGTTAAGAACAGTGTTTCCTCCACCAGTTCAAATTTATAGTGCACCTGCATTAAAAGAAGGCAAATTGATGTAAGAATTTAGCAGAACTTTGTTTGTTTCATCTCATCAAGAATTGTCTCTACCTCGATCAACCAGTCGATTAGAATCGCACGCATCTTGTCATTAATGTCAAGCTGATTTGACATGTAAGTTGGAGGGACACAGCTCAATTCCTGAAATGTTATTTCACATTTTGTTAGTTTTTTAGTATACCAAGCTTCTGTCTACAATAACATGGGACTAGTAACAACCCCTCAACTGAATTGTTTCAAATCTAGGCATCAAAAGGGCTGTTAGTTTTAATGTTAAAACATCTATCAATTTAATCTAAGAAAGGCTATGACCCTTATGACGCGTGACTATATTCTCAACACGCTCAATCACATGTAACACAGTGTTAAAATTTATGCATCCAACATAAACCAACTGGTGTAGCCGTGTAGGTGGAGGCGACCAAAATCTGTATGAGCACACAAGGTTATATGAGCCCACACTATACTCTCACTACATTAAGCACTCAATATTCTCGCCGCATTATGCAAACTCGATCACATGTAACACAGTGTTAAAATTTATGCATCCAACATAAACCAACTGATGTAGCCGTGTAGGTGGAGGCGACCAAAATCTGTATGAGCACACAAGGTTATATGAGCCCACACTATACTCTCACTACATTAAGCACTCAATATTCTCGCCGCATTATGCACACTCTATCCTCAAATTGACTGAAATTTGAATATTAGTAGATGCCCAACATATGAAAAGTGAAATCCTCATGTGCTGAATTTGAAAGGTATAATGAACATCTAAATTCCATTACATAGTCATTATCATTCATACTCATTTGCATATGCTGCTAAGTTCTAAACCTATCATTCACAAATCATTTTGAACATTTTCATTCAAGCATGTTTAGACACAAAGGATGATGATGGTATGCAACATGTCGATATAACCCCTAAATTTAAACAATTGAAGCCATCCCCTCAAATATCACCTAATTGAAGAACTGGCTAATATACAAATTGTTTACCTCAGTTTCTCTGTAGAAGGAATAGATATCATCCACATAACCAACAACAGCAAGAGGGTTGTTAGAATCACAACTATCGATATCCTTCAACAATTTTGCTTCCAGATCCTCCATTTCAACTTCTTTCAGCTCAAAATCAACCTTGAAAGAGTTTATGTTAGCAATTGTCGAACAATAAAAACAACAAATTGAAGAATTTAGGGCTATAAAACAAATACCATTTCTTCAATCTCCTCCACCATTGGCAAAGGAATGTCATTAGGCGACACAAAATCATCCACATCTACTGAATCACAGCTATCAACAACACAACTTGTATTCTGGATTGGCTGGTTTCTCTTTTGCCTTTCACTTCCTATTGGCTTCATTTTGGAGCTAGCATTCTGTACATCATAAGAAAACGTGAAAAGAAAGTGAACTCCATGAGATCTAAGAAGAAAAATCTCTACATTTTTTTGGTTATGTCAAGTACCTGTGAGCAATCCAGTGATTTGTGAGCTAGGGAAGCTGCAAACCTCCTAAAAACAAAATTTACATTGCACATCACAGTGACACACAGCAGAAGAAATAGGCATTCAGGAAAAACAACAAGATTCTGACCTTGTAATAGGCCTTCGACCAATATAACTATTTGCATTTTTGTCATCGATGGGCACCGCACTGAAGTAATGAATTTGAATTGTTAAAGAGATTTTTAAAATTTTGGCACTTTTGAATTTATATGTGCAGCAGTTTAGAGGTGAAGATTACTCGTTCGAGCGACTCTTGAAGACTGCTGATGGATATGAAGCATCGGTGGTGATATTATTGATGTCTCTCAGCGCCCTTCTGTGGTGATTGTCCCCCATCTCCCTCCCGTGTTTCAATCCCCCCATCTGAAACCCTATCGAAGAAACAAAATTGGAGATTTACAGAGAAAACAAGAAGGATCGACAGATTTTCTGGGCTTATTCACCGAAGAAAAACAAAAAGCAAGAACATTTCTTTTTATGAAACCTTGGTAGTTCTCAGATCTCATCATTCCCCTCTCGTTCTCAACGCCCCTATCCATCCTATTCTGCGGCGAAAAAAGCAATCAACCAACACTCGGAAACTTCTTTGGCGAATCTTAGCCAGAGATTGCCGATCAAGAAGAAATTCGAACCCTGCGAGATCTTGATCCCCAGTTATCCGAATCAATCCGATGCTTTTCTGGTTCGCCGCAGCTGTAAGCTCAAGGACTCAATACGACCCTGTCGAGAGCTACAGCAAGAAATCCATGGAGAAAAACCCTACACCGGTCTTTCTATCTTCTTCCCCACCCCTTTCACCTTCAACTCTTTACCTGCCTCTCTCTCTCTCTCTCTCTCTCGCACGCACAAACACTCTCTGAGATCTCTATCCAACGACGAAGGGCGGCCATTTTAAATCCGGGTCGTATGGTGATGGGCGTCGTTGTCATTTTTTTTCCAATACAACGGTCGTCAAATCGGAGCCATTGGATAACGGGACAGCTGGAAAGAGAAGAGGTCGAGATTCAGACGAACCCTAAGGCTCTAACGGCTAGTCACGTGGTTTCAAATTTTCTACAAGGAGGGGTGGCTTGAATATGGGCTTTGGGTAGGGGAAGTTTCCATAAGTTCAATTTATTTCTATAGTTTCAATGCAAAGAAGATGGATCTTGCCAATATAAAAATATATATTCACCATTAATTTACCAACGGTTGGAAATTGTTGAGATGAAGAAATGACACCTCTTAAGCTTGTCTTGAGCTCACACTGAATCTCGCCTTTAAACAAACTCGCACACTTTGGATGAGTATAATGTCGGGAGAACAATTGAATTCTCGAGGGTCGGGCTTACGCAATGTGCGGCGATTCTTGCATTTATATTGGGGTCATAAGGAACCAAGTATGTCTTATTCATGTTGGGTGCTTGACAAAATTCGTGGGCGTCCGAAACAAACCTAAATACTAACGGATCCAAGCCACATGGACTAGAGGGAATCGGTCCTGACCAGGGTTAGCATGATTAGTTGGGGATTGTGCAAGGGAGGAGATCATAGGGCAGACCCTTGGTGGAAGGGAGGGGTAGGGGAGGTGATGACTATAGACTTCGTCGTTTGTTGGACCATCGAAAAACTAGCGGTATGATATCCCGAGATGTTGATGACCGCACGATGTATCCCCCTCCTCTTTTCTTTATAAACAATTTTATCAAAGCGCATTCATTATGCACAAATACACGAAATCACAATATGATCACGACAGACTTCTCTTTTCAAAGAGTTCATGAACTCCATCAAACAAAGTATACCATGGAGAATCAAAGGAGATTCAAATTAGGTCTTCCAAACTTCGAATTCTAATTCCTAATGGCACGCAATATCGATCAAAGAACTTTCTCAATTTTTAGTGAGACAACTACTGCATCGAGTGATCACACAAATTTGTTGATCGCACACATTTTCTATGAGATAAATAATTAGCATAAAACATTTTTTATTATTAAAAAGTTAAGCAATTGACTATTATTAAAAAAGTGTTCCTCCCAATAGAACAACATAAAACAACTTTTTGAAAAAGCACTTAAATGAGATATTTCAAATAATCAACAGTTTTTTCAATTAGTTTTATGAAAAACTCTAATGCCACCACTGATTTCCCATCACTCTCTTTTCACCGACACTGCCGCCCCATAGCCAATGAAATAGCGGGGCTCAAAATCGACAATGTGCAGTCCAAGGATAAATGAATATCAAACTAAAAAATCATAGAAAACTGTGAACTTGTAAAGGCTTGATCTGCACATAACCGTTATGCAATTGCGTTGCCTGCACATAGCTGAAGTTGACCTACATATATCCATAACCTTAATGTAATACCTCACAAGCTTAACGAGCCTCTTTTATTACTCTCACATGGTATTATGTGTGCTTAACCAATCTCGCTACTCCCTACTATATACAGCGCCTATTTGAGAGGTCTCGATATTCCTCACTCAACGCTACATAGGGTCACGAGGCTTTCGTACTCCCATCGAGATATTGTACATACTTAAGAGGCATTAGTGCTTCCACCGTAATGTCGAGTGACGGCCGGAGTACTATAAGTCATTAATTTAGTAACATGTTAAATAGTTTATCTTTAAGACACATTTTTGTGTGTAAAAAAACTCATTGATTTGTGATTTTCGAAAAATGAAAATGACTAAATTTATTGTTTGTCTTACACAAATTTAATCAAAATTTATTTGGAATTATGTAATCAAAACTTGCACCCCTCTAACTTTCTAAATTACAATTATCACCCTCAAATCTCTCAATATTTACCTTTCATAGCATCCATGCACAAAAAGATCCCTTAAAAATTTACTCTGGGAATACTTTTGTGCATGAATGTTATGAAATGTAAACATTGAGGAAAGTTTTTGTAATTTCAAAAGTTAGAGAGGTGCAAACTGTAATTACGCAAACTTCAAGGGAAAGTCCCCGTAAATAACCCTTAATAGTAATAATAATTGCCCACGTGCATCAAAACCTTGAGTCCCATCAGACCACAAATATAAAAATAAAAATAAAAACCCAATATTATATTCTTCATAATTAATTGATGTGTTTCTCGACTTGCCTTATACAGGCTAACAATAAATCATTAGTAACCCCCAACAGTTAACAGTTCAAATCTCTATTTAAATCACTAGTTAATCCCACATTTGAGGCAATTAATTCATAATTAATTAACTATTAACTCTCTAAAAACTCTCACATGCAAAACTTATACAAAATATACACAACTAATCACCCAACTTAGGCTTCGTTTGGCACGGAGGTTGCGGTCGTGAACGCGGTGGTCATGAACCATGGTTTGTGAACGAACGATCTCAACTAAAAAATTTTACTTTTTTGGTAGCGGTCATAATCTTTTTCTTGCCAAACATACAATCTATGAGAATGACGTTTTTGACCCAACTCACCGGAGCAAATAAGTCGCGTCAAACGAAGCCCTAATCCATGAAAATGATTGAAAATATAGCAGTACGACTAAAAAATTTTTTTTTGAACTCTATAGTTGTATGACTTCAATACTATAGAGAGTCGTGATTCAATTATTTTAAGACATTTATAGTTGTATGACAAAGATTGATGAGTAGGAAGAGTCATTTTTTTTAATTATTTTGAGACATGGGCAGAACCGAGAACCGAACCGGAACCGAAGTGAACGGATCGAATCCGATTCTGTACTTTAGAACCATGGGTCGGTTCCGATTCCAAATGTTTGGAACCGAACCTATACGAGTCAATTCTTGATTTTTGGTAGAACCGAACTTATCCGAGTTGCACCCCTATAATGGGAACATTAAGCATCAACGACTACATCGTTAAACAATAATCAATCAAACAACAAACTACTAAATAAGCAGACAAAGCTCACACACTGAGAATCAAACTCATGACCTCCCTGCATAGGGCCTCAACTTACCCAACTGGACCCTACATTCTAAACCTACAATTTAAACAAGATGCAAATATTTGCATTACCCATTTTCTTTTTTCTTTTTTTATTGGTTGAAGCAGTTACAGTGGGAAGCCAGCAGCTCCTCAAGTCCCCTTGGGAGAGGCAGGGGCAGGTGCATATGCCTTCCCAGAATGAGCTTTTGAGTTAGCAGCAATCTGTCCAGAAGCTCCTACACTCTTTGTGCTCCCCATATCACTTCCAATTCCCATAGACTTTCTCACCTGTAAACAAAATCCAATATTCAGACTACGGACCCGTTTGGCACGACGGTGGCGGTCGTGAACGCGGTGGTAAAATTGTCATTCGTGAACGGGCACCTGAGGAACTTCATCCACTTTTATGTTCAGGCGGTTGAAGTTCCTCGGGTGGGCATTCATGAATGACGGTTTTACCAACGCGTTCATGGCTGCCGCCACGGTACCAAACGGAGCCAAGATCTTAAGAACACAAGCATTGAGCAAGACAAATTGTGGGTAATCATACTGGTATCAAGAATGAACACGAGGTTGCATGAATTTAATGACAGATTTGAAATAAAAGAATTTATTATTTATGCAAAACATCTGTAAAACAAATATTTGCACCTTTGTTATGGTAGTTGATGAGTCCCAATTATATACACATTTATGGACTCATCTGGGCCGTTTTTCTAGTCATTCCACTGCACTTTAGCCTTGTTTTAGCTCATATTTGTCGTTCTATGTTATGTGCACTTCTTGGCCTAATTTGGTGTGTTTTTATGCTTACTCTCTTTTGATAGTCTTATCGTATTGTTGAGTGCCACTTTCAGTGGCCTAATTAGCATTTCTGTTGGAACAGGAGTCGTGCAGGTGTCCCTGGTACAATTCTGTACAGGAACACTGCGCACGATCACTGGTTCTATTGCGCACGACCACTGGTCGTGCGCCACTGATCGTGCGCACTTAACCCCTATTTTATGAGTTCTGTCTCGACCAGTGCGCACGACCACTTACGATAGTGCGCACGACCACTGGTCGTGCGCCACTGGTCGTGCGAACATTTTATTTTATAAATTTCTTACATTGCAGTCTCCGCCCAGGCAGGCGCACGACCAGTAACATTTTATTTTATAAATTTCTTACATTGCAGTCTCCGCCCAGGCAGGCGCACGACCACTGGTCGTGCGCCACCGATCGTGCGCACTGTTTATTCCAGCGCCTATAAATTGACCTGCTCGCGAATTAGGTCGGGATCGCTCATTTCCAACTCCGCCAGTCCGCCGTTTTCGCCCTTCTCACTGGTTCTCCGCCCCCCTAGGCCTCCTCCATCATCCTTGAGCCCTAAGGAGAGGTTTCTAGCCCAAAGATCGCCAACATCAAGCAAGGAGATCGCGTATCGGAGGAGATCAGATCGTGACACGAAGAAGACGGGTCCATTGGAAGGTAGTGACAGCTTTCTCTACCCCGGACGCAGTTGAAGACCGAGCTTGGACGCGGATTGACAACCCTGCGATTCCAACCGTGAATCTTCGATGAGGCTTCGGATGTGGTCGATTCCTTCACTCTATTCTTCTTTCTTATGTTGTTGATTGTATAAGCTAGTTTCCTCTATATTATTGATGATGTGTGCTATGAACAGTATTGCTTAATGTTTATTTCATTTATTTGGAATCATTTAGTTCATATGTGTTTATTGAGGTGCGCCCCCATCTAATTTCCATTCAGCCATCGTGTTCGGTGCCGCACTAGCAATTGCTAGTGGCGTGCTTGTCGAAGAGGTGCTTGCGACCCTCATTCCGTTAGCCTACTCGTCCATCCGCCTACCGAAGCGTGGCACCGCGGCCCGTGTAATCCATCCCGCCTAACGAAGCAGCGCGCTCAAGGCCTGCATAGTTCGATTCCGCTAGCCTACTCGTCCATCCGCCCAACGAAGTAGTGCGCTCAAGGCCTACGTAGTCTTCCATCCCGCCGAGCGAAGCTTTGCATAGCGGCATTGCATAGGAGTAGTTGTAATATTTTATTTTATTATTCACAAACCAAATCCCTTTCGTCCGCACTCCACCTATCGCTGGACTTCGATCTCAAGTCCTTCCTCGAAACCTAACTCCACCTTACTGTGTTCCTTGAGAGACCGACACTCAGGGATCTTCCCCATTATTATTACTTGCGCGACCGGTGCACTTGCCGAATATCGCATCAAGTTTTTGGCGCCGTTGCCGGGGAACACAGTCGTGTGAGTTTTCTGGAGAGGGAGAACCTGAGAGAGAAGCCCTTCCATTTGTAAATTGCATTCCTTTGTTTTATTTCCTCGTATTCTGTTTCCTGTTTTTAATTAGGTTGTGTTAGTAATTTTTGTTAGGTGTGGTATTTCGCACAATAGTGTTTTTTCTTTTTGAATCGTTTTATCTTCGCACTATGTGGGCACATCTTAATATCCGTTGCCGTTGGTGTAGAGCTACCTCCCACTCTAGTGATGAATGCCCTACGGAGAATGGTGGGCATAATTCTTCTCGCCCAGCATATAGAGCACCGACTTCGTCTGGTACTCCATATGGTGCGCATAAGTCTTATGACTACTCTGCTGAGCCTTTACCGTCTTACTTCTTTTCGGCTTCAGCACCCGCTGTGCCAAAGAAGCCCGCAAGGCAGTGCTAGTTTTGTCGGAGCACAGATCATGCCCTGAAGGATTGTGCTGCTTATCTTCGCCAATTGGATGAGGATGACGAGCCGGATATCCGGATCGTCCTGAATCCTAACTCTGGCGGCACACCTTCAACTTCCGGTTATGTGTCTTTGCCACCTTCACATCTTGAAGGGTATGGCGTTGACACAGTCACCAGATGTGTGGCTGATCCGGGCACCGACATTGTTGAGCCTATTCTCCCGGTGCATCCACCACCCCTAGTGGATTCGATTCTTTGTGAGGAATCGGTGCTCGACTTTTATCCGAGCACTATTCTTCCCCCTGTTGCGCATACTACATTCGTCTCTGACGACATTGTCGATGATGTGTCACAAGAGGAGGCTGTTGATCTTAGTATTATGCCTACTCCTATGGAGGAGGACAACCTTCTAGGTGAAGAGGAGTTTTCCTCAGCACCGGTGGAGGAAGTCCAAATCTTAGGCATGACCACTGTTGATCTCGCCGAACCTTGTAGCATTGATGACAATGCAAACATTATTTTACTTACCCAACCTGATGGGAGTGAGACCGGGACCACTCCCCCGTTTGATTGTGATTCATGTTCTTCGTCTTGTTTATTTCTTGACCCCCGTCCTTTATCTGAGTCTGTGCAGGTTGAATCTTCACAGGTATTTCAGGAGGACTTGGAGCTTAATGCTCAAGTCAATGATGAGAGCATCCTCTCATGGGAGGAGGTTGACTCCCCCTCCGTTGAGGAAGCTCCACTCATTGCCGTCTTCTCCTACTGCCTCCCTGGAGATGATACCTTGCTAGGCAAGGATATTTTTGGTGAGTTGGGTGAGGATATCTCCTCCTCTTCTTACTTTCTTTTCCCGCTACCCGTGCTAGGCAGGTATTTTTATTTAGGTAGAGGAGTAACTGTTCTGTGTCCGTATCGGTACCCGTTACCGACACGCGTATTAGAATAGCTACCTATTCATTTTCATTATCATCCACCTATTAGTTAATGTCCATTTAAAACTCTTAAATAAGTCCCGTTGGGGGGACATGTAGCCCAACAATTATCTAGGATCAATCTTTTCCTTCGCATTTGCAATGTTTTCTTTTTTTTTCCCTATTTTCTTAGTTTAAATTAGTTTCTATTATGGCTGTGATAGCCCCCTCATGCGCGGTGGACCCTGGAACGCTCGTATGGCGCGATGGATTCAGTTTTCATAAAGAAATTGGGTGCCAGAAAATTTCCTTCGCGCACGACCAGTGGTCGTGCGCACTATTTATCGCGCACGACCACTGGTCGTGCGATCGGCCCAGTTTCTCTATAAAAACCGGTTCGCCCGAGCCCTACGTGCGCAATCTAGGTCTTCGCTTCCGTCGTCCTCTCGCCACTGTTCGTGCGCCGTTTCCGCTTGGGTGTTCGCCGATCGTGCGTGCTTCCTCCCTCCGGTGAGTCCATTTCGCTTCTTCCTCCTTCCCTTACCCTAATCCCACCATGAGTTCTAGAGATCGCCTTTGCGCCAAGTCCTACCACCGCTCCGGCCGTCCCTCTGCCTCTCCAGCTCGGATCCTTGCTCGTATGGCCAATTTTTCCAAGGATTCGCACAAACAGCGTTACAACTCACTGAAGGAGAAGCCATTTCTGTCCCAACGATTAGTGGATTGGAACGAACTTGACTCTATCGGCGACAATGGCGATTTGGGGAAGGTCGTCCTCCTTCGCTATTAATTTGATCATTGGAGCAGGGTGTTTGAATGTGATGACCTAGGTTACAAGGAGCTCACCCTGGAGTTTCTCGCGACATTCGAGTGGGATTTGCTGCCCTCCGGTCAACGTCCATCAAATTGTTCTTTCCGAATGATGGGGAGAGTCTTCACTCTTTCTTTGCCGGAGTTGGCGGTGCACGCAGGTTTCTACACTGAAGCGGAGGCTGCTGCGATTGATTTTCAGAGTATGAGTGTCTCCTTTCCTGACGACGTCACCCCGCGTGCCGCGTGGTGTGCTCTCACGGGACGGGACGAAGATTATGTAGCCAGGAAAAGTAAATCCACCTGGATCGTCGCGCCTGCTCTCCGATTTTTGCAGCATGTCCTTAGTCATTCTCTTGTCGCCCGAGCTCTCAGTCAGAACGTCGTGGGGTGGCAAGACTTGATCTCCTTATATAGTATGGAATTCCAGCAGCCCGTGCATCTGGGTTACATGCTCGCTTTCTTCTTCCATCACGAGGCCACCTACGGTCTCACTGGTGCCATTGGAGGTGCCTATTATATCACTCGCATTGCAAAGGGATTGGGAGTTTGGAGTCAGCTGCCTCCGATGGTGCAGATGACTGCGCCCTCCTTCATCACCAGGGCCACCATGGTGAGCTTTCATCTACTTCGGGTCGTGGGGAAGAAGAGTAGCAGGCGTTATGAGGTCGTGATGCCGGGTGATGCGCCTAGGGAGAGGCATGATGATGAGGAGCATGGAGAGCCGGCTGAGTCACCGAATATTCACCGAGAGTTAGCCCTCCCGCAGCCGCGGCGTCAGTCATTCAAGCAGGAGGAAGCCCAAGGAGGAGGGTAGTTCTTCACGAGCACCGGAGGTCCCAAGCTTCAATCAGCGCCTCTCCGACTTGGAGGCAAATCAGTATTGGCTGACGGACTTCGTGTATCAGCAAGCTGTGCGGGTAGGACTGCATATACCCCCACCTCCTGGCCGTGCCGCTTCATCATCTAGACCTCCGCCGACCGTTGTTGTTTTAGATAGTGACAGCGACGATGAGTGATTTTTCACCCCGTGTGCGAGCCAATCACAGTCTTGTCTTTTTCTTGCTGCTGATTATTTTTTTTTATGTTTCTTAGAGTCGCATGAACTTATTTTAGTTTGCTATAATAATAACATTATGATTCTGGATGCTCTTCTGGGCATCGTTTTGAGAATTTACCGTATTTCGTCCCTTTTTGTTACGTGTGCGTGTGCTTGATCTTATTCGCAGGAACAGGTTCACCTCCATGGGTGACAACCCAGATTTCCTAATTTTTATTTTTTCACATGTTTTAATTCAGTTTTTATATATTTTTGCTGCTTTTAGTGTGTTGCTCGCAGGTGTGCTATGTTCTTTGTGGATGGCGGATGCTGCGGACTGCTCATGAAATTAACGTCAATCGTCTGGTATGCTCAATTCTGAGCATTGGGTAACACTTCTCCTTCCTAGCTTTCAGTTTTTGTGATGTAATGTTTAGATTAAGTCTGGGGGAAAGCACGTTGTTATCCACTATGCGCACGAGTTGCACCGCATGCTAGAAGTTTGTTTAAAAAAATTTCATTGTCATCATCATTATTCCATGCTTCATACACCACCTCACCCACATAAGCGCGCGCTTGCCTATTTGTTTTGTTTCCGAATAAACTATTTTGGTTTGGAATGTGAATTAGGGTGTTAGCTTAGGAATTACTATTTGGAGTGCGATGTTGACTCATGCAGTGTTCTAGTCGCATCCGCATGCTATAGTAGAATTTGAGTACAACTAGATTATCTCTATGCGTTTAATTTATGACTAGTATTTTTGCGTAGTTTAGATTTATTATACTCAAATGGTGAATGTGAACGAAATTGGCGATAACCCGGTGTTGTGTGTATACGAGCACTAGTTGTGTGCTGCTCGAGTCGGGAGGAAGGTTTACCTTTCTCGTGGGCTAAGAACTTGCCCCAAACGACTCTTGAAGCATGGGTGAGAGCGATTCTTTGAGTTAAATGTGATGTAGGCCACCTTTTGGCTAGTTTGAGCCTTGTCTTTCCCTGTCCTATTCGCTCACCTTTGCAAGCCAACATTTGTGCCTACCACTTCTTTGTTTCAGCTCCTTCTCCATTCACCAAATCCTGAAGCTTATCCTACTGTCGCAACCAAATAGCTGTTTAACTGCACTCATATTCTTGATTTGGTGTGATGTTTGGAATCTGTGTGATGTGAAGGAGAAATAAGTTTTATTTGCTGATTATGAACCAACCGGAGGATAAGAAAAAGAAGAAAAATATGATATTAAAATGAAAATCTGGGAAAAGAATTGTATTGAAAAGAAATCCTTCCGAGCGTAATAGAAAATCTGTTGGTATTTGTGAAGTAGGTCGTGTGTACACCTAGTTTTCATGATAAGTCTGGGGGTGTATCACACGAGCTTTGTTCATGGTTTCGTTGGGTGCAGCATTCCGTTGACTCATTTGGGTTGCGTAGCCTTCGTCTTTATCCTTGAATATCATACCGCAACCTAAGCCCCAATATAATCCTAAAGTCCTATTGATTTATCTCGTGAGTTTGCTAGCGCCGTGGAGAGAGTGTGACCGGGCAAGCTTATGGTTCACGACGTTGATGGATTTCAGCGGAGTTATTCCTGAACCCCGATCTTGTGCAACACCCTCCTTAGTGGCTTGTTACTTTCACACCGGGCATGATCGTTCAAGTTCTTCACAATTCACCAACTGAGTATTGATAAATCTTTATATACGCTCTAATACTTTTGTAAATTAGTTAGCATAGTTAGAATCTCTTTTTACTAAATTTCTATTAGCATGCTTTTGCTACTTCGCACCGTACTCCTTTGTGTAATTTTCTTTGTTGACTACCATTTTCACACTCCGCCGAATTCGTTTGCTCGGGACGTGCAAACAGGTAAGTCTGGGGGTGTGATGAGTCCTAATTATATACACATTTATGGACTCATCTGGGCCGTTTTTCTAGTCATTCCACTGCACTTTAGCCTTGTTTTAGCTCATATTTGTCGTTCTATGCTAGGTGCACTTCTTGGCCTAATTTGGTGTGTTTTTATGCTTACTCTCTTTTGATAGCCTTATCGTATTGTTGAGTGCCACTTTCAGTGACCTGATTAGCATTTCTGTTGGAACAGGAGTCGTGCAGGTGTCCCCGGTAAAATTCTGTACAGGAACACTGTGCACGATCACTGGTTCTATTGCGCACGACCACTGGTCGTGCGCCGCTGATCGTGCGCACTTAACCCATATTTTATGAGTTCTGTCTCGACCAGTGCGCACGACCACTTACGATAGTGCGCACGACCACTGGTCGTGCGCCACTGGTCGTGCGAACATTTTATTTTATAAATTTCTTACATTGCAGGCTCCGCCCAGGCAGGCGCACGATCACAGGATTCTAGTGTGCACGACCACTGGTCGTGCGCCACCGATCGTGCGCACTGTTTATTCTAGCGCCTATAAATTGACCTGCTCGCGAATTAGGTCGGGATCGCTCATTTCCAACTCCGCCAGTCCGCCGTTTTCGCCCTTCTCGCTGGTTCTCTGCCCCCCCTAGGCCTCCTCCATCATCCTTGAGCCCCAAGGAGAGGTTTCTAGCCCAAAGATCGTCAACATCAAGCAAGGAGATCGCGTATCGGAGGAGATCAGATCGTGACACGAAGAAGACGGGTCCATTGGAAGGTAGTGACAGCCTTCTCTACCCCGGACGCAGTTGAAGACCGAGCTTGGACGCGGATTGACAACCCTGCGATTCCAACCGTGAATCTTCGATGAGGCTTCAGATGTGGTCGATTCCTTCACTCTATTCTTCTTCCTTATGTTGTTGATTGTATAAGCTAGTTTCCTCTATATTATTGATGATGTGTGCTATGAACAGTATTGCCTAAAGTTTATTTCATTTATTTGGAATCATTTAGTTCATATGTGCTTATTGAGGTGCGCCCCCATCTAATTTCCATTCCGCCATCGTGTTCGGTGCCGCACTAGCAATTGCTAGTGGCGTGCTTGTCGAAGAGGTGTTTGCGAACCTCATTCCGTTAGCCTACTCGTCCATCCGCCTACCGAAGCGTGGCATCGCGGCCCGTGTAATCCATCCCGCCTAACGAAGCAGCGCTCTCAAGGCCTGCATAGTTCGATTCCGCTAGCCTACTCGTCCATCCGCCCAACGAAGTAGTGCGCTCAAGGCCTACGTAGTCTTCCATCCCGCCGAGCGAAGCTTTGCATAGCGGCATTGCATAGGAGTAGTTGTAATATTTTATTTTATTATTCACAAACCAAATCCCTTTCGTCCGCACTCCACCTATCGCTGGACTTCGATCTCAAGTCCTTCCTCGAAACCTAACTCCACCTTACTGTGTTCTTTGAGAGACCGACACTCGGGGATCTTCCCCATTATTATTACTTGCGCGACCGGTGCACTTGCTGAATATCGCATCAGTAGTCTCCGGAATGAACACGAGGTCTTGCTTGTTTTGTGATGATAAAGCTACAATCTACATATCTAAAAATCCAGTGTTTCGTGAATGAAAAAATATATTGAAGTGGATTGTCACTTCATCGGGGAGGAAATTGTCAAACAACAAATATGCACTCTGTTTGTTCCTTCGCATAAGCTGGCCGACGTCTGCACCAAATTAGTTTCTTCCTCTTTTTTAGATATTTGTGTCAAGTTGGGAATAGTCGATATATATACTTCAGTTTGAGGGGGAGTATTAAAGCCCAAGAACAAAAGCCATAAAAGGGTCCATTATATATACTCCAATTTGTTCATACTTCTTCTTCCTCTAATTTATATAAAAAGGGGAGCTATCTTGTAATAACTTAGTGTTGGTGTGCGTTTAATGCTGAGTGGTGTGTGGTTAGCGCATTCCCTCCTTTTGTAATTAGTCCCACATCTCCAATCAGGAATTAGATTCCCCCTCGTGTGTGTATAAATATGGGATCAATGTAAGAGGAAGACAAGATTTTTCAGAGTGAATAATACGCACATTTATTCCATTTTCTACATGGTATCAGAGCGAGGTTTCAGGAGAAATTCAGCTTCCGTGTCTGCAACTTTAATTCTCCTCGACGAGGGTAAGGAACCGTGCTCGTACTCGTGTTGCACTTGTGCGCAGAGGAGGTGCGGAACTCACGCAGGAACCGTGTGGAGCGCGAGGGTTGCGGCGGAGAGCGGCAGGAGCGGCGAGTTTTGCGTGGCAGGAGGTGCGGCAGGAGCGTGCGGCACCTGCGCACTACGAGTTTGCGTAGGGTGCGCGGTATTGCGCAGGGAGCGCGACAGCGACGAGTGTGCGGCAACACAGTGAGCGCGGCGTTTGCGCATCTGCGCGGAGGAGGCGCGACATCTGGGCGGGTGTTTACGCGGCATCTGGGCGGAGGAGATCTGCGACATCTGCGCGGAGGAGGTGCGACCCTTGCGCGTGCGACATCTGGGCGAAAATCTGCGAAGGAGGCGCGACAACTGCGGCATCTGCGGAAGAGGCGCAACACTTGCGCGCAGAAGGCTTGTGCGGCACTTGTGGGGGAGGAGCAGCTTGTGCGGCACTTGTGCGGAGGTGAGGCACTTGCGCGGGAGGTGCAGAAGCGCAGAAGGCGCAGCAATTGCGCAGAAGTAGCGGCAGGAGGCGCGGCAGACGTGCGGTTGACGCGCGGCTCCAGCACAACTTGCGCAACATTAGCTTGGTTGGTGAGGCAGGAACGCGTGCGGCAGGAAGGCGTGAGGCGCAACTTGTTGCGGCAGGAGTGTGACAGACGGGTGTCCCACGAGCGCGCTGATCTGCATCTCGCGCAAGAGGAGTGCGGTGTTTGCGCACAAGAGTATGTCACAAGAGGAGTGCGGCACTGGAGGAGTTTGCGCACAGGCGCAGGAAAATTTCTTCTTCGCTTGAAGATTTAGGGGCGGCTCGGAGGCTCGCACGGTGCGTACTTGTCAAAACAAATAGTTTCTCCAACGCTACGCGCTTATGGAGAAATTGGTTGCAAAAATGGAGGAGGCGGATCTAAAAGTGTTCTTCGAGTTCCTGCGGATGTCAAAAGAAGAGGGATTGGCTCAGTCACCATCGCCTCTAGTAAAGCCGGATCTTCCCCCTGTGGAGCTGAAACTCAATGGACCAGCTACATACTTAAGTTGGTCGCGTCGGGTAAAAAGAGCACTCTCCGGAAGGAACTTGGAGGGCTATCTGAGTGGCGAGACGAAGGAGCCAGAGGACTCGGATGGGTACAATCAATGGAAGACTTCACACAGCCTGTTGCACAGATGGCTCCTAAACTCAATGGTCGCGTCTATCGCTATCACGGTGGATGGCATAGAGACCGTAAGCGATGTTTGGGGAAATTACAGAGGCTTTATGCAAGAGCCGACAACAATATGCGCGTGTTTCAGATCGAACGAGAGATTGAGACTGTAACCCAGGAGAATTGCTCGATCCAGGATTATGCCGCAGATCTAGAGCGACTATGGGCTGACTATGATTATTACTCACCAGCAGCATGCTGCAAAGACCCTGAATGCACGAAAGGGGAGCGAGATGCTCAGCGTAGGACTATACACTTTATGGGGGGGCTGAATCCGACATTTGAGCAAAGGAGTGTGATGTTGCTCGCTCAGCCGAAGATTCCCTCCCTGGATGAGACGATCTCAGCTATGATGCAGGAGGAGAGCCGAATTAAGCTTCAGTCTGGTACGACTGCACCCAACGTGGTGAAATCAGCCCTAGTAGTAACTAATTCTGGACACACAGGATACAAGGGTGAGACACGACAGTGTTACAATTGTGGCGAGACAGGTCATTTGCGACTGGCTTGCCCCAAGCCACCGAAAGAGCGGGATGCAGGTGGACGGGGAAAAGGAGGCTACCGCGGTCGCGGTCATGGTGGGGGTAGAGGTGGTGGAAGAGGAGGTTACCATGCGAATCTAATGATGGCCGGAGGTGAGGTAGACGAAAGTATAGTTGATATAGGTTACTTAGAGGAATAGGAGATCGTGAACGCTTACTCTCAACTGATGCAGAGAAAGCAAAAGGGTGTGATGGATGACGTACTCACTCCAGTTTCATCAAGGGGTAACATTGCCTCGTTCGCTCATTCAACCTCAGGTACAGATGAAACTCTTGCCCTCGCAGCTATATCCAATACTAGGTCACCAGATTGGATAGTCGATTTGGGTGCTTCTCGGCATGTCACTGGGGATGCTAGGGAATTCCTTTCGTATACTCCCCTAGTAGTCCCAGAGAGCATTCAGACTGCTGATGACACAGCTCAACCAGTGGTTGGTAAGGGTACCGTGCGATGTACCAATACTTTGACTTTGTCCAATGCTTTGCACAGTGTTGTAAATGTCGGCCGACATGTCACTATAAAATATATAGTCCAATTTGTCTCTTATTCTAAAATATCACTTATACATGGAGCATTCATTGCATCTTTGGACAATGTCTCTATTCCTAAGTATTGGCAGGTTGCTAAGGAAGATCCACAGTGGAAAGCTGCAATGCTAGAAGAACTCGGAGCATTGGAAAAGAATAAGACCTGGAATCTTGTATCTCTACCACCTGGAAAAAAGGCGGTTGAGTGCAAATGGGTTTTTACGGTGAAACAGAACCCGGAAGGTCAGGTTGAGCGCTACAAAGCCCGATTAGTTGCAAAGGGGTATAGTCAGACTTATGACATCGACTACGATGAGACCTTTGCACCCGACGCAAAGATGAGCACAGTGCGGACACTGATATCTTTGGCGGCAAATGGGGGATGGAAACTACACCAACTGGACGTGAAGAATGCCTTTCACGGGGACTTGTTGGAAGAAGTTTACATGGAGGTACCACCGGGCTTTGGCACGAAACAAACAGCAGGGAAGGTGTGTAGACTCAAGAAGTCATTTTATGGACTAAAGCAGTCTCCTCGAGCCTGGTTTGACAGGTTCAGGAGGGTCATGGTAGCTATGAGATATCAACAGAACAATGCGGACTATACAGTGTTCTTTCGGCAATGTGGAGCTCACATGACAATACTTGTTGTGTATGTGGACGATATGATCATCACATGCGATGATGAAGGTGAAATTACTCAGCTGAAGAAGAAATTGGGAAAGGAATTTGAGGTGAAAGACTTGGGGAAACTAAGGTATTTTCTTGGGATTGAGGTAGCCCACGGTGTAGAAGGGATTGTTCTATCCCAACGGAAATATGTGTTGGATCTACTCAAAGAAACGGGTATGCTAGGGTGCAGACCTGCAGTTGCTCCCATTGATCAGAAGTCCAAGTTTGGTGCTGAGGCAGGAGAGCCAATTGATAAAGAAAGGTACCAGAGGTTGGTAGGCCGCCTGATCTATCTGGGTCACACCCGCCCCGACATATCGTTTGTCGTAAGTATTGTGGCCCGCTATATGCATGATCCTAAGGAGGGTCGCATGGATGCTGCATATCAGATTCTCAGGTACTTAAAGAGTGCACCAGGGAAGGGACTGGTTTTCAGAAGGAATGGGCATTCAAACATCGAAGGCTATTATGACTCTGACTGGGCTAGTTGCGTTGATGAC
This sequence comes from Dactylorhiza incarnata, assembly GCA_033032865.1. Taxonomy (NCBI): domain Eukaryota; kingdom Viridiplantae; phylum Streptophyta; class Magnoliopsida; order Asparagales; family Orchidaceae; genus Dactylorhiza; species Dactylorhiza incarnata. The sequence continues at coordinate 7,409,236 of JAWHQI010000085.1, forward strand.
ATAAGGTCAACGTTTGGATACTGCATGTTTGTAGGAGGCAATCTAGTCTCCTTGAGGAGCAAGAAGCAGACAGTAGTTGCAAGGTCTACAGCCGAAGCAGAGTACAGAGCCATGGCCTTAGGTGTGGGAGAGTTGTTGTGGTTGAAATCTCTCCTAATGGAACTCAAGATAGACCAAGGAGGGCAGATGACATTATGGTGTGACAGCAAATCAGCCATCAGCATTGCAAATAACCCTGTTCACCATGACCGAACGAAACATATAGAGATCGACAGGTTCTTTATCAAGGAGAAACTGGATAGTGGGATGCTCAAACTGGAATACGTTGATACGAAGGAGCAAGTTGCTGATTGTCTAACTAAAGAACTCAGCTCATTTGATTTATCTAGGTTGGGTGACATGATGAGCTTAGTGGATATCTTTCGCCCACCTTGAGGGGGAGTGTTGGTGTGCGTTTAGTGCTGAGTGGTGTGCGGTTAGCGCATTCCCTCCTTTTGTAATTAGTCCCACATCTCTAATCAGTAATTAGATTCTCCCTCGTGTGTGTATAAATAGGGGATCAATGTAAGAGGAAGATAAGATTTTTCAGAGTGTGAATAATACGCACATTTATTCCATTTTCTACACTTAGAATCTTGAAATAATAAATTCTTTTATTTCAAACTCTCACATCTTTCTTCCGCGCTCGTTATCACATCGCCCCGCTATCCCCGCGGTGTCGTCCGTCGTCCTAGAATCCCTCGCCATTGACCTCGAAGACACATAGTCCATCTATCAAGAATTTTTATAAACTAGAAGTGATTCTTGATCCATGAAATACAAGGGGCAGTTTGGTAGGGTGGATGAAAAGAGTTCCAAGATCACTCTATATCTTATAACTTGAAACACGCGGGAATGTTAGTATAAGATAGCACATAAGATTTTGGAAAAGATAGAACATAACAGGCAAGACCTAGGAAAGGGGTTGATTTTTCACTTTATTAATAGATGGTGTATGTTCATTTTGCAGTCTTGCCCAAACACAAACCTAAATTCTGGCTACTAGGGAGTAGGAAAGAGAGTGACTTAAGAGAAAATATTATTGAAAATAGAAGGAAGGGTTGCGCAACCAGGTTATAACTACCTAACAAGGAAAACACAGTTTTATATCATGAGGACATAGTATACATCAGTGTGTATTTGGGTAATCTACTGATCTCATCGTCAAAACCCTATTTGTATTCATCGTGGTATCAGAGCGAGGTTAAGCAGCCTAGAGATGTTGTATTCTTCTTCATTGTTGCTCCTTCACCGATGTCTTTGTCAAAGCTTCTCCAATATGCGTGCATGCATTTACGCTGCTTCTTCCGATGATTTCCTGCCTCGCTCTTCATTTTCACTGCTTCCTCATTGACATTGCTTCTCCATCATATCATCATTGCAGCTGCTTCTCTCGCCAATTTCTTGACTTCGAAGAAGGAGAGAATAACAGTGAGAGGAAAGAGATTAACAAAAAGTACCAATTATGTACATAATGCGTGAAAAATAAAAACGCGCGGAAATAAGGAGAGAATAACAGTGCGCGACAATAAAGATACAGTATACTAGTAGATACACATCATCCCGAACACGCGTCATCACCCATTGCATGGGCTCATAACATTAACATACATGTGTACATAAAATCTTCTGGAAGATCCCCTCAAGGATTATTATTATTATTATTATTATTTGTACATGTATGCATAGAAGGGGAGCCTTGGCGCACCCGTTGAGGTGTTGTCGTGTGACCTTGAGGTCACGAGTTCGAGTCCCGGAAGCAGCCTCTTGCAAAAATGCAGGGTAAGGTTTGCCTACATTTCACCCTTGTGGTGAGACCCTTCCCCGGACTCTCGCTGCGCGGGGATGCTTTGTGCACCGGGCTGCCCCTGCCCTTTGTACATGTATGCATGCTAATAATGTAAACTTAGATGGGAGGTTCTAATAATTTTGAAAGATAGAGGGGAGGTTCTGTAATTATGCAAAGTTAGAAAAGAGGTTCCAGTAAATGACCCTCACAAATATGGAGGAACCTCAAGGTCAATCCAGGATGGTAATTGGCAGGTTGTCTAAAGAACTTATAGGTCATGGTCATAAAATTAATGCTTCCACCTAAAACAGACTATTATATGTTGTTTGATCATCATCAGTGCAATAGATCACAACATTGGATAAGAACGAGAGAGAAATTAGGTTACCATTGCAAGCCTCTCCTTATGAATGTCATTGACATGCTGCAATGTAAAAGGCTCCAGATTAGTAGAGGATCATAACATCAAGATTGATAGAAAATGAAATTAAAACTCTTACAGGCTTCTTATAGAGCTTCACCTCATCTCCACTGAAGCCAGGTAGTGCCATATTCCAATTTCTCTCTGAATAGTGAAGAATAATACATCACAAGACCATGAATAAAAATATTCATGTAAAAATATTTTATATTTTTACATGAACATAAAAATATAAAAATGAAACTACTTACCTACATATAGAAGTATGTCCTTCGCTTCCAGGGTAGTGGATCTTCGATGCTTAGCCAATGAGCAAGCAGCTGTTGTTATCTTCTCAAAGAACATCATTAGTGTTAGCAAGTAACTTCTTGTTGAATTGGATTAATTTCATAATGCTTAAAACAAGAGTAAGCATTCCTTTATATATAGGAGTGGTGAGCTACAAGAGAGAAAAAAAAATATAACACAACTAAATATTAACATCAAATACTAACACTCTCCCTCAGGTTGGGGCGTTGGGCGTGGGATTATCTTCCTAAATAAGCTCACACTTAATACCTTAGTGAGAACATCAGCCTGTTGCCAATCAAAAAGAATAAACGGTGTACTCACAATTCCTCCACTATATTCGCTTTGATAGAATGTTTGTCATCTTCAACATGTTTGGTGCGGTCATGTTGGACGGAGTTATATGTAATGTTGATGACTGCCTTATTGTCACAATATAGTATAATAGGTTACTTTTTCTTAAGGCCAAGATGATGGAGATCGGCACTGGAGTACGGGTCACCAGTCGGCGGGACCCACTTTCGTATATTCGCGCAGGAGGCGATGATCGGATCGGCGATCCGAGACCACGAGCACGTCCGGCTCGGCGTTCTATTATTTTTTTGTATTTTATTTTATTTTTTTGGACTTGCTTTTTATGTTTTAGGACATCAGGCGTAACGGTCAATCATAGTCGTTCACGCTCGGTGCCCAACCGCCCCTCTTGTTATAAATAGGGGTGGATGTTGTATTTTAGATTCATTGTTGAGTTTGTGAGCGAATCCAGATCCGGCAATCATCCGGGGTGCGACGCCTCGTCAATTTCAGTTATTTTTTTCATTTCCGTTTCAATACACGGTTATCCCACTGTTCCCATTACTCTCCCTATGATCCCATTCATCGGAAGGAGAAAGCCGCCCGCTGCTACCCAGTACACCTTCGTCTTCCTCGCCAAGTCCCTGTTCACTACCTTCTTCATCGGCACAACCTCGCAAAATCCTTGTTCGTCGTCTCCTTCCTCGACGGGAAGATCGTGACTTCCATCAGAGTCTCGTTCTCCACTCGCATGCTTCCTCCCTCCCTCGTCCTAGTCTGTCGTGGATCCACACCGAAAACCCCCGACCATTTCCTCGTACATCTCATCCTCTCTCGACTGCAAGGTACATCAACCTCCAGCCGCCCACTATTCATCTTTCCTGATTCCTGAAACCACTACCGAGCGGGATCTCATCTGCAAGGTATTGAGGCCTCCTCACTCTTTTCTTTCTCCTCCCTTTCTCAGTCGTGGAGCCACCATCAAAGCCGCAATCTCCTTATCATGTTCCATCCGCCCTATTTAATTTCCTGCTACCTAAACAATGCAAGTAATCCTGATTTCCTGTAATCAAACAGCCAGCACAACCCGATTCCAGCAGCCAATACAATTTCGGACGCCACACCAACCCGATTTCACAAGCCCGCTACTGGATTCCTCTTGCTCGTGGGTATTATCGTATTGTGCTTATTTCCTTTTTATTGAAGATGGGAAAACATTTCGTACTTATTTGGGCGTTTTGATTTCTTAGTATATTTGTTCATTATTGTCTTTGTTCTATAGAGCTTAATCGTGAAAATTGTGGTAGATATCGCACTTTGTGCGAATGTTGGCGTGGCTTGCTTGTGCGCCGGAAAACTATTAATCAACTTAGGTTAATTTGTCTCATTTATAAAAACATCACTACAAAATTTCATTTCCGGATTAAAATTTTAATACCCATTTGCATTTCATTTAAGTTGCATTTATTTGAGCCCACCTTGCATCACGAACACTTAGGGTCACATTAGCGTCAGCACACCCAAATCCCACAGCCTACCCTGCGTCACAAGGTCATTCATAATGTTGTGAATCAATAGACCTTCACAACTGTGAATCATGGCTCTTATCAATACTTGATCTAACAATCATATGATTTTTGCTTCTCCGGGTAACCAGATGCATGTCGACAAGAGAACAATAGCCAAAAGTGGATCTTCGGTTATCAACTGATCTGGCTCAATCTGCATCTGTGTAAACATCAGTTTTTAGTTCATCATTTGGTGAGAAAAGGACACCGCTTCCCGGGGAGGTCTTAAGGTATCTTAGGATTCGGAGGGCAGCATGGCGAGTCCTTAGTGAATGCATGTATTAGCTTAACTCCTAGAGTATATGAGATATTTGGGCGCGTATGGGACAAATAGATAAGCCTCCCCACATATCCCTGAAATCAAGTGATGTCCTAAACGACTTCTCCAACATCCCTCCCTGATATATGGTTGTCATTAATTGGGGTGTCAGTAGGTCTAAACCCACTCATCCCTGATGTCTCAAGCAAATCGAGGATATACTTCCTCTGTGAGATGAAGATCGCATGCCTAGATTTGGCAACTTCAATGCCCATAAGTACTTGAGATTCCACGGGTCTTTCACCTCAAATTCTATCGCAAGTCTTTCCTTCAGAGTTTGGATCGCATCAAGACCATCATCTGTTATAACAATATCATTCACATAAATGATAAGAGCAGTTTACCTGTCTGTGCTCGAGGAATAGAGTATGATCAACATTGCTATGAGTGTAAGTAAATGACATCATAGCCCTGTGAAATCTCTCAAATCAGGCTCTAGGAAACTGTTTAAGGTCGTGTAGAGCCTTTTTCAACCTACAAACCTTCCCTTCAAATCCTTCAAGGGCAAGTCCAGAAAGTAGGGGCATATATACCTCCTCATCTAAGTCCCCGTGGAGAAACGCATTCTTCACACCTAACTGGCTAAGGTTTCATCATTTATAGGCAACACAAGAAAGTATGACTCCTCTGGAATTCATCTTTGTCACAGGAGCAAAGGTTTCCTAATAATCAATCTATATTAAACCAGAATAATGATACATTTCCATCGTAGTAATACATATATACTATATAGGTATTTCAAATATTACAGATGTTGTCGTCATTACCCAAATATTATATAAAACCACAAATATTAAAACATTATAAGTATTCAACTAAATCTTCGTGATATCCTCTTACGGTATAGTACTAGCGAGGCACTTCTGCACTTTAACCACCCAATTTAAACTCTATAGGTCATATCATAATCTATATTCTCATTCTTTTGAATAATCGATCAATGGTAACCTATTACGCATATATATCTCATTTTTTTACTAAGATTGATACTTGTTAATATCATCCGCACTAAATTTGCATATTATATACTCGGTTTATGTTCTATTACTCAGAAGTTCATTCTCTTTTATTTAAATAATGTCTTCGTTAAAAAAATTCAATTAACTCGGTAGATGTCTCACATATTAAAACTATCAGCAAAAGGAATGCATCAAGACACCTCAATATTGATATCTTTTGTAAACATATCCATAAGGACCGTAACTATAATAAAAAAAATATGAACTCAATGTTGATCCTTGATGTAACCTTGAAGTGATTAGAAATTCTTTGGTCACAACTACTACTAATATTAGTTAGCACGCTATCATAAATATCTTTAAAAAAATTCAACATAACTTTGGCACACAATTCTTTCATTAATGCTCACCAAATCAAACTTTGTGGTAATCTGTTACCACTCTGAATGGAGACCAGTGACAACCCTAAAACTGGGAGAGGAGAAGAGAGAAAGAGGAATGAAAGAAAAAAATCCTAGGGTTCCCACGGTTTCATAATACTCCAAAGATACTGATTACATTGCCCCCAAGGGTTTATATAACACCCCCGGTCCGAATATAAAAAGAGAGATATACGCGTCTTAATTATTTTCCGCCGACGTGTCGCTAGCGGGTCTTTCCCCGCGCTTGTATACCCGTCATACTGGAGGACGTCCTCTCCTTCCGCATCCGTAGCAATGTCGCCCTCTGGATTTTTGCACACAAAACATCGCAGATAGGTCTCTAAGCAACGATTCATCACCAAGGATGCTCGTCCGTCTAGGGGTGGTAAGTTGTACTCATACGGAGTTGGGTGCTCTCATCTTGAACATCAACCGCCAAAAGGAGCTTAGGAATAAAGGGTCGCGATCACTCACAATGAAGCGAGAAAACTCATGCAAACAGACCACCACATCAATGAAAACAGCGGCCACCATTGGTGCAGTAAACGGGTGTCACGAGGGAAGGAAGTGGGCGTATTTGGATAGACGACCCAAGACAACCAAAATGCAATCTCACATCTTGGAGCAAGGGAGCTTCGAGATACAATCCATAGAAATATCCTCCCAGATCCGGACCGATATAGGGAGGGGATGAAACAAACCCCCAGGAAAAGTGGCCTCATACTTTCCACGCTGACATGGCAAGCAGGCTGCCACGAATGTATTGACCCGTTGGAACATGTCGGGCCAATACAGAGACGTCGCGAGGCGGCGATATGTCCGGAAGGCTCTGGCGTGTCCCCGCTCCAGGGTCGAGTGAAACTATGCGAGTAGGTGTGGGATGAGTTGCGACGAATCTAGGAGCACTAGACGATCTCGGTGGTGGAGGCGATCTCCTGCGAGGCCATAAGGCAGTAGGGTTGTGGCATCTGCCCGTAAGGTCGCAAGTCGCAACAATCAGACGGAGGTGAGGGTCAGCGTCAACCTCGCGTTGGACATTGGTGGCGTCCTCCCATGCAGTCTCGAAATAGCTGTTAAACGAGCAATCTGCGATTGTTGTGACAGAGAGTTGGCCGCGCGGTTGGAAGAGTCGGCGCGGAATTCGATCGAAAAACCATAGCACAATAGTTTGGCAACCTAGACCTGTTGCGACGGTGTGGCAATCTCCTGATTCAGGAGGTACCAAAGGCTATGATTATCCGTCCGGACCGTGAAACGTTGGCCAAGCAGGTAGGGCCGCCAGTACTGCACAGAAAGGACCGATGCCATAAGCTCTGACTCATAGGCGGAGCGAGGGGGGATAGTGGCCGCAAATATACGTCTGAAGTAGGCAATGGGTTGTCCTGTTTGCATCAACACCGCGTTGATGCCTGTGCCTGAGGCGTCACACTCTATCACAAACGGCTGGGAGAAACCCGGAAGGGTCAAAACTGGAGTGGTGTTGAGGGCTCACTAGAGGGCCTGGAAGGCTGTCGCTGCCTTTGAAGTCCATTGAAATGCGCGAGTCTCGAATTTCTTCAGCATGTTGGAGAGGGGTTTGGCACTCTTGTCATAATCCCGAATGAACTGTCGGTAGTACCCAATGAGGCCCAGAAAGCCTCGGACGTCGCGGAGAGAGTGGGGGGCCACTGTAGGACAGTCCCAGACTTTGTACGGGTCCATTGCGACTCCCTGCGCAGAGATCGTGTGCCCCAAGTAGCTAATTTCGGTCTGACCGAAAGTGCACTTCTTGGGGTTCACCGGGAAATGATGCTCCAGAAGGGTGGCGAGTGCCGTCCGCACATGAGGGAGGTGATCCTGCCAGGAGGAGCTATAAACGAGGATGTCATCGAAAAAAACCAAGATGTACCTGTGCAGGGCCGACCAGAATAGATCATTCATGCTCGCCTTAAAGGTGACAAGCACATTCATCAAGCCAAAAGGCATGGCGATGAACTCGTAATGGTGGTCGTGCAGAACGCCGTCTTTGGGATATCGTCCTCCCGTACCCAAATCTGGTGATAACCGGAGCAGAGATCCAGCTTGGAAAAGTAGGAGGCTCCCCGTAGCTCATCCAGAAGCTCATGTATGACCAGAATGGGAACTTGTCTGGGATGGTGACTTTGTTGAGCTCCTGATAGTCCACGCAGAAACATCAATTGTCGTCTTTCTTGTGGACCAGGAGAACCGGGCTCAAAAACGGACTAGCGATGGGGCAGATTATACCCGCAACTAGCATGTCGCCCACAAGCATCTCAATCTCGTCCTTTTGCGTGTGGCTGTAATGGTAAGGACGAGCAGACACGGAAGTCACGGACCACCAATAGTAGGGTGCGCGGTATTGCATTGTCATGTGATCTCAATTGAAATAAATATGCAACCAATCGATGTATGTCGTCTTCTGCAGAGACCGGAATGAGACATACTAGCGCATGAGAGTAGGGTCGCCCACCAATAGTAAAGGTGCCCCCTCCTCGAAGGACTGCATTGTCATGTGATCTCAATTGAAACTGACGTCGCCCAGGGTGGGGAGCCATGCCACTCCCAGAATAATATCCACCCCACCCAGTGCAAAGGCGTCAAAGTAGGCCCAGAGGGGACACGGACCAACTGTGAGGACCAGCCCTGAGTAGAGGCAGTCAGTCGCCCGTCGACGGCCATCCATCAAACAGATAGCAAAACGTGGAACGGGGGTCAACGACAGCGCCAAATGATCCACTAGGCGCTGTGAAATGAAGTTGTGGCTTGCCCCACTATCAATCATGATGACCACTAGGATCCCCTGCAGTGTCCCGGGAGCTTCATCATCTGTGGGCTAGAAATCCCGCTGACAGTAAAGAGGGGAGGTCAAGGCGGTGCAAGGTCACGGGCGGAGGACAGTCGGTATCAGCATTAGCCTCCAGGGCGTCGAAGTCGATGAGGGTAACCTCGGGTTCCTCCTCACCAATGAGGACCTGGAGGTCCTTCAGTGGGCAATCATGGGTCAGAGAGTACTGTTGCTTGCAGCGGAAACACAAGCCCCTCGTACGAAGATCGTAATACTCTTGATTGGACAATCAGGTGCACGGGGGGGGCTGAGAGGGTGCGGTGGTGGCCCCGGGAGGGTGGGGAGGCCGCGGGTCTCCATTTGCGGGGGACGGGGCATTGTTGCAGGTCTAGGGCCTGACGAGGAAGCATCGGGGCGGACGGACTTGGAACTCAACTTCAACTAAACGGACGAGGTTCATGGCCTCAACAATAGAAGGCGGGTGGTGTGTGCGCAGACAGGCATAGATATGCGGTAGTAAGTCATGCATGAAGAAATTGAGGTAATGGTCGGGAGGAAGACCCGACACATGCGTGGCCAATGCAATGTAGTCGTCGAGGGGACCCGTCTGGAGAACGCCACAAAGACCCCACGGAGAAACCCGAGTAACGGACATCGTAACGACGAATAAGGTCCTATTGCAGGTCCGACCACGACAGAGTGGGCTTGGACTGACGTAGCCAACGGACCCAATGGAGAGTGGAGCCCTCCATGCTGATGAGAGTCGTACTGACCTTGTGCGGCTCCAGGATCTGATGAACGTCGAAGAACGGTTATGCACGGCCGATCCACCCCCATCGGGTCGGTGTCGTTGAAGGAAGGGACGTCGAACGAGCGGAGTGCATGTGGATAGCCTATCGGTGGCGGAAGAGGATCCCGGGGAAGGCCCGGGTGTGCCTCGATAAGTGACGGGGACTCCGTATTGGAGGTCAATAAGGCGCTCGGTCGGTCGGCCAGGACGTTAAACTTAGCATCCATATGCAACATGAGGGCCTGGAGCGAGGCAATGTACTCCTCGTGAGCATCGAGGCGGCAGATGGTGGTTGGATACACAGGAGGTTGAGGCGCAGGTGTATCCGAGCACGCCATAGAGCAGAGTTGTGGGGGCATGCACATGAGAGAAAGCGCGGTGCACAATCGGACGAGCAATGGAGGCGTTGTCGGGCATGCGAGAAGCGGAAACAAGCGATTTAGACGGGTCGGTGCTATGAGCCGTTGGGAGGGCGGGATCGAGCGCGGGAATTGGTCGTTGGAACGGCGCGGGAGGATCGCCGACGGTGCACACGGGTCGGAACTTCCTCAGACGCGGGCGCGGAGGAAATTGCGAACGGCACGAGGCGTCGATCCTGGAGAGTGAGCGCCAGCGCTAGCTGCAGCCACAGCCTACAGGGATGACGCGCAGTGTACGCGTACGTGGCGGACGCTGAAGGCGCTGGAACGAATGTTTCGGGCGACGAAAACTGCAGCGGGAAGCGAGGCAGATCAGACCAAATTATTACCACTCTGAATGAAGACCGACGACAACCCTAAAACTAAGAAGGGAGGAGAAGAGAGAGAGGGAGGAAAGAAAATAACCTCTAGGGTTCCTACAATTTCATAATACTCAAAATATACTGATTACATTGCCCCTGAGGGTTTATCTAACCACCACCACCCCCGCCCCCGCCCCTCCCCTCGTCTGAATACAAAAAGAGAAAAAGACACGCGTCTTAATTATTTTCCACCGACGTGTCGCTAGCGGGCCTTTCGTGGCGCTTGTATACCCACCATACTAGAGGATGTCCCTCTCTTTCCGCATGATCAATCATGTCTTCTCAAAATCAATAAAATTCATATGGAAAACTTCTCTTTCCTCTATGTTTTTTTTTAAATGTCTTAACACAAAAAATCATCTCCATAGTAGACCTTCGTGACGTGAAATCAAATTACATATAAAAAATTGACGTAATAGTAGAATTATGAAGAGGAAATATAATGGTGTCATCTTATTCTTCCTCAAAGGGGCTAATTTATAGGAAATACAAAGGATTCACAAACTTAACCCACGATGTGGGACTAAACCCACTCATATATAAATATACTAATATTACTAAACTCAACTCTCCCCCTCAAGCTGAAGGGGGAACCTTCAGCTTGGACATCATAAAAGAACTGGTAAAAAAGTGGTGGGCAAAGCGGACAAGACAGATAGAAAGAAAACCACACACACGAATCTACGAGACCGCGGGGATAACACCGCACACACAAATCTACGAAACCGCGGGGATAACACCACACTTACGAATCTATGAGACCGCGGGGATAACATCACACACACGAATCTACGAGACCGCGAGGATAAGGGAGAAAGGGAAAAGGACAACCACCAAAGACCATACCACCTACCAATCAAGGTAAACTTGGGGAGACACAAACAACACGACATAAGCCTAGAGGCCATGAGGAACGAAGGCGAAAGGTCGGGAAAGATCATTCGAGTCGCATTCAACCCAACACTGCCCCTCACGTGAAAAGCACGGGCATGAAGGCATAGAACGCTTTGAGACACGTACATAAGACAGAACACGACACTAACAACATTACCAACCAAGCAAACACAAAGAATCTTCGGGAAAAAAAAGGAAAAAGAAACCACATCATCGTCGAGAGAAGCGAGCCGGATCCACAATAATGGTCGGACCAGCAGAGGAAATATTCGATTGGATCAGCATATTAGAAGCACAACCAGATCAGCGGCCTTGAGCGGTAAAAGGAGCGTCAAGATATGTCGTGGATGGCGGACTGCTGCGGAGCCAGTAGAGGAGATAAGGGGTTGCATGATCTCTTGAGCTGACGGAACCGCTGGACCAAGGAGCTTCCGTCGATGAGAACGATGGTAGAAGTCGGGCAGAGAACGAGGACAGAACCAGTGGGCAGAAAGGACCTCCATCGACGAGAGCCACAAACGCCGTGGTAGGTGGTTCCGCGTCTGTCGATGTAAGGAGCCGACGGACGAGAGCAGCGAAGCAGGACAGCGGGGACAGCGGCATGGGTCGACGACAGCGCATAGCGCGTGGGGAAAGGACCGCTCCCGTCGAAGGAATCAGGCGGCGATTCCGTCGACGGGAGCGGGAGGAGAGCCGCCCGTCCGGAGCCCTAGCAGTGGAGTCGACCGGCTTGAATGGACGACAATGGAGGGAGACGCGGAAATCAAAGGAGGGGTTGTCGAGAACCTTTCGTCGCCAACAATTTTGGGTGAAAAAAAATTCTCAGAATCTTTTCCTGCTCTGATACCAAGTAGAATTATGAAGAGGAAATATAATGGTGTCATCTTATTCTTCCTCAAAGGGGCTAATTTATAGGAAATACAAAGGACTCACAAACTTAACCCACGATGTGAGACTAAACCCACTCATATATAAATATACTAATACAACTAAACTTAACTGTAATTTTTATAAACCTATGCTCCATCATATGCCTTTTTGCAACCAACTTGCAACAAAATATCACATTCATGAAAAAGTAATATCGCCGACTATTTTCATCTCAATGACTAATTTTTCATAGACTCCATTCTCTATTAGATACATTCATATGATTCATAAGCTTGCCAAATTTAAGACATTCAAGCTAAGCATTGTTAAGTAGCGAAATACAAATCTTTCATCTGCTCTTCTGCAAACTATATTGTTATTTTGCTATTATAGAAGATGAAAAATAACTTGGAAATAGGATTTCTTAATCATATAAAACAAAGAAATCATGAATTTTCCTTTTAATGCTTCACATCAGCATAGGATAATACTTCAAACAGTAAGCAGAACTCACAGATTCAACAAAGTCATTAGCTATCTCTGCTAACACATCTTCAACTTCTGGTTCCAACTTCTCAGAAGGGTCAATCTGCCAAAAAGAAAAAATAAATAAACATAGCTCAGTCAACAGATTAGTCAACAGATTAAGAAGCAGTATTTTCTTCAAACTACAAATTACTATATAATCAGAAAGGAAGCAAAAAGCAAGAAGAGATGTATGATGTATCTATAGAAAAAACACAAGATAAATCCATCCAAAACTGACATACCTTATATGCAAAAAAAGTCAAGACAGCCCAGCTCAACTTGTTTTAAGTGGCAAGGGCACACAAAAAGCTCATATATATTCATATTGGAACCGTAAAGGACGATAGACCAACTGACCCCTAACATACGGTCTCTAACTTCGTATCAGAGTCGTTGTTGTCCTTGAGCCCTCCTGCATATGCAAACTCTCCACTGGCAAACGTTTTGCGTTGTTTCCTCGGTTAACGACGCTTCAATTGAAGTGACCTGCGTTGTCTCCAACGACAATGCCACGTGTTGTCTCCAACGGCCACGACGCACATCTCTTATGCACACCTGGCTTCCCTGATGATCTAGTCAAAGTTGCCTCGGTTGATATATCCAATGTCGCATCCAACTGCATTCAGTTGTGCTTGATTACAGACAACATTCAGTGCCCCTCATGACCTAGCAGCAGCTCATCAACCCGCTATGTTTCCTGCCAATGTCGTCCACTATAATGGTCCTCCTTTCCGAAGTTACTCACACTAACTTTGAATATTGAGCTCCCGTCTAATGTGCCCCTTGTTAGATATACTGTACATTCATATGGTAGATATAGCTTAGGCACTCCTTGGGTGTTGTGGTCACCTCTCATGTATATATATATGTATACTCTATTGTTGAGAAATTTAATATACATGCGTCACTTTTCTCTAAATCTACCATGGTATCAGAGCTGATAAGTTAGGGTATCCGCTCGCGTCTGCCGCTCCTGCTCGTCTCGCCGAGCCCGTCCGCCGCTCCCGCTCGTCTCGCCGAGCACGTCCGCTGCTCCCGCAGTCCACCGGACACCGCCAGCCTCCTTCGCTGCCTCCCGAAGGTTTCTTGCACGCGTCTGCCGCTCTCACTCATCTCGCCGAGCCCGTCCGCCACTCCCGCTCATCTCGCCGAGCCCATCCACTGCTCCCGCAACCCACTGGACACCGCAAGCCTCCTCTGCTTCCTCCCGCAGCCCGCCTAACACCACCGGACTCCTCCGCTGCCTCCTACAGCCCGCCGGACCCAACCGGCCTCCTCTGTCCTCTCTCGTGTGCCTCTTGATCTAGGCGCCCTCCTCCGTCCTCCATTGGTTTGATGGCATCTCCTCACTCCTCATCAACCTTCCTCCAGAAGGTCGATGTCATCCTCGACGGGCGGAACTACAAGGCATGGTCCGCCACTGTCAGTGTGATCCTCCGTGGCCTCGTTCTATGGGGCCACATTGACGGCACCGAGCCTGCTCCGCCCCCACCGGCTGCCAGTCCTGCGGACTCGTCCTCTTCCACTGTCAGCACGAGTACTTCCTCCCAGTATTCCGACTAGGCGAGGTGGCTCTCAGACGACTCTCGCACAATAGCCGTCATCTGTCGGTCCTGCGAGCTCCCTATTCGCATGGCTGTCTACGAGCTACCTACTGCCAAGGCGATGTGGGATCACTTGCGTCGTCTCTACCTGCCATCTAGTCAGGCCCTGCGCTACTCCCTGTTTCAGACCATTGGTGTTTGCTACCAGCGTGATCGGTCTGTACAGGCTTTCTTTGCCGAGCTTCTGGACCTTTGGCATCAGTGCGATGAGATGACACCTTCCCCCTGCGCTACTTGCACTCAGTGTGTTGCTACATCCCGGGATCGCGACTTCCAACGCATGTATGAGTTTCTTATGTGCCTACTCCCCGAGTTCGAGTCTGCTCGTGCACAACTTCTGCACCGGGATCCTCCGTCGTCTCTCAACGATACCTTGGCCTTGGTGATCGTTGAGGAGGCTCGTCTCCACTCCTTGGACACTACTACTTCTCCTGGTGTGATGCCTCATGTTGTTCTGGCTGCTCCCCAGCTTTCATTGCTGCCTTCGCCTGGTTATAGTGCTCTGGTGCGCCCTGTTCCTCGTCCTCCTCCAGCGCCCTCTACTGCTCAGTTCGGTGCTCCTCGTCGCCAGCCTGTCCGCTGCCACTACTGTCAGTGCCTTGTCTTTGCCTCTCAGTCGGCTGCCTCTGCCCCTGCAGGTATCTCTCCTTCTGACTAGTTGCTTGACTCTGGAGCCTCTTTTCACATGACCTATGATGCCACTACCCTCTTGTCCTGTCAGCCCGTCTCCTCTGACCTTAGCGTCATGGTAGCAGATGACACTATTCTCCCTCTCACCAGTCGTGGCCTCCTTCATACCAGTCATTTCCATGTTCCCGATGTTGCATACATACCCAAGTTATCTATGAACTTTATATCCGTCAGCCAACTCACATCCCACGGTTGTCTTGTTATTTTTTATGTGTTTGTGTACCGTGTGCAGGATCATCTGACAGGGACACACCTTGGAATTGGTCGTCGCCGTAGCGGGGTATACGTCCTTGATCGTCTCCATCTTCCATCCACTCCATCGTCATTGGCGGCTTCTACCCTTTGTCTTCCTTCGGTGGGCTTCTCTCAGTGGCACCACCGTCTCGGTTATCTTAGTGGTTCACGTCTAGCGTCTCTCATCAGTCATGGTTTCCTTGGTCGTGTTTATGTTGATCGATCCCACCCTTGAACGGGTTGTAAGCTTGGTAAACAGCTACAACTCCTCTATCAGTCTAGTGAGTCTAGATCTCAGTGTCTTTTTGATTTAGTTCATTCTGATGTATTGGGTCCCGCACTTTTTGTTACAAAGGGCGGACACCGGTACTACGTTCTCTTTGTTGATGATTATTCTCGTCATAGTTGGGTCTACTTTACGCATTCTCGTTCTGAATTTTTTCAGGTTTATGTTGCTTTTTCTGCTATGGTGCGCACCCAGTCTTCTACTTCCATACGTATTTTTCGTTCCGACTCAGGGGGAGTACCTCTCTCATGCTTTTCGCGATTTGCTAGCTACCCCAGCACTCTTCCTCAGCTTGCTTGTCCTGGTGCTCACGTTCAGAATGACACCGCCGAAAGGAAGCATCGCCACATTATTGAGACAACACGCACCCTCCTCATCTCCTCCCACGTTCCTCCTCATTTTTGGGCTGAGACTGTTTCCACTGTTGTCTACCTTATTAACCTGCAGCCTTCCACTTTCCTTCAGGTCCAAAGTCCTGGTGCGTGTCTATACTATCGACCTCCCCCCCGGTTACACTCATCTTCGTGTTTATGGTTGTCGGTGTTATGTTCTACTCCCTCCACGTGAGCGTACCAAGCTCTCTGCTCAGTTAGTTCCTTGTGTCTTTCTTGGATACAGTATTGAGCATAAGGGCTATCGATGTTATGACCCTATTGCACGTTGACTTCGCATCTCATGTGATGTCACCTTTAACGAGTCTCACCATTTCTCTGTGTCCTCTGTCCACTCGACCACGCACTCATATGTTACTTCCTCTGATGTACAGTTTCTCACCCTTCCCATATACCCACCGCATGTATCCTCTCCTCCGGTATGCCCACCTCCTCTCCTCCAGTATGCCCACCTCCTCTCCTCTTGCCGCAATCTACACTATCCCCGACCTCTCTAATCTCACCTCCTCACTCCTCCCCTTCGTCACCCACTTCTCCCTCTGATGAGTTGTCCATTCGGGACCGTGACCCTCCTCTTCCATATCACTACACTCGTCATCCTCCTTCTGTTCTCTCGCCTCCAGTTCCCCCAGACTCAGTGTTTGTCTCCTCCAGCGAGTGTCATGTGGATGATCCTCCTGCGCGTCGCTACCCACTTCGTGAGAGACATCCTCCCGACCGCCTTAGCCTTGCTACACTACCACTGGAAAGCCTGCCCTTCTTGTTACTGTATGTGGTACTCCAGAGCCGACTTCCTACCGTGAGGCTGCCCAGATACCTGAATGGCAGACTGTCATGTCTGTTGAGTTGGAGGACTTGAGCACACTCGTACCTGGGAGTTTGTTCCTCTTCCACCTGGTGATGTTCCTATTACTTGCAAGTGGGTCTTAAGACTCGCTCAGATGGTTCTATGGAGAGGTATAAGGCTCGACTTGTGGCTCGTGGTTTTTAGCAGGATCAGGGACGAGACTATGACGAGACCTTTGATTTGGTCACCCACATGGCCACATGACTACATTTCGTACTCTTATTGCAGTTGCAGTTGTTTGTCACTGGTCTCTGTTACTGTTCCAGCTCGACATGAAGAATGTCTTTCTTCACGGCGACCTTCAGCAGGAGGTGTACATACTTCCTCCTCCCGGTCTCTCCTCCCCTCCAGGCCTTGTCTACTGCTTGCGGCAAGCTCTTTATGGGCTCAAGCAGGCGCCCTGCACGTGGTTTGCATGTTTCAGCTCAGTCATTACAGCCGCCGGTTTTCAGCCGAGTCCACATGATCCAGCCCTGTTTGTGCCCTGTTTGCGGCAAGCTCTTTATGGGCTCAAGCAGGCGCCCTGGTCGTACTCTTCTGTTACTTTATGTGGATTATATGACTATTACTGGTGATGATCCTTCTCACGTGGCCCTCGTCAAGCATCACCTTCAACAACAGTTTCAGATGACTGACATTGGATAGCTGAGCTACTTCTTGGGCCATGAGGTCACCTCTACAAACCGTGGTTTTCAACTCTCTCGACGACGTTACACATCAGATCCCTTAGCTTGGGCTGCTCTCTCTGACTCTCGCACCGTGGACACCCCTATGGAGCTTCACCTTCAACTACGTCCGGATGATGGGGCTCCAATCTCTGATCCTACTCGCTATCGTCACCTTGTTGGGAGTTTCGTCTACCTCACTATTACTAGGCCCGACAATGCCTATGTTGTTCATGTGTTGAGCCAGTTTGTTAGTGCGCCTACCTTTGTGCATTATGGTCACCTACTGCGGCTCCTGCGATATCTCCGGGCGGCGACTTCACGTGGTCTCTTTTTCTCTAGTTGTAGTTCTTTGCAGCTCCGTGCTTACTCGGATGCTACCTAGGTCAGTGATCCTGTTGACCATCGATCTGTCACTGGTTGTCTGTACTTGGGTTCTTCACTTATTGCATGGAAGTCCAAGAAACAAACTGGTGTTTCTCGTTCCAGCACTGAGGATGAGCTTCGAGACATAGCTACCACTGTCGAGGATATTATTTGGCTTCGGTGGCTTCTTGAGGACCTTGGTGTCTCTTCTCAAGATCCCACTCCACTCAACTGTGATAACATCGGTGTCATTCAGATTACTCTGAACACGGTGAAACACTCTCTTTTTAAGCATATCGGGGAGGATGCTTTCTTCCTACGTGAGCAGTATGGTCGTGGCACCCTTGTTTCTTGCTTTGTTTCTTCCAAGCACCAGCTTGCAGATTTGATGACTAAACCACAAACGCGGACCCATCATACCTATTTATTGTCCAAACAGTTGAAAGAAAGGAGATAATAGATGAATGTGTTTTATTCTTCCACATAGGGGTAATATATAGGGGATTACAAAGACACTTAAATCGGACTCATGATGTGGGACTAAACTCCTAAAGACTCCAACATAATTTTTTTTTATAATTCCAACACCCCCCCCCAAGCTGGAGGGGAAACCTCCAGCTTGGAAACATCATAAAAGAAATGGTAAAAGTGGTAGGCAAAGTCGGACAAGACAACAGATGAAGGAAGCTAGCAGAGAAGGGAAGCTAGCAAAGAAGAAATCAACAGACAGGTGACCGGGGATACTCCCACTACAGTACAACCCGCTTTATAGAGAGGAAATCACACACACAAATCTACGAGAACGCGGGGATAACACTACACACACAGATCTACGGGATCGCGGGGATAAGAGAAAAAGGGAGATAGAAAATCACACACACGGATCTACGAGACCTGCGGAATATCACCACACACAAATCCACGGGACCGCTGGGATAAGGGAGAAAGGCAACCACCGAAAATCATACCACCTACCAATCATCATGGAAAAGACACGGGGAAACCCAAACAGCACATGACATAAGTCTGGAGGCCGAGTGGGACTAAGACAAACAACGGGAAAGATCATCAGGGTCGCCATCATCCCAAACACTTCCCCTCACATGGAAAACACGTGCATGAAGGCATAGATCGCATGGAGACACTAACAACACAATAACTAAGACAACAACAACACAACACAAAAAAACTTAAAGCAAAATAGCAAAATACTGCATTGGCACCATCATCGACGAGAGAAGCGAGCAGCGGAGCCATAGCCTCGATGAGCAGAGTGACTGAGCCAGAAGACGGCCTGCTGCAGGACAACAGCAGCGGCAGAGAAGCTCGACAAGAAAAGAAAGCACCAGGAGCATTCAAAAGCTCGACCGGAAAGAAGTAGAGGCACGGGCGCAGCAGCAGTAGGCAAGAAGCCATCGTCGAGATCGGGGGAGAGGAACAGGCGCTGCAGTCGCTCGACGGGAATAGGGACTGGATCGTCGTCGACAATCTACGACAGAAACGCAGACGGGAGCAGGACGACAAACAGGAAGCTGCAGAGCCTGTCGACGGAAGCCATTGTCGTCGAGGGGATAGAAGACAACTCTCGTCGATGGAATCAAACGACGATTCCGTCGATAGGAGCGGGAACAGAGGTGCTCGACGGGAGCGCTAGCAGGCGCGGTCGACGGGAACGAAAGGGGAGAGGCGGAAGCTTACGGAATTGAGAGGAAGGCTGAGAACTTTAGGTCGCCAACAAATTAGGGCGACGAAAAATTTCTCAGAGTCCGCTCTGATACCAAGTTGAAAGAAAGGAGATAATAAACGAATGTGTTTTATTCTTCCACATAGAGGTAATATATAGGGGATTACAAAGACACTTAAACAGGACTCATGATGTGGGACTAAACTCCTAAAGTCTCCAACATAATAATAACATAATAATATCAAACTCATAACTCCAACACAAACTCTTGGTGTATGATCCCCCGTGAGTTTGAGGGGGGTGTTAGATATATTGTACATTCATATGGTAGATATAGCTTAGGATCACCTTGGGTGTTGTGATCACCATCTCATGTATATATATGTATACTTTATTGTTGAGAGATTTAATACACCCTCTATATATATGTATATGTATGTATATATATATATATATATATATATATATATATCTTTATCATATATAAAGAAATATCAAACCCCTGAATTTTAAAGCCGTTGAAATGATTACGGCCGTCGAATCTGGCATGATATTTCATCAGTCGTCGGATCAAACAACTCTCTCTCTCTCTCCACTTTTTCATAGGTCTCCTAAACCTACTAGGGGTAGCCTAAAACTATGAAGGTGTAGAGTACCATAAAACATGAAATTATGATTTTAGCCCTAAATTTATTGAAAAAGAAGTGTCATGTGGCCCTTTTTTTAATCTCACAAAAAATGTCATGGTGAGAATTAAACTCAGGTTTCCACTATGTCAAGCAAAGATGAAAACCATAACACCATATGGTTTTTGTTGAACAAAATTAAATTAAGTTTTATATATACATAAAAAAATATAGATCGCCCCCGCCGAAAGTCGCCGCCCGTGCCGAATGTCGCCCCCGCCGAATGTCGCCCCCGCCGAATGTCGCCCCCGCCGAACGTCGCCCCCGCCGAATGTCGCCGCCCCTGCCGAATGTCACTCACGCCGAATGTTGTCGCCCCTGCCAAATGTCGCCCCTGCCGAATGTCCCGCCCGCACGGGGGACCCCCGTGCCCTGTCACTCGTGTGTATATACATATCTTTAAATATTGAGCTCCCGTCTGATGTACCCCTCTCCGGCAATTTCCCTTCAATCTTGTCTATGATACTGTCTTTTTCTTTTAATGTCAGAGGCTACAGTCAATTCTACATCATCTCTGGGAACTGCTTCTATGAATTTAGCATTAGCTAAACATCTCCAGAATAAACTCACGACTGCATCCTTCGATGACATTCAAGTGCAAATTTTGTAGCAACAATATTGATGCGGAGCAGAGACGAGGACTAGTTTTGGGACCATTCGGGGCTGATTTGGCGACTTTCCATATATGGCGTGCCCGGATCGACGATCGGACTCCGCAGATGTGTTCGGATTCGCGTTGCGAATCAATTTGATATATTAGTTTATTATTTTTGCATTTGTTTTGATGTATTTGGGTGGCCCCACCTCCGGCCAATCATAGTCGTTGACGGTGGGATGCCCTAATCCGCCTTTTATTATAAATAGATGGTTTGTGGGCTGATAGAGGCATCGCAGAGTTTAGAGAATTGTATTCCCGGATTCCCGCGATCCCACCACGGTGCCGACTCCGTGGAACCCTAGGTGACGACTCATAAGCTTGTATCTCCCTCCCCAAGGTACCCCCTAACCCTAGCCCTCTTTTCCCCTCCCAAACTCCCTCCCGCAGCCCCCAACAGCCCCCCAAACAGCCACCATTGGCTGTCCAGAAAATCACCCTTTTGTTCACTATTCAAAAATGAAATTTACTATTCCTAACCTAAAGTTTTCCCCCCTAGCCACCGCCGACCACCCATATCCTCCCCCCAGCTGCCGCCATCCCCCTGTCCAACAACCTCCAGCAGCCTCCACAGCCACCTCCCCTTGCTGTCCAAGGTCCAGCCGCCCTCCTCCCCAGCCTTCAACCCGCTGCCGCCCCTCCTCCCAGCCACCGCCACCCTCATCCAAGGCCAGCCGCCCCTCCCAGCCACCGCCACCCTCATCCAAGGCCAGCCGCCCCTCCCAGCCCCTTTCCAAACCGCCGGCCCTTCCCCTATCCCCTCCCAGCAGCCCCCACCGAAACACCTTCAAACCCACACGTGGAACCACCCCCAGCCCCTCCTTGTCCAGATCAGTCCAGATTTGGACAAATCCAGCCCGGATCCGCTCTCAAATCATCGGATCTATCCACCCCCGTCCGGATCTCTACCCACGTGGCCGGATCCATCCATTTCCGGTCCGTTTTCACCTTCCACCGCCAAGGACAGCCACCTACGTCGCTTTCCCGTCTTCGGTTCCTCCTCGGATCGTCGTTCACGCATCTCCGGCTCCGAATTCTTCAGTGCCTTGGTCAGCCCACCATTTGGTGAGATTTCGTTGTATTGGACTTATTATTTTCAGCAATTTTATTTATTGGGTTGGACATTTTATATTTGCTTGGAGACCATTATCGTGGAATTTTGCCCTAGATTATTATTGTGATTTGCAGAGTTTATTCGTCGCGCGCTCTAGCCTTGGCCCTCCACGCGAGAAAAACCTGAGCTTGTTTTCGTCCTAATACAATACTCTGTCTTACCGTGAATTTATTTTGCATGGGATGTTTTAAATTTATTATCTAATTTGGATTCACGCCGTCGGATTTGCATAGTATGTAGGGTTAGGTCACGGTTTATCCGTCACCTATAGATTCGTCCTGCGTCAATTGGTATCAAAGCCAGGTTATCTTAGGGATGATTATTATGAGGATCGTTGTTCCGAGAGAGATCTTGAGAGTCAGTTTCATACTGCTGCCCCTTCCTTTGACGGCTCATCAAGTCCCGAGTCTTTCAGTTATTAGCTCGTGGACATGGAGTATTATCTTGACCATTTTGAGGTATTCGGTGAGCGTCGCGTCAAGTTTGCGAAACTTAGACTTTTAGATCAGGCAAGGGCATATTGGGCTAGCGTTGAGAGGACCCGCGAGCGAGAGAATCTTCGTCGCATCACTAGTTGGGTGGACATGAAGCGTACATTGTGTCAGAGGTATCTGCCTTCGTCGTATCGGCAGTCGTAGATTCTATAGGTTTTTCATTATGTCTAGGTGTCGCAATTATTCCTCTCCTCACTTTGGAGGTCTCGAGTCCACTTGCAACCGCCCTCATAGATCCCCTTCAGGGAGACCCTCACGATACACTGATGATTATTCACGAACGCAGTACATTACTTCCAGAGATCGTGTTGGCCCTCCGACACGACCCCACTATTCTAGACACGATCAGTATGATGGTTGTCGTCGTTCTTATCCATACACGCGAGCGGATCGTGTTGATCCTTCGACACGACTCGGTTATCTTAGGGATGATTATTATGAGGATCGTTGTTCCGAGAGAGATCTTGAGAGTCAGTTTCATACTGCTGCCCCTTCCTTTGACGGCTCATCAAGTCCCGAGTCTTTCAGTTATTAGCTCGTGGACATGGAGTATTATCTTGACCATTTTGAGGTATTCGGTGAGCGTCGCGTCAAGTTTGCGAAACTTAGACTTTAGTTCAGGCAAGGGCATATTGGGCTAGCGTTGAGAGGACCCGCGAGCGAGAGAATCTTCGTCGCATCACTAGTTGGGCGGACATGAAGCGTACATTGTGTCAGAGGTATCTGCCTTCGTCGTATCGGAGTCGCTTGCTCGACCAATTATTTTCCCTTCAGCAAGGATCCATGTCTGTCGCTGAGTACAGGGATTGCTTCGATGAGTTAGTTGTGAGGAGTGATATCAGAGAGGACCCAACCATGGCCACTTCCCGATTTCGGTCTGGGCTTCGATCTGACATTCGTACTAAGGTGATTTATCATAGCTCGAAGTCCATCGAGCAGACATATCAGCTCGCCCTTCGTTATGAGCAGTCTTTGAGAACCGCAAGAGCTAGTCGATTGGATTCTCACATTGACCTTCGAGGTACGAGTCCCTCCCATACTGAGGTCACCACGACGCATATCATTGTTCCGTCAGACATGACTAAAGTGATACATGATACGGATTGCTCTCACTCCAGTGAGGTGCTTAGCCCAGTGAGTGACCTATCTCTTGTTTCTGACCCGTCACTCGTGACCCCGACTGAAAGTGAGCCTGAGCGACCTCTTGAGCCTATAGTGTCGTGCCCCTCACCCACACCACCACCTCTGGCATGTCATGGGTTGATTAGCACCCCTACCCTGGACTCACGTCCTGACAACGCACCCACAGACCCATTCTTGATTTATCACGTCCTCATGTCGCAATTGATGGTATGTCTACTCATATTATACCACCACTGGCCACTGTAAGTTTACACTCATTGCTATATTCACCAGACCGCTCCTAGCCGACGCCTACTACTAAAAATCTAATGTCCGACGAGCTGCCCATCGCTCTTCGTACGAGTACACGCTCTTGTACTGCTAACTCGCTCTCTAATTATGTTTCCTTTCACCATTAATCTTTGTCATTACAAATGTTTGCTTGTTTCTTGTCATCTGTTTCCACCTCTTCTTTTGTATAGGAGGCAATACAACATCCATGGGGGTTGATTGCTATGGATGAAGAGATGCAAGACCTATGGGCTAATGAAACATAAAAGTTAGTACCACTTCCCTATAAACAATTTTGTGTTGGTTGCAAATGGGTTTACATTGTCAAACATCATCTGGATGGTTCTATTGAGCGTTTAAAGGAGTGTTGCCTGCGAAATCACTAAGCAGTGTGACATTGATTAAGAAGAGACCTTCTCTCCAGTAGCCAAGCTAAATACAGTTCGAGTATGGATCTCTTTAGCAATTCATCATCATTAGCGGTTGCATCAACTTGATATTAAGAATAATTCCTTAAGGCTGCGTTCGTTTCGTAGGTTTTGATTGAAAGGAATTGGTTTTGGTCCAAAACCAAAAGCTCATAGGTTTTGATTTTGGGTCAAAACTCAATTTTGTTGTTCGTTTGCAGGATGATTTTCAATGACAAGAATTGAATCTGTCAATTTTTTTGTTCGGCTATATGATAGAATTCAAACATTGGAATTGATATTAAATATATACATATACCTAAACATAACGAAAACATTTAATTAACATGATAACCATAATATAATTATTATAATTTGTGCTCTAAATAATGATTTTTTTTTTGAAATAGTTAAAACATGAAAGAATACTATATAAATAGTTTTTTAAAAATATTAAATATTTCTTTGAAAGAATAATATATAATTGGTGCTTATAAGATTGCTCTAAATAATAATTATTTTTTTGAAATAGTTAAAACACGAAATATTAATGAAATATAATATACAATTAAGGCGTAATTAGTTAACAAAAAATATTAACATATGTAATGTCATAAATAATACTATATAAATATCCGAATTTTTTAAAATAATAGATATAATGCTATAGGGAGAGAGTGATGACACATGATTAGTAGGAGAGAGAAAATTCCCCCAAAACCTATAGAAAAGGGTGGGTTTTCACCTTAGGCTAAATTCTTAACGGATTCAAACCGGTAGGCTTTGTAGGAAAATCAATTCCCTCCAATAAATTACCAAACGAACACCAGTGAATGGAATTGGGAAACCCAAAACCAATTCTTTCCTTCAAAACCCGCGAAACGAACGCAGCCTAATAGACTGAGACTTTATACATGTAGTAACCTCCAGGTTATGGAACTACAAGGAAATCTCTTGTTTGCCGCCTAAGCAAATCTACTTATGGGTTTAAGCAATGTTCTTGTGCTTCGTTTGAAAAATTCAATTAGGACGTTCAGGCCTTTGCTTTTATTCATGGTCTGGTTGACTTCTCTCTCTTCACACATTATTGTCATGAGGGTACTGTGATTATTCTGGTTTATGTTGATGATATCATTATTATCGATGATTATTTGACCAGGGTGTTTATGATCAAAAAAAACTGGGCTACTCACATCCGTACCGGGGATTTGGGCCGTCTTCGAAATTTCTTAGGCATTGAGATAGCTCGTTGTCATGATGAACTCTCATCATCACAACGTAAGTATTGCATAGATTTACTACATGATGTTGGATACCTGATGTGTAAGCCAGTTGATACACTCATTTATGAGTCTGTCTCTGATCCTCCTCTACCAAATCCCAAGTACTATCATTAATTGGGTGGCAAGCTTATCTATCTAATTGTCACTCGCTCATACATCTCATTTGTCGTTGGTATTGTTAGTTCGTGCATGCTCCCTAGAAATCCCACCTTCGGGTTGTTGAGCACGTCTTTCATTATTTGAAGAATGCTTCTGGTTAAGGCTTATGTATAAGCCTTCATCTTCTCTCTAGCTATTGTCTACTGATGTGGATGTGGACTTTGTAAATGATCGCTAATCTATGAGCGGGTTTTGTACTTTTGGGGGGTTAATATAGTTACATGGAGGAACAAGAAACAATCTATTGTGGCCCGTTGATCTGCTAAAATTGAGTATTGTTTGATGGCCCATGCACGAGATTACTTTGTGGGAAAATATTCTTATAGAACCTGGTGTCTCTCTCACTTTTATGCATTCCTTTACTATGATAATACAGTTGTTATTCATACTGCTAAGAAGTAAGAATCCAGTATTCCACGAGTGCACTAAGCATATTGAAGTTGACTTTTACTTCATTAGGGAAAATGTCAAGCTTCGTAAGGTCGATCTTAAGCAAGTTCCTGCGACATCTCAAGTTGTTGATAACCTCACCAAAGCTTTGACTTGTTCAATTTATCTTCAATTTGTTTCCAAGCTTGGAGTCAACAATTTGTATGCACTAGCTTGCGGGGAGTATAACAGATGAAATTATTCTATGTAAATTATTTTATGTAATTATATATAAATTTTGTCCCACATTGGGTAGGGAGAAGCTTGTGACTCTTCCCCCACCCCCACCCCTTTATAATATTGTAATGTGTATGTATTTAGAAGTGAGAAATAAGATTGTTTTGTTCCAAAGTTTGCATCCTCTAGCATCATGTGTATCCGCTTGGACCATCCACTGATTCTATGAGATGTCTCCTACCTTTTATGTCTTTTATTATGCTTAAAACTTTTCATTGTGATGTTTTTGAGCTTGCTAAGCACAAAAGTTTGCTTTTGGTCATGTATTTTTAACTCATGTTGAACCATTTGCTTCAATTCATACTAATGTGTGGGGTCTTGTCTCACTCCTCTTTATGGTCGTTGGATTATTATTTTTATTGATTGGCATTCTCGCACTACGTGGGTCTACCATGTGTGTATAACCAGTAATTCGTCGAGGTCCGAGATGACCGAGGACAACTTAAAAGATCTCGCCCACCTGGGGCGAGTAGAGAAGATCTCGCATGTCCAGTTTTCATAACCCTACACACTCATAATCAATTAATAAGTAGAATTCTTTTAAGTCAGATACTAGCTAATAAAGCACTGCATAAATCATGTCTGCAATAAATAAATAAATAATTCTAAAATTCCAAGTAATGCCAAATCAGAGCAAAAATCCTATAAATGATTAGGTGATGGGGCTAATGGAAGAGCTCACCTGGGCTACCAGCTCCTGAATACTCCTTTTACTGAGAATTTGATTACCCGTTTCAGGACTGCCTTCAGTTATTGGAATGGTAGTACCAGGATGAAATATAACTGGTTGGCCTATTTGATTGTTTGACCTCTGAGTTACAGAAGTATGACCTCTGGCAGCATGTAGATGTTGCTGTGGTAGTGATTGTTGATTCCTATTACTATGGAGATCTGGCAAATGGTGCGGCATGGAAATATTTTGTTGTTGTTGCTGAAGTTGCTTTTGTTGTTGCTGTTGCTGTTGTTGTTGTTGTTGTTGGGAAGATAAAACATGTAGCTGATTTGGAGTCATTGGTGGTGAATTCTGCTGTTGCTGCTGCTGGGGACTTTGTTGGCTTTGTTGTGATATAGGTTGCTTTATCTGGGGCCTAAATGAAGAGGAAGGAAATGAAGTTCCATGCATTTGCTTTCCTTGATTTGAAATCCATTGCTGTTGAAGGGATTGTGCACTTTGTGGTGCAGATATTGGGGCATTCAGTGAAGGTGTGGAAGATGGATTTGATAATCCAGAATTTGGAAACTTCTGCAACTAATGGAAAAAAAAATATGTGCCAGTCAGAAATGGTAAGTGTTTTTCCCTCCAACTGCACTTAGTTCAGTGCTGTGGCATGCATATAAGAACAAAAGAATTGTTTAATGCAAAAAATAGATCATCTAAGAAAACAATTCTTTTAGTAACAAACTAACACAGACATTTAAATAAAAAAATAATAATAACACAGACATTCACATTTCAAGTAATTCCAATAATAGGAAGACTAATAAATACTAAAACAACGATGATATACTATCATTTATTATGAAATTGTAGTTATTTTACAGTGATCACAAAGTTCACAGCAGGTAACAAGTAAAATAGAAATACAATTACTTATTAAAAACATCAATTATGAATTTTGTATCGTGATCCAACAATTAGAGTAAGAGAAATGGGCAAAAAGAAAAACAGCAGCAAGTTCAATGCATATTCAGCATTAAATGACCAGGTCGTGCCATGATAGAAAATTCAGAAAGATGGCAGTTTACAAAGAAACAGCTGCAGTAAAAAACATGTTATGGAAATAAAAAATGAAAGCCATGTAAACTAACCTGCAAGTTTAAAGCTTGATTGATGCCTGACTGAGGTATAGATTTATCAATTGTTTGACCAAGTCTTGGTTGATGCTGAATCCCACTAGCACGTATCCGTGAAGCACTGCCGAGAGAACCAATCATCCCAATTGTTTGGACACCAGGAACTGGTGGCTTAAACTGTATTTTTGAGCAAATATAATTATGAAACAAACAGAATTGACTCAAAAATATACCATTCACCATCTAGTCATATTTAAAAGTGTCTCTCACGTTCATTCCTTTAAGAATTCCAGGAAAAAATATTATACAATCATATGAGCTCTGTTTTTAATAGGTCAAATTTTATCATCACTCAGTAAATTTGAAGTTGTATATTAATGAACACGGAGCCATGTCAAAATTATTAGATACCGGAAATACCATATAACATATTTATTCGGGATCTAAAAGTCCAAGAGTTTTGGGAACCGAAGTAAATGGGCTTGTTTGAAAGGTGAACTTATACCCATTTTTCTCTTTTTTTAGATGTAGAAAACTGCAACAAGGCAGCAACATGGACAGCAATAATAACTAGTTATATTTTTATTTCATCGCTTAAATCTCTATTGTTTTTAAGTACCTTCACTCTCAAGTCGCTCGATATCCATCAACTTATCCGCCTCATTTTATAAATCTCATTGTTTCTCTACCCTTCTGTTTTATCTTGTCCCCGTCTTAAATTTAATTATTTCTCATAAGAATATAGGTTAATGTGTTACAAAGTGTGCTAATAAGAGAGAGAGGAGCATCTTCTTTCCCCTAACTTATTAAGAAAACTGTAACAAGAGAGTGGGAAAGAGAAAATATCAGCTTGACAGGCTACCAGGATCAGTAGCGTCACTCTAAGCACGTGCATCAAGAACCGTTCAAGGTCAAATCACGCTATCAACTGTTATAATAACATCATTTGGACGAACAGAGCCCGTGAAAGATATCGGCACATTTTTTCATATTTCTATGCATTTTTTATTTATTTGAACTGTGTTATAAGATTTAGAGTAAATACCAAGATACATCAATATGGGCCCTTTGTAAAAATTAATGTAAATCTAAACCAATATATATGTAAATGTATGTTAGGGTTTGAGGTATGAGAAACTTGAGAGTGACGCTACATCTCTTGAGGAGACTCATTGACAACTATCGAGAAAGAAAACAAGATTTGTTAGATGTTGTTTATCGATCTTGAGAAGGCTTATGATAGGGTTCCAAGAGAGATATTATAGAGAATATTAGAAAAGAAGGGTGTAAATGTATCATACATTGACATGATCAAAGATATGTATATAAATTCAGTGACGAGGGTGAGGACATCTAGAAGATTAACACAGAAATTCTCTATCATTGTTGGCTTAGATCAAGGTTCAGCTTTAAGCCCTTATCTATTTACCCTTATCTTAGATGAGCTCACCGGACATATCCAACAAGCAATACCTTGGTGTTTATTGTTTGCGGATGATATCGTTTTGGTCGATGAGACGCGCGAGGATGTAAACGCGAAACTTGAATCTTGGCGAGACATTTTAGAAAAGAAGGGTTTTAGGTTGAGCAGGGTAAAGACTGAGTATATGGAGCTTAAATTTAGCAGTGCAAGAAGAACAGATGACTTCGTTATTAAGTTGGGTGATCAAGATATTTTCAACAGTGAGTGCTTTAAATATCTCGGATCGATAGTTCAAAAAGATGGAGGTGTTGATAAAGATGTGATACATAGAATCCAAGCAGGTTGATTGAACTGGAGAGGGGCGTCAGGGATCTTATGTGATCGTAAAGTACCATTAAAACTTAAAGGCAAGTTTTACCGTACTGCAATTAGACCAGCGATGCTCTATGGTTTTTAGTGTTGGGCAGTGAATTGAGTAAATGAGCAAAAAATGGGAGTTGCGGAGATGAGAATGCTTAGGTGGATGTGTGGACCACGAGACTAGATAAAATTAGGAATGAATGCATCAGGGATAAGACATGAGTCGCATCAATTGCAGAGAGAAGATGTGAGAAGCTCGACTAAGATGGTTTGGACACGTACAAAGGAGACCATTAGAGGCACCAATTAGGCGTTGTGAGATTTTAGTCACTAGGCATGTTAAACGGGGAGAGGTAGACCAATGAAGACTTGGAATGAAACTATAAGGAAAGACATGATGTACTTAGGCATTGGTGGAATTATGACTAAAGATAGGGCACAATGGAGACAAATAAATCATATAGCCAACCCCACTATAATAGGATAAAGGCTTGAGTGTTGTTGTTGTTGTAGTCATTAGTTCTCTAATATAATTGTTGAAGCCTGGTTTTTCCAAGACTGTTGATCGGGTATTACTTAGTCTACCGAAGGTCGGAGCAACCGAGAGGGTATGACTAGGAAAGAGATCTGAATCACAACACATGAAGAGAGAGAGAGAGAGAGAGATGCGCTTGTTTATTGATGGGGAAACCTTTGTTGGCCCATAAGTGTTAATGAACACCTTTAATAACCAAGAATTACAAATTATAGTTTCATGGAGGTCCTTATTTCTATGATGTGTGTGTAACAGTGTCCATGCCTGGAGCTCAAATTTTCCTTGGGAGGGGAGCCATCAACAATTGTTTTGTCACAGACCGCATATTCCCTGACACAAATTGTGTGTGCATTAAATGCATCTTCGTCGTATGAGTTTCATGAGTCACATGTGTCGTTCTGCCCCTGAAAAGGAATTATATGCTTTAAGAGCTGTTCTTTGTAATGACGGACGTCCTGGTACAGGTGTTGTTAAATTGATCTGGTCGGGGACATCTTCTTGGGTAACGACCCTCGGAAGGCTAGCTCTTGTAGAGTATCCCGATAAAGGGTCTACGAGAGGGGGCCTCTTTGCTAAGCACTTCCCAGGTTGGGTGTCTTCCTCGTGAATATTTGCTTGTGTATTTCTCATTTTTTGTCAGGTGTGGCAATTTCCATCCTAGAATTCTTATTTCTATCATACTCAACTTAGATACCATTTTTTGTAGTGCCAACACTGGAACTTATATAACATTGTCCGGTTAATTATGATTTAAGAAAATATGCCTAACTCTCCATGATATCCTCTTATTAGATAGTACTTCTAAGGTACTTCTCCATTTTTACTGCTCAACATCAGCTCTAGAGGATATATTTGCATTATTTTAAATAATTGATATAATGTACATAAAAATCTCACACCTTGAACTTTTAATAAGAAATATTAACAATTACTATCATCGCCATCATTAAAATTACATACCAACTATCAAGTTTAAGTTATGCTAATGTGAAGTAGTCTATCTCCTAAATAATATCCCTACCGTACTGAATTTTCACTTAGCACAGCAGACGTATTAGAACTATAGTTTTTTTTTATGGTTTAGGATCTCCATAACTATGAAATGGATCTTAACAACTCAACATAAATAAACACATTCAAAAAGAACCTGAGCATTGGAATTCGGCTGCTGTTCCGGCATCCCAGCAGAGCTGCGGGGCATCATCCCGGAAAAGGGCTGGCTGAATGAGGGCGAAGGGGCAATGGAGCCCGAAGATTGATCGGCAAAAGGCACTGAACCCCGAGAAAATCCGCTGAATGGCTGACTAAAAGATGGTGATGCAGAGGTGGAGCTTGCAAATGGCTGGCTAAAATGCGATGAGGTGCCAAGTGAATAGCCCAATTGTGAGGGAGGACGAACATGGTGGGGGTGAAGCGCCGGGACGCCGATCGCAAGCCCGCTTCTCTGTGTTGAAGGGTAGGAAGAAGACGAGGAGGAGGAAGTGGAAGAGGGAGGAGTGAAGGGCGGTTGCCCTGGGTGGCCTTGTGATCGAGTTCTATTGGCGGCGGGTTGCCGTTGCTGCTGCTGTAGTTGGGATTGTGGTAACGAATGCGCAATGGAAGCAGAATCCGAAGTCGGGGCCAATGAAACGGACGGCGTCGATGGAGATGGCGCCGGCGGTGTTGTAAGTAGCGGAGCTTCGGAGGAGGGCACTGCTGATGTTTCCTCTTCCGGGCCCGGGTCCGACGCAGTGAGTGGCGGCGCATCTGCAGATAATGGCGCTTCGGGTAATTCCATGGAATTGAAGCCTGCCGGAGAAATCAGAGTGCGACCGCGGGAGAGGAAAGGAAAGATTTGCAGGGAGTTCAAGGGCGACGTGACCCTGTAGCTGTTCTGTAGGTACTGCGAAAATTGCGGTGACGGTTGTGAAATATAATTTGTAGACATTTCTTATTCATGCTCTCTTTGAAAGTAAAATCATTTCTAGATCTCAATTTTGTTGAGTTAGGTTTAGTTTTTTAAATTCTTGATTTTTATGTATCCACCTATCAATCCTCAATTAAGATTTTTCTTAGAAGTCGATGTGTTTCACATGCAATGAAGCTTTTGCAAGAGTGGTCAAGGCATATGAAATGACTATATAAATAGTTGGATTATAACTTGGAAAGACACTTCAGCGGTTCTCATCTTAGAGAAAGTGGCTCTTGAAGGTAGATCCACGGAGATGAAAGCGGCGGCGGGCTGCAGTGAGTGTGGCGAGATTGTAGTGGAGCAAGGGACGTAGTGAGCAACGGGCTTACACGCGAGCTGGGCATTATTCCTCGTCGACTTCTTCGGTGGCGGCGGTGGTAGTTGGTCGTCTGACGACGACGAAAGTTTGTTGGAGCGAACCTTGTGTGTCTTTTTTTCTAAGGATTGCAGTCCAAGATCGTTTGTCCACACGCAGATAAAGTCAATCCGTCTCATCCACGATGTACTTGCAACTAATTTGTGCTTTCGTCTATCATATACAAATTGCATATTCTTGTATTAATTATCGTGGGGTGGTTTTTATCCAGATTATTGCGTGTTCTTAGTGCCTCTGCGGTTATTGTGATTTGTCCTGGAGATTGTGAGAATCCCAACAAGTGCTATCAGAGATAGGTTCAGTAGGCGGACGTGATTGAACGTTCTAGAAAGGGGTTTGACTCCGGTTGTTGAAACCGAAATCTTGCGAACAAGACTTGGTCTCTGTGGAGTTCGGGGTCCCTAAGAAGGGGTGGTCTCACACCTACTTCCCTCGAGCCAACTCTCTAGGCAAGAGCACTTAGATTTGGAAACGGACCAAGGGCTTAGTGGGGAGGTCCCGCCACATACCCGGAAGTTCCTTTGGAACTTCCCCTCCCAAGCCGCCACTACTAAGCTTGGGCACCACTGGAGCCTCTCCTCACCCTCTATAGAGAGACTTGTTGGGGAGGGAGAAAGAGGAGAGAGCTAGCCTAGAATGAGATCCCCTCAATGGTGCCCCCCTTGGTCCTATTTATAGGTTTTTCGGATCTGGACTGCGAATAGCCAAAACTGGACTGCAAATAGCCAAATCTCGCTGTTCTGAAGCGCTAAACGCAGACCGCTGGACTGCGAATAGCCAAAACTGGACTGCAAATAGCCAAATCCCGCTGTTCTGGGATGTTAAACGCAGACCAATGGACTGCGAATAGCGAAATGGGGCGAAGGTGACATTCCCTGGGCGAGAGGGGGGGCGAGATCCCCTCTCCCTCTCCGCCCCTAGCTCTTGGGCGAGAAGGGGGGGCGAGGGCCCCTCCCCCTCTCCGCCCCCAGCTCTTGGGCGAGAGGGGGGGCGAGTGCCCCTCCCCCTCTCCGCCCCCAGCTCTTGGGCGAGAGGGGGGGCGAGTGCCCCTCCCCCTCTCCGCCCCCAGCTCTTGGGCGAGAGGGGGGGCGAGTGCCCCTCCCCCTCTCCGCCCCCAGCTCTTGGGCGAGAGGGGGGGGGGCGAGTGCCCCTCCCCCTCTCTGCCCCCAGCTCTTGGGCGAGAGGGGGGCGGCGAGTGCCCCTCCCCCTCTCCGCCCCCAGCTCTTGGGCGAGAGGGGGGGGGGGGGGGGGGGGGGGGGGGGGGGGGGGGGGGGGGGCGAGTGCCCCTCCCCCTCTCCGCCCCCAGCTCTTGGGCGAGAGGGGGGGGGGGGGGGGGGGGGCGAGTGCCCCTCCCCCTCTCCGCCCCCAGCTCTTGGGCGAGAGGGGGGGGCGAGTGCCCCTCCCCCTCTCCGCCCCCAGCTCTTGGGCGAGAGGGGGGGCGAGTGCCCCTCCCCCTCTCCGCCCCCTAGCTCTCTTTTTTGGTGAGAGCTACGAGGGTCTAGTCGACACGTCTCGGCGGCCCTACGTGCTGGGCCTAACTCGATGGATATGGGGTTGTACACAATCCTCGCTCTTTGCGAGGTTGGCACAACCTCGGAAAGAAAAGTCCAAGCCCAAATATTCATCGAGGGGGCAGAACCTCGCTTCTGAGGCACGTTCGGCCCATCCAGCTAGTGAGAGCCTGGAATGAGGAGGACATCTCGGTGTTAAGCTCTTCTTCCCGAGGATCATTCGACCCACCCAGCTAGTGAGAGCCTGGAGTGAGGAGGACATCTCGGCGTTAAGCTCTTCTTCCCGAGGATCATTCGACCCACCCAGCTAGTGAGAGCCTGGAGTGAGGAGGACATCTCGGCGTTAAGCTCTTCTTCCCGAGGATCATTCGACCCACCCAGCTAGTGAGAGCCTGGAGTGAGGAGGACATCTCGGCGTTAAGCTCTTCTTCCCGAGGATCATTCGACCCACCCAGCTAGTGAGAGCCTGGAGTGAGGAGGACATCTCGGCGTTAAGCTCTTCTTCCCGAGGATCATTCGACCCACCCAGCTAGTGAGAGCCTGGAGTGAGGAGGACATCTCGGCGTTAAGCTCTTCTTCCCGAGGATCATTCGACCCACCCAGCTAGTGAGAGCCTGGAGTGAGGAGGACATCTCGGCGTTAAGCTTACCCATCCGAGGATCATTCGACCCACCTAGCTAGTGGGAGCCTGGAGTGAGGAGGACATCTCGGCGTTGAACTTACCCATCCGAGGATCATTCGACCCACCCAGCTAGTGGGAGCCTGGAGTGAGGAGGACATCTCGGTGTTAAGCTCTTCTTCCCGAGGATCATTCGACCCACCAAGCTAGTGAGAGCCTGGAGTGAGGAGGACATCTCGGTGTTGAACTTACCCATCCGAGGATCATTCGACCCACCCAGCTAGTGAGAGCCTGGAGTGAGGAGGACATCTCGGTGTTAAGCTCTTCTTCCCGAGGATCATTCGACCCACCCAGCTAGTGAGAGCCTGGAGTGAGGAGGACATCTCGGCGTTGAACCCTTCTTCCCGAGGATCATTCGACCCACCCAGCTAGTGAGAGCCTGGAGTGAGGAGGACATCTCGGCAACAACTTACTCATCATATAAGCAAAATAACTCATCCATCTAATGGGGGGATTTCCCTTGTCAAAAACCTCCTGGCCTAACTAGCGAGGGGTAGAGCTTGTTACAAAGGAAAATAACAAAAAACAAAAAACACAACATACCCCCCCATGACACTCGCCTCTCAGGCTGCTTGCGCGAGATGATCATTCCTCTTCTTCTCCTACCACTCCCATCCTGCTCATGCTCTCCATGATCTTCTCCATCTCCTCCGCCCCTGCTTGCCAAGAGATGCTGTTGACGGCTGTGACGTAGCAGTGCCTCGCCATCCTGGGGTCTCCGCGGATCCTGACTTGGATTCCTCCAGCGTTGAGCTTGAGGCATTGGTGGAAGGATGATGGTACGCATCGGAAGGCGTTGATGAGGGGTCTTCCGAAGATGGCATTGTAACTGCTAGGAGCGTCAACTATGACGAACCGACAGTTCCTTGAGCCTCCCCCATCGTCACTTGGAGTCCAACTCCACCCTCCACCTCTTTCCTTTCTCCAGAGAATCCGAACAAGGGCCCATCTGAGGCCAGCACCCTCCTTGACTCCACCTTCAACTCGTCAAAAGCCTTCTTGAAAATGACGTTGACAGAGCTCCCGTTGTCAACGAGGATCTGAGAGACAGTGTAACCTTCGATGGCTGTCTGAATGACTAGCGCATCACAGA
This sequence comes from Dactylorhiza incarnata, assembly GCA_033032865.1. Classification (NCBI taxonomy): domain Eukaryota; kingdom Viridiplantae; phylum Streptophyta; class Magnoliopsida; order Asparagales; family Orchidaceae; genus Dactylorhiza; species Dactylorhiza incarnata. The sequence goes on from JAWHQI010000085.1 coordinate 7,445,350, forward strand.
ATGGATCCTCGTGATCTGGCATGTCCCTGCTTGAGAAAGTGATTTTCTCCTCGGGAGGTGGGTCCTGTGACGTTGAAGCGACGCTGCGTCGATATACGGCGTGGAGGCTTGCCTTACGGGTGGCCTCGATCCCCACCCCCCCCCCCCCCCGTGGATCACCGCGACCCGTCCTTTGGCTCCTATGTCAGTTCGGTCCTCGCAGATGTCGTCGTCCACTACTGCTCCAGGTGGAACTTCTTCAATCCGCATCGGCGGCTGCTGTTGTGCCTGACCTCTCGCCTCTCTCACCTCCAAGAATTCTGGGCAGGTAGTTGTTGCATGCCCCTCTGCCTGGTGGTAGTCGCAGTACGGCACCACCCTTCCCCCCTTCTCCTACGGGCTGGGATGTCTCTTGCTTCGACTCCTCCTCTTCGAATAAACATAGCTTGAGCTGGTGGGGGTAGGAGCTGCCTAGGGGCCTGCCTCCAAGGAGGAGGGTTGGGCCTCCCTTGGCCTCCGCAGAAGTTTCCCCCTCCTTGGGCGAGACCCCTCCCTTGCTCCTGACCCCCCTGGGGTCCCTGGTACCCTTGACCCCTCTGCTCTTCCCTCCTCCTTCCTTCCTGCTGCCTGGGGCCACCTTGCTCTCTTGGCTCGACCTCCACCAATTTCGCCAACTTCTTCGCCAGCCCCGGGTTCGCCGCCTCGGTGGCTATCTCCTTTGCAGCTTTTTCCATCAGGTCCTCAAAGGACAAGGGAGGCTTCCTAGTTAGGCGCATTTTGAAGAGGCTCTCTCGTAGCCCTACGGTGAAAGCCATCTGGAGGGCATACCCTGGCACCTCCTGGATGTTCAGGATTTCCTCCTGGAATCTGTCCATGTACTGGGCCAACGTCTCCTCGTGCCTCTGCTTGACCAGGAAGATGGACTCAACATTCTTCTTCCTCTTCTTGGATGTGGAGAAGCGTAGCTGGAAGCTTCGGCCCAAGTCATCAAAGCTGTAAATTGAGCCAACCGGGAGCTGGTGGAACCAGTCCCTAGCTTTGTCCCTCAGGGTGGTGGCGAAGAGACGACACTTGAACGCATCCGTCATGGGCCTGATGGAGACGGTATCCTCAAACCACTGTAGGTGATGGACGGGATCATCCTTCCCGGTATAGAAAGTCATGTTGGGCTCCTTGAAACCTTCCGGGATGGGAGCCGAGATGATCAGCTCGCTAAAGGGTGACCCCCCACTCGCCGGCTTCGCGAGCTCCGCTCGCGCGACTCCTGCTCCGAGCGAGACCCCACTCACCGGGCTAGGAAAAAGCACTCGCCCGGCGAGGTCTCGCTCGCCACTCTCAGTCACCGGTTCCTTGCCTGGCCGACCCCCTGGGGCAACCTCTCCTGACCCCCCCTGGGCGAGCACTCCTTGCGACCCAGAAGGCGGTGTCTGGGGGGAGGGAGCCGAGCAGTCACCTCCCCTGGAGATGCCTTGGAGTAGTTCCATGATTCCCTTGATGGCCGTCATGAACTCTCCCCTTCCTACCACCTCACTTGGGATGTGAGACCCCTCATCGTCTCCTCCTCTGAGGTCTCCTGCCATGAGATTTGGCTCAAGGACTTCTGTGCTGACCACTCTCCACGCTCACCGCACCAAAATGTTGAAACCGAAATCTTGCGAACAAGACTTGGTCTCTGTGGAGTTCGGGGTCCCTAAGAAGGGGTGGTCTCACACCTACTTCCCTCGAGCCAACTCTCTAGGCAAGAGCACTTAGATTTGGAAACGGACCAAGGGCTTAGTGGGGAGGTCCCGCCACATACCCGGAAGTTCCCTTGGAACTTCCCCTCCCAAGCCGCCACTACTAAGCTTGGGCACCACTGGAGCCTCTCCTCATCCTCTATAGAGAGACTTGTTGGGGAGGGAGAAAGAGGAGAGAGCTAGCCTAGAATGAGATCCCCTCAATGGTGCCCCCCTTGGTCCTATTTATAGGTTTTTCGGATCTGGACTGCGAATAGCCAAAACTGGACTGCAAATAGCCAAATCCCGCTGTTCTGAAGCGCTAAACGCAGACCGCAGGACTGCGAATAGCCAAAACTGGACTGCAAATAGTCAAATCCCGCTGTTCTGGGATGCTAAACGCAGACCAATGGACTGCGAATAGCGAAATGGGGCGAAGGTGACATTCCCTGGGCGAGAAGGGGGGCGAGATCCCCTCTCCCTCTCCGCCCCTAGCTCTTGGGCGAGAAGGGGGGGCGAGAGCCCCTCCCCCTCTCCGCCCCCAGCTCTTGGGCGAGAGGGGGGGCGAGTGCCCCTCCCCCTCTCCGCCCCCAGCTCTTGGGCGAGAGGGGGGGCGAGTGCCCCTCCCCCTCTCCGCCCCCAGCTCTTGGGCGAGAGGGGGGGCGAGTGCCCCTCCCCCTCTCCGCCCCCAGCTCTTGGGCGAGAGGGGGGCGAGTGCCCCTCCCCCTCTCCGCCCCCAGCTCTTGGGCGAGAGGGGGGCGAGTGCCCCTCCCCCTCTCCGCCCCCAGCTCTTGGGCGAGAGGGGGGGCGAGTGCCCCTCCCCCTCTCCGCCCCCAGCTCTTGGGCGAGAGGGGGGGCGAGTGCCCCTCCCCCTCTCCGCCCCCAGCTCTTGGGCGAGAGGGGGGCGAGTGCCCCTCCCCCTCTCCGCCCCCAGCTCTTGGGCGAGAGGGGGGGCGAGTGCCCCTCCCCCTCTCCGCCCCCAGCTCTTGGGCGAGAGGGGGGGGGGGGGGGGGGGGCGAGTGCCCCTCCCCCTCTCCGCCCCCAGCTCTTGGGCGAGAGGGGGGGCGAGTGCCCCTCAGCCTCTCCGCCCCCAGCTCTTGGGCGAGAGGGGGGGGGGGGGGGGGGGGGCGAGTGCCCCTCCCCCTCTCCGCCCCCAGCTCTTGGGCGAGAGGGGGGGGGGGGGGGGGGGGGGGCGAGTGCCCCTCCCCCTCTCCGCCCCCAGCTCTTGGGCGAGAGGGGGGGGGGGGGGGGCGAGTGCCCCTCCCCCTCTCCGCCCCCAGCTCTTGGGCGAGAGGGGGGCGAGTGCCCCTCCCCCTCTCCGCCCCTAGCTCTCTTTTTTGGTGAGAGCTACGAGGGTCTAGTCGACACGTCTCGGCGGCCCTACGTGCTGGGCCTAACTCGATGGATATGGGGTTGTACACCGGTGGTAAACCTCTGAACAAATTAGGTCTTCTAGTTTGCCGAGAACAGATATGATAGGGAAGAACGTAGTTCTGAAGATATTTTTTGTGAAGAAGCTCGACGGTAGCCGAAATTTTAGCCTATGGCATAATCGAGTGAAAGATGCACTGGTTCGGCGGGGTTTGATTCGAGTCTTGGGGGTGCGGTGGGGGAGGAGGCGACAAATTGCCCGCCACAGTAAAAGATAAGGACTTGAAGGATCTTGTTGAATGAGCCATGGGAACGATCGGGATGAGTGTTGCTGACCAGGTGATCTTCAACATCGGGACTGAAGAGACTGTAGTTGGGCTTCGGGAGAAGTTTGAGTGATTGCATCTAGCGAAATATGTGACGACATGATTGTTGCTGAGGCAGTGTCTCTATGCGCAAAAGATGCAGGAAGGTGATAACTTGTGGAAATATTTTAATGTGTTCAACGGTCTTCTGAGCCAATTGCATGTGGTTGGTTCGAAGGTAGATGAGGAAGACAAAACCATTTTGCTTCTTACCTTGCTCCCGACGTCATACAAGCACATGGTGACTATGCTCCTTTGTGAGAAAGATACGGTGGGGGTGGAAGAAGTCAGGTTTGCGTTGATATCTAGTTAGATGTTGAATGACTCCACTCCTAGGGTGGACCAGTTCTTGGTAGAGCATGGACACGAGAGGAGTTTCGATAGAGGATCGAACGGTGCGCGGGCTCATTCTGCGTCGAATAAGGCAGTGACGTATTTTCACTGTAGTCAGGTTGGTCACAGTAGGAGACATTGCTTGCAACGTGCAAGGAGTTTTAGTACTTCAGTTGACATCGAGGATGTGGGCATGATGACATTGGACTTGGCAAAGAGATGACGACTTTTATTGCGTCGCTGAGAGTCAGGATGACTATGATAGTTAGATGCTTGATTCCGGTGCATCACAACACGCTTGCTCATATGCGCCGATGTTCAGTTCCTCATAGGTGATAGTCCGATCGGTCGTTTTGGGTGACAAATCGAGACATGAGGTCACCAGGATAGGGACGGTGGACTCGTGGATGCAAGATGGAGCGATACGTAGGCTTGAAAGTGTACATCTGATGCCCATACTGCGTAAGAATATAACATCGTTGTGCAAATTGTACAACTCGCATGAGCACGATGCGCCTCTGCAACATGTGGTAGACTATACCGGCTAGTAGGGACCGCGGTGCAAGGTGGCGAGCCCATAATTTATACCGGTAATAGGATTGATAGTCACTGCCACGTAGTGGATCGTCTTCCCGAGACTCTGGTTCGACGAGTCAATTTTCACGATTCGGTTGCGCCGACTTTCCCGGGTTGAGCCAGTGCAGGATGGAGTCGGCTAGAGCAGGTTGACTGACACCTTGGTCAGTGAGGTGACGCTTCATGCAGATGCTCAATGCAGTTTAGTGCTTCGTGCAGATGATACTTAATGCAAATGATGTTTTGTGCATAAATGGTGTTTGAAATTCAAACCAAGATTGTGATTGTTGAGTTGGTTTGGTTTTTCAAACCCATATGATTCACCCATCCACCCACCAGCCGCCGATTAAGATTTTTCTCCTCGAAGCCACCCATGCGTTTCACATGCAAGGAAACTTATAGGAAAGTGGCGAAGACATGCGAAATAGCTATATAAAGGCTGAATTGTGGCTTGGAAAGACACACCAACGGTTCTCGTTCCGGAGAAAGAGGCACTTGGAGGTGGATCCACGAAGAAGAAGGCAACGAGGCTGCGACGGGCTGCAATGAGTGTGGCAAGACTGTAGTGGGGCAAGCGGCGTAGTGAGCAGCATAATTACATGCTAGCTGAGCATTATTCCGCATCGACTTCTTCGGTGATGGTTGATCGTCTGATGACGACAGAATTTTGCCAGAGCAAACCTTGTGCGTTATTCTAAAAATTGCAGTCTAAAATTGTTTGTGCACACGCGGATCACTGCCGTGCCAAATGGTGACTTAAAATAGATATTTAAAGGCGATTGTTAACCGCAACCCGAGTATAGCTAACCGCACCCCAATTTTTAAAAAAAAGGCTCCTCGTTTTTATTTTCCTCGCAACCCTAAACCCAAAACCTTTCGCTCCCGTGTGTTATCCCTGTCGCAGCCGCGCGTGCTTCCTCTCGTCTTCCCCGCGCTTCGTTCCTAGATCGATATCCCCGCGCCTCCTTCCCATCTCCTGAAGCTGAGCGACCGGCGGCCGGGCGTATTCCTCCTTCTACGACCGGCGGTTTGTACACCGGGGTCGTCTTCCCCGCGCCTCCTTCCCCTCTCCTGAAGCTGAGCGACCTGCGCCTCCTTCCCCTCTCCTGAAGCGACCTGCGCCTCCTTCCCCTCTCCTAAAGCAGAGCTTCTTCCCCGCACCTCCTTCCTCCTTCAACGACATGTTATTTTTCTCTGCTCCAAAGCTTCAAAAAAACCCTAACCTAATTTCCTCCAAAGCTTAAGAACTGGATTTATAGCTTTATATTTGACAAAAAAATTCCTTATCTTGATTTTTGCAACAAAAGAATTTTAGGTTAGGGTTTATAGCTTTATATTTTGCATTTAAGGTTAGAAAATTTCTAGAATTGGTTGATTGTTGTATGCCTCTGTCGTTAGTAACTAGAAATATCTATTTGTAGGTTACCCTTACATGGAGGAATTTTCAAGTGATATCAACAAAATGTTGGATTATGGTGCCATTTGTTCTTTACCTATGATCAGTAAGAGAAATGTGTCTACTTTTTACTTTCACTATTACATGTTTTTATGATCACTACTTATTTTTTATATTTCTCTAGATGTCAACAATGAAAATGATGAAACCTTTGAAAAGGTAGAAGTGGATGTTGGTAGTCACTTTGACATAGACATATTGTTCGATTCTAAAGAGGAATTAGTAGAATGGGCTCGTGGTGTTGCTATGAGTTTGGGTTATGTAGTGACCATAAAATCGTCTGATAAGTTGAATGAGCGACCAAAGCCCCGTGTATTTCTTGGTTGTGATAGGGGGGGGGGGGGTAAATACCGAGATAATCAGAACAAGAAAAGTTGGGTGAATAAAGGAATGCGTAGATCATCGTCAAAGCGTTGTGGTTGTTCATTCAAACTCAAAGGACAACGAGAGTTAATGACTGAAAAATGGAAAATTTACATAATATGTGGGACACACAATCATGAAAGAGTCCATCTGGAAGGACATGCTTACGCAGGCAGATTAGATAAGGAAGAGGTAAAATTGGTTGAACAGATGTATGCTTCAGGGGTCAAGCCACGCAAAATACTTGCCGCGGTGAAGAAGGAAAATAATGAAAATAAAACGGTTATTAGGACAATTTACAATGAACGAGTGAAGTTACATAAGAAGGAATTGGATGGTGGAACGCCTATACAATATTTATATAAGGCTATGAACGATGCAGGTTATGTTTCTTTTAGCCAAATTTCCGGTACCAATAATCAATTGGAAAGGTTATTTTTTGCACATCCGATTTCTATAAAGCTAAGTAATATGTTCCAAACAGTTTTTCAGTTAGACTGCACATACAAGACAAATCGTTATCGTATGCCATTATTATGCATTGTTGGAGTCACATCAACAAATCAGACCTTTTTTTCATGTTTCACTTTCATGTCAAATGAAACCGAATCAAGTTATAAGTGGGCCCTTGACTGTTTCAACTCCATTCTACGGCCGAATTCCAAATCAAATGTGTTTGTGACAGATAGAGAGCAAACTCTGATGAATGCTATAAATGGGAAACTATATTTACATCAAGGATGGTAATGAAGGAGAGCAATATTGTACGTTCAACTGCATTCATACATTTGGAGGACTCTTCTTCCAAAGGTACGGCAAATTTAATTCATATTGACTAAATTTTGTAAATTGTGACATTTTAATGATATAGACTTATTTTTGACAGTTTAATGCAATATATTGAGAGGTTTTTGCCAATATCGATATCAAGGCTTCTCAACATCCTTCTCAACAACGATCTGTTTGTGGCTTCTCCATCGAACGTTTGAGGCCGACCACTGTTCTTTCAGTTTTGGTCCTTTAGTGAGTTTTTGTTGAAGTTCGTTTCATTTGATTTATCAAAAAATTCCTCCAACTTATGATTTAACAATACTTTTTTTATTCTTTTGCAGAAATATTATGCATTGATATTATTAGCAGGGATTATGTTTTTGAAGAATTGATATCAAGAATTATGGTCTGGAGCATTAATATCAAGAACATTGTTGTTGAAGCATTGATATTTCTGGGTTTATATTTCTGGTTTAATTAGTATGGTTTGAGTTTAAATTTGTTTTGATTGGTTGCTTATAGAAGGTTCTTTGTCCCAAGCAGCACTAAAAATTTGTTCGGAGGAGTAAAATGAACAAAATATTTAAGTTCCTAGATCGATATCAAATATATGTGAATTACTAGCGAATTTGGGTGGCGAATAAAGTTTTTAAATTTTTTGGGTGGCGGTTAACAAAGGGGTGCGGCAAGCAAAAAACTGGGTTGCGGTTAAATTTTTGGGTTGCAATTAACAATGGGGTGCGAAGAGCCAAACTCGGGTTGCGGTTAACAATCGCCTATTTAAATGGCAAAAACAGAGTTGCATGCGGTTTAGTTGAGCTGGTGAAATCACCATTCTGGAAGCTTCCAATCTTTTTCTTTCTTCTGCTCGAAGGCGCGAGTCTCCTCCCACCGTCCTGCCATTCCCGAGCTCAATCCTGGAAGAGAGCATAACACGAGTAATTATCCGCCTTTTGCTTCATCTCCCGCAGACAATCTATTATATCTGATCGGGGCCCGTTCCTTTTCCACAGTTCAAGGGCCCCCATCTCTCGCCACATGGGCATCGACGGACAATCGGGCGGCTCGGGCGCCGTCAATGGCGGCGTCTTCGTTTCCGCCACGATCCACATCCGCTGCTCCAGCGGTTCTAAGTTCTCCGTCCAAACATCGCTCGACTCCACCGTCGGCGCCTTCAAGACCCTTCTCGCCGAGACGTCCCAAGTGCCGACGCAGCAGCAGAGGTTGATATACAAAGGACGGATCTTGAAGGACGAGCAAACCCTAGCGAGCTACGGTGTTCCTTCTTACCTATTTTGTTCTACGATTCCTCACTTGTCTATTTCCTGGTGTGGTTGATTGTTAGGATTGTGCGCATGGTTTAGAGCTCTTAGTACCAGAAATAGGATTCACTGCCTTGTATAAATCTTGCACAGGGTATGTACCAGAAATAGGATTCACTGCTTTGTATAAATCTTGCACAAGGTATGTAATTATAGGAAATCAGGTTATCCATTTAGATGGATGACAATGCTTGGAGTTGACTTTAGATATGATTGTCCACATTCTTCTGCAATCCGAAAGCAGTGTCTGATGATTATACCTATTACGTGAAATTCAGTTTATGGTATGCTTATTTTATCTTTTTTTTTTGTTATGAATGCTGTATTTGTAAGTATGGTTATATACTTTGCAAAATCGGTCAGAATATGGAAAAAGCTAAAGAGAAAATAACACAAAAACACAAGATTTATGAGTTATGTCTACATGCAGCAGCACGCCATTTCACTAGATGAAGAACACAGACCCTTATAAGACTATAAGAGAAGAGATGCTCAAAATTTTGTATCTCCGAAATCCTAGAATAAGAAGAGTTTTATAGACAACTTCGAGGATTATCTTCAAGTGCGTCTTCGTCATGCGCGGTTGCAACATAATGATGGGCTTGTGAATTCCCAGATGGATTTGGATTCAATGCATATAAATTACAGACCCCAAATAATTGGGATAAAATAATTGTTGACGATGATTTTCCCCAGCTTATTGTCATTATTATTATTTGCTTTTGAACTTGATGTGTCCTTTTTTTTATTGCATGCATATTGTGCAAGTTTTTTTTATCCATGCTTTTGTTGTTTGAGGTGAGTTTTGTTAGAGCGGTGCTCGAAACATCCAGGTGAGTGTCTAGTTTGGAACACTCTACTCGTTGCCCCTTGCAGAGTACTTATAGGCAAACCCTAAGTCCCCGGCGGGTGCGTGGATCCCTAACGGGTCCTAACCTACCGCTAAGCATCCGTTAACCCGTTATATTCAATATACCTCAATAAGTTTACCTCGGTAAGGATTGTTAATACAACTAATGAGCTTGACATTAAAAACAGAGATATAACTCGCATTTCTAGAAAGGTAAAACATAATCTAAAGACTTTGTTAGGGCGTTTTTTATTTGCATCTGAAGACAAAATGAGGCCTCGTATTCGTGGGTACGCTATCTGCCATGCTGCGTTATTGTCTCCTAACTCCTTTTTTGGACATAAATTGTTTTATATTGGCTCTGAAACAATCATCATCATCATAGCCTTATCCCATCTATTTTGGGCTTGTTTTATGAATCCTCATTCTTCTTGTTCCGATTGTCCCAACATTTTGGCAGATGATATGGTCATGGCATTGAAATGATTTGCAAATTTACGCTATCTGTCTATTGTCGTCTTTTGTGGTTTATTTGTATCATGGTATGTTACTGCATTGTAAACTGTATGGAAAACAGAGTGCTCTTAAGTCCTTATGGTTTATTTGTATTCTGTCATGCTATTCTATTTTATTTACTTTTTAGTAGTATATAAACTGGAAGGGAGCCTTGGGGCACCGGTTAAAGTGTCGCTGTGTGACCTTAAGGTCACGGGTTCGAGTCCTGGAAGCAACCTTTTGCAAAAATGTAGGGTAAGGTTTGTCTACATTTCACCCCTGTGGTGGGACTCTTCCCCGGACCCTCGCTGTGCGGGGATGCTTTGTGCACCGGGCTGCCCCCTTTTTAGTTGTATATATACTCTGATGCAGGACGAGCATCATCACCCGCCTGCCACCCTGGATACCTGGCATCACCACCACAGCCCAGGGGTCCCACCGGGAATCCACCCGATGAGCCTTATCAGGTTCCGCGGACCGTACACCCCAACCCATCCCCGGCCCCACAACAGGGCCGATAGGTTGTTGAGGCCAGGGCTCGATCCCCCGACCTCCTTGATAAAGAGTCCTCATGCGGACTCTCATCACCAACTGAGCCGCGGCTCAGTTGGTGATGAGAGTCCGCATGAGGACTCTTTATCAAGGAGGTCGGGGGATCGAGCCCTGGCCTCAACAACCTATCGGCCCTGTTGTGGGGCCGGGGATGGGTTGGGGTGTACGGTCCGCGGAACCTGATAAGGCTCATCGGGTGGATTCCCGGTGGGACCCCTGGGCTGTGGTGGTGATGCCAGGTATCCAGGGTGGCAGGCGGGTGGTGATGCCCGTCCTGCATCATACTCCCTTCAAGTTCCTGAGCTTCTTCATCAACAAATAAAATAAATAAAACATGATATGTACCCCTCTCCTCTCTTGTTCCTTTCTGAGAAATTGGCGCACACACAAAACTCTTAAAAGGTCTAACATGCTAAACTAACAAGACGCTTATTTACCGCTGCTTTTATGTTTATGAACATTTGTTACTGTTTTGGTATTAAATTAACTGATATTTATACTTAGCGCGTGTGAATATATGAATATTTATATTCATAGTTTTTGTAGTACCCGTGCTCATATTGTTCAGTCCACACATTTCTTTTGATTTCACACTGGACTTTTTTTATCCCGTGGTTGTCTGTCTAGAATGCCATTTCTTATGTTCATAACAGTATTTTTCTACCTGATACTTATTATAATTGATGTTAAAAAATGATCTTCTGACACTTCTCATCCTCCCTTAGGCTTGGAGTCGGATCATACAGTTCACTTGGTTCGCGGTGCCGCACCATCCACTACATCTGCTAATACTTCAACCAACCTTGGTGATTCAGCTGCAACTAATACTGCAGCTGCTCCAAGAGGTGCTAGTTCTATTGATGGTGGAGGTTTGGGTGGTGCTAATGGGCTTTTTGGTTCTGGAACTTCTGGCTTATTTGGGTCTGGGTTTCCCGATCTTGATCAAGTGCAGCAACAGTTTACTCAGAATCCAACCATGGTGAGGGATATGTTGAACATGCCAGCCATTCAGAATTTAATGAATAATCCTGATTTGGTGCGCAATCTCATCACGAGCAATCCACAAATTCGGGAGATACTGGACCGCAATCCTGATTTGGCACATGTTCTTAATGATCCAAACACTCTTAGACAGACACTGGAAGCTGCGAGGAATCCCGAATTAATGAGAGAAATGATGCGCAATACAGACAGAGCTATGAGCAATATCGAGTCCTCCCCAGAAGGGTTTAACATGCTTAGGCGCATGTATGAAACTGTGCAGGAGCCATTTCTAAATGCAAGCACCATGGCTGGCAATACCGGGGGTGATGTTAGTTCCAATCCATTTGCAGCCCTCTTGGGAAACCAAGAAAACACGCGCTCGAGAGATCGGTCAATAAACCCTTCAACTACTGGTTCAGATGTGCCAAATAGTAATCCGCTTCCTAATCCATGGAACAACCCCGGTATGTATTCATAGAAAATTGTTTTTGCTTATGCAACTGACTAGCAGCTGTGCACGAGATACCCTCACGCTCAATGTGCCGTGATGACAGTACCCGACCCATTCGAGCGACGATCGAGCACTATTGTCATCCCACACTGTGCCCGAGGGACCCTGCGCACAACTACTAATGTTTATAAATATGTACTTTTTTTGATTTTATGCTAGCCGTATGTATTAAAAAAATCATATGCGTTGTGCCTCCATTAAATCAGAGATGTTATATTCTAGAGGTTCGAATTCATTTGATGGTCGTCCTATTTGAGATCATGACCATCTCAAGTTTTTCTTTTTAATATAGCATAGAAATTATTATGCATAAGTAGCTAATATTATTATGCTGCAGCAGGTACACCAGCAGCCAACACAAGATCAACAGCTGGTGGTGAGGCGAGATCTGCTGCTTTTAGTGGTCTTGGCCTTCCAAATTTGGAAGCTGGTGGAATGCCTGACCCGGCTGTTCTGAGTCAGGTGTTGCAAAACCCAGCCATGACACAGATGATGCAATCTCTGCTGTCCAATCCCCAATATGTCAACCTGGTGATTCTCTTACCAAATTTTAGGTTGAAATAAGTATTTTGCTCCATGGAGCATATTAGCGAACTCACATGTCTTGCCTGCTGCTAGATATTTAATATGAACCCGCAGCTCCGTAGCGTGATGGAGTCAAATACGCAACTCAGAGAGATGTTGCAAAATCCAGAATTTCTTCGGCAGCTAGCATCACCCGAGACATTGCAGGTACTCATTTAATTTTCTACCATTCAAATTCATGCAATGGGCTTGTCTAAATTTATTTTTCTTTTTCTGTAGCAAGTTATGTCATTGCAACAATCTCTTTTTTCACTGATAGGTCAGCAGCAGTCAAACGAGTAAGCATATATTTCCCTTTCGTCCTCCTCATCCACCTACAAATACAATCATACAGTTTTGTTATTGCTCTCCTTTTTTAATTTAGCTGTCTATATTCCCGTATTTATATAATATTTGCTGGGTATGATATTATTTTCTTATCTTGAACTGTCCTGTTTGTGAAATGTGCTAGAAGCTTTGTTTAAAAAAAAAAAACTTTAAATGATGAATCTTGTACTTTATTTCAAGTTTAATGACTCTCTTCTGGAAAAAAGGTTGAGTTTTGAGTTTTTTTCATTGACTGTTGAATACATTGTTTATTTTATACGTCTTTCTTTTTTTGGGCCTTCTTTTTTCTTTCAAAGGTGACCCAACGCTAACATCTGCAGTTGGTATGGCAGGGCACAAAACCAGATCAACGGTGCCACAGGTATGATTTTTTCTTTGCAGTCCAATTTTATATCCTGATGCAATGTTGCAGGTATTCTATGCTATGATCATGAAGTATATTTCATTTTGTACTTCTTTACATCCAAGTAATAAGAAAGAAAATAGTAAACCAAAGGTACTATAACCAGAAATTATGCAAAACAAATTGTGTTCTATAAATTTAATGCCTCATCAAGAAGGAATGGAGGTTGTGGATATAACCCACATAATTGGCAATGCTTCATGAGATACCCCAAATGCATAAAATTTTGAATTAGGTGTGATAGCTCCAGTTATCATCGAACAACAATGAGTAGATTAATGCAAACAAGGATACAATATACCGAGAGTTGTTCGATTTAACCTCTCGAGGGCAGGATCCTTCTAAGAGCTTACTCTCAAAGCGAGCCAAAGACCTAAACGATCCAAGATAACTCACGCTCATACTAAAGACTCCTTATATAGATGGAGATTCGCTACAAGATGAAATACTCTAGAAGTCAAAATACGTAAGTAATTAAAAATACAAGTTAATCCATAAAGGTAGTTGCATCTTTGAGAGATCTCTCGCATCGTGAGGTTGATCCTTCGAGTGCCACTTGTTCGCAAGATGTATATGTATCAATACACTCGCCATGAAAATCAATCTTGTCCCCATGGTCGAGCAACATAAAGATCTTTATTGTGATGGACCATGGCAGTTGGGACCACAACCTTGGTCGGAGTCGTGACAATATGAAGAATAATGGAGTAAATTTGTCAGGATCTTTTGCGATTTTAGGCACGACAATAATTTTTACCCAAAAAAATGTAGTCATCAAGAAATTAGGTGAAGGTGGACAAGTTGGAAAGTGTAGTATAAAATGGTCAGGGTTGTGACCAGTAATTGCTCGGAGTGGGACAATTGCATAGAAAATGTGAGTATTAGGTGGTGGTCCTCACTGCTGATGGACGGGATAGACTTGAGTGGAGTCTTGGTGAGACATTTTGCTTGGGTCGCTATAGTGATCAAGAGAAAGTGGGGATCGACGAGGGCGGCTAGGACTTGGCGGGAACAAGAGAGGTTGGCATGGGCCTGGAAATGCAGGGAGAGGTTTGCGCAAGGCAGGAAAAACAAGGCGAGGTCGGCGCGTGTCTGGAAAAACGGGGTGAGGTTGGTGCGAGGCTGGAATGCGCGCATCATCGTAGACATCGTCAGGATGGACGGGGCAGAGCAAAGGTAGCCAAAGGGTCGGCTTGTGTGACCAGTTGTCGTAGGGTTAGTGTATGAAGTAGCATTCCCCGTTGGATTCCTCGATCGATGCGAGGCTGGAGTGGCAGGGCGAGGCTGATGCGAGACTGTATGCGAGGCTGGAGTGTTGGTGGGCATCGTTGGGGCTGGACATGGTAGAGCAGAGGTTGCTAGGGGTCTAATGGTGTGACCTGTTGTCGTATGGTTAGGGCTTGCAGTTGTGTCCCTCACTGGATTCCTCGGCCGAGTCCAAGCTCAACGATATGGAGGTGTAATGCCGATGTAGTTGTTGCCGGTGGCTCCTGGTTTGTCGATAGCTCCCTAGATTTGGAGAAGGGGAAGGATTCCTGATCGGATTTAGGGCCAGGTGATACTGCTTGAGGTGTTGGTGGTTGACATCGGTGGTGGTTTGAGATAGTTGATTGTTGTGCGCTGCTGTGGGAGCGGATGTGGCGTGCGCTGGAAAGGAGGGCACAGGTTGTTGGTGTAGCTCGTGCGCCATGACATGGAGGTCGGCCAGGGTTGCATTGATTCTGTAGAAATGGGCGTGCCACGAGTCTACAACGGTGGTCATAGTGAATGGGGAAAGGAGGAAAATGGTACCCGGTGGCCGGTTGTAGCGACGTCAGCGCTGACAAGTGGCAGGTCGGACCAGTTGATTGCTCTAACTATTCTTGAACAACAATATGTATATTAATGCGATCAAGAATACAATATATTGAGAGAAGCTTGATTAATCCTTTTGAGGGCAAAATCTCCTTAAGAGCTTACTCTCCAAGAGAGCCAAACACTAAAATGATCTAAGATAACTCACTATTATACTAATGGCTCCTTATATAGATGGATACTCGCTATAAGACGAAATGCGCCATAAGACAAAATACATAAGTAATTAAGAATACAAGATAATAGATAAAGCTAGCTGCATCACAGAGAGAGTTCTCGTGCAGTGAGGGCGTAGGGTCGATCGTCTGAGTGTCACTTGTTCACAAGATGTATATGTATCAAAGTGATGTCACAAAAACACTTTATGCCACCATGTGATTCATAAGTAGATGCCCCAATTGCATGTAACTCCATATTAGGCTAAGAGAAAGTAATGGTGACAATGCAAGAACCAATCAACCTCAATAATGCCCTCTAACAATGATTCTCCATGCGACGCCGCGAGATCCCGGGGTGCGACGTCCTAGTTAATTTTCATGTTTCCGCCTTCTCCAACTTTCCAATAACCCTACCCCGTAAGAAAACCGCAAGACCACTCCTCAAGTCGTACGATCCGCTCCATATGCTGCCGATAATTGTTCCTTCTCTCCTCCCAGTTCACACGACTCCTCATGATCTTGCCTCTAGCATGCAGTCCGACTTCCGATCTCACGTCAAGCACAGATCCCCTCTCTCGCAAGCAGAAGCATCCCCTAACGCAAATCCACGAACCTTCTATCTCCTATTGCAAGCCGACAACCTGTCCTCCAGTTTCATTCACGCACACCGGACCACCCATCGTCAACCTCCACATAGCAGAATTACCGCCAGCCTCACCTCAGTCTCCCCCTCAGTCAGCCCACCGCCCTTTCCTCCCCACCATCACCTGTGCTACTTTTTTGCCTCCCCTGCATCCAGTGGCAAGCTAGACCCCTCACCAGTAGATTTCCAATCACCTCCCCTCTTCGTTTCTAGTTGAAACTCCTCCACAATCTACCACCCCTTTCTGCTACCTAGCCTCCTTCCCCACACAGCATCCCCAACCCACCATCGAAGCCGATTACAGTCGCCGCCGCCTCCTTCTTGTAGATCTCCTCCCACCGCCACTGCCGGATCCCCGTATTCGTGAGTATCTAATTTTGTATTTTTTATCTTTATTGAATATTGGATGAACATTTCATAGTTGCCTGAAAAATGAAACTTGTTGTGTTATTTGTTGTGTTTCTTCATTTTCCTATTAAATCCATTCGCGCAAATGTGGCCTGAAACCCTTCGTGCGAAAGATAACATGTTTTGTTTATTCTCTTGAAATTTTAAAGAACTTCGTGTTAATTGCTAACTTATATAATCTTATTGCTAAAATTTAATTGCAGATCAAATCATACACGCATCGTATAGATCAGGGCTGTTCGAGTCCACCCCGCACCATTCACGTAGGCTTGCATTAGTGCCGGCACACAATCTCATAGCCCACCCTACGTCAGAAAGTCTTATATTCACCAAAGGACTAATATAACTTGTTCAATTACATCATTTAAATCTTAAAACTAACATTCTAATATTTTCTCATCCTATTATTGCTATTCCAAAGATAAGCATAACCTTGCTTCAACAATTTTATGATAGCAAGTAATGTTTGACGATCATCATGAAACATGAAATCCATGGAGTTTCTACCTATTCTCATTGTGCCTGTAAAATATTTTCTTACAACAGTGTAAGTTTTGCAATTCAATGAGTTCTTCAATATCTTCGACATCTAAGTGATATGAATTTCAAGAACTAATATTTCATTATAAGTTTTTTTGTAATCCTAAATATTTCTCTCATTATTATTATTATTATTATCATAATATCATATCATCATTCCATGATTAACATTCTCAATATGGTTTATAGATGCGTACATATATATAATTAATTTCATTCATTTCCTTGACTATGTTAAGGGCAAGTTTTCATCATCTGGCCTAGCTAGCAACACGTTAACTTTGGTGGACCCCATATCACAGTTTATTATTCGTTCATCAATTCCTCTTTGCTAGTTAGAATTAAGTGGACTGTTCTAACTTCAAAATTTTTTTTTCTGTTCATGAATTGGTTATTCAATCCCATATCCTAGTGTTAGTTTTTGACCTAATTTGAATAAATTTAATCTTAATATATATTATCATTATGTTCTTCTGTCATGAAAAAGGTCATTCAATCCACCCTTTTAAGGGATAGCTCTTTACCTAACATGAGTAAGCTTACTCTTTATACATTAGCATCATCATAAACAGCATTAACTAATAAAAATAAGGTTTTAGTCACTATAAGATTTTTTTTTCTTAAACATAATTTCTTTTGGCAGATTTCTAGATTCATCTCAGGGGCTTAATTAAGGCCTCATAACTCTGAAGTCTGAGTTAGAGTTCATAACATTCATAGCCCTGCACATTACTATTGTGGGAAAAGCCACCCCAAACACTGATTTTAGGACCAGCGGATGTTGCCGCTATCAACTCAAAACAGCGACCCTAATTTTTGAACCTGTAACAAATCCCGTTTTCCGCGACAGCTGCAATTTGTGGGATACTACTTCCTGCCGCGTGATCTCCTCGTACTTTGGTGTACCGCCACATCTCCTTGAGCTGCGTAACCAGAGCTAGAGCAGTAACGAATCCTCTTCTTCTCCCAAAACTCACTAGGTCTTCACAAGCTTCCTAGTTAAATCATAGTAGGTCTCTGTTCTAGGGTGCATCCTCTCTCTTTCTGCTCTCTCTAGCAGAATTTGTTCTGAATTTTTTGATATCACCATTGACCCCGGATGGGCAAGAGGCTGTGTAAATTTCCATTGACCTCTACCGCTTGCTAAGGTTCTTACAACCCCATTACTATTGTTCTTGCTGTCCACTGTTGGAGATAGGTACTCTCTACATGCCGACTGCCAGAGATTTGTTCAATTTCGTGATGCATGTTGTTTCTAAACTTCATCTGTGATTTGTTTTCCACATCCTCCTGTATTTTTTTTGACTTATTATTATCTGTAATTTTATTAAACTTTCTGACACAGGACGGTCCTATGTGACGGGAAAAATGTGAGTGAACTCCAACATGCAACTATATGAGATCCGACGGTTTAAGTGCAATAATTGATATTTATAAATCAAAATAAACTTATGCCACAATAGTTAAAGCTCACAAATAAGGACACGAGAAGTCGTATTATTGCAGGAGTGTCAGAAAATCAAATACTATTTAAATAGAAAATTACAAAGACCGGAACGATTGCAACAAGACTTATAAACCACTATCTCTACAAGTACAGATCAGTCACGGGACCCAACATTAAAAGAAATAACAACACCTTAAACTTTGCAAACGAAGGAAAGGGGAGGGCTGAGTGTACTTTTTGAGGGCTGTCGGGGCTTTTTTCAGCAATCAAGAACTGCCCTTGGCTGTCCAGGAACGGGGAAAGCAAAAAAGGAAGGTGCTGGGAGGAGGTTTTCAGCAGCAAGCAAGTGGATTTTGCTGTTCTGGATGGTCTGAACAGCAATCGGGAAGGTAGGCTGGCTGTATGAGAGGAGCGGAGGCTTGGCCGGGGTTTTGGATGGTTGTAGGCTGGGCTACACTCAGGCAGCAACTCCGGGGAAGTAGGGGCTGCTGGAGGTGGCAGAAGGTGGAACCACGTGAATAGAAAGAGCGGGGGCTGGAGATGTGTGAGTAGCCTGTTATAGACAGCAGTTAGGAGGGGAAAAGTGGCTCGGGTAAATGGGATAGATGCAGCAGTATAGGGGGGGGGGCAGCAGTTAGGATGTTGTAATTAAGGTAGCGTTTGGGAGAGCTTATAGCCTCCGGTGCGGCAGCTTCAAAACACATGTTTGGGCAAAAGTTGTGTTTGGGAGAGCTGAAGCTCAAAACGACTTAATTTAAATAAGTGGCGTATAGTTCAACTCCCAGCCGCGGTAATTTCCTCCAGTCCGACCGCGGGGTACAGCTTTTCGTTCTTCTCTTCCACGCGTGACAACCTTCCCGATCCCTGTGCGGTTTCGTTCTTCTCCTCGAGCGAAACATTCCTGATCCCAGTGCTTGCTGTTAGTGCTTCTTCCTCACGTTTCCTGCCGATCATGAGCCAACGCCGAGAAATCCACAGGGTTTTGGAATCGATCTTCTTCTTTGACTAGCACAGTGGAAGCTGCAGTTTTCAGTTCTGGCCATGAACAACATCGCCTTTTTCTTCCGATCGAAGAAGGAAACTTGCGACTCTACTCTAGTCAATGTTGTCTCTCTCGACACTGATTTCAGTTCGATCTTCTTCTCGAGCAAAGTCCAGCCGGGATCTGCAACTACTTTTCGATCAAATCCAGAAAATCAATTCCGCTGGTTTCCATCTTCTCCGTTAGGTTTTCTCTGCCCCAGATTCCAATAACTGTTAAGCAAGTGAATTTCCATCAGAGAATCAAGTCAAGTGAATTTTTCAGATTTCCGGTTGCCAAAAGATAATAATGAATAATGAAAGCAGATTTCATTGGGTATCTCATTTCCTTAATCAGATTAGCTACATTCTATATCACGGTGTCTGCACAAATTACAAGTGATTGAATTAAAATTTGATTACACTGAACCAATTAGTGTGTGCATAGTTGTTTGTATGTATGTGTGTAGTTGTATGCAAGCTTGTGGATGTCGGATGTCGGGTTCATGTCGGTTTGGGTTTGAAATGTCGTATGTCGGATTGCGGGGATATATCGGGGATATTTTATAATGTCGGATTTTAATATTTAAATAAATTTAATACTATATAAACATTTTTTTTAAATTTAATATTATATACACACAATGTATGTTTATGAACTATACAGTGAACATGTAATAATAAAATTATAATAAACTAATAAAGTATTAAAGACAATAAACACAATTTTGCCTATTAATAAATGTTAAATATTGAAGAAAGTAACTTGCCTTTATTAGTTCCATGACATGAAGTCTTCTAATAGGTACCCTCATTTTCTCTGCTTCTCCTTATCCTAAAAATATAAAAAAAACAAATCAAAGTTAAATTGTTAACAAGATGCTAATGAAAGAAATAAGAAAATTGACATTTTTGTTTACCTTTTCAACCTTTGAAAGCTTCCAAACATTACTTTGTCAACTTTTGATACCTAAGTAAACAACATCATACTATATATCTAATAGACTAATATATATATATATTGTCTGTGTGAAATAAAAAATTATCGTAAGCTTAAAAGTTTTAACAGAAAGTTAATAATACTTGAGCCCTATTATAATGTCCGTGGGCTCATATAAAAATAAAAATTATAATTGTATCACCCATATATTTAGATTTATAATTTTATTCTCTAGCAAAAACTTGCATTTCATAACTCCTCTTCTGTTTCATAATCTTCAAAAACTGTGTCTAACAGTGGAGCTTGCATATCCTCATCCGATAGCCCCGCATCTTCATCATCTTTCTCCAATGTCTGTGTTACAATGCGCTTTCGCTTTAAACTTTCATTTTGTGATTGTTGCTTAGAAGGTCTGGTGCTCCTTCTTGGTCCCAAATCAGTGTCCACAATGTTTCCAAGTTGTTGCCAAGTCAGTCCTTCGCCAGGAAAGACTTCCTCTTCATTATCATTATCACCTTCACTTGAACATACAAGCCACTCTGCAACCTTTCCTTCATCCAAACCTTTTGCAGATATTGGATCTCGAGCGATATCAGCATGCTTAGACTTGAGCATAGCATTAAACTTCACGAAGACAAGATCATTTAATCGCTTGCTCTCAAGTCTATTTCTCTTTTTCGAATGGATCTACAAATTGAAACATGTAAACTAATTAGTATCTCTTTAATACATAAATAAATTAGATGCATGCACTCTCAAGTCTACTACCATTTCGAACGTGCTCCAATTTCGTTCGCATCCGGATGAACTAGTGGTCAAGCTCAAAATCCTCATGGACATCCCCCTCAACCTCGGAGTCTCAACTCCATGTAATTTCCACCAGTGTACTAATAAAAAATAATTTTTTTTTAGTAATATACACAATTCTTTTGGCAGCTTAGAAATTGAACTAGTTAACTACTTACCTGGATTAAAAGAAGGGACAAGCAATTGCCTCTTCGCAATATCTTTTCCAAATAGTCCTTGCCCGAACTGATATGTATCAAGCTCACTAGTGATCTGATCTTGAATATCAGGGTCATTTGCATACATTCTTGTAAGGCAATCAAGAAATCCATGCATGAACCTAGTATCGGCCTCCACCTCCTCCTTATGTGGGTAATAGAAGAAAGGATTTAAAAAATATCCAGCTAAGTGTAAAGGGCTGCTCATCTTGTTATCTACTCTGCTATCAATCAACTTCCATATAGGAAGATACTTGTTTTCTTTATTTTCGAGTGCTAGAGCAACTTCCTCCTTGGCCTTCTTCATATCTCCATACAACCACCCCATTGACGGTATATCTCCATCTGCTCTTCTTAAAACTTTCACCAATGGGGTAAATATAAGGAGTGCTAGCTCAACATTACGCCAAAATGTGGCACTCAATGCAATTGTTGCGGCCTATATACAAGCAAAGATATTAAAATATTGTTGTGTAATTGCAAAAAATAATGTTAAAAATATTAGATGAAAACATTACTTGCTTTCCATGTGCGGTACTTGACAACTTTGTTGTCTCCCATTTAGCGGATGTGAACATCTCCCTCAATTGTCTTCTCTTATCCAGGAGGCTCTGCAAAGATAAAAAAGCGGTAGCAAATCCTGTCACACCAGCCCTAACGAGATCATGGGACTCCATGTCTTTCGTCGTCTCTCTGAACAAAGCTAGAGCAATGGTGTGGGCATATATAAAAACAGTAAGGTGTCGGCCCATAGAGATTGCACTCTTAATTTGCTTCAGCTTTGATATATCTTGGAGAAGAAGATTTATGGTGTGAGCGGAACAAGAAGTCCAAAATATCTTTGGTCTCTTTACAGCTAGCAATCGTGATGCGGCCATATTGTTGGACGCATTATCCGTCACAACCTGTACTATATTTGCTTCTCCTGGACCATCCGGGCTACTGATTGCCTCATCTACAAACTCATATATGAACTTACCATCATGTGTCGATGATGATACATTCTTCGATAACCAAAAGGCTACTCCAGCAACTGTGTGCACAACAATATTCATGACACTTCTGCCCTTACGATCTGTCCACGCGTCTGTCAAAATACTACACCCATGCAACCTACATGTTTGAGTAAAGCTGCTAAGCATTTCCTTGGTCCGTTGAACTTCCATCTGTAAGAACTTCTCCCTCATTTCATACGGAGTTGGTCCTTTCATCCCAGGGCCACATTGACCTACAACATGCAACATTTGTTGAAAGGATATGCTATATAGAGCATTGAAAGGAATGCCCATCTCGTATGCCCACCTAGCAATATATAGAGCTGCGTCATCTCTTGCTTTCTTCTTAAACTTGCTCTCAATCGTGCTTTGCGAACTTTTTCCTGGTTCAATAAATTGGTCCATTGGACCCTTACTCCCAGTACATGCAAACAAATTCCTTTGTGAACAATAGGGATCTGCATCCTCTCCAACAACGACTTCATCCAAGCTACTTTGTAACCTACTACTTTTCATCAACTTAGTAGTTTGTGATGCTGCAAGGGTTGCTTCGGCTTTTGCTCTGACATCGGTTGGAACATGAGGGCATGACTTTACATTGCCCTTAATCCCCGCCAGATGATGTTTGAACCTTGTTATGCCCCCATTTATGACTTGCTTGCAGTAATTGCAACGAATTCTATTTGTATCAGTTGCAAGTACTTTCTCCCCAAATGCCCAAAATGCATCTCTACCGGTAGAAACTGAAGCATTGGTGGATTGACTAGAAGACTGAGAAGAGTTCATTCTATGATTCTACAACAAACAAATGGATCAAATAAAATAATTGCAACATCAGTAATATTTGGTTGGTAAAACCCAAAAAATTATACAATTTTTGCAACATCAGTGACACGGATTTATAAGCACAAAAAAAATAAGCACCATCATGCCATGTCCTCACCGGTTTATAATTCATCAATCCACTCAAAATCATCTATTCATCATTCACTTATGATTTGTTGCAGCAATCACCGATTCACCATTCATATATATGTTGCAAAATCATATTTCACCAATCACCAATCATGCATATATCTCGCACAAAGAAGCACCGGCGTATCGCATACATCATATGTTGCAAAATATTGTTTAATTTATATATGATATTCTTGAATCACGGATTCACGGTTACATCATTTGTTGCAGCAATAAAACAACTGTGTAAAGGCAAAAATAGCCAGCAATCATCCAAAAAATGCCAGCAATCATCCAAAAAATGTCAGCAAAAATAGCAAAAAATGTCAGCAAAAATGCAAAAATAGCAAAAATGTCAGCAAAAATAGCCAGCAAGAAATGCCAACAAAAATGCAAAAATGTCACCAATCACCAATCATCCAAAATGTCAGCAAAAATGCAAGAAAAAATCTATGGTTGCGACTGAAATAATGCCAACCCAGGATAAAATAATGCCAGCTAGTGATATCAGACTATCAGAGACGCTAAAATAGCCAGATCAGAGAGGGGCAAGACGCAAGAGTGCAAGACACTACTAGATCGTAGGAGAAGAATGCCAAACAAACCCTAAAATGCCAGAAAAAAATGAAAATAATGCCAGAAGAAATAAAAAATAGCCACACATTGGAGAAGAAGCTAGGGCAGAGAATGCTCACGGTGCGGTGTAGGAGAAGAAGCGGTGTCGTAGGAGAAGAAGCTAGGGCAGAGAATGCTCACGGTGCGGTGTGCCTGCGTCGTAAGAGAAGAAGCTAGGGCTTCGACGCTAGGGAGGAGGAAGAACCGTCGAATGAGAAGAGTAGAGAGTCGTCGTCGCAGCCAGGGCACCGGGAGGGAGAAATAGACATGAAGGAATGAAATGAGGCGTCGGAAATCCAAAATGCCAGAAGTTATTTTAACGCTCCCCGCACAGTAAAATCTCGCGTGTTTTTAATTTTAAAGAGCCCACGATATATCGGCTGCCGATAACTCGCGCGATATATCGCCGATATCTCGCGATATGTTACAAAACGCAATTTTTCGTCAAAATATCGATTTCGTTGCGGTTTGCTCTCAAAACCTTCATGTCGGCCGACATGTCCGAGCCGACATCTACAACATTGGTTGTATGTGTATGAAAAAAATTTGCAAAATAGTTTTTTCAAAACAGCTTATTGAGCAACACTGCAAACTCCATTTTACACAAACAGTTTTTTAACAAAACTCTGTTTTCCAGAAACAACACTTTTCTTATCAGCAGCTTTTCATCAGCAACAGCTCAACCAAACTGACCCTAAATGGAGGGAGTTCGGCTGCCAGAATTAGAGAATTAGAGGGCTGCCAATTATAAGTGGTTCCATGCGAGAGTTAATTGGGGAATGACGGGAGGGCTGGCAGCAAGTTGGGGGGGGGGGGAAGTGGGGAGGAGTTAGCTAAGATTTAGGAAATGATTTCCTTTAATTTAGGAGAGTGGGAGTAGTGGTGGAGGTGGAGAGTGGCTGGTGGTGTCCGGAGGTGGTTGCCGGTGGTGGAGGTGGTCGCCGGTGATGTTTTTTGGCAATCGCCGGAAAACTCTAATTGATGAAAATGAGTATGGGGGTATAGGAGAATCACCGTAGGTGTCCGAAGACTAACTCCGGTGATCGCCAGAGTTGTTTTATGGGGGTATTGAGGCTGTTTTGGTGGGAAAAATGAAGGAGATGGTGGTTCCACGACAAAGTGTGGGTGGTTGGGTGGCTGCCGACCTCTGATACAAGGGGAAAGTCTCCTTTGGCCGGCTGTTTTGGTGCTGGCAGCAGCCTAGTGGGTCGCTGTGTAGGGGGAGGAGGGGTGACCGGCTGCGGTAAATGGAGGGGAGGGGGCCTTGTTGGCCGTCTGTTTGCAAGGGAGGAGGAGAAGTGTGGGGGAGTGGCTGCTGCTATGGAAATGGGGGAGGGGAGATCCTATTGAAGAGGGCCGGCTTCTTCAAATGGTCATGGGAAGGAGGCTGTTTCTTGTGGTGGAGGAGGGGTGGTGGAGTGGTCGGCCAAGGGGGAGGATGGTAGGGGCCGGCCAAGGGAAATGGGAGTGAGGAGGTAGACCCGAGCTTCGCACCCCGGGTTTGGCTTCAACACCGAGTTGACCAAAGAATGAACTTCAATACTCAATTCTTCAATTTCTAAAATGAGAGCCCTCACCCTTTATTTATAGATTCATAGGGGGCAATGGCCACCTATGATTAGCCGAACGTCCCGACTCAAGTTTTTTTGTATTCACATTTGTGATCTTTCAGCTGATATATTTAATCTGAGTTAGCTAATCGATTTATCTTTACTTTGCATCAGTTCTTATTTTAAATTTATATGTTCTACTTCTGCTTTCTTCATTTTGCACTCCACTTCATGGTTAGAATCATGTGTTCATGTTCTGTACTGCTCTGAAAGCAGAGTTCATTCAAATAGTTTTTTTATACGTTCTCATCACTGTTATCCATGACTCATTTTCCCACCACAGTTTGTCACAACTGATTTTGCGAGTGCCTAATTTGTGACTGAAATCATATCATTCTAATTATTGTTGAATTATAGCCATTTTACCAAGGTTGATACATGAAATTGTCTTTGGGAGATGTTCCATTCTTGAAACACTTATTATTTTAGCAAGACTAATTTAATTTAAGTAGACTTCCAACAGAGAGGATGTAAAAGTAAAATTTCATAGTTTTCTATTTATTCTTTAGGGAGATCTAATTATTTTCAACTTCCCAAAGTTAGAAAGGAAAAAATAGTTTTTCTGTTTTTCAGATTTTCATATCTTAAGCTTAACATAGGATAAGAATTTAATATAATACGCAACACCAAATATGTAGAGCTATATGTGATATAACTAAAGTTAAAATCTCATAATTTTTATGGATTATTTACGGAGATATAAATATTTTTCCACATCTGTTGGTAAATAACGAATCCATCAATCCTTTCTATTTATTTAATTTTACTTTTGAAGGTATCGCAAGACTCCCTAATCATGTAATTTGGCTAATCCTTTATCCAAAATGAGAGATCTATTAATATTCATAAAATTATCATCCATGCTTCATGGATAGGTTTAATAAGCATTGTATGCATGACTATTCACAAGATCATCCACTAGAATTTCCAATAAAAACACCATTTCTTATATTCGTTAAATTAAATTAATATTACATAGTTAAAAAGTTATTATCTACCGCTCATCACTTCCAATGAAACTGAACTTATCTCTTCTCTTGGTTCCAACTTAAATCGTTGCAGTATTTTCCCTTTTTTTAGATGTGGTTGATAAGAATAATTTTCTACCTCTCTTCACTTTCAACGTCTCTGAACTTACCTCTTCTCTTGGTTCCTGCAGAGAAACATGGAAAAAAGGAAATAATCCGTGGAGTATTTTATTATTCTCCAATAAAATCCTTTCATACATATATTTGTACATTTATACAGAGGAGAGAGGTGGAGAAAAATCATTCTAAGATGTGAGACTAAACTATTACAAAGGTAGTGGGCTTTAACCGGGCCAACATTATTGGACCTTTTTTACACCATTTTGTTCAACACTCCCCCACAAGCTGAAACACACAGATCGTAGGCACCAAGCATGGATAAGAACTGATAATATAGAGGACGAGGTAAAGCCTTTGTGAGAATATCAGCAACTTGCCCAGCAGGCAGCAGCAGGAACATGTTTCAGTTCCAGTTTCTTTTGTTGGACCTTTTCCCAAATGAAGTGACAGTCGACTTCGATGTGTTTGGTATGTTTATGGAATACAAGATTTTTGGCAATATGTATATAACAACTTGACTATCACAGTAGAGAGTGTCCTGCGAGGGAAGTTTAACACCAAGATCACCAATGAGACTTTCCAACCAGGTGAGCTCGGACGCTGCAAAGGCCATTGAACGATATTCTGCTTCGGCAGATGAGTGAGCAACCACTGACTGCTTCTTGCCGCGCCAGGTAATAAGGTGTCCACCGAAGTATGTACAATATCCACTTGTGGAACGTCGATCATCCAGAGAGCCAGCATAATCAGTATCAGAGTATACAACAAGAGATAAAGGAGACGAGGAAGGTTTTATATACAAGTCCTTGCCCTAGAGCGGTCTTCAAGTATCAAAGGATGCGTTCGACTGCCTGGAGATGAGAGTTCCGTGGCGCATGCATGAATCGTCTGACAACTCCAACATCAAATGATATATCAGGTCTCGTGACAGTAAGATATATCAGCTTTCCTACAAGGCGGCTATAGTACTCTGGGTTTGAAAGAAGAAAACCGGAGTTTGAAGCATGAGCACATAACTTATGATTGATGTCCATTGGAGTGTCAACATGCTTGCATCCAGAGTAGCCATCATCATGAAGCAAGTCCAGACAGTACTTCCGTTGAGATAGAACAAGTCCATCAGGACGCCGAGCTACCTCGAGACCAAGGAAGTACCGAAGATTTCCCAAATCTTTCGTTTGAAAAGTAGAGGCCAAGTGCTGCTTGATCATGTGTATTTCTTTGGAATCATCGCCTGTAATCAAGATATCATCAACGTAGACTAAGAAAATCACTATGCCTGTCGGACGATGTCGAGTAAAGAGAGAGAAGTCAGCCGAGCGCCCGAGCTGCAATTGAATCCATCACCGCAAACAACCTGACAAAACTTGTCAAACAAAGCGCGAGGAGACTGTTTGAGACCATATGGAGACTTCTTGAGATGACATACAAGAGACTCCCCCGTGGTCTCAAACCTGAGAGGTTGGTGCATATAGACAGTTTCTTGCAGATCGCCATTGAGAAAAACATTTTTGACATCTAGTTGATGCAACGACCAGTGACGATGAACAACAAGGGAGATGACGACACAGACTGCGTTCAGTTTCGCAACATGCGAGAAGGTCTCGTCATAATCAAGTCCAGGTTGCTGAGTGAATCCACGAGCCACAAGACGAGCCTTAAGACGTTCAACTGCCCCATCTGGACCATGTTTGATAGTAAAGACCCACTTACACCCCACACATTATTGTCCAGGTGGAAGTGGAACAATATTCCAAGTCTGATTCTCACGAAGAGCAGCCATTTCTTCCTCCATGGCCGCAAGCCCCCCCGGGTGCTGAAGGGCCTCCTGCAAAGAGGTAGGGACAGAAATAGACATCAAAGAAGTTGCAAATTTTTGGAGCTCTGGGGAGATACAATGCATAGACACATAATTTGCCATAAGATGTGCGGTTGAGGCTGGTGCAGGATCGTCAGGCCGCGCGACATCATTAGTGTTGGGTAATTGCCTGAGGGTATTGGAACGGGAAGGGCGATGAGTGTACACATGAAGAAGAGGTGGTTTGGAGGATGCGGGGAGCGGTGGTGGTTGAGACATAGGCAGTAGAGGAGTGGTAATCGGGATGGCAGGGCGAGGTAGAGTTGGAGATGGTGGAGAAGCTAGTTGGGAGGAGTGATAAGGCTAGTTCTCAAGAAAGGTCACATCCGCAGAGGTAACAACCTTGCGATCCTCGAGAGAGTAGCAAACATAGCCTTTTTGAGTGCGGGAGTAACCGACAAATATATATTTGGTAGCACGAGGAACAAACTTGTCGGTGGAGGGGCCAAGGTAGTGAACATAGCAGGTATAACCGAAAATGCGAGGAGGGATGAAAAAAGGAGGTGTGGATGGAAATAGAACACTAAAAGGAGTGGCGTGTTTAGAATGGAGGATGACATGCGATTGATGAGGTAGTAAACAGTAGTAACATAAAAGTGCCAATAAGGCGTGAAGACCTTCATTTGAAACATAAGTGATCGGGCAACCTCAAGGAGGTGACGATTCTTGCGTTCAGTGACACCATTTTGTTGGGGGGTATACGAGCATGAAGTTTGATGAATGATGTCCAACTCAGAACATAACGTATTATACTCATGAGGTTTGCCGTGTCCTCATCGAAAATAATGAAATTAGGACTCCAATTGACCACACTAATAACTATTTTAGAATATTTAGAAATAATTCATTAAAAATTTATTTAAGATTTTCTACAAATATTTTAGCTAAGTTTACGCCATTAATCAGACGCCTCAGAAGCACCGAATCAAAAAACATTGAATACCCAAGTTGTAGCCCATATTAAGACTACAACTTTGGTATTCAATGCTAGCTTCATCATTAGAGGCATATATGATAATCATTTAAGGGCTTCAAATCGGCTGTAAGGAGCACTTCTTTGGGTGGAGCTTAAGGTGATGGCGCCGAATGGTAGTCAGAGTGAGGCGGGCGTGCTGAAGGTGATCCTGCCGGGAAGAACTGTATACCAAAATGTCATAATAAAACGAGAATGTGTCGACGAAGTACCGCTCTGAAAATGTCGTTCATCGTCGCCTGGAAGGTGGTCGGTGCGTTGGTCAGGCCGAAGGGCATGACCAAGAACTCATAGTGACCATCGTGCGTTCGAAAGGCGGTCTTGGCGATGTCCTCGGTCCGTACACGTATCTGGTGATAGCCCGCTCGGAGGTCCAGCTTGGTGAAGAATATGGCGCCGTGGAGCTCGTCCAGAAGCTCCTGAATAATTGGGATCGGGTACCTGTCCGGAATGGTGACCTTATTGAGCTCCCAGTAGTCCACGCAAAATCGCTAGCTACCTTCCTTCTTCCGGACCAGGAGGACTGGGCTGGCGAAGGGGCTCGCAATGGGGCGGATGTGGCCCCACATCAACATCTCATGGACCAGCCGCTCGATCTCGTCCTTCTGCACATGGCCGTAGCGGTAAGGGCGTACCGACACCGCCGCAGTACCGGGCTGGAGGGGAAAGGCGTGATCAGTCGGGCGAGCCAGAGGGAGGCCGGTCGGGGCCTCAAAGATGTCATCGAACTCGGCGAGTAACGCCTGAAGGTCGCCCGGGTGTGAACGAGGCGGCGGTGCCGGAGCGGAGAACGACCAAAGCCATGCGGAAAAGTCGGCGTCGACAATCCGCTGAATCGCACGAGCGGAGACCGGAGAGCGAAGCAGAGCAGATTCGCCCACCAGGCTGCACGTCTGGCCCTCCTGGAGGAACTGCATAGTCATATTGTCCCAGTTTACCCGCACTTCGCCGAGCCTGCGGAGCCATGCTACTCCCATAATGGCGTCAATACCGCCTAGGCCGAATGCGTAGAAGTCCACGGTCACCAAACAGGACCCCACCGTCAGGGAGAGAGCGGTGCAACACCCGTGGGTCGGCCGACGATGGCCATCGCCCAGGTAGACTAAAGTCAGGAGAGGGAGCCAATGGAAGGTGAAGCTGGTGCGCCAACTTGGCTGGGAGGAAGTTGTGGCTCGCACCACTGTCCACCATGACCACAACGACTCTATCACACAACGTGCCTGCCAACTTCATGGTCTTAGGGCCCGAGATGCCGCCCACCGAGAAACAAGGCAGCTCCAAGCGGTGAAAAGTAGGCGGGGCGGTGCCCACCGCGCCGTCACCCTCAGATAGCTCGAGGGCCTCGAAGATCTCTAAGGCGACCTCCGGGTCAAAGTCGACGGTGATGTCTTGGAACTCGTTGATGGAGCAGACATGCGTAGGAGAGTAGGGCTGACGACACTGGAAACATAAGCCTTGCTGTGGCAGTCGTTGTAGGTACTGTTGGAGATGCGCTGGGGAACCGCCGGTCGGCCGGGTCGGTCCCCCCATGGGGCGGTCGTTGTGGGGCTGTTGAAGGAGGTGGCCGCCACGACGACCGAGGCGGGGGGTGACTGGCTGCAAGCGCAGGCGCCCTCGGGGCGAGGTCGGCTTCCACCAGACGCGCCGTGTCAAGGGCATCAGAGACCGTGCGGGGATGGTACGTGCGTAGGCGGGAATGAATATGGGGCAGTAGCCCATGCATGAAGAAGCCCAGGTAATGGTTGGGGGGCAGCTCAGGAACATGGGTGACCAAGGCTAAAAACTCGTCAATGTAGTCGTCCAGGCCGTCTGTCTGGCGGGTGCCGCATAACCGCTCGATAGCGGAAGAGCCAGAGTAGCGGGTGTCGTACCGCCGAATCATCTCCTGTTTGAGCTTGGACCAGGAGAGGCACGAGTTGGATTGGCGGAGCCACCGAGCCCAGTGGAGGGCAGAGCCGTCCAGGTCCACCACAGCCATAGGCATCTTGTCGTGCTCCAATGTGTAGTTGAGGTCGAAATATTTCTCCGCCTTGGCGATCCACCCCATCAGGTCAACACTGACAAAAGAGGGAATATCGAGGGAGAGGGCGGGCCGGCCTGGAATGGGCGGAGGAGTGGCTCGGGCTTAAATGGGCGGGGGCTCGACGCCGAGGAGAGAGCCACCGTCCGCGGGCGAGCTGGAGCCGGACGCGGAGGAAACGGCAACGACGGACGCTTGGATGGAGTCATTCTTTGAGTGGAGGGCGAGGAGGGAAGCATGCTTGGAGGCGACGAGTTGTTCCTGAGCCTCCACGCGACGACTCAAGGCGTCGTCGGTGGCATCGGGAGCGGGGTCTCCGGAGGAGCGGTGATTGGGAACCATGGGAGCTGGATCCGGTGGACGGTGGCTAGAAAAAGGTGGAGCTCGACGGGGCCGGCGGGTCCTGGTGCTGGACGGACGCACAGAGGCGGTTCCGCGGCTCTGGCGGCTGGGAAGGCGAATACGGCGTCGATCGACGCAAGAAGACGACGCAAGGAAACGGATCCGCGACGCTGGCGAATCTGCGATGCTTGGGCGCTGTCGATCGTGGTAGTCGGGTGAGGTAGCGAGCTGTAGATGGAAGCGGGAGGATGACGGACGAAGCACCGACAACGATAGCGGCGGGCGGTGCAGGTCGGACCAAATATTTCGATACCCGGGGAGGAATCCGGCGAGGGGGAGGGCCGACGGAGGAGAGGAGAGAAAGATGAGGAAAATGAATTGAGAGAGACTAGGGAGCAACCCTAAAACACATTCATCCAAAGATAAACCAAAAAGTTACAACCATCCCTTATAGGCGCGGGGTGCGGACAGCGAAAGCAATTAAAAATAAAAGCGTACACATATATAATATGAAATGACAGAATGCATTCCAGCAATAAAATAATCAAGCCGTTGTCGCATCTTCGGCCTCTCCTCCAGACGGACCCGTCGTCTTCCTCGCGTGTAGACCCACCACGGCGTCTCGACGTGCACGTCCGTAACAGTTTGCCTGCATTTCACCTTGTGGTGGGTTCCTTCCCTGGACCCTCACTGTGCAGGGCTGCCCTTTTTTTGTCCCTGTATGTAAAAAGCGTCACAATTAAATCACTATCCTTTATTTTTCTGAACCGTTCATTTCCACTCAAGATAACCACTTTATAACCTTCAGTTGATTGACCGATGGCGGGCAGTTTTTCTATTCATTCTAACATTGCACTCGTGGTGGAGTAGGATTGCAAGAGGAGGTTGTCACGCTCTTCTGTTATCCAGTTGAAGTCTTCAATTACAAACCCAAATAAAATCATAGCCGTGATCAAATTTTGGGATTTTGAATCTCCACATTTAGCTGAAGCCTTTATTGTAACCCTATAGTGAATATGACAAGTTCTTGTTCTGGTAATACATTTGTCGCTCGGGCCATCAATGTTTGAAATATTTCCAAATAATTATCAACAATCCCAGTTTGTTTTAAGGAACTCATCAAGGTGATTGCTACGAAGACAATGTCCAAACCATGTGTTGAAATACATCTTGAAATCCTCTCTAAGTCATCTTCAGTTTCTCCATGTTAAGACTAACAAATCAAAATTTGTGCGACTCCAAGGAGATGGAAGAAAACGATTCAATCCAGTCACAGTAAGGTCCGTTAATTCCCAAAGAATTATTTGCATCTAATAATTCATTCAAGTGAATCTTCCTTTCCATCGACCATCTTATGCTGGAAAATGGAACTTCGTTTATTGTGGAACGATTATATGTTCGGTTCAACTCCTGCGATAGAAGCATCCATGTTCAGATGCCTGATGGACCATATTGCTATTTCCTATTTTATCTCAGTAACCTCAATTGTCACCCTCAGTGGAGGAGTAAGCTCATCAATTCGTGGGAAAAGAATGATACATGCCTCTTGAGTCCTTGCATCACCGCATCTTGATCATCCACGAGCATTTTTATCTTTTCCATCATATTTTTTTTCAGTTGATTACTTGAATCCCTCGTGGCGTCGAACTTTGATACCAATTTGTTATGATCTCTTTTTTAGAATCTAGTCACAAGGTGATGAATTAAAGAGTAAGATGAATTATTGTAGAATTCAACAATATTCTTCCTAAAATCTCAATGCTTATTGTCGCAAATGACTTATCAATGGTGAAAGGAACCCAAAGTCTTTTTACGAAGGCTACTTAAAGGTGTTTAGTGATGGGTGGAGCAGATGGTGGTAGGGCCTGTTAGGATCGTAACTGGTTGCAACAACAAACACAATGACAAACGCATGTTCACAAATACTTTTGTATTAACAAGCTTGGGAAACCCTTGTGGGGAATAAAACCCAAGTAACACCTGCCACCACAATATTACAATGCAAATATAAATAGAGCAGAGGACTACGCGCTCCGCTTGACCCTCGACCGACCAATACTATGAAGCACCCTTAGATACAATCATCATAGAGACTAGCGAGCTTTGCTTAGCCACTGCTTGACTAATACCTCAAAGCTCCCATATAATACAAAGAAAGTACAACAAGAGATTTAGGGTTTGAGAGGGTGCGAAACCTCAAATACGAATCGTAACCGAAAACATGTCGGAACAAACAAGGAGATCTCTCTTTCCTCCCTCTGTCTGACTGAGAATCGCCAACCTAAGACTTGCACTCCATTCCTCTTGCCTACCAAATAGGAGAGTGAAGAAACCCCTTGCGACTCGCCTAAGTCGCTGCTAAGAGAAAAGCCTTTTCTCTTCCACGATCGCCGACGCCACCGAGACGTCCTCTGGAATTGCCTCTGAATCGCCCCAACTCCTCTCTCACTGTCGCTGCTCGCTTGGGAGAAAAACCGAATGGGAATTGTTGCCTGCTCCTTGTGGGATAAGGGAAAGAAAAGAACCAGTCCGGTTCAACTGAGTTGAACCAGTCCAAATCAGGCCCACAACTCTACAATTTCCCACTTGGGGCTGATCCTCTCACAAAGAACATTTTGCACTACATATCATGGTGGCAACACTAATTATTTAGTAACAATCAGCTCAATGGAGTTTGAGCAAAACTCCATTTTTTTGCAAGGCACAATCTTTGTAAACATATCAGCTGAGTTGTCATCAGTATGTATCTTCTCTAATCTAAAGGTGTCTTCTTCAATTAAGGAACACATGTGATGTTATCGATGTCTGATGTGCTTGGTTCTAGAATGATAAGCTAAATTTTTAGGCAAGTGAATGTCGCTCTAACTGTCACTAAATATGCTGCAATTGACTTGCTCAAAAGTGAGCTCTTTCAGTAAACCCTGCATCCATATCAACTCCTTGCTAGCTTCAGATATAACAATATATTCAGCTTCCGTTGTTGACAGGGCAACAACTTTCTGTAACCTTGGCATCCAAGTAATAATAGCACTCCCAAGAGTAAACACATAACCATTGGTATTCTTATTGTTATCGACCTCCCCAGCTAAGTCAGAATCAACAAATCCCTGTAAATGACCTTTTGTGCCTGAGTAGCACAACACCATGTCTTTTGTGCCTTCAAGATATCTCTTAATCCATTTCACAACATTCAAATGCTCTTGTCCACAATCAGACATATATCTACTCACAACTCCCACTGCATGGGTAATGTTGGGTCTAGTACAAATCATGGCATACATGAGGTTGCCGATTGCAGATGCATATGAAATCTTCGCCATTTTCCTCTCTTGCTCTAAGATTTTGGTCTGTTCCTTTTAGAAATACCCCTGAAGTGACCTGCTAAATGAGTAGCTATAAGCTTGACATTCTCCATGTTGAACCTTTTCAACACCTTCTGAATGTAATCTCTCAGACACAACTTAAGAACTCTATTTTTCCTGTCACTTTCAATCCTCAATCCTAAGATTGACTTTGCATGACCTAAATCCTTCGTAGAGAATTCTTTTGTCATTTGCCTCTCTTCAAATGTTTGATCTCCTAAATGTTAGAGCTTGCCACTAACATATCATCAACATATAAACACAAGATGATGTAGGAATCCTCCGACTTTCTAAAATAGCAACAATGTTCTAAATGACAACGAGTGTACTCGTTCTTCCGCATGAACTTGTCAAACTTCAAATACCACTGCCTCGGTGCCCGCTTGAGCCCGTAAAGACTCTTCTTCAACTTGCACACCATATTTTCCTTTCCTGCTTTTACGTAACCTTGTGGTTGAAGTATATAAATGTCTTCCTCCAAGTCACTATGAAGGAACACAGTTTTTACATCCAACTGTTCTAATTGGAGATCCTCAGCTGCTACAATACTCAGAACAGTCCTGATGGTAGATAGCTTCAACACAGGAGAGAAAATCTCAGTGAAGTCGATTCCTGCCTTCTGTTGGAATCCCATCACGAGAAGTTTGGCCTTATACCTATAAGACCCATCATGCTCATGCTTCAATCTGTATAGCCATTTATTTTGAATGACTTTCTTCCCATTTGGAAGCTTAACCAAATCCCAAGTCTGATTAACATACAGATAATTCATCTCACTGTCCACACTCTTCCACTCATCCTTCTCAGGAACTTGCATGACTTCTTCATAACAACGGGGCTCGCCACTATCTGTTAGAAGAAGATAGTAAAAAGATGAAGAGTAACGTGCTGGAGCAATTATGGTCCGTCTAGGACATCGATATGCAATGGGTGGAGTTATGGGCTCTTCATCAATTTCTCCATGAGTGTCAGCATGCTCAATATTTTCACCAGAATACTCAGTTTCATGATCACTCGACTCACTAGGAGTATCATCGAGTTCAACATACATGGGCTCTTCATACTTATCATGCTCTTTGATCTGACCTTTATACATCTTATTCTCATTAAAGATCACATTCCTACTCCTGAAATGCCTTCAGACTCGCATTGTCTCGTAACTTGTAGCCAAAGCTAGAACCACCATAGACCAAGAGGATGCAAAACTTGGATTTTGGATCCAACTTTGATATGTTCTCAGTATCTACATGAGCATAAGCAGTGCACCCAAATATCCGCAGGTGTGAAAGATTCACTTGCTTTCCTGTCCAAACTTATTTGGGCAACCTGCAATCAAAGGCCGTTGATGAGCCTCTATTTATCAGGTAAGCAACTGTATTTATTGCTTCACCCCAGAACTTCTTTGGCTGGTTTGCATTCAACCTCATACTTCTAGCACACTCAACTAAATTCCTATCCATACGCTCCGCCACACCATTTTGTTGCTGTGTGCCTGGGACTGTCTTCTCTCTTCTAATGTCATATATAACACAAAATTCTTCAAACTCTTTACTGTAGCACTCACCACCATTATCAGATCTTAAAAACTCCAGCTTTAAACCTGTTTTAGTTTCTACCAAACTCTTCCACTTCTTAAAAACATCAAAGACATCAGATTTGTTTTTTAGAAAGTAAACCCAAAGCTTCCTTGTAGAGTCATCGATGAAAGTGACATAGTACTGAGAGTCACTAATAGAATGCACCTTTGAAGGCCCCAACACATTTGTATGAACAAGATCTATCTTGTTTGATTTCAAGGTCCTCTTTCCTTTTGAAAAACTAACTCTCTTCTGTTTTTCAAAGACGCATCTTTCACAGAAAGGTAAATCAACTGAGGATAATCCATCCAACTTTTCCTTTGAGACCATCACCTTCATACCCTTCTCACTTGTGTGTCTAAGTCGTTGGTGCCATACACTAGCATCAATCTTTGCTGTGGCAAAACTGATATTTTATTCAGTGGATATCAGATATATAGTACCCTCTCTATTTCCCTTCGCCATGACCATGGATCCTTTGCTAACCTTCCACGAATCACTACCAAACATAGTGATGTACCCTTCATCAGAAAGTTGACTCACAGATACAAGATTCCTAGCCAACTTGGGAACATATCTTACATGTTTCAATTTCAAGGTAGACCCATCAACGAGACATATGCGCACTTCCCCCTTCCAACTATCTCACACGACTCATCATCACCCAGATAGACCTTGTCGTAGTTTCCCTTCTCATAACTTAGACAAAATTGACGGTTGCAGGTGGCATGAAATGATGCACCTGAGTCAAGTACACCCATGAATTACATCTGGTAGCACATGAAAGAACTAAAGCATCATCAGATGATTCATTTTGCATAGTCATATTCACTTACTCTTTATCACCCTTCTCTTTTTCTTTTTTGGCGCTTTATAGTCGCGCTTGACATGACCTTTCTTTTGGCAATTCCAACATACCACTGCACCTCTGGATTGACTTCTCTTGGACCTAGACCGTCCCTTCCATTTGGTGTCACCTCTTTTTGAAGACCTTCCACGTTCTCCAACATTCAAAGCACCACCAGAACTACTGCTAGTTGAGTTGTTTCTTCTCTTTGTGTCCTCACTCAAGAGAACACCAACCACATCCTCAAATTTTAGAGGGTTTGAACCAGATGAGTTGCTAATTGACAAGACCATCCCAACTGTCAGGTAGGCTTGGCAAAATCAACGCAACAAACATCTCATTCTTAAATGTTAGTCTAACTGATTCCAGCTGACCCGTGATAGTATTGAAATCATTCAAATGCTCAATCATGAATTTTCTTTCGGTCTTCTGCATATTTAGCAAACGTTTCATAAGACATACTTTGTTAGATACTGAAGACTTCTCATACATCCGCATTAGGGCCGCCGTGACATCTTCTACAGTCTTCTCCTTAGATATGTTGAAGGCCACGAATGACGACAAAGTGAGTCTAATCGCTCCAATAATCTTGCGATCCAACACCTCCCACTTCTTGTCGTCCATGTCTGCTTGCTTTTCTTTCTCCCCTCCACGGGGCAAACAGAGATCCCTCTGATACAAATATTCCTCCATCTGCATTTTCAAAAATCCAAAGTTCTTCCCATCGAACTTGTCTATTTTCACTTTCTCTTCTTCCATGCTGCTCCCACTCAAACTGAATACCCGCAAATTCATTCATTGATCATGGAGCTGATTGTTTCAAAGATCGTGACCACAGAGGATAGGGAGTGGACCAATGATCGTCATCTATCGCACTAGATCACGAACCCTAATAAATCAATCGCTCGTCCTGAACTTCCCTCTGATATTACTCTGTTAGGATCGCGGGTAACCGGTTGTAACAACAAACACAACGGCAAACGCAAATTCACAAATACTTTTGTATTAACAAGCTTGAGAAACCCTAATGGGGAACAAATCCATTCACTAATCTTAGAGCTGATTGTTTCAAAAATCGTGACCACAGAGGATAGGGAGCAGACCAATGGTCGTCACCTACATCACTAGATCACGAACCCGAATAAATCAATCGCTCGTCCTGAACTTCCCTTTGATACCACTCTGTTAGGATCACGGGTAATCAGTTGCAACAACAAACACAACGGCAAACGCAAGTTCACAAATACTTTCGTATTAACAAGTTTGGGAAACCCTCACGGGAATAAAACCCAAGCAACACCTGCCACCACAATATTACATTGCAAATATAAAGAGAGGACTACGTGCTTTGCTTGACCCTCTACCGGCCAATACTACGAAGCACCTTTACATACAATCATCACAGAGACTAGCGAGCTTTGCTTAGTCACTACTTAATGAATACCTCAAAGCTCTCTTAGAATACATAGAAAGTACAACAAGAGATTTAGGATTTGAGGGGGTGAGAAACCTCGGTTACAGATCGTAGCTGGAAACGTGCTGGAACAAACAAGGAGATCTCTCTCTTCTCCTTCCTCCGCCGGACTGAGAATCGCCAACCTAGGGCTTGCACGCCATTCCTCTTGCCGACTGGATAGGAGAGTGAAGAAACCCCTTGCGACTCGCCTAAGCCGCTGCCGAGAGAAAAGCCTTCTCTCCTCCACGATCGTCGACGCTGACACCACCGAGACGCCCTCTGGAATTGCCTCTGAATCACCCTAACTCCTCTCTCGCTGCTCGCTTGGGAGAAAAACCGAATGAGAATCACTGTCTGCTCCTTGCGGTTTAAGAGAAAGAAACCGGTCCAAATCTACCCTAAGCTGAAGAAAAAAAAAGAAAATAAGAGACGATCTACAGATCTGGTAGGAGAAGGAGAAGGGGTTGCTTCAGATCTACCTTGCCAACGACGAGAGGATCTACCAAGCAAGCTTATCCTACGAAGGAGGCGAATGTGTTTCGTCGAAATCACAAGCAGATCGTCGAACGACGAGCGGATCGCCTCCCGTCTGCAAGAAAGTTGAAACACGCAGATCGAAATGGTCGGGGGAGCTGCGGTTGGAAAATGCATAGAAGGGTGCTTATTTTAGAAACAGAGGATTGAAGGAATGCCGCCGCAAACGATCTATAATAGCAAAACTGCCTTTTCGCCGAAACGAAAAGCACCTAAAACGCTAAAAAAAACGGAGCCTTAGTATTATATTACAGAATGGGGACTAGACTATCTCACGGCCCGCATTCCACACAAGCTGCTGCCTGCTGGTCTGCTGGATTGATAAATAAGTATAGAAATACAATTAGAAATATATTATATTTATAATATTTACGGTGCAGTACGGTTTATTCGGTTTTGCGTAGCCAAAAATCGAACCACATCGCAAACTATTTGGTTTTACAATCACCAAAACCGCACCACAACCAAACCGTTTGGTGCGGTGCGGTTTTGCGGCTTTCTGCAGTTTAGGTTTTTAACTTTCCTTAGACTATAACTGTCTAAGCATAACTATGACCCCATCAACATCTCCTTCAACATGGGACTTATTTTACTCTTTCTTATCTGACCTATTTTTATCTTCTTTTTCTTTGGGCTCATTTGGTATTTTGAAGATAGGATGCCATAGTAAACATTGACTTTATGATTATTCAATTGTGAAGCAAAAACCGTTATATTTGAGGAGATTTAATTTTTGTGGAGTTTATAATAATTTGTGTTCCTTATCATTATGACCAACCAAATATTGGAGTCACTAAATGACGGAGATCGTCGGCCCGCACATTTATTCCCGCAGGAGGCGGTGGTCCGCTACCCGTTCAGTTAACCTGAGTCAACAGATGCTCCCGGATGGTCGTTCCGAGTCTATTTAATGTATTTATTTACTATTTTTGAGTTGTATTTCGGACGCTATGAGCCGTTTGATTCCGGTGGCTTAGTTATACTTGTCTATACATATACGCGTGCAGACCACTATTTGGGGATCGATCATTTTGTTTTGTTTTTGAAACTGTCAGTCTCCTCCTGGTGCGATTCTGTGAGGGCCCTTCGTGCGAGGCTTTGGGCTTATACCTTCTCCCCCCGCTTCTATTATTCCGTATCCTTAGTCGCTACCCCAACCCAGTCTGCAAGCCGCAACCCTCTTCCGACCTCACCAGTGCACTCCGCTATTTCCTCCGTCCTCGCCATTGCGAGCGTTTTTTCCTCCGACCTCCCCATCGCAAACTGCTACCTCCTCCACCCTCTCCATCGCAAGTCGTGACCTCCGACTTCCCCTTCGCACGCCGCATCCTCCTCCGATTTCCCCTTCGCACACCACAGCCCCCTCCGGTCTCTCCCCATCGCAAACCGACGCCTGCTCATTTCCTTCTCCAATCACTGCCTCCCTGCACCCCCCCCCCCCTCCCCCCCTCCAACTGTAGCCCCGACTTCTCTTCCCAGCCCCAAACTTCACTTGAACAACCTCTCTTCGCCCCTATCGCCAATAGCCGCCCCCAGTCGGAGCCAACAACCCTTGGATGTTCACCAATCACCACCGCTGCATTGCGCCTCCGCATGCACACGTAAGTCATATATGTGTGTTCTTGTTCTCTATTATTGTTATTAGGACTATACTTAGTTGGATACGATTATTATATGATGTGTCGCTTGATTTGCAGGGATTATTCGGTGCACGCCCTTGAAACACTTGCACCTCAATTGCTTGTGAAATAACTTTTGCTTTCATGTGAACGAATGTGCTCTTGACTAGGTTTTATTTTAAGTAATTATTTATTACTAATTTGTAAACTGACTGTTTTATTTGCATCCGCCTCTACATTAGGGTCTTTAGTAATCACACTGCACTTCACTTTTGGGTTGCACCTTAGAACATCCGCACTCACAATCTACCCCTGCATTACTAAATTTCATCCTAGAACCAATTAGTATTAGGTGGAAATGTCCAAGCGCATATAAAGTACACAAGACATCATGAAATTCCCATTGTAGGACTAAATAGTCAGCACGCCCCCCTAATGTGTAGGAACGCTCGGAACAAGACGCCCATTTACATGATATAACACGGCGGGGAGCGACGTCGACTAAACCTGCTCTAAAATCATATTATAATCCAACAATTGACCCTAAAATCAGCCGATGCGCCCACACGCCACACGGCTATGGCTAATATCATATAAAATACACAAAATATGATGTTCTTAAGTAACAAAAATGAATTCTCAGCACATATTTAATTTTGGTACATTGAAATGTGATTTTCCCTTTCTGGCTAATCTAGAGCCATAGCATTACACTGGAATTGTTTTTGAGAGTCATTACTCGGCTCTTTACTTCAACTTCTAGAATAGAAACCATTCATTTTATGAAGTTCTGCTTTTGTGATGCCATGCTCTACAGGAATGGAACGTCTGATGCAGTTGTTTGGCGGACTCGGGGGCGCCGGAAATCTCGCTGCACCCGCCAACCCTAATGGTAATTTATTCTGAGTTCAGCCCTATATTCGTGCCCGCGTATTCAAACCCTAAAATCCGTTTCAACTTTTGCAGTCTCGCCCGAAGAGCTGTATTCCACGCAGCTCGCCCAGCTCCAGGAAATGGGTTTCTTCGACACCCAGGAGAATATTCGAGCTCTCGTTGCCACCGCCGGGAATGTCCACGCCGCCGTCGAGAGGCTGCTGGGAAGCAGTGGTCGTTAGATCTCGCGTCTTCTTTCTCATCCCCTCCCTCGACAGCTTCAACAATCAATTGAAGCGCGTCTCTGAGGTTTTTGCCTATCAGCTGCATATTTCTTGGCCTCAGTGGAATAATTTGCAGTGCTGTTTAAAAGCTTCTTTGCTCTCTTCGCCGGTATATCGGAGTTTATAGTTTTTCTTTCGTCTGCTTGCGCTAAGTCGATAGCATGCTGCGAGATGCCTTCTGTATATGCATTTGTTCATAATCTACGATTATGGCCGTGTTTGCTGACTGTTTTCGCCCCCGAGTCTTTCTATTTGAATTATTCGTGATATACGGAGTTGGCCCTGTTGCGAAATATATTTCGAGTTGTGTTAGAAAATATTGGATGCTTGTTCCCGATCTTTTGTAAGAATCGGCTGTTATAATAAATTTCTTTCTTTCTAGGTTTATGTAATGAAATTCAATCCTCTGTAATGTACTGGGACGAGGAAAAAGATCCTGTTCATTTAGAGGCAAATGGATGCTATCTATTTCACGGTCTAGATTGTTTCTTCCTTCATCTAACGCTTCAAGTAATTCTGTCTTTTTTTTTAATTTTCTGCAAAGATAATATTTTGCACCATTCAATATATAAGATTCAATCTTGACCGTGAAATGAACCCCTCTATTTGATCCTAAATGTGAGAATCTCCCTCCAGATAGTTTTTTATTCATTGCAGATGTTTCTTTGGACCAAAGCAGTTTTATTTTAATCTATTTTTTAATTTAATATTTTTATATTTTAATTTGCATTATGATCAGATAATCAAATAATCTCAAGTATTTATGTCAATAGTCTTAAGTATTTACAGTCGTGTATTTATTACCCGTCCATTACGAGCGTTACATCACGTACGAGCATCTCACTTCTGCGAATGGCTCGTAATGCCGCATCTCTTCCGAGACCTGGACCATTTATCATAACCTCTGCTCGTTGCATACCCTAATCAACTACTGTGCGAATAGCATTTCATGCGGTTGCTTGAGCAGAATAGGTTGTTTCTTTTCTTGTGCGGCTGAATCCAGAAGTACCTGCAGAAGCCCAATAAACCACCCGACCTCGTACGCCTGTAATAGTGACAATAGTCATGTTGAAGCTCGCTTGAACATGAACTCGTTTTGGGATTCTCCGTTCATTCTTATGTCAACCAACACGCGCATTCTTATGTCAACCAGTTTTTGCAATAAGTTGTCATATTTTCTTATATCATATTCATGACTCAAAAGAAGAAGAAATATGCACAAAGATATGTGGATATCCATTTCATATGAAACTTTGCTATTGCTCGTCTTTCTTCTTTCTTTTTCATGCGGAAGGAAAGATTATTGACGTGAGTTTTTCTTCGAAGATGGATCTCAAAATTTTAAGTTGTTAGATGAAAAAAAATATAACTTTAAAGCGTATAGGAATTTAGATTAAGGCTCCGTTTGGCGCGGTGATGGCCGACGTGAATGCGGTGATTATGAACCGTCGTTCATGACCGTCCGACCTCACCTAAGGAGCTTCGTCCACTTATATGTTCAAAAATAGTGTTTTTTCTTGGTGGCGGTCACAATCATTGTCACGCCAAACATGCATTCTATAATTGTGGCGCTTTTATCCAAACGCCGCGCCAAACGGAGCCAAGTCTTTCTAATAAGTGCTTTATAAAATCTCACAATTTGGCTCAATTTGGCGCGGCGTCCGGAAACACGATGGTTATGAACCAGTGTTTATTGTATCGGGGTGACGATGCAAATGGGTGGTCCAGATTCAATCAGCATCTAGGGTTGATATAACATCGATTTTCAAAGCCGGACACTACACTACACTGAAGCCAGCAAGCCACCACATCACATATTGCGGATCTTTTCTTATTATTAAGAAACATACTTTAAAAAAAATAATTGTTTAATTTATCATGTGGAGATAGAGATATTCATCTTATCGATGAAAAATAAATCAATTAAAAATTCCCAAAATATAAATATTTCTTGATTTTAAGTAGCATTCATAATTATTGTCATTATTGTAAGCACTTATCTACTTTGGCCCCGAAATTTTTTGGGTCCGGTCCCTGACCAAGATTTTTTGGGTCCGGGATATCTCAGTTACGTTTTTGAATTATGCTGAACATCTCAGTGACATCTCGGGATATCTCGGGGACATCTCGGGAACATCTCGGGGACAACAGTAAGCCAATCGAGATGTCACTGAAATATCACGCCCGAGATGTCCCCGAGATGTCGCCAAAATGTCCCGCTGTGAGGACCCTGACCACAGCCTGGCGCACCAGCGCTGCCTTTCGTCTCAGGCTCTCACATGGGCTGCAGCCCATGACACCCCAACCCTTCTCCGCGCCTATTCGGCCACGGCGGGTTGTTGGAGACCGCAATCTCCCTTTGACGAGAAGTGATCCAGTTAAGCGCCTCTACGGAGACTTCCCAGGAGGTCAACCATCCCAGAGTTGCTCCCATCCGAGCACGTTTAACTATAAAGTTCTTTCACTTCTCGTCAAAGGGACCCTGACCACAACCAAGCGCACCAGCGCTGTCTTTCGTCCCAGGCCCTCACATGGGCCGCAACCCATGCCACCCCAACCCATTTCCGCGCCCCTTCGGC
Source organism: Dactylorhiza incarnata (assembly GCA_033032865.1). Taxonomy (NCBI): domain Eukaryota; kingdom Viridiplantae; phylum Streptophyta; class Magnoliopsida; order Asparagales; family Orchidaceae; genus Dactylorhiza; species Dactylorhiza incarnata. The sequence continues at coordinate 7,489,911 of JAWHQI010000085.1, forward strand.
CACGGCGGTTTGTTGAAGACCGCAGTCTCCCTTTGACGAGAAGTGATCCAGTTAAGCGTCTCTACGAGAACTTCCCAGGAGGTCACCCATCCCAGAATTGCTCCCATCCGAGCACGCTTAACTATAGAGTTCTTTCACTTCTCATCACCAATTGAGTCTAGCTGGCTCAATTGGTGATGAAAAGTGAAAGAACTCTATAGTTAAGCGTGTTTGGATGGGAGCAATTCTAGGATGGGTGACCTCTTGGGAAGTCCCCGTAGAGGCGCTTAACTGGATCACTTCTCGTCAAAGGGAGGCTGCGGTCTCCAACAACCCGCCGTGGCCGAAGGGGCGCGAAGATGGGTTGGGGTGTCATGGGTTGCGGCCCATGTGAGGGCCTGGGACGAAAGACAGCGCTGGTGCGCCAGGCTGTGGTCAGGGTCCTCACACCCGCCTAGTTCAAAAACATATCTGAGATGTGAATCCCGAATCCAAATTTGGATACGGGATTCAGAGCCAAATATTTCGCCCTTTGAGACAGCGGTGACGATCATGAACACAGTGCATACCTACAATGAACTTAATTCATTTTATGTTCGAAACTATCTTTAATTTCTTGGTGGCGGTCACAACTGTTGGATAGATCTCTTCCTCCTCTGTGCGTGACATCATTAACAATATCTTGCCGCCCATTCAATTACATATATATAATTATTTTTCTACGGAGGCTGAAGAAGGTCTAGTATGGGAGCTGTGGACTGTTGATATATTCAATGTATATATAAATACAAAATAGTATATTTTTTTCATTTCAAAATTATTATAATATCATCATAAAGGGATTACAAAATTGAGTTTGGGTAATATGTGTGATCACTGCTCTAAAGAAATTATATCATAATTCGACATAAATTTCCACAGTTGCTCATTTCTCAATGGTATAACGCCTGACTAGATCCCAAAAACTTCAAATGTGCATAGACACTGAAGCTCAAAACTTCCACTTGATGTTAGGAAATGCAAAAGACATAGCAAATTCGCAAGGAGAATACATAAAAATTATAAATGTGTTTTTTGTTCTAAAAAAATGCCTTATATTAAAGGATTTTAGTGATATCTCAAATAATTAATCATGTGAGTGAAATTAAGAATTGAACCGAACCGAGCCGAACCGAACCGAACCGAACCGAAACCGAAACCGAAATAGATACTAACCGACCCTAAACCCTAAACCCTAAAATCTACAAAAAAAATTCTGTACGTATGCGTGTGTATGCTTACGTGCGTATATAAATACTTTATTTTTCGCCCTTCACTCGTCTTTCCCTCTCAAAATTTTGAGAGGCTCTTTTCGGGGTTTAGGGCGGGACGATAAATCCTTTCTAGCGGGATCAGGTTTTACGCCGTCATCTTCATCGTCTTCGATCTCCTTCGTTTGTTTCGGTGGTGGCGGGAGAAGACGGCTGGAGCACACAGAGGATTCGAATGTACGATTACGAGTAGGGTTCCACAGGAAACATTTCTTGCCATTTCTGCTTCTCCGGTGGTCTTTTTCGTTTGCCAAAAGTCGAGGAGCCCAGCATTTTACTTCCTCCTAATTCTCCATGGAGGACAACCATCAATCATCTGAGAAGTCCCAGGAAGTTGACAAGAGTCCTGCACTTTCTAATGAGGCTATAGCTGGTGTAAGATTACGTTTTATTACAGCTGTATAGAAAATAATGTGCGAATATATTACAAATGTATTACGATCATATATTTGAATCTCTACCTAGCATCTTACACTGTATCTGCATTTTCGCAGGTACAGAAGGTGCACAAGGAAGATGTATTGTTTCCCGTGGTTCATTCTGATGATGAAGCTTTCAAAATGTACTATGCATATGCTCGTCAGTGTGGCTTTAGTGTGCGAAAACAACATGTATTTTACTGGACTCATACACGGATCATCAGGGGACGAGAGTTTTCATGTTCGAAAGCAGGTTATAAAGTGCAGAACTCGTGTAGTGATGCGAAGAAAAAATTTCGTAGAGTGGATTTAAGGACGGGCTGCTTGGCTTGCTTGCACTTTACTGCTGACCAAGAGGGTAAAAATTGGAAGGTTTTAAAATTCATTGAAGAGCACAATCATCCTTTGGTTACATCTCAAGACGTACATTTGTTGAGATCACATCGCCTTGTAGCTGATGGCAAAGCCACCTTGATTCGGAATATGACAGGAGTTGGTATATGAACTATTGACACGTTCAACCTTATGGCTGAAGAAGTTGGCGGAGCTAAAAATGTAGGTTTCAATAAATCAGATGCATATAACTTCGTACATCGGGAATGAAGAGCGCTCATCGAAATTGGAGATGCAGCTAAATTATTGGAACTTTTTAAGGATAGACAATTGTCTGATAGCATGTTCTCTTATGATATACAAACAGATGAATTGAATCGGCTGCATAGTTTTTTTGGGATTGATGGCCCAGCAAAATTGGATTACAAATGTTTTGGCGACGCGATCATTTTTTACAGCACTTATAGGCTAAACAAATATAATTTAGCATGCGCTCCATTTATAGCAGTAAATCACCATTAGCAAAATATTTTTGTTGGATGTGCATTTATAGCACATGAGACGATTGATTCTTTCTGTTGGGTATTTGAGACTTTCTTAAAGTTTGTTGGGGGCAAGCGACCGATCACAATTTTTACAGATCAAGATCAGACAATGCCAGTTGCTATTGAGCGTGTTTTACCTACTACCAGTCATCGCCTATGTCAATGACACATTTCAAAGAAAGCACCGTCTAAGGTACCTACTTTCAACCAAGACAAGCACATTAGATCCTTATTTTATACTTGCATGTCTAAATGTGACAGTGAAGTTGAGTTTGAGTTGTATTGGAGAGATATGATCACAAAAGGAAATTTGCAAGCGAACCGATGATTAAATGAGCTTTACAACATTAAAAATAAGTGGTCAACTGCTTTTAATAAAGAGGTATTTGATCTTGGCATTTTATCCACACAACGTAGTGAATCGGCAAATCATAGTATTCATGGTTGCTCGAAGCCTACAAGTTTACTTACCGAATGCTTTCTGGGTATGGATAAATTAATTTATTGTTGGCGAAGGAGTGAACAGGAGGAAGATTTCAAATGCAAACAAGATACGCACTCTCTCAAAATAAAGTCTTCCATGATTCTTAGGCAAATATCCAAGGTATACACCAGAAAAATTTATGTAATATTTGAGCATGCTGTGTGTAACATCCCCCAAACTGCTAGACCCTTAAGTTGGTTTTGTCATGACTAGGTCATGACAAAACCATAGGAAGAGCCTTTTCATCTTGGGAGCTTAAGAAAGGAGGAGGAAGCCACCTTGGTCTGCAATTAGCAATTTCCAATTACCAAGCTTAGGGTTGGACTTAGGACCTCAACTTGACCATTTGACCCCACCATAGTATCCCTAACCCTTTAGAGGCCCCCTTAGGGCACCAAGGGCACATTGGGGTCAACCAAAGAGGCCAAATTGACCAAAGTCAACCCTAACCCTAAAATGGTCAAAGTTGCCTATTTAGAGCCAATTAACCTTCACCTTGTCAAATTGATCACACTCCTAGGTCTAGAATACTGTAAGAGACCTATTAGACCTAAAAGCCCCATCATGGGACCCTTAGGGGTGCATATTGACCAAAATGCCCTTTTTAGGTCAAAATGTCATTTCTCCACAAAGTACCCCAATTGATCTTCACCACATTAAATTGACCTCACCCATAGGGTTATCATATCATAGGGGACCTAGTGGACCAAAAAGCCGCATGACCAAGTCAACCCTAGGGCTCAATTTGACCAAAGTCAATTTAGCCTATTTTGGTCAAATCAGCTTAGATTGGGTCAACCAAGAACCATATGACCAAATTGACCCCACCACTAGTTTCTAAACTTAATTTGGAACCCATTGGACCCAAAAGCCCCATCCTAGGGTCACCCAATTGGCCAATTTGACCAAAAGTCAAAATTACCCAATTTAGGTCAAATCTCTCAAACATAACCCAATCCCTTTGGGCTAGCTCATTTGGATGGTCAACCAGCCCATGTAGACCATCATTAAACTCAGGAGAAGAGTGTAGAAACCGGCCATGGTGATTAGGAGAGAGAAAACGGGGGTTTCCCCATTTTTGAAGAAAGAGAAGAGACCATTCATGGCCATTAAGAGGATTCATCCCTTGGCCTCCCCAATTGACTCTTCCATTCAACTCCTCAGCCGATTAGGAGGAATTTCCATCAGTTTCCAAGAAGCATTGAAGCAGGGAAGATGAATGGGGGCCGGCCCTTGAAGAATTCGAAGAGGCCATTAATGGCAATGGGGGTTAAAGCCTCCCTCACCCCCATTCGAACCCCCCATCACCTTCAGAGAGGAGTGAAACCCCCAATCTTGCAGAAGATTTTGTGTGCTGTAGACGTGAATCGGCATGGCACCTCAACCTCCCCGAGCTCCCATGGTGTACTCAAGGACAACCTGCCGGCAAGCTCATCAGCAGGTCCTATTCTCCTCCCTGAACCCTAAGGATTAGATCCCAATCGCCGGCGGCTCGAATCGTGGCCAATCGGCTGTGAATCGAGCCAGCCAAGCCTCCCGTCGACCGGGTTGGGCATCTCCTTGCAGATCACGATTCCGGCCACCTCCGGACGATCAAACACCGCTCATCGCCGGCCCCCACCTCAACGGAGGTGGTGGTGGCGTTGGTCGGCCGGGGCGGCGTTCAGGTGGCCGGGAAATCACCAATCAAGCGGCCCAGGCGCGCGGAATCTCAGCCCCAGGCTAATCGGGGACGATGGCTGTGAGCCGTCCGATTGGCCGCCTTTTGCTATACGCAGCCATGAAATGATTTAAATCATTTATTTTAATTATATGTCACACTTTGTGACAGATTTTGTGACCCGATTTTAAGGCCTTAGGGGCCATAATTCGAAAAATGCCCAGAGATAACATTTGTAGGCCTTGATGTTTTATTCCTAATGGGAGTGAAATAAGGCTATTTGGTTAAGTGTGGGACCCACAACACTCATTCTAGTGAGGCTGGTCAAAACTCAAACCAGACCTTTAAATTAGTATAACTCTTAAATGGCAAATCTGATGAAGTTGATATTTTGGCTATGCATGCATGTGCCCTGTACCTAGATTAGGTTTGAGTATCAGATTTTTAGGAGTTAATTTTCCTAAGATTTTTATAGAAATTTAATAATCCTTGCATAAAATATTTGGAGGGTCAAATGGCCTCCAATCACCACCAAATTTTGGTGGGGTAACATTAGGGTCATGATAAACCCTTGGTTAAAATATCAACTCATTTGGAGTTGATTTGGTAGGGTATTTCACCAAAACAACCTTAGGCTCCCTAGGTTTAGGCAAAACTTTGAGTGAGTGCCCCCACTCTTCCACAAGGTCTTTTGGCTTCATATTTGGGATGCACCTCACCCTTCCCCATGCCAACCTTTGGTCCAAGTTTGGTGGCCATTGGAGGAGTTTTGCCCTAGTAAATCAATAAGGGGGTAAATGCTATTTGCACCCCAAATAGGTACCTAATAGAACCTCACTCCTCACCAAGTATTGGTAGGATCTTGGGTGCTCTTTCACTGACCCCAGACCAGTATAGTGAGTAGTTTGGGCTTGGTCAAGGTAGGGAGTTATCTTGAGAATAGTTTGCTTAAGGGTTATGTTTAGGGCAAAAAGTGCACTTAAGCTAGCTTTTGAGTGTGGAGGGGTTTCCTCCCACTGATTGGTGGGGTGACCTTGGTTACTGATTTAGGATGCATAGGACACCCCAAGGAGCACTGTTGGATGAGTTAGGGCCTAGTGTGCCCTTAAGCCCTAGTAGTGAAGTGTATGGTGCCCCTTAGGGTTTGTGAAGGAGGTAGGAGTAAATGTCCATGGAGAGAAGTGCAATAGCCCTCTCTGGGCTCTAAGAGTGTTTTAATCCCCTCACAAGAAGTTTGGGTGGATTTGGAGATGTTTAGACCCTAACCCTAGGCTAAACCCTAATGGGGTGTAATTAGAGGCTAATGAAGGAAGAGGGGTCAAACCTTAATGGTTTGACTTGAAGTTTTGGGGAGGTGGTTTAAGTGACCAGAGAATACTACTGTGAGAATTTGAAGGGATTTGGAGTTGTTAATCCTAGGTAATAAACCCTTGGATAGATTTGTAAATAATTAGGGTTTTTGGTTTTAGAAAGGGATAATACATATTTATTAACCATTTTCTGTCACAAACTTGGTTTTAATACTATTGATCTCTGGAAGAATCTGTTAGACCATGGGAAGACTTTTTGGGGTTCAAAGTGTAATATTTCATATAGTAGACAATTTTTGGGATGATCAATTTTAGGCTGATAAATTGCTGTAATTGCATGAAACTTTACTGGTTGTCTTTTCATATCAATATCGAACCACTGTAATTTTCTTATAATTTATGGATCAATATTTTTGGTACCTCTAGTTCACTTTGGAAGAAATTGCAAAAATATCCTTGGATGAAATTACAAATGTACCCTCTGTGGAACATGGTAAAACTCTGTGGGACTGAATATTATATTATGAAGCACCTCTGTATAAATTGGCATGAGGATTGGAGTTCATATGAGGGTACCTCCTTTGGAATTTATTGGAAATAAATGTGTTTTGGAATTTTTAAAAATAGTAAATCTTGCTGATTTTCCCTAAAATTTAATACCTCTGTTTTTGAGGTACTCTTGATTTATGTAAAAATTGGAGTAGGCATTAGAGGTCAGAAAAGTACACTTGTAGTTCAAACCTTAGAAAAATTGCCCTTTGGAAAATTGTTTAAAATATTATTATTATTGGGAAAATTATGAAACCCTAGATTTGATCTGAATCAGGTAGCATGGACTCCCAGTAAATCCCTTGGGTCATAGAGTTGATTATTTAATGAACCTCCCTTCATGAGCATCAAAACGTTAAGGGTGGTCTGCGTTTAGCAATTTGGCAACTCTGGGTTAAGGATCAAACTGGTGGCCTTTGGTTTGGGAATGGTAAAGGTTGAGTGGTAATCTTGTAATTATGTGAGGACCCCTGGCTTGGTGAGTTTTAGGGTGGTGGGGTGCCACCCTTGGAATAGGTCGTCCAGGGATTGACGAAAGATCGTCTTTTCCCATTAGCGTCTTTTAGCACCTAAGTTTACTATAACAGGAAAGTTATTATGAGGATTTGCTTATAGAAGTCTAGCCGGTTTGGTCCGGTGATCTTATGTTTCTGAGATGTCTATTGGTGACGGGCGGGTTAGCCCGGGGAGCTTGTAGCTCGGTGTGTTGGAAGATATACGGCATGTGCATAAGGTGGTGGGTCCTTCGTGTTGGCGATCGTTGCACCGACGTTAACACTTGGGCTCGGCAAGTGTGGTATTTACACTTAGCAATAAAAGTCTGGCGGTCCAGTCAGTAAGAGTACGCAGGCGCTCCGCGGGTTTTGTGGAGGCGTACGATAGGTCTAGGTTAGGTAGTGCAAATACCAACCTAGAGGTGGGCGAGGCCCAACCCACCGCTTCCGTTTGCCACTACGGGAGTATCCTGGGAGTCTAGCTCGCTCCAAAAAGGGGGAACTAAAGGTCTATGCGCATAGAGTCGTAGTGGGTGAGTTGCACTTATTTGATCACCGCATAAAAGCATACTCTGCATGTCATGGCATAATCATAACATTTAACCCCCGACACCTATCGTATAAATTGGTATGAGACTTTTTATATGATAGGCCCTGCTAAACGACCCCTTGGTCTATAGGTTTGTATGGGCATTCCTATAAATCAATGGTTAATATTATAATACTTACCTGCCTCTACTTTTGCTCCTTACTGTTTTTCCTATACTTTACCATGCTGCTTTTATCTCATGTTTTACTTATGTACATACACCTGTGTAGCGTAGAACTCACTTGTCATCTGCTTTCGTATTACCCCTTGTTGGTCCTCCGCTTCCTCCTTCCCATACGGTGCCTAGGAGCCTTGGGGGGAGGGGTGGGGAATTGGCTGAGTCTTTATGACTGACGGTCGGTGGACCTTATCATTTTAGGAGACCGCGGCGACGGGGCAGCACCAGAGGCCGGTGCAAATGGAGGCGGGGCAGTCTAGCTCAGGAGCTCAGATGACAGGATCCGTGAGTGTTTGATTTAGTTGATTTGCTTCCGCGAGTGATCCATGTAGTGAGGTTTTTGATGTATCGGGCAAGAGCCCTAGTTACCTTGTTATCTTGTTCTTTTTCCTTCAGTTATTTTTGTGGACAACTTTTGATAGTTTAATATATGTGATGTGGACTTGGTTGTTTATTCAGTTAAGCTTACTTTTCTTGTAATCGAATTAGGCAGCAGGATCGGCGTTTTGTAGTGGCGACCTTCCCGAGTGAATGTGTCACCGCAAAACGACGGTTCTGGGCCTAAGACCCGGTGGTTTTTTGCAAAAAAAAAAGGGGTCTTACACTGTGATTGAGGGGGCACTTGGTTTGATGGTGTCAGAGGAATCAATGTATGACCAAGATATGGTTCTATACAACATACGCCATTGTGATCCTACCGCTCTACAAAAGCATTGGATTGTGAGATTTAACACAAAAAGCAATGATGTAGATTGTTCTTGTAGAGGCTTTTAGACGAAGGGTTTATTGTGCGAGCATGTACTCCGGATTTATAATATTTATAATGTACAGAAAATTCAATCAAATTACATATTAAGGAGATTTACAATGCAAGCTAAGAAGCGATGTAATTTTACAATGCCGATGTCCATAGATCGGAACGAGTCTAACTTGATTTTCAGAAATCATATGATGCGATCTACATATGACCTTTGCCAAAAAATGGAAAATTGTCAAATAGCAAAGGAGTACATGGTTAAGGTAATGAATGATGTGGGTCAAGTTATAGAAAATATGATCGACAATGATGAGAAAAATAAAAAAGTAGTTGTTTCATCTATATGAAAGGACAAAGATGTGTTGAAAGATCCACCATCCATGCGGCCAAAGGGTGCGCCAAAGACACGTTTGAAGAGTTATTGAGAACAAAACTCCCAAAAAAAAGTATGATTAAAATTCATTTTAAATTTTACTATTATGCATTGGAATTTATCTTACTACTGTTTTTTTGTTAACAGAGAAGTCGCGTGCAGTTAAAGGGAAGGGACCTTCTGCCAATGAAGTTTTTGAGCCTCCAATTCAGCATAATTTCGTGGATAATAATTCGGGGTTTGATTTGAATTCAATTTCAAACCCCATTTTTGCACATGCAGACTTGAACGAAGGTTTCTCCATCAATGATGATTTCTCTATTAATGTGCAATTAGAATTTTCATGTATCCCAGATGTATTCAAATGGTAAAGTATTTGTACCGATAACAAAACGAATTCTGGTTTTTGAAATACTATCATGTTCATTTCCCAGTCACGTCAATATAACTGTAATACAATAGTATGGTCACTTGATCCAATCGTATTACGATAATATTTGTTTTGTCACATCTTTAATTTGTGGATCAATGACGATTTCAGTATTCATGTGTTATTACATTATTAATGTAATGAAGATTTATTCAAATGGTAAAGTATCTGTACTTATAACAGTTATTCTGTTTTTTTAAATAATATCATGTTCATTTCGAACTATCGGAAATATAACTGTAATACAGTTGTGTGGCCTCTGCATCCAATCGTACTACGATATTGTCTATAGCCAAACTTATCTTTAATTTGTCATTCAACGACGATTTCTCTATGCAATGTGCTATTACTTTTTTAATGTAATGGTAGAAGTAGTCAAATGGTAAAGTATCTGAATTAATAACAGTTATTCGGTTTGTTTAAATTATATCAGGTTCATTACGCATTAGCGTAAATCAAACTGTAATACGATTGTATGGTCTTTCATCCAATCGTATTACGATAGTATAATGTAATACAGTTGTATGGGCATTTCATCCTACTGTAAATGTATCCTTACTTTTTTTAAATAACTAATACGCCTATTTGTTTGTCCTACAGATACGTATTCACTGATAATATCGGTATTACTAGAATAAATGTGGTTTTGAAGAAATAAAGTTCAGTTTTAATTACACTACTATTTGGAGTGATATTAACACTACTTTTTTAGTGAAATTTTTGAATAAATGACAGTGAAATATTACCAGTTATAACACAGTTTACCATGTCGCATAAATATTACGGCTGTTTCGTTCGTCATATGGTTTGTTTCGTTCGTCATATGGTTTGTTTCGTTCGTCATATGGTTTTAATACTCACTTTAGCAATAACACTACAACCAATACTATATAAAAACATTTACCAATCAAAAGTGAATTAATATATCTGCACGCACATTAATATATTAACATACAGTCCACAATATTTCTGTAAGCAGAAATGGCAAGAAATATTAATATATCTATAAGCAGAAATGACTTTCAAATCCACAACAGTCCACAATATTACAGTCTGCCACAATACAGTCCACAACATACAGTCCACAACATACAGTCCACAACAGTCCACAATATTAATATATCTGTAAGCAGAAATTGCTGTCAAATCCTAACATAAATTGTTTTAACACAGTCCACAATATTTCCTTGAAAACCTTAACAAAACAACTGTATATAACACAATATTTCCTTGAAAACCTTAACAAAACATCAGTATGCCCATCGAGATTGTCCCTCAGTATGTCGTGTCATTTTAGAATGAGGGCATCCATTTTACGTTCCACTTCAAACTGCAAAAATTTCAATGTAAGGTAAATATTAAGTACTGCAAATGTTTAACAAAACAGGGTTATCAAAGAACACCTACTCTGAACTTTCTCAGAAAAAGTGGTGAGGAAGTCAATAGCAATTTGAGCCCTTATTTTTGACATATCTTTAGACCATAATTTATATATTTGCCAATCTATTTGTTTTTTCCCAACGATTGTCTTCATATATAGGAGGACAAATACCCCGCAATCGTCACTACTATCCTGTTTTGGAATGTCATCAACATAGAATAATGGCCATTCATGAATGTTTTACGGAAGCACTGTAGAGAGATCTTCTTCAAAATAATCTTTCTGCACGCACATAAATATATTAACATACAAAGCAAATAATTTACTTTTTATGTAAAACAAACATACCACAACAACAATCTTCTGGTAATTTGATTCCTTGTACAACGAATCGTAGAATTGCCAACATCCTTCCTCAATATTGCCGACTAGCAAACCCCAATGATTTGTTAGGTGGACTGGAATTAGTATTAAATTTGCATATTCCATTGATCTACGCATGATGTGGCTCACAAGTGCTTTAGAACTCCTTTTGTTGCTTTTCAGATTCTGCATTAAACAAACATGTTATATATAACACGCTCTTCGACATTTTTAGTTTGCCAATTATAATTTCCAAAAAAAGATTGAGTACTAACAGCATGATTCGGTGAGACGTATAAGAAGTTCTTAAATTTCCGGGGATGAATACTTTTTTGTACTGTGAGAAATACACTGTATGCGTCTATGTGGCTATCATTAAGCCACCCATTCCCTAATAAATCATCAATGTGTGATCGATACAAAGTAATATTTCCCGCTTCGATCACTATACTATTTCTGCACATAAATTGTTCCATAATCAGCAAACATATAGTATATATAAGATGCAATATGAAATTTTATATCTCAAATAATATCACCTGTTGGGGAATTGTTCCATAATATGATCGATTATTAGACGCTTTGATTTACTAAGGTTTTTCAGTCCAGGATATGTAACCTCAATGGCGGATGATGAAATTTTACTCTTTGATTTTCTATCTTTACGCCCTTTAGTATTCTTTATCAAGCTCATAGTAGTATCGCCCTTCTGGTTAAATGAAGGAAGCCTACAAACCACAAGAGCATTTGTAATGTCATCATCTACCTGCTTACCTTCTATAACTTTTTCTGCTGATTTAGGTGAAGAGTGATGGGAGGTTGCCTGCATAGAATTCTGTGTGTCCTCGGGTGCTTCAAATGCCGGTGAAGCTGGAGAGTTATTAGCTTTGTGAATGTGTGTGCTCAAATCATCAATCCTTTCGTTGATGGGCACGTAAGTCATGGAGTTCTTGCATCACCATATCGTGGCGCATTTTCGAGTTTCTCTTTATTTCTGAGGTCATTTTCATCACAATGTCTTCTATTTTTTGGGTTGATCCAAATACTTCATTTTTCTCCGGGTCCTTCTCTCGCTCTATACTCTTTGTTATTTTTGTGTGTGTTTCTTCTTCTACTTTAAACATAAACTCTGCTAGTTTTCTCTTCACATACCTCTTCGTATCTTCCTATGTTTTCACTGAATCTTCCTCTTCCTCCTCCGACTCTTCACTTTTCTCATTGGAATCTTCAAAATCAGTATCCTCTTTTGGTACATCTCCTAATAGGAGCTCCTCGGATGGTAATATATTCTCAAAATCCTCTTTCACCTATTTAATACTTCTAACAATATCATTAACTTGCTTTCAAAAGCCTTTTTTGAAGTACCAATTTAAAATTTCTATGAAGAAGATGCATGATATAAAAACATACCTGTCCGCGACATCTTAATTTTGAATTGATCTATGAACAAAATTTATTAGAAAAGCTGAACTTAGGAGACCATCGACATAGCCTTGGCCTAACCAAGTCGTCATCAACTGTTAAAAAGGTGGTGAACTCATAAAACCAAACCTGCAATGAAGAAATTTCAACATTATAAACATATATTACAATAAAAAAGAAGCTGTATGATCAAATGTATTGCTCACCACTAAGAGAATCGAGCATCCTTCTATGTACCCCCAACTCTCATTTGATTTTCTTTTCGAGGCCACTTTACTTAACTCACGTATTTGCGATTGGAGAAAACAGTGGATCGCTTCGGGCCAATTGTATTTTTTGAAGTCCTCCAATCCTCCAAACATTTGTAAACACTTTGGAATTTTTAGAACCTTTATTGGAAAAAAAAGTTTACACAATACATATTTGACTAGGGCTGCAACCTTTTGCCCCTCTAACTCTAAACTACAATCTCCCTCTGAAAGCCGCAACATTTCTGCCAACAAATCCTTTTACTCGTACATAGCAAGAGGGGTTCTGTTAAATATGAATTTCAACCCTTTGTTGGGCCAACATTAATGCCACCTCATTTACGGTAAATTTTTTATAAACTTTTCCAAGAAGGAAAGCGTCCTTCTTCTTGGAGTATGCCCGAATTAAAGTTACAACTAAAGGAATATTCTGGTTTAAATTAGGAATAGAGAAGAGTCGCAGAATACCAGCTTCTTCTAAATCAAACCGTGTTTGTTCGTTCAAGGACCTGATAAGGGGTATCGCTTTTTCCTTGAACGAAGACATAGCACACCGACATTGTAAAGTCGTAGACAGCGTCATCTGTCATATCATTCAAAACACAGGTACAATCTAAACTGGTTAAAGGTTTGTATCACAATACAAATATATCAGTTCAACGATCGTATTACAATTGTAATACAGTAATGTTTGGAGTTCAACAAAGACTTAAAAAATACAGAGTTATATAAGCATGAATAAGACAGGGTCAGGGTCATCTGCCATATCATTGAAAAAACAGGTACAATCTCAACAAGTTAAAGGTCTGTATCACAATTCAAATATATCAGTTAAACAATCGTATTACAATTGTAATACAGTAATGTTTGGAGTTCAACAGAGACTTAAACAATACAGAGTTATATAAGCACGAATAAGACCGTATTACATGTATTATATCTTTGAACACTACTCTAAAAAACAGTAAATATATCAGTTAAAGGTCTGTATCACAATTCAAATATATAAGCAACTAATCAAATATAACAGTTAAACGATCGTATTATAATTGTAATACAGTAATGTTTGGAGTTCAACAAAGACTTAAATAATACAGAGTTATATAAGCACGAATAAGACCGTATTACATGTATTATACCTTTGAACACTATTCTAAAAAACAGTAAATAGAAGCACATAAAATCTGTAAGCAACTACAAACACAAAATTACAGCATGCTCAAATAAAACACCAGTATTGCTATTATAATACGGTAGTGATCAGAAATCAACACCGAAAATACATTAATGCGGAGAGGTATAAGCAATAGAGATAGGGAAACTAATGTAAATCTTATCTCAAACTAAGCCAAAACAATAAAATGCCAAAATATTCACAAAATACGCCCATATTACAATAGTAATACGGTACTGAATCGGGCTCAACAAATAAAAAACTATAATACAGACATGTAGATGCAATGCTTATAGAGATCGACATACAAAACTAAAGCTTATCACAAATAATGATAAAACAACACTACGACAGTATCAGCGTTGATTTACGGTTAAATGTTTGAAAAACCTTAGTAATACTGCGGTATTAACGTTGTATTTGGAGTTCAAAACATATACATTGAATTAAGTATGTAAAAATCCTATAAGAACACACAAAACACCTCAACATAATTGATTCAGAGCTATTTTCATCGATTCTTCGTCCAATGTATAAACATTACCTTCAAAAACACAGTGTTCCTCGATTTTTACTCCACGATGACAGCCAATGTCCAATGTATGCGTCTCGTTATCGTCGATGGCCAACCACACTTGATTTTTGAACAAATCTTGTCGATTACAGAAGCGGAGCAAACGTTTTCAAGCAAAACGGCGTCGATTCTAGCCGGTGACCTAGCTTTCCGCCGCTCTCCCTACTGTGTTTTCTATTCTCGATTTCACGATAAAAGAAGGGTCCACTACCATAAAAAGGCTTATATATACGCACTTAGGATATGTACGTATACGTACCGAAAACGGAATCTATATGTTTAAAATTAAAAATCCCAGACGGCACGCATAATTTTGTAGATATCAATTTTAATTTCCGTAATTTGATGCCAAAAGTGGGCCCCACCTTTCTGAAGAACTGCCTTTCTCGGAGTCGTCAGCTTCCAAACACCTCTTCCTTCAATTCCGACTACTAAATTCTGTGGATATAAATAGCAGAGAAATCCGTAAAAAGTTGAAATGCGAGCGCCGGCCGTCGCAGACATCAACTAATCAAATCACAGTTCGCCGGCGATGGATCCTTACAAGGTAATCTCCCTCCATCTTCTCCCTTCGCTTGAAGTAAAAGAGAATATCTCGAGCTCCG
This sequence comes from Dactylorhiza incarnata, assembly GCA_033032865.1. Classification (NCBI taxonomy): domain Eukaryota; kingdom Viridiplantae; phylum Streptophyta; class Magnoliopsida; order Asparagales; family Orchidaceae; genus Dactylorhiza; species Dactylorhiza incarnata. The sequence continues at coordinate 7,505,088 of JAWHQI010000085.1, forward strand.
ATAACTCAAGATTGTAGAAAGTTGCGCGATCCCTGGCCTCTCCATATCTTGTCTGCAATCGATTCTTTTAATTTACCCTAATTTCTGTTTTTTGTGCTTTACGCATCGAAACTGCGAACTGATCGATCTGCTTGGCCGGGGATTCATCGCAGCACCGCCCGTCGAGCGCGCATAACTCGCCCTTTTGGACAACAAACTCTGGCGCTCCAGTTTGGAATAACAATTCATCGTTCACCGTCGGCGCCCGAGGTAACAATAGAACTTGGAACTTATTCGATTAATCAGGAAGTGTAGTTTTTTTTTTTTTGCTTTCTTTTCTGGTTCTTCGATGATGCGGTATGCCGTTCAGCGTTTTTTCTTGTAGAAATTTTGCCCGAAGTGAGAGCTCTTTTATAAGTGCTTTTTCAAGTTAATGATTGGCTAGCTAGCAACTGTGAACCCATCTATTCTCATGGATATGGACCCTTTTGTGGGGACCTAGTGCTGTTTTTTTCCTTATTCGATTTCACTGTTCTCTATTTGTTAATGTACAGGGGGACATTAAATCAGACTGTAGCAAACAATTCCAAGAAAGATAACTAGAACTTGTTTTTGTTTTTTAACATAGGTGACGTTCCTCGGCTTATTTGGCCTTTCACTGTAATCATGCAACGAGTCAATAGTTGTAATTTAACACCACCCAATTGGTTTTGCTTAATTGCTTTATTTTATAGAGCTCGGAATGCCTAATAACCATCCTGTTAGATGCTAAGATAAAAAAAATGAAATTTTATGATCAATCACCAACAGCTTGACCTTGAAGAGATATATAATGGATTGGAGAAAGGATGATTTTCATGATTTCCCAAACACTTGTCTGTTCTACATGTCATGCATGTGTAAGTACTATCTAGTATTACTTTTTATTCTTCAATTTTCTTTTCGGTGAGTTAGATGTTGCTTGAGTAGTGTGATGGATTAAAGAAAAATATACTCATATGGAACATAGGTTGAACATAAATGGTAGTTTGGCCTTTTCTTAATGAACAATGCATTGCTATGGTGACCAACTCCCTTCCCTTGATAAGAGATGAGTGTTTTGCTCTTTAAATGCTGGATTCCGTTCTGACCCGGCACTATCACATAACTAGTCAGGCGATGAACATCAACAACAAAGCCTTTCCAGTGATCCAGCTACAAGTAGAGTTGGGCAAGTACATCCAGTGATCCAGCTAGTGCGAACAATAGAGTGTACAAGTTGTTGACGAGTAAGATTCATATGCCTTAATCTCGGACACCCTTTCCTTAGATTCTGGAATCACACTATTTTTTTGAAATTTGTATTAATTATTCCTTACCTTTATTACCTTTTAATTTGGTCAGATATTGTAAGCCTCACAATTGTAATATACATAGAGACCTTGCATGAATGTGAATGACATTGATATTTACAACACTACTTTCTAGTATGGAGGGTTTTTATGGTGGATAAAGCTGTAAAACTAGGGGGTCGCTGGTTCTCAGTTATTGGTATTTTCCGAATCCACATCAGGTTATATGAGAGCTTCAACGTGTTTGAAGTGTGATGAGAACCAACAATGATGATGAGAACCAACAAAGCCTTGACAAAGATCAAGTTGTTCCATGAATCTTTGTGGCAGTCAATTGTATTGATGCATTTCTTAGAGACCCTAATCTCCAAGTCTGATTCATGGAGCAGGCTAGAGGATTCCAGGAACCGTCAACGCAAATGAGATTCTGAAATGGTGTTGTGGCCAAAACTAGCTCATGACCTCCCAGGTGAGAATCAAAGATTTAAGCAGGGGTATTTCATCGAGGCCTCAACTAGTTCCTCTAGTTCAACTAAAAAGAAGGTTGAATCTTTTGTGAGGGGTCGAGAAGAAGATTACTGCTAAGACAGTAAGCCGGATTAGCGTGATGGTCGGCATAGTTTGGTGAAGGTATTCGTCATGGAGACAAATGTAGGAATGATTTCCACAACAATGGAGGTGATTCGTCAATGGCAATGAAAATCAACAAATATACCACCTTCCTTGACAAATTGTACAGAATATTGAAATTATAAACCCTAATCCCTCTCTTAAACCCTAATCCCTCATCAAAGACTTCTTATTATTTAGTGATATATTGACAGTAACTTCAGAATTTCTTGAATCTAGATCATGATGTATTTAAATGCTCATGAAAGTCCAAAACAACTTTTGTGTTTCTTATCCAGAGTTAAGACTGCTTGATGTTTTTATTGCAAATTGAGGTTCTTTGCTGCAATTGTTTGGTGGTTTTTATTTTCTCGTTATTGTAGTTTATTTTATTTTAAATGTACATTGTTGACAATTTCCAGGGCCTATTCTTCTTGAGGATTATCATCTGATTGAAAAGCTTGCTCAGTTTGATAGGGAGCGCATTCCTGAGCGCGTTGTTCATGCTAGGGGTGCTAGCGCCAAAGGTTTTTTTGAGGTCACACACAATATTTCTCACCTAACATGTGCTGATTTTCTTCGTGCACCTGGTGTTCAAACTCCTGTCATTGTTCGCTTTTCAACTGTCATTCATGAACGCGGGAGTCCCGAGACCCTAAGAGACCCACGAGGATTTGCTGTGAAGTTCTACACCAGGGAGGTATATGTGCTAATCTTCTTATATATTAGATATCCATGTACTGGATTCATATTCTTTTTCCATATTGATTGGCTTGCATCTAGATTATGCTTCCAAAGCAAACGTTCCTATACCATTTGGTAGTTCATCTTTAACTATTTCCCCCAATAAAGGTTGATTGATGCAACACACAAAGACTATTTAGGATTTTTGTATTTTTATTGCGTTTAATTATGAGGATTATCTTTATTTGAAATTAGACAATCTTCTTTTAGAAGTTATCTAGATGCGAGTACATTTTTTTTTGTGTGGTAATCCTGTTTATTCAAATAGTATTTTAATGGGTTGTAATTTATAAATGAATAATAAATTGAATTTGAAAATTTACCTCCTATATTCTCTGTTTCTTTCTTTCTTTCCCCTTTCTTTGGTTTCTCTGCTTCTCTTTCCCCTTCCGATTTCCTCCTAAATAGCACAGCTCTCACAGTTTCTCTTCTTTCTTTCACTTCCTGCTCTCCTTCTCATGGGAAGCAAGAGAATCCTTATTTCATTATCCTCTTAGGGATCATTTGGTTCCATCAAATTAAAAAAAACATGTTTATATAACAGTGTAATTTCTTAAATCTACAATATAGTTGAATGTTGTTAGACACTAGAATTGAAATAGAACTCCACACACCTCCTCAAAATTACCTCAATGCGATGACTTCGGTTTCACACATAGGACGAGTGAAAACAAAGCCACCATCTTTCAAAGCATGATTTCTATCTGTTAGAAGTTTGTTTATTATTTAGGCTTGTTATTTTGCTCTCTCCTATATATAAAGGAGAGGCTCCTTATTCTATTAATACGGTCTTTATTTTTCCCTTCCAACATGGTATCAGAGCACGGGTAATCTAGCGCGCTCGCTCGACGACATAAGACCTTGCGCGCTCGCTCGATGGCATCAACGACTTCGATCGACGGCATCAGCGACTTCGTCCCTTCGCTCGACGACATTTGCGCTCGTCGTTTAAGCCCCGCGCCTTCTTCCTTCTCTCCAGCGGCAGCGACGACATCTGCGCTCGTCGTATAAGCCCAGCGCCTTCTCCCGTCTCTCCAGTGGCAGCGTCTTCTCCAGCGACTTCTCCAGCGGCAGCGTCTTCTCCAGCGGTGGCCTCCGGCTGTTTTCTCGTCTCCAGCGGCCTCTCCAGTGGCTGCCTCTCTTCCGTGCCCTGGACGCCGGCTGTATGTCCCGGTGAGCTCGATTCTGGCGTCCAACCCTTCCTCTGATGGTTTTCTTGGCTCGGCGCTTCGTCGGGCTGACGCGTCCTTGTCTCTTTCTATGAGCGGGGATTGAAGATTCTCTTTGTGGGTGTTGTTTCTTCCTCCCGTGGTTTCTATCCTCGGGTTCTGATGTCGGGAAGTGTTGACTCCACCCCGCTGTCCTCCGGCTCCTCTCCAGCTTCCAACATGGGCTCCAACCGCCCTATTCATGATCATGGGACTCCTCAGATCATCACCATGAAACTTGACGGCCTCAATTACTTGTCGTGGGCTCGCTCCCTCACTCTTGCCCTCCAGAGTCGGCGTATGTATGGCTATGTCACCGGGACTACTGTTGCTCCAGTGTCGACCTCTCCCGAGTAGCCTCAGTGGGAATCTGAAAACTCTCTCGTGATGTCATGGCTTCTCAACTCCATGCAGGAGTCCATTGCCCGGAATTATCTCTTCCTTGACACTGCCGCTGACATCTGGAAACGTGCTGCGGCCACCTATTCCTGTTGTAACAATGTTGTCCAGATCTTTCAGCTTCGTCGTAGGATCTTTATGTTGCGCCAAGACGATCGCTCCCCTTCCTCTTATTATTTGGAGTTCACCCAGTTATATCAAGAATATGATCACTTCGATGCGATCACCTTTGTCTCTCCTGAAGATGCTGCTCAGGTTCGGGCTCGTGACGATCGCAATCGGATCTTTGAGTTTCTCCATGGGTTGCATTGTGACTTTGACCAGATCAGTGTCCAAATTCTTGAGAGATCACCTCTCCCGTCCTTGACAGAGGTTTACAGTCTTGTCCAACACGAATTTGATCCGTCGTCAGACTCTTCATCCTGAGCCTTCTTCCGATGGCTCCGCTCTTGCTGCTCACTTTCGTCCCAGTGGGCGACCTCCTCGGGACTACCCGCCTAAGTCTGGTGACAAGGATCATCTGATTTGTGACTATTGCGGAAAGGCTCGCCACACCAGGGACACTTGTTTCAAGCTTCACGGTTTCCCTCCACCTAGGGGTGGACCAGCTACCCGTGGCGGTCGCGACCATGGCCGTTCTCAGGGGCGTGCTTCTCATGGACCATCGGCCCATCTCTCTGATGCTACTGATGATCACTCCTCTCTTGCAGCCCCTTCGACTCTCTCCTGCGACGAGATTCTTGCGTTTCGCCGTCTGATGCATGGACAGTCCTCAGAGGTGCCTACTTCCTCCTCCTCATATGCCCATCAGGGGCCTCCAGGAGCTCACTCAGCTACCCGTCATTCCACCACCCAGTGGATCATCGACAACGGCGTCACCGATCATATGACCGACACTGCTTCAGATTTTGTCTCCTACTCCCCTCTGTCTGGACGTGACAAAGTGAGTATTGCTGATGGTTCTTTTTCCTCCATTGCTGCCAAAGGAACCATACCCTGCTCGTCCCTCACGCTCTCCTCCGTCCTTCATGTTCCTAAATTTACTCGAAACCTGCTTTCTATTAGTCAGTTGACTAACTCCATGCATTGCTCCGTGACTTTTTTCCCTTCTTCTTGTGTTTTTCAGGATCTGACGACGGGGAAGGTGATTGGATCCGGTAGATTGCGCGATGATTTGTACCTATTTGACCCCTCCAATTCGACATCTCCTCCTCCGCGTGCTCTTCATGTCGCTTCTCTGTCCGCACTGGATTCCTGGCACTGTCGGCTTGGACATCCCTTTATCCCTATTATGAAATTATTGTTACTGACTATGTCTATTTCTACTCTTAAGACTTTTACCTGTGATGTATGTGAACTGGGTAAGCACAAACGGGCTTCTCTACCACAAATATCCCCCCTGTGTGCTACTCCTTTTGAGATTATTCACTCTGATGTTTGGGGCCCTAGCCCTATTGCTTCTATTTCTGGGTTCAAATGGTTCGTTACTTTTATAGACTGTTCTTCTCGGTGCACCTGAGTCTACCTTATGAAGATTAAATCTGAGGTTTTTTCCTTTATTTCAACGTTTTCATAAAATGATTACCACTCTATTCAACGCTACTGTGAAAATTTTGTGAAGTGACAATGGTCGAGAGTACATTGACTCTCAATTTCAACGGTACCTGTGTGACTTGGGTATCATCCACCAAACTTCTTGTGCCTACACCCCTGCCCAAAATGGGGTTGCAGAGCGAAAAAATCGACACCTCCTTGAGGTTGCTCGTTGCCTGTTACTCAAAATGCTTCTTCCCAAATACTACTGGGGTGATGCTGTCCTCACGGCTGCGTATCTTATTAACCGTCTCCCCACTCGTATCCTTCACCATAAAACCCCGCTTGCAGCTCTCAGTATTACTTCTACTGATCTTCCTCCTCGTATCTTTGGTTGTGTGTGTTTTGTCCATGTGCACCACACATTCAAACTTGATCCTCGTGCGCTTCGGTATGTCTTTATTGGTTACTCAAGCACTCAAAAAGGGTATACATGTTTTCATCCGCAGACTCGCAAGACCTTCATCTCCATGGATGTTACCTTCCATGAGTTCGAACCTTATTACGGGAGCCCTCTTCAGGGGAGAATGCAACCGTGGAAGAGAGCTTCCCTGCTACCCCTTTACCAATCTCTCCTCCTTATCAGCTCTCCACTCCTCATCAGCCATCCATCCCTGTTGTTCCGCCGTCTATTACTCCTCCCTTACAAGTATATACTCGTCGTCGACGAGGGGGCACAAATGGTCAGCTCCTGCACAATATACCAGAATCCACGCCTGACCCGTTAACTGGTCCTCAAGGTAACCGTGCTTCTACTCACCACCCCTTATCTTTGTATATGACTTATGACTCCTTGTTTTCTCGACATAGAGCCTTTGTCACCTCTCTGTCTTCCATTTCCATCCCTTCCTCGTGGCAGGAAGCTCTGAGGCATCAGGAGTGGAGAACGGCTATGGAGGAAGAGATGGGTGCCCTTGAGAGGAATTGCACCCGGGACCTTGTCTCCCTTCCTCAAGGCAAGACAGTGGTTGGATGTAAGTGGATCTTTTCTGTTAAACAAAACTCCCAAGGGTTGGTGGACCGTTACAAGGCCAGATTGGTGGCCAGGGGATACACCCAAACGACAGGGATTGATTATCAGGAGACCTTTGCTCCTGTTGCAAAGATGAATTCTATCTGTATTCTGCTCTCGTGTGCCGCCTGTCCTCCATGGAGAACTGGAAGAGGAAGTATACATGTCTTGTCCCCCTGGCCTTACTGTTGAGGGATCTGAAGGGAAAGTCTGCAGGCTGAAGAAGGCTCTATATGGCCTTAAGCAATCCCCGAGGGCTTGGTTTGGAAGATTCCAACGGGCAATGGTGACCTTTGGATTCAAACAAAGTAACGCGGATCATACTCTATTTGTAAAGCACAGACATGGAAAAGTGACAGCATTGATTGTGTATGTGGATGATATTGTAATAACTGACGATGACATTGAGGAAATAAAACACTTGAAGGTCAGACTGGCTAGTGAATTTGAGGTTAAGGACTTGGGGAACCTCAAGTACTTCCTTGACATTGAAGTTGCCAGATCCAGGCATGGTATCTTCATCTCCCAGAGAAAGTACATTCTTGACCTTCTGGAAAATACGGGGATGAGTGGGTGTCGCCCTGCTGACACACCCATAGAAACAAACCATAGATTGGGAAGAGACGAAGGAGAACCGGTGGCTGATATCAATGCCTTTCAACGACTAGTGGGGAGACTTATATACCTATCTCATACTCGCCCAGATATCTCGTACGCTGTCGGAGTCATTAGCCAGTTCACGCACGCTCCTAAAACTCATCATTTGGATGCTGCCAATCGAATTCTCAGATATCTCAAGACCTCCCCTGGACGTGGGATCCTATTCTCCCCAAACAAAGATCTAACCATTGAAGTCTTCACAGATGCAGATTGGGCAGGATCTGTCGATGACCGGAGATCCACTTCTGGGTATTGCACTTTAGTTGGAGGCAATCTAGTAACGTGAAGAAGCAAAAAACAACATGTCGTGGCTAGATCCAGTACCGAAGCGGAGTTTAGGGCTATGACCCAAGGTATATGTGAAGGAATGTGGATCCGATCCCTTCTACTCGAACTTGGGATTCACGGCAAAGGACCCATCCGCCTATACTGTGATAACAAGGCGGCCATTAGCATTGCTCACAATCCCGTCCAGCATGATCGCACCAAACATGTTGAAGTCGATAAACATTTCATCAAGGAAAACATTGTAAGGGGAGTTGTTAGCACTCTTTTTATTCCCTCCGATCAACAACTGGCAGATGTGCTGACAAAGGCTTTGTCTCATAGGGTATTTTGGAACATTATGTCCAAGTTTGGCTTGACAGATATCACAAGCACAACTTGAGGGGGAGTGTTAAAAGTTTGTTTATTATTTAAGCTTGTATTTTGCCCTCTCCTATATATAAATGAGAGGCTCCTTATTCTAATAATACGGTCTTTATTTTTCCCTTCCAACACTATCTATAAGCAAGCAAATGTGCCTTTACATATATCTTGAGGCACACTTCTTTCTCCAAACTGCCAGGATGCACATCCCAAGTCTGCCGAGTATTTTTCTCTCTAACATTTGATAGATTCTCCCCATCCCACTATATTTCGGTGCAATTTGATAAAAAGGGAGGAAGAGTCAGTAAGGTGATCATCACAAAAGCTCTTCACATGTCATTCTCAATTGACATCAGATCAATCCTACTACAACTGATGCATTTCATTTTGAATGAGATCCTTTGTTTCCATCTCTCCAGCTATAACATGTTTTTTATATGCTTCATAAGCAAATTTCCAACTTACCTTCTGCATGCAAGTGCTGCAAATAAATTGTTCCATAGGTGTTGTTTCCACCAGGCATGTTAAACGGGGAAGGGTAGACCAAAAAAGACTTGGAATGAAACTATAAGGAAAGGCATGATGTACTTTGGCATTAGTGGGATTATGACTAAAGATAGGGCGCAATGGCGACAAAGGATCCATATAGCCGACCCATTATGGTGGGATAAAGGCTTGAGTGTTGTTGTTGTATAGGCGTTGTTTCCAGTGTGGCAGTGTATTTGATGGGGATCATGACACGACCCATTACTAGGGTCTACACACGCCGACCAAAGAACCACGAGTATCGCATCCGCTCATCTCAAGTGGATCATCGACCGTAAAATTTTAGTATATTTATTTGGTACTTTCTGACTTTATTTTATATGTTTTTGGAGGTTGTCATGATCGGAGAGTCATGACCGTTCACCCCACTCGAGATGACCGTTCACCCCACTTTCTGACTTTATTTTATATGTTTATTTGGTACTTTCTGACTCGATTTGGTACTTTATAACTACCTAGTTAGGAAGTGGCCGGCACTTCCGAGCTCTCACTACCCACATAACTACCTATAATTTCCACGTAACCACTATAATTGCCTCCTATAATTATACCATGACCCCCTTAACCATCCACCCCACTCACAAATATCTTCCCCATAACCTCCACCTTTCCCCGTCCTATCCCATACATCTGGTAATTTTCATTACTGAAATTACCCAAAAAGTCCACTACACGTCTACAAGGCAGTTACTCTACTAATTCCCCCTTCCCACTCACAGCCGCCACTTCCTAACACCAAATTGAAAGTGTCAGCACCCTATTAACCTCTGTCAAGCCACTACTCCCCTTCTGAACCCCCTACACTATCAATTCCCCCCTGTACAGATCAGATCCTCAGAGCTCTCCTGAGATCATCTAGGACCCTTCCCATTAATCCCAGGCCCCATTCCCCCTCCCACTCATCATCTGCCAATCAAGGTATGTCAATTTCAGTCCAGAACCGCTGAAATTTGTTATTAGAATTTCATTCAAGCCACTGAAAACCTCCCGTTTTCCCATTATCCTACAGCCAACCACCAATTCCCTCCTCCAAATACATCCTTCATCTCTACCCAACTTCTACATAACCATCTATATCCTGGGATAAAGTCCGAAGACCAATCAGTGCCTAGATAATTCTCATCCAGCAGCAGACTTGGTCACCATTCAGCATTTCATCTTCGTCCCGGCTTCAGATTTTGCACCCGATCTCCACCGACCCTCTTTTATCTCGTAAGCATTGTAAGTTTATTTATTGATTATTTTTTTTGTTGAATTGTGTGTTAATTCACTGTTTTGGGGTAATATTAGTTTGTAACCTTTGTGCTAATATTAGCATGCGACTTCTCGGATTTTGTTCATTCAAATATTTGTTTTCTAGTACTCTTGCATGCATAATACAGTACCCGTTCTCTTATAGAAGCTCTACTTGATCATGACTGTTGTTTCATATTATTTATAATTTCAATTGTTGTCAGTCTCATAGTTGGATACATGTCTAATTCATTTGGAAAATAGAGTCGAGCTTTAATTTGTTACACCCGTCCCGCGTCAGTATTCTTCTTCTAGTTGTGGTTATCCAAATAATTTAATACTCGTTCATATCAACTATCTTGTCAAGTCAAATTCTTCATTCATTCTCTCTGTATGCATAAAAATTTGTTCCTTTGTTTCATTTTACGACAGATTTCAGATATGAACATACTTACCTATCTATTATTATGAACTTTGTGCACTTATATATAGATTTAAATACACTATTTTGTTCGAAATTGAAGCATGTTTAGTCATTCGTGCCTTCCAAGTATAAACCAAAACCTATTGTGATATCTTATTCATATTTTGCTTCAGGGAAACTTCGATCTCGTTGGAAATAACTTCCCAGTGTTCTTTATCCGTGATGGCATGAAGTTTCCAGACATGGTTCATGCCCTCAAACCAAACCCCAAGTCCCATATCCAGGAGAACTGGAGGATCCTGGACTTCTTCTCCCACCACCCTGAGAGCCTGCACATGTTCTCCTTCCTCTTCGACGATGTGGGCGTTCCAGCAGACTATAGACACATGGATGGTTCTGGTGTCAATACTTACACCCTCATCAACAAGGATGGAAAAGCTCATTATGTTAAGTTCCACTGGAGACCAACTTGTGGTGTCAAGTGCTTGTTAGAAGACGAATCCATAAAAGTAGGGGGCAGCAACCATAGCCATGCCACCAAGGATCTTTATGATTCGATCGCTGCTGGAAATTATCCCGAGTGGAAGTTGTTCATCCAGACTATTGATCCTGATTATGAGGAAAGATTTGATTTTGACCCACTCGATGTTACGAAGACCTGGCCAGAAGACCTCATACCACTTCAGCCAGTTGGTCGCTTGGTGCTGAACAAGAACATTGATAACTTCTTCGCTGAAAATGAGCAGCTTGCCTTCTGCCCAGCGATTGTGGTTCCTGGAATCTATTACTCTGATGACAAGCTGCTTCAGACTAGAATCTTCTCATATGCTGATACTCAGAGGCATCGATTAGGACCAAACTATTTGATGCTTCCAGCAAATGCCCCAAAATCTGCTCAACATAACAATCATCATGAAGGTTTTATGAATTTTATGCACAGGGATGAGGAGGTGCTTTTTTTCCTCTTGTTGTTGATCTTTGTTATTCTTTTTCGTTCATCTTATATAAAGCCAATTTGCAGGTCAACTACTTTCCATCTAGGTTTGATCCTGTTGGGCATGCTGAAAAGTTTCCTATCCCACCACCTATTCTTACTGGAAGGCGTGAAAAGGTAAGCTAGTCGGACTAGCTTGAAAGTTGACTGAAGTTGACCTGAATACTTTTGGTGGTCATGTTTTTTCAATGACTTAGTACATAAAGTTAATGTTGCTCTAGTGGTTACTGTGGGAGCTAATCCTGCTAGGCAAGAGGTCTTGGGTTCCATTCACTTCTTCCACGTTTTTAAAATATATTCTACAGTGATTTGAGTGCATCCTGAGCTAACACGAAGTCAAAATGGCTCGACTCGATGGAGCCTCTAAAATTATCTAAAATCATAGCTTCCAAAACTATCTCCATACTTTTTTTAAGAAAAGGTGTATGATAGAGATGCTATGTACGATCGTTAATACAATTATACTGATCTTTGCAGCTTGTGATTGACAAAGAGAACAATTTCAAGCAACCTGGGGAGAGATACCGGTCATTTGACTCTGCCAGGTTAGTAACCTTTCCACCACAATGATCTTCCTTTTACACATGATCTAAATTTACATATGAGACTCACGGGCTTTGCTCTTTTCAGGCAAGAGAGGTTCATTGGTCGGTGGGTTGAGGCTCTGTCTGACTCACGTGTCACTCATGAAATCCGCAGCATCTGGATATCATATTGGTCTCAGGTTTGACTATTTACTCTTGGCGCTTCAAATCTAAATTTTATCATGTTGAAACACAAGAAAACGAGAATATATCCCTAAGAATTACTGCCTTGTACTTCTCCTAAAACTAGGCAGATAATGGTCAAGATGGCTAAACAACTGTGGATGGCCATTATTACAATTCTTGCATGTATAGCTAGACTGTGAACATTGATACTTCAAAATTCAAATGTAATCAATTTGCAACTCATGTAAACCGAACTATTTAAAAATCTCAATATAATACTGACTTCAAAATCCTTGATCCACTGCTAAATACAACATAAATATCGGGAATCATTATAGGCTTAGTAGATGAGATAGCTAAACATCTGTGGATGACTCTTGGGTCTCATTTGATTTCTTGAAACTAGAAAACATGTCCTGGACTAGAAAACCTCCTCACTGCTTCGTAAAAAATGATTATTCCAGTTTTGCGCATATAATGAATGAAGATAAAATTATTAATTTTTGTAGAAAAGAGCAGAACTTTGTATATACTCTTCTATATATCAAATACAATGTATGAATACAAATATGTAAGAGGGAGAAAGAGAGAAGAGTTCCTTATACACAATTCACCTTTCTTCGTAGCCGAACCATCTAATCTTCCAACAACAACCAAATACCTTAATACATGTAGTTGCCCCTACGCCCAAACCCTTTATTCAACCCCATTGCAATTGAACACTTCCCACCCTCCTCCCACCATAGCTGAACCTCCACCAGTTCTCCTCCAACCATTCCAACACCAACCAGTCACCTCCACCCGTCTATAGCGCACTCAAACAGCACGACGCACGTCCACAACCGCCAAGTGCCCCCCAACAGCACTGTTACTTCACGGCCACCGGATTTACTTTCTCCTTCGCCTACGCACCTATACTTGTGATTTCTTTGTTTGGTTTCTTGCTTTTCTTCATTATTGTACGGGTTATGGATGTCAATTTATGTTAGTGTGTTTGTTTTGAGACTAATTGTAGAATTAGGGCTCTTTCATTATTAACACATAAACATGTATATATACCTCTACAACATCTCTAAACGCACACCACTCCTATACGCACACCACACCTCTAATACATGTCAACATACCTCCTCAAGATGGGTGAAAGATATTTACTAAACCCTTCTTGTCAGAATTTCTAATCATGTCCTTCAAGCTAAGCCCTTTGGTCAAACAATCTGCGGCCTCATCGTTGCTCGCAATGTAATTAAGCTCCAGTAGCCCACTGTTCAGCTTCTCTTTTATGAAGAACCTATCGATATCGACATGCTTGGTCCTATCATGTTGAACTGGATTGTTTGCAATACTGATAGCTGTCTGACTGTCACACCACAACTTCATCTTATCTCCTCGATCCAAATTCAGCTCCATCAGCATTCCCTTTAGCCACAGAAGTTTAGCAACCCCCAATGTCATAGCTCGGTATTCTGCCTCTGCTGTCGACCTGGACACCACGGATTGCTTCTTGCTCCTCCAGGAGACCAAGTCGCCTCCTACAAACATGCAATAGCCTGAGGTGGATCTCCTGTCGTCTATGCAGCTTGCCCAATCGGAGTCACAGTAGCCCTCAATCTTCATGTGCCCGTTCCTTCTGAATAACAATCCCTTTCCAGGGGCAGCCTTCAAGTATCGAAGGATCTGAGAAGAAGAGATATTATCGTAGGAGACAAAAGAACACCGGTTTTGTTCTTCTCAAGAGTTCTCATCTCCTCCTTCATTGTTGCTTTCCATTTTGGGTCAGTTTTGGCAACCTGTCAATTGTTAAGTGTAATAATACTATCCAAAGAGGCAATGAATGCTCCATGAGAAGAAGAGATATTATCGTAGGAGACAAAAGAAGCAAGGTCCCAACCATATTTGTCCGGAGGGTTACCCGCATTGCTGCGAGTAGTCCGCCAGACCGTGGTAGTTGGAGGAGGGGTAGAGGGAACGATCTCACCGGAAAATGACTGTGGTGGTGAAGGTGCTCCAGAAGTAGGGATTGGCATAGACGAGGGACTAGGCACTGGCATTCTAGGCACGAGTACTGGTTCTGCAGTCTGTTTCCCTCTCCTATGATATGTAAGCAGTTCCCCCTGAGTCGTAGGCCTCACGCCTCTCACTCCCTCCTCCTGCTCTTCATTACTCCCATGCTCCTCCACTGATCCTTCATGCCATACCTCCAGATCTGTCACCAAACTCTCCCTCTCTCGCCTCATACTTTCGGAATTTGGCAGTTCTGGTGTGAGTTGGGCCTCCTCCTATCGGTAGTACTGCTCCAGCTCTCTAAAGTGGACATCCAGGCTCACAAAACTTCTCTTCTCGACTGGACTCCAGCATACGTACCCCTTCTGAGTACCAGAGTAGCCACAAAGATACACCTGAGTGCCTTCGCATCAAGCTTTCCAACACTCGGTCTGTTGTCCTTCACAAAACACACACAACCGAAAACTTTTAATGGAAGCATCCCTCCATTATGTCCTTGCAACTTTTGACACCGGGATTTCCACCCGAGAATATGCGATGACATTCTGTTGATTAATTGTGTTGCTGTTAGCACAACATACCCCCATAAACTTTGAGGGACTTTCATGTGGAGCATCATACTCCTTGCCACCTCCATCAGATGCCTGTTTTTCCTCTCCGTCACGCCATTTTGTGCAGGTGTGTATGCACACGTTGTCTGATGCAGTATCCCATGTGCAGATAGGTACTCTGTCAATGCCCGATTAGTGTACTCTATTTCATTGTCCGATCTTAATACCTTTATCATTGTGTCGTACTGTGTTTGGACATGCTTATGGAAATCTCGAAAACATGTAAAAACCTCACTCTTATTTTTCATCAGATATAACCAAGTGGCACGCGAGGCGCAATCAATAAATGTCGCAAAATATTTATAGTCATTCAAGAAACTTACAATACAAGACCCTCAAACGTCAGAATGCACAATATCAAAAAAGGAAGAGCTTATACGTCCCGTGCTAACATAAGAGCTTCTAGTAAGCTTGCCTAAGTCGCATGCATCACATACAAGTTTATGTTGATTTGTTTTTTGAAACAATACAGGAAGTAGTCTGGCTAAAGTGCCGAAAGAAGAATGCCCCAAACGCTGGTGGTGTAGTAGAAGCGTATCCTCTGCACTCATCTTCGTTCCTCCTCCTTCTGTCTCCCCCGCCATAGATGTAAGAGCTACGTTCAATCCTTCCTGATCCAAATACCATAGCCCATCATGCCAAGTCCCAATCCCAAGTATTTGCCTCGTCCTTTTCTCTTAGAAGGTCACCTTGGGAATATCAAAATAAACGACACAATTTAGCTGAAGGATTATAGAACAGATGGATAGAAGGCTAACTGGAAAAGAAGGAGCATGCAAGACATTGAATAGTTTTACTGAACCTGTATAATTGGCCGTGCCCTTACCGACCACTGATTGAAAAGTCTCATCTGTCGTCTGGATGCTATCAGCAGTAGCTTGGCGAGTGTAGGAGGAGAACTCACCCGTATCTCATGTGACGTGTCGCGAAGCACCGGAGTCAACAATTCAATCCCATGTCCTGGACGGGTGGGCATACATAGCTGAAGCTGATGCCCCCCCCCCCCCCCCCCCCCCCCCCCCCCCCCCCCCCCCCCTCCGGTTCCGCTCTTGCTTCCTTCACCAGCTTGTTTCCTCTTGATGCCCTCCATCATGCTCATCATATTTAGTAGAGTCTGCTCCTCCTCGGTGTAAATAACACCAGCCTTCTCATCACATCCACTAATGCCTAGATTGGCACGATAGCCACCTCTGCCACCACGACCACGTCCACGTCCGCGATCACCAAAATCCCCCTCCTTGGGTGGTCTGGGGCAAACATACAACAGATGACCTGTCTTCCCGCAGTTGTAGCACTGTTGTGTTTCCTCTCGTGGTCTTGGAATATCTGTGCCAGTAGCCGCTAGTGCGGACTTTACGACAGTGGAATCTCCCGTCCCTGCCTGGAGTTTGAACCGGGTCTCCTCCTGAATCATGATCGGGATAGCCTCTGCCAGAGTGAGGATCTTCATACCCGACAGAAGTAAGGCTCTCATCTGATCGAACCGTTCATTTAACCCCTTCAAGAACCTCATGGTCCTCTCTTCTATTATAATCTTGAAAGCCTTACATTGTGGGTCATTGCAACACATACCACCAGAAGCATGGTCATAGTCCACCCATAGTCGTTCTAACTCTGATGCGTACTCCTGCATAGTCTTCTCCCCTTGAACTTTGTCATCGATTTCTCCCTTCACCTGGAAGACTCTGAGAGTGTTCCCCACTCCATCATATGTACTTCGCAGCCTGTCCCAAACCTCCATGACTGTCTCCGGGCCATCAACCGTGGCATCAATCGATGGGACAACCGAGCTGAGAAGCCACATGAACACCGTCATGTGGGTTGATTCCCACTCATCTCCTGCAGTTGGGTTCTCTGGCTTCTTCAACTCCCCTGTCAAGAAACTCCCAACCTTCTGCGCTGTAAGAGTCTTCCTCACGCGACGCGACCAACCCAGATAGGTGGTCGGTCCTTCTATCTTCAGGTCAACCGGTGGAAGGTCCAACTTCACCAGTCGGGGTGATGAACCCAACAGCTTCAACAAAGTAACCACCTCTGCCGGGTCCAACTTCTTGAGGACGTCCTCCCTCCTTTCGTCGTCGTCACTTACTAGTGCCCACACCAATCAAGCAAACACAGCCCCCCCCCCCCCCCCCCCCCCCCCCCCCACAGCTGGTTCCTCGAGAGGACATTCAGAAATCACCTCCTTGCATTCAGCTGGTTCGTCGAGTGTATTCGTCGAGAGTCCTGCATTCAGCTGGTTTGTCGAGTGTCGTCGAGAGTCCTGCTGATTCGTCGAGAGAGATTCGTCGAGAGCTCCTTGCCTTAGATGGTTCGTCGAGTGTCGTCGAGAGCTCCCCTGTATTCGTCGAGAGCTCCTTGCCTTAGCTGGTTCGTCGAGTGTCGTTGAGAGCTCCCCAGTATTCGTCGAGAGCTCCTTCCCCGTCGATCGACGATACTTGCTCCCTTCCCCGTCGTCGACGATGCCTCCACGATCGACGATGCTCCAACGAGAGCTCCCTTCCCCGTCAGCGACCAGTCTTCAACGACGATGCTCTAGCGAGAGCTCCCTTCCCACGATCGACGATGCTCCGGCGAGATCGTCAAGGACGGCTCCCTTCCCTGTCGTCGACCAGTCTTCAGCGACGGTAACTCCACAATCGACGATGCTCCAACGAGATTGAAGGGTATTCCACGATCAACGATGCTCCAGCGAGATCGTCAAGGACGTCTCTTTTCCCCCGGGGCTCTGATACCATGTAGAATGAGGGCTCTCTCATTATTAACACTTATAAACATGCATATATACCTCTACAACATCTCTAAACGCACACCACTCCTATACGTACACCACACCTCTAATACATGCCAACACAAATCGTGACTTGTACGCATTTAGCTAACGGCCCCCAAACAGAGGAAAACCAATTTGTCCGCTTGTTAGAATTATTTGCTTTCCTGTTTGTGATAATCACGAAAGTTCTGTCGGACAATATCTTTGCGACATGATGCCCCATACCTGACTAGCGCGAATACTTTCTGCTTATCAATTTTTATTTTTTATTGTTCATTTTGCAGTGCGATAAATCTCTTGGACAGAAGATTGGGACCCGGCTAAACCTGAAGCCCAGCATTTGAGGAGATTTATGCCTGTTAAAAAAACTGGTCTCCAGATGCAGAAAAGGTCTAGTTACTATTCAGTTCTGTAATGTTATTGATGAATTAATGCTGCTCTTCGTCTTCTTTCCCTCAATTACTGCTTTCTCCTGTACTGAAATCTTCAGAACTAATTTCCATGTTTCATTAATAATCTGACAAATCCAACTTTGCTTGACAATCCATACACCTGTTAAGAATGCAGTGCTGCATAAGCAAACTCACAAAAACCTCCAGAGTATCAATTTCTTGAAAGAAGAAAAGAAGCATGAGAGAAACATTGTCCAGCGATTCTGAAGCCCCGATTTTTATTGTAAGGGAGTCCAAAGTCCATTTCCGTACCCGATAGCGAGGAAAGGCGCAGCTTTTGAGCTTTTCGTGTTTGTCGAACAGAGCAGGTTAGGTCCAATGGCTCCCTCCTGTATCCCTCAATTAAAAAAGAAGGGCATAGTTGCCAAAGACCGTACTTATGAGTGATCTTAAAACCGATCTGAGCTAAGCCCGAGCGATTTAGTTTATGTTCGAGTATACTGGTCTGTTTGGCACGGCGTTTTTTGCTTCGGTGAGTTCGGACAAAACCGCCAATATCACACAATATATGTTTGACATGACAACGATTATGACCGCCGCCGGGAAAAAAACTTATTGTGAACATAAAAGGGGGATAGAGTGAATTAGGTGAGTTCGGGCATTAAGGAACGACAGTTCATAACCACCACGATCACGACCTCCACCGCCTTACCAAACAGACCCTAAATTGAACCGCTTACGATGCAGTAGCAGACACGAGTTAGATCTTTCAAATAACAAGACTTTTTTCGAACAAGCCAATTCATTTGGGACCGTGCGGATCCACTCTTTTCCCTATTCAAAGATCAGCCCTTTGTCTCTGTGTTTTCACGTAGAGAATTCTTTGCAGACGAAGAGATGTCAAAGGGGCTTATTGCTTCCCAAACAAATCCTCCGACATCTATGCATAAACGTTGGTTCATCAAGAATACGCAAGATAAGCACTTCGAATTGTTGATTCATCGCCAGAGATGGTTTAGTATGCCTCTAGCCTTGGGTCTTCGTTTGCTTAAATTCAATTCTTTTGAAGGAGTTTAGGCGCCACGAAATCTTGGCCATGGTTCTCAAGTTTTATTTATTTTGACCGTTGAAGGAAGAAAGTTAGTTCAGAGGATTTTGTATCGTAGTTGTTGAACCCATAAACCACGGTTCAACGAGGAATTCAGACCAAGGGTATAACTTGCACTTAATTCTCCTAAGTTGAGTCACTAGGCCAAACTCTCAGAACAAAGAACCTCACTCTTTTTTGTGGAAAAATTAGAATAGACCCCCTGAGCTACAGCAAGGAGGTCCTGCCTCACACCTGAAAGATTTTAGAGAGCTTCCCCTCCCAAGCCAAAAACTGAGCCGGACATCTTCGAGAGTGCTAGAGAGTTCCTGTCCACACACTCGGAAACCATGGTGAACAGTAAGTCAGAACCCTCTAACCAATCAAAGCTAGCCAAAGGAGAGAGAAGCTTCCTCTCCAAAGGTGCCCTTGAGGGTCTATTTATAGTTTTCTGAAAACGGCATGCGGATAGCGAGATCCCGCCTTTTGGTCTTTCTAAACGCAGCCCCAATTGGTCTGCCAACATCGGAATTTCGTTGTTTAGAATGGCTAATTGCAGGCCAGTATGATTGACTTGGCTATAGGCGAACCGAGGCAGTTCTTTTCAGCTCACCTAGATGTGGCGGTACCCCGTGGGGTGAACGACCCGCCTCTCATCCATGATCGTCGGGCGAGTGCTGATTGCGCGGCCCAGCCTGCGGGTTTCGCCACTTGTGCGAGTGTTGGCATGAAATGACCCACTCGCCAGGTCACCCATTCACTGGATCTTGGTCATTCGCCCACTCGGCAAATACGGAGCGGAACAGTAATCGTTACCTTTAATGATATTTATTTTATTTTATTATTAAATTAAAATAAGTTAGTGAGGGACAGCATATATATTATATTTCGACCATGACTTTAAATAATAAATATTAAAAGTTCTCTTGAGGGGATGGACTCACTCAACTACATATATTAGAATAATTTTTTTAAAAATAAATAAATAAACTGATGTATATGTTTGGACTGTAAGAGAATATTTCTAGTTATTTTAGAATATAAAATGCCATCTATCCGCACAGCTGTAATATTAATTAATACATCCCACCATCTGAATGTTAAACATAGTGTCCTCATCTTGCCTTTTATATAAAATGGATAAAATTGAGGCCCCACCGTCAGATCTTAGAGACGATTAATAAGAACGCTGATCCGACGGCCGGATTAAAAATTATGGTATTAGTATGAATTTAAAAAAAAATATAGATAAATAGATAATATAAATTCAGAAACTATTTAGAAATTGTATAGCAAGCGTATAAATTAAGGCTCTCATATAGAATTTAAGTCAGTATAAACAATTTATACTAAACTAATAGCAATAGAAACTAAACTAAAAGCCAAAAATATTAATGAACTTAATATAAAGGGGGAAAATAAAGTAAAAAAAACATACAAATTTTATTAAGAATATGTTTGCACAAGAAAATACTACAAGAATTTTGGATGCTAATATTCAACCACAGGTGAAATGTAGACAATTTATCTGCATTTTTGCATGAGGCTACTTCCGGGACTTGAACCCGACTTGAACCCGTGACCTCAAGATCACACGACAATTCTCCCCTTTATGTTTATATTCAAAGTTTATTTATAAAAAAAAATTATGAGACCGTCGAGATGGTATTAATCATTACTCATGATCCTCAATTAGGACCATCAAATCAAATAAATCACTACAAAAAAAAGATCTATGGCAGGGGTAGTAAATGTCTACCACAATGGTAATTAGTGCTAATAAATTGGATGATTAATGGAGTAAAAATGATTTAAAAAACATAGGAGTATTAAAGAAAAGCCAAATTTTGGAGTGTACATATATGATTAGCGGGGTGAAATAGTTAGTATTGGATACATTATTATTATTATTTGTTTCTTAGTAGACTTAACCTTTGTGAAATTCTATATTGGAAGTTAGCTATTGGTCATAAGAGCTAATATTAATTAAAATGGGTGCCTATTTATTTAATTTCTTAAGCTTTATGAACAATGTGGTCAATAGTAGAATTTAAAATTTAAGGAATATATTTTTCTTAAACTATTCTAATTTTAAAATTGAGAAAATATTGATTTCAATAAAAAAATTTCACTAGAAAGTTAGCATATATAATTACAGTTTGCACCCCCTCTTACTTTTGAAATTACTGAAACCTCCCATGTAAGTTTACATTTCATAACATCCATGCACAAAAATAAAAGATTAAAGAGATTGTGTGCACTAACAAAACCGAAAACCCCACTCGAGCCTTCTTCCTCTCCTCTCGATTGCACCGTGAAAAGTAGAAAAACATGAACGACTAAAAGTTTATCTAGGTGGGGCGGCGGTTGGATATGGAGCGGTTAGAGATGAGGATAAAACATCGTTCTTGAATAGAGCTCCCTCCCTGCAATTGGAATCAGGTAAAAACCGAAGTTTTAAAAATTATTGGTTCCAAATGGGGGCTATTCGAACGGTCAAAAAAATAGCATTTGCATTTTATGAAAAACGTAAGCCTGATAGTTGCTTCTGAGAAAATTGTAGTATCATATGAACACCTCTAACAAATTGAATAATTCAACACATTTCTAACAAATTATACTCAAAACGACACTGCAACCACACCATTGATCTTCAAATAAACATGTTATAAATATAATATATATATATATGTATAGACACACATACTTATAACCAGATTTATTCAGTATACAAGAACATGAATACAAACACCACCTCTGCAAACCCCAAAAATACAGATAGCATAGTGGTACTAATACTGCAAAAAGGCTGCCAAAGAATTCAACTACAAAGAGGGCAGCCCGGTGCACAAAGCATCCCCGCGCAGCGAGGGTCCTGGGAAGGGTCCCACCACGAGGGTGAAATGTAGGCAAACCTTACCCTGCATTTTTGCAAGAGGCTGCTTCCGGGACTCGAACATGTTGCCTCAAGGTCACACGGCAACACCTCAACCCGTGCGCCAAGGCTCCTCTTCTAAGGAATTCGATTACAAAGATTAAAAAAAACTCAAAGATGGTCCATGTTGAATGCACCTGAATTCAGTGATGAGAGATCAGTCATCATACTTTGGGAGAGTCTCCCACAGCATGAGCGCCCTCTCCATGTCCTTCCAGCTGACCTTTAAAGGGCAATCTCCGGTGAACCGGATCGCTTCCAAGACCGCGAGCAATCTGCCGAGAAGACGGACCTTTCGCCTCCCTCGACCGTCCTCTCATAGAATCAATGGCTTCCAAAATCTCGACGACTTCCATCATGGACGGCCGGTTTTTGGGCTCTCCGGCGAGGCAGCTGAGGGTGAGCTGAGCCGCCTGGTGGGCCCCTTTCAAGGGGTACTGACCTTCGAGCCTAGTGTCCATAAGCCGAGCCAGCCGCTTCCGATCGGCCAGAAATGGCTTCGCCCAATCAACCAAATTGTGCTGCCCGCTCGGCCGAAGGGGGTCGAGTGCCCGCTGACCCGACAGCATCTCCAACAACACAACTCCGAAACCATACACATCACTCTTCACATACAAATGACCTGTTGGTGATCAAAATAAAATCAAATTTAGGTGGAGAAGGGCATATGTAGAGTCCATAAAGTGTGCAATTAAATGTAGGGCTCATAATCATGCTCCAAACTTACTAGAAAAAAACATTACCCCTAGAATCAAATTTAGGGCTATTTTGATATTTACAGCTCTGCCGTTTGAGTCTACAACCGGGCAAACTTAGAGGGGATGTTTCGTAATTTCAAAAACGTAGAGAAAAGGTCGATGTAATTATGCAAAGTCTCGAACGGAAAATCATCATTGTAGAGAATTAGGGTTGCAAGGAGAGGCAGTACCAAACGGAAATAAGCTTTGCAAGTTTCAAGCCCTACACCTATCAAAGTTTTATATATTACTCCACAATCCATGTTATATAAACTCTTTTTCGTTCTAGGGTTTAAGGAATTCAGAAATCTAACGATCTAGTGAAAAATGAGTTATTGTTGTTGTCCGTGGATGTAACCCATCTTGAGGCGAACCACGTAAATCTGTATCTTCTGTGCTTTTTGATTTTCTGTTTGTTTGATCGTTCTACGCTCATTTTCACAATAATACATGTGAATTTCCCAAAATATCACAGAGCAAAAAATTCCAAAAGAATTCAAGACAACTCAACATTAAATGAAATAATTTGATCAAAACATCAAGCTAGCTGTAAATTGTGAGACAAGCATGAGATGCAAACCTGTAGCAACATATTCAGGAGCTGCATAGCCATATGTGCCCATGATTCTGGTGGTAACATGGGAGTTACCGCCAGTTGGTCCGTTCTTCGCGAGCCCGAAATCAGAGAGTTTTGCATTATACTCCTGCGTGATGAGAATGAAACAGATTCATTCAGATGCCAGCGAAAAACTACATTTTTGATGCAGAAACATAAAAATGTTAGAGAATGTGTGGAATGATACCGAGTCGAGGAGGATGTTGGAGGCTTTGAAATCGCGGTATATAACCTGCTTCTCCGAAGAATGTAGGAATGCAAGGCCTCGGGCGGCTCCTATGACTATCTTCAGCCTTAGGCTCCAAGACAGAGGTTCGAATGCCGCCCCTCCTACAAAAAAAAAACAAGCCATGAGATGATAACTTAGGTCTGGAAAAATGTAAACAAAATAGATATAAGTGTATTGCTGCCGCACCGCCGCTATTTACTCATGTTTGGCATGCAATGACCGCCGCTGTAGAAAAATCTCATTTTGAACATAACCACAGATGCGTTTCCAGAGGCGAGATCAGGCGCAAAGCTGAGCCAAAACAAGGAGCTTTTTGGTTGGTCCATAAAACTAGAATTTCCAAGTGCTCTTGGGCGAAGATGCCGAGCCACAAGCTCTACTATTCTTAGGCACCATTGTGCTCTCTCAACCTAAGTGCTAACTCAGGGAGTGAGATTTTCGCTCACACGTATAAACAAGCACCCGCTCCCTCACGCACGGTGTGAACTAACCCGGCAATATACTAATTAGGAGTAAATGAAAGAAAATTCCAAGACAATGCTGTATGCATGCCCTCATCATTAGCTATATAATACAAAATTATACTGTTATGAAATATCAAAATCAAACATAAATACTCACTTCTAAATAAGTGATTCTCTAAGCTTCCTCTCGGCATGAACTCGTAGACAAGGAGAAGCTCCTTGTCCTCCCAGCAGTAGCCCAAAAGCTTGACCAAATTGGGATGAGAAAGCCTTCCTAGAAAATTAACTTCAGACTGCAACATAAATATTATGAAGATATTAGGCTCGAATAGTAACCAAGTAATTAAAATGCTGCAAATTTCTAAGTTGTTGTGCTGAAGAACATAAATCAAAGTGTTGTAATTTAGAAATAGAATCCAATCATGGGCTCATGGCAGCTTTAAACAAACATAAGGTGTAATAGATTAAGGATTCGTTTGGCAGAGCGGTGGCGGTACATCGTGAACTCGGTGGTTGTCGTTTGTGAACACTCTACCTCGCCTAAAGAACTCCATCTATGAGCAACACGTTTAGATAGTAATCATTGCCGTGCTAAACATACATTCTATGCCGGTGGCATTTTTTCCAAACTCACTGGAGCAAAAACGCCGCGCCAAACGGAGCCTAAGAAAGCAAACGGAGCCTAAGAAGCTTTCGCATCAGTAGTCCGGTGGTGCTTTGGGCGTGCAAACCGAACGGATTACGCATCTACTTGGGGTCGGCTTTATGAATCATCTCGATCAACACTTGCTCGTGTTACCTCGGGGGCTTGCTAATTAGTCTCACATTGTATATACATCTCTCAGATAAGTCTCCCCTCTCCTTATAAACCCCTCTCTACACCTCTAACATGGCCCATGCATTCTACTACCTAATTCTTTGAGACTAACAACTCTGCCTGCTCATCTAACCGATGCATTTTCTAATTTCTTTGTGCAAATTTGAATCCCCCAAGTTCAAATCTCCTGCATGAATCTTCAACAACACCTCATCTTCTCCTCAAATCACGCAAAATTGGGATAAAATGCAATGCATTTACAGAGATTTCCAAAGAAAATGAATGAATAGTCAAAATTACCTGCCACTCCTCCAATCCCTGCATGCTCTCGGAGTTGAGTTTCTTCACAGCAATCACCATCCCAAACCCGCTTTTCGCCGGCGCCAATGTCTTCTCGTCAACCCATCCCTTGAACACCTTCCCGAATCCTCCTTCTCCGAGAACTGTCTCCGGCTTAAATCCCTTCGTCGCGCTCTTCAGTTCTCCGAATGTAAATATCCGAAGGTTCGGCGCCTCCAGAATCCTGCCATCTCGGAATGCCTCTTCAACGCTCACTCCGCTGCCCGTGGACTGACCGGTTGTGGCGCTGCTGCCCGTCGACGATTTCCCGGTTGTGGATGTGCTGCTGGTCACATTTGTTGTCGTCACTGCGATTCGAACAGAGGATTGATCAGAAACAAAGGCTTGTAAAACTTTTGAATGCGGAAAAGAAATTTGAATTAAGCCAACCTAATATGCTACTAGAGCCCTATGCTAAATTAGAGAGAAGTAATGAAAATCATCTTCGAAATTCTATTACAAAGTTTAAAAAAAAAATCGAAATATCTTCGGAAATAGGGAGCAAGATCCACTGTAAGGTGATTGAAACACGAATCGTTCAATCCGAGAGCTTAATTTTTCTTGAACGGAAAGCAAATTAAGTCAAACAAGTGCTTTGAGGTAGGAACCGGAGACAATAGAATCAGAACAAAAGAACAGATGCATGAAAATTGAAACTTTTAAGAAGAAATCATAAGCTGTACCTGAATTTCCTGATCTCGCGAATTTGTTAGAGGAACGCAAGCAGTTCCCCATGGATTGCTTTCTAGCTTCCTCCTCCCCGCTCTCCTTCCACAAAAGCTCTCTCTAGGAAGCTTGAAGAGAGAGAATCATGGCGGGTGAAATTTAAGAGGAGGGCGGGGGAAGAAGACGAGCTCTGTTGCTTAATGCAACCGTACTCTTCTTAAACACAAGCTTGAAGCCTTCTTTGTTTGGTCAACGGTCAGCGCGTAAGGAAGTCCACCACGGAGCTTACTCGAGGTTTTCATGGGTTCAGAATTGGATGGATCCGGTGAATGGTGCGGAACAGCATGGTTTCGTTGATAGGCCGAAGGAATACAGCAACGTTTTGAGTTTTTTAGGCGCTGCTATTAGCACCGCAGTTTTGACTAATCGCACCGTACTTTCTCCTAATTTTTTGCGCCTTCTAGAAATACTCCTTGTATGTACATTTTTAGGAAAATTGTCCAACACAAAAGTTGTAGCTTTCGATGAGATCTGCAACTTTCGTGTTGAAAACTTTTCCTAAAAATGCATGTACGAGACGTACTTCTAAAAGGCGCGAAATCTGAGCGTATTTCCAAATTAAGCCATGTACATGCATTTTTAGGAAAAGTGTTCAACACGAAAGTTGTAGATCTCGTCGAAATCTAAAACTTTTGTGTTGGACAATTTTCCTAAAAATTAATGCACAAGACGTATTTCCAAAAGGCGCAAAAAATTAGGAGAAAATGCGATGCAACTAGCCAAAACTGCGGTGCTAATAGCAGTACCCTATTTTTTTGAGAAATTATGAAAAATATTATAAATGCCTAAAATTAAAAAAAAAAATTAATTAATTTGCGACTCGGCGTCAATCAAAAGTGACATTAGGTTCATAGAAGAAACCTTAGGAAGTAGATGCAGACAATACGTGGAATTCCCAAAACAGAAAAGAGAGAGAAATATAGCTAGTCAAGTATCACATTTGCCGTCTAATAAAATCATGAAAAAAGAACTCTATCATCGCAGAAATATGTAGGTGCGCGTGCGCACTCTGTTCATCTGATTTGTGATCCAGCGGTTCGCAAAAAGAGGCTTTAAAAAATCAGCAAATGAACGGCGAGGATTTCTCCGGCACCACACGAGCTCTCCTCCAAGCGCGATCGTGGCCTTCTCCAAACGTTTTCGAGTGCCCAAGCTCGGTAAGAAATCCGAAATGCGCCAGAACTCGCCGGCATTTCGCTTCTCTCCTCCAACCTAGAGTACATCCCCGGCGACTGTCCCCGCCCCCAAGCTTGCTGCCGTGTCCAGCACTTGTGAGGGTTGCAACTACTCAACACATTTGAGATCTCGGTTTCCGATCTACCACTTGTGCGGGCTTTTCTTTTTTTTATTTGTATATTTATTACGTGCTTTCAGGTGGCTAAAACAACGACACCACTTGACACAATTTAGAGTGATTTTAATTTCTTATTATGATCATATTGTAGGCTTACAAAAATTTTGAACTACTAATGGTTTGCTATGGTAGATTTAGTATTTTTGTGCTTTAATGAAAAAAAATGATTTTTTGAATGGAGTGCTAAAAAAAATATAATTTTATGAGGTGCTGTTATAAAATGAAGGCTATTAACAATGCTCTATATTTAAAGGCATGGTTATATACCTAGATAAATAATGATTGCATGCTCACTGAAAGACACGCCCTTTAAAACCAGCGAACAATGAATAAAAGTGGCGTGCATCACAAAAGAGCGCAACCGCATGCGACATGCACGACGCGCCAATTACAAGCACGACCCGTGCGACACTTCAAAGACGCTGCATACAATCTCGCCCAGCACGCCACTTTTATTCATGGCCCGCACTCTATTGATCACTCTCGCTTGCTACTTACACCAACAGTCTACAATCAAACCACTGGTTGCTTAAACGACTCCAATTGTAAAGATTCATGATATGATTGAATAAATTTATCTTTAATTTTCAGCAGTTTTTCCCATATTCAAAATTATTTAAATGTGAGAAATTAAAATATTTTTCATTCAGTTTAATGGAGATGAATATAACGGCCTTCGGCAGAGCGCGATGCATATAGAAGATGGCAAGCGACATGAGTATTGCTGCTGCATGTCACATGTGGACCGGAAGCTGAACCAAAGGAAGGAAATGGTGTGATAATATATTATAAATATTGAATTTATTTATAATAATTATGATATATATTTTTCGATTTAAAAATATCTATAGGAAAGCAATTACAATTTATTTATATATTATAATTAATTACTAGCTAAAATATATTAAGCTATCAATAATTTTTAGGAAAGGTATTTTTAAATACATGTAACATATATCTCTCTCTCACTATATAAATATATATATATGATAAAAAAATAGAGTTTTTTACCAAGGGAAAAAAATGTTCTTCGACGATTGGATTTTACAATTAACGGTTTAAATATTTTTTGACCGGTTCGAAGGCAATTTCAACTTGGGGCGGTTCATTATGCTTTCCAGGACAAAATTAAGTTCAGATTCACGCTTCAAAAGATTGAACTACACGTATGATATAAAAAGCACACTGGAATAATATGGACTGCATCCAAACCATGCCATTTTTAGTTTTAATAATATTTGTTATTAAACTAAAATGGATTGCTAAATTTTTGTAAAGAACACGATTGTTTCAAAAGAATTGTCAATTTCGAATTAGAATTAAATGTTCATTTTCAATATGGAATTTGCTTTCTAATTTCAATTCTAATGCTCCAATTTCATTCAACCTAATAACTGACACTTACACAGAAGAAGAAAGAAGAAAATAGTTTATGCTTGCATTAAATGTATGTTGAATAAAAGTAGCGTAGCTTGAAAGCAATATTAATTAAATCCATAGAATTTAAACGAACAATTGCAACCTGCCACGTACTTTGGAAACCCTGTATTAAGCATGGAAATCCGCTAGGAACACTGTTTCTAATTTCACAGTGCACCAAAAATCAGGCCAAACGCGGTTCATTGATTTTTAGTTCATACAAACTAGCATAATAACAATGGTTTAAATGAAGATATAATGTTCATTATTTACTTTTATAAACATAAAGAATTTTCAATTCATAATATAGGGATGCTTGGAAACATAGCCATAATGTAGAGATATAGCTAGACTGAAAAAGAATTTGTACACATCTTTGAACATTTGGTTTTGTATATATTGTAGCTTATGCTGAAATATTATCGCATAGAAAAACTTCATACGCACAAAGAAAAACTTAATATTGCAGCTTAATTGTCATGTATTTCAAATTGTTTATTTTTCTTAGCTAAAATTGATGTTTGGCATCCCTCACCAGCTTCATAAAGGGCAATTTTTGCAGAAAAAGAACTTGTAAAAGACAATATATGATATCATAGCAAAAAGCTCCAAACATAAATTATCAGGCCAAGGACATTAATAAGTTTAAAATGGGCATTCACTCAGACCAAAAACAAATGTTCTAAAGAAACACAGGTCAAACCGTTGAATTGGCAGTGCAATCCACAAATTTCAGCTCTAAAAGTAATCATAATTCACCCATATGATATTGGCAATCCAATCCACAAATTCATCATTATTCAACCCAGATAGAACCG
This sequence comes from Dactylorhiza incarnata, assembly GCA_033032865.1. Lineage (NCBI taxonomy): Eukaryota > Viridiplantae > Streptophyta > Magnoliopsida > Asparagales > Orchidaceae > Dactylorhiza > Dactylorhiza incarnata. The sequence goes on from JAWHQI010000085.1 coordinate 7,534,499, forward strand.
GTGGACAGATTCTGATCAGCAACCTTTTCTCATTCTGCTTCAGTGTCCAGACAGATTAAGGCTTCATTGGGCACGACAGTAGCGGTAGTGAACACCGTGATAAAACAGAGTCATTCGTGAACTAGCACCTAAGGAACTTCATCCACTTTTATGTTCAAGTGGATGAAATTCCCTAAGTGGGCATTCATGAATGACAATTTAACAACCGCATTCATCACCGCCACCACTGTACCAAAAGGAGCCTAATACAACCATGTTCAAACTAATTGTTTTTCACTTTAACATACCACCCAAAAAAATTGACTGAGAACAGACAACCCCAAAAAAAATTTAATTCAATACCACTCCACAGTATTTGGCTACCGGCAACTCAAAAATACAGGTCTCTACTCAATAAAACCACTCCCCAGCCATTAGTCGGCTTTTCTGCTTATAAAGAACCCAACTCAACAGGTCTCTGATGTTCAACGGCTTTCCTACTCATTGGACGTTTATCCATGGAGATAAACCGCCAAAGAATGAGAAGATGAATGCTAAGCCTTTCAAAGAGGAAGAGGATGCTGATTCAGAGAACAAGAAGAAGGATTGCCAAAAGACAGACAACAGGGTGCAGAAACAAAGGCTGCAAATACGCTATGGTTTAGTTTATCAACTTGAATTTAGAATGTTGCAAAATTTGGAAAATGTTGGGCAATTTCAATCCATGGAGAGAGTTTCAAGAAAGCTTTGGGCAGATTACATGTTAAGCTCCATAAATGGGATGTGCAAATATTGAGGAGTTATATAAGAAACTATCAGGATTTAATAAGCTAATTAGTTAGGTTATTCTAGTTCTAATTTCACAAGACAGGTGAAATTTAAATCCAATTTAACTTGTATGTAGAGATGTTATCTCATAGATTCTTATTAATCTCAACTTTTAACATATTCATGAACATATATGTATCACAATGAAGGCCTTACTTTCAATTCTTCATGATCCAAATTCACATAATATAATATAGATTGAGACAATGAAACTAAAATCAAATCCATCATTCATATTAAACAATCACATTACTTAGTTGCAAAATGTAGATTGTAATCGTTCTTTTATGGCAGATTTGGTATTGGAAGACAATCATTTGGTGTGGTCAGAATATGCAGAGGAAGGACAATGTGTTTATTCCTTAAACTGAACAAGACATGATGTGCTCAAGCTTTGTGAAGGACAATTTATGCTGCTGTTTAGTAATATATAAGCTCAGAGTTTGCAAAAGTTTTGCTATGCACTGTGAGATTATGATTATTTTACTAAAAAGAACTTTGAAGTTTGATTGCCTTTAGGAACTATGATGACTGGTTATGGTGCAGGACTTATACAAAGCTGAGTTCTATTTCAGAACTTCTGATGATGGATTGTCTTGTAGGGCTTAAAATGAGGAGTATACAACCAGGTGTCTTGTAGGGCTTAAAATGAGGAGTATACAGCCAGGGAAACACAATTAATGGCATGCTGCTATAGATATAGCTATGAACATGAAGAACTTAACTTATGAAATTATGCTATAACAGCTAGGAATGCCATTTGGACAATATTCAAAACCCCAAAATAAGGATAAAAATTCAGAAATCACAGAAACTAATAATGCCAACATCATTGCATAAAATGAGACAAAATTAAGAGTTATCAGGCTACATAAAGAGAGTTTTAGATACAAAGCAGCAGTGAACTGCATGAAAATCTCATCAGAGAATCTCACTGACTATAACCCAGTGAAAAGGGGAAGAACAAATGATAACAGAAGGGGAACTGTAGGGTAAACAGAAGAGAGATTTTCACGTGAAGAAAACTACACCAATGCATTCATTACAGACACGCGAAGAACAAAAGTATTACCTACGAAAGATCAAGCTTCCACCTTAATTTCACCGTCCAGCTTTTAGTCGTCATCCTCATCGCCTTCCTGCATACAAAACAATTGATTGTTTAGAAAATTGATAATCAGGAGATATTTAAATAATGGAAATTGGAGAGGTATACGAATATTGATAGCAGATTATACATCATCACTTCCATCGACATCATCGCTAACTTCAGATTTAGATTTATCAGATGTTTCTTCGTCAGCAGATTCCTTTCTGGTTTCCTGCAATAAAGAAGAGAACGTTTAATATATATATTTTGTATATTGCAGTGAAAATAATATAGATCGAATGATTTTTGATTCGAACAAACCTCGTTAGCATCATACGCTTTTATCTTCTTCTGATACTCTACTTTCAACTTCTCAGCCTTTGCAACGTATGGCGCTTTCTCCTGGAATACGATTCGTCAACAAAATCATTAGATAGGAACAAAATAATTGGTAGATCAGAAGAAACGAGGCATACAGATTCCGATAACGATTTCCATTTATCCCCTCCGGCCTTTCCAACCTATTAAAAATTAAAGTATGAATCAATCCACCGTAATAGACATTGGACGCAAAAATAACTCCGAAAATGACAAAACACTAACCACTGAGATGAGCTTGTTTTTAGGGTTCTTTTCCTTAAAATCCTTCCTGAACTGCTCCCTATTTCATCCGAAATTGACCGTGATAAATAATTACGAGAAATAAAATTGATTCAGGCACCAAATACACGGCGATGGCGACAAAACTTACATGAAGACGAAGAAAGCGCTGGGCGGACGCTTCGGCCTGTTCGGATCCTTGCCAGCCTTTCCCTTTGGTGGAGCTCCCTTAGTCTTCTTTTCAACGCCCTTCTTCACAGCAAGCCTTCATGAAAGCCATCGAATCAACCCCGATCATAAACAAAGTAAGAGCCCAAGTAGAAGATCGAAAGTAGTGGAGGTGGAAACAAGTACTTACTTGGTATCCGCCTTCTTAGCGGTGTTCGCCTTCGATTTCCCTCCCTTCATCGCGTAACTGCGGAATACAACGATACTGGTGTAAAATCGAGAGAAAATGGGAATAAACGAACGTGAAACGGCCGCCGGAAGCGATATTACCGAGGGTTAGGGTTAGTTCTATTGTCTGGTGTCTGCGGAATGAAGAGTTGCGCAGTCGGTGAGTGTGAGAGCGAAGGAGGATAAGAAGAAGAGGAATAGAGAGAGAAAAGGAGAGAGAGAGAGAGAATAAGAGGAGGAATCGAGGGTTTGGAGGGTCGGATGAAATTTAGGCGGGATTTGAAACCCGGGCGCCACGTCATCGATCCGCATGCTATGCTGTGATTGGTCCGATCGATTCTCTTGTTTCTGATGACTCTTTGGAATCTCACCGCAATGGAGGGCACAGTGCACCGATGGATGAAACGTGGAGCACAGATGAAAAAGACTGAATTCGCCCTGCGGTTATAGTTTAATTACGGTTTTGGAATCAAGGAAGTTCGGACGGGCATTGGTGGAGTGTTGGGGTAAGCCGCGGTTGTAGAATGCAAACGTGGTCTGCTTATCTGGTTCTCACTAGCTAGAAAGCTAAAATTTAGGACTCTATTTTTCTTCTTATTTTTTTAATTTAGAAAAATATAAAATAAAATGGGAAGTTCCAACTTGCTACATCTCAGTATGTGTGGCCAGGATTAGTTCTAAATTTATTTGCTTGTTCGTGGAATTTCTTTTTTTATTACTTTTTTTTGTCTAGTAATATTTGCAGCTTTTAATTTAGTAAACCTGCCTATATTGGCAGCCCAATGATAATTGCAGCCCAACAAAGCGATATTAGTAGCCCGATGGATATTGGCAGTTCAAAATGAAAATAAAATTTAAGTCAAACAAATCATATTTAGTGAAAAAAATCATCTATTTTCTGGTAAATTAAATGAAAAATATTATTTAGGAGATACAAAAAAATCAAAAGTAGGAGAAAATATACTAGATTTTGGAAGGGTTCGACGGTGTCGCCAAAAAATATCCAGAGGAGTTCGACGGTGACTAAGAGTTCTTCTCCGATGATTGTGGGCGACCGATGACGAGAAATCAGAAGAGCTAATATTAGTTTGTCTAGAGATTTTTGGAGCCTTTAATTTAGTAAATTTGCATATTTTTATTAGCCTCCGCAATCAAAATTATTAATATACATAAATATATATAGGATGTCAGGGGATCGAAACCTGACCTCAACAACGCGCTGCGGTGAGAAACAGGCGCAGACGGATGCGTTGGGGTGTATGAGCTGATGCCCTTGTAAAAAAGCGGACAGAAAGGGCGGCCCACATCGAGCGAGGTGTGGGAGATGGCGCCGGCCCGTCAACCGCATTAGCCGGCCCACCAGGGCTGGGTTGAGGCTATAAACCCCTGGTGTGGTGGTCGGGGCGGGTTATTACAAAACCCTCCTCCCGGAACTGGGCGAGAGGGGGTACCTCGCGGGGCTCTGCGAGCCCACTAACTGGGTGGGGCGAGACCCAGGTACCCCCCTGCTCTCTCGCCCTGCTTGGAATGGGGGCGAGAGGGGGGTCGGCCCCGCCTCCTCTCGCCCCTGCTTGGGATGGGGGCGAGAGGGGGGTCGGCCCCACCTCCTCTCGCCCCTGCTTGGAATGGGGGCGAGAGAAGCGGGGGGTCGGCCCCCGCCTCCTCTCGCCCCTGCTTGGAATGGTGGCGAGAGGGGGGTCGGCCCCGCCTCCTCTCGCCCCTGCTTGGGATGGGGGCGAGAGGGGGGTCGGCCCCGCCTCCTCTCGCCCCTGCTTGGGATGGGGGCGAGAGGGGGGTCGGCCCCGCCTCCTCTCGCCCTGCTTGGGATGGGGGCGAGAGGGGGGTCGGCCCCGCCTCCTCTCGCCCCTGCTTGGCATGGGGGAGAGAGGGGGGTCGGCCCCCGCCTCCTCTCGTCCCTGCTTGGAATGGGGGCGAGAGGGGGGTCGGCCCCGCCTCCTCTCGCCCTCTTTGTTTGGAAGGGCGAGTGGGAGTCTCCCGCCTCCACCGCTTGCCTCCTCTCTTCCTGTCCTGGAACATACTGAAAAATGGTGTTCCGAAATATTTCTTGTCTCGAGAACCTACTCGGCGAATACAGGGTTGTACACAATCCCCGCTCTTTTCGAGCGAGGTACACGCTCGGAAAGAAACGTCCAACCCTGCATATTCGACGAGTGTCGCTAGGAATCCGGCTAATGGTGCTATCTCAAAAAAAACATATAGCCTCCCCGAGAGTTCCTCCAACCCTGCCCGCTAGCGAGGGTCCGGCTAGCGAGGCCATCTCGGGGGGAAAAAGTCTTTGCCTCCCTGGGAGGTCAACCTGGCCAGCCAGCTGGTGAGAGTCCGGTCAGCGGAACCATCCGAGGGGAAAATCACTTGTCCTCCCTGGGAGGTCAACCTGGCCTGCCGGCTAGTGAGAGCTCGGTTAGCGGAACCATCAAAGGGGAAAATCACTTGTACTCCCTGGGAGGTCAACCTGGCCTGCCGGCTAGTGAGAGCCCGGTCAGCGGAACCGTCCGAGGGGAAAATACTTGTCCTCCCTGGGAGGTCAACCTGGCCTGCCGGCTAGTGAGAGCCCGGTCAGCGGAACCTTCCGAGGGGAAAATACTTGTCCTCCCTGGGAGGTCAACCTGGCCTGCCGGCTAGTGAGAGCCCGGTCAGCGGAACCATCCGAGGGGAAAATACTTGTCCTCCCTGGGAGGTCAACCTGGCCTGCCGGATAGTGAGAGCCCGGTCAGCGGAACCATCCGAGGGGAAAATCACTTGTCCTCCCTGGGAGGTCAACCTGGCCTGCCGGCTAGTGAGAGCCCGGTCAGCGGAACCATCCGAGGGAAAAATACTTGTCCTCCCTGGGAGGTCAACCTGGCCTGCCCGCTAGTGAGAGCCCGGTCAGCGGAACCATCCGAGGGGAAAATACTTGTCCTCCCTGGGAGGTCAACCTGGCCTTCCGGCTAGTGAGAGTCCGGTCAGCGGAACCATCCGAGGGGAAAATACTTGTCCTCCCTGGGATGTCAACCTGGCCTGCCGGCTAGTGAGAGCCCGGTCAGCGGAACCATCCGAGGGGAAAATCACTTGTCCTCCCTGGGAGGTCAACCTGGCCTGCTCGCTAGTGAGAGCCCGGTCAGCGGAACCATCCGAGGGGAAAATCACTTTGGAAAGAACTTTCATTATAGTAGTCATGCTTGATCTTGAAAAGTGCTTCGACATCTTTCTTCCTCTTCCTTGACGTCGAGAAGCGTAGCAGGAAAACTCGACGCAAGTCTTCGAAGGCATAGATGGATCCCGCAGGGAGATGGTGGAACCAATCTCTAGCTTTCTCCTTCAGAGTTGTCGCGAAGAGTCGACACTTGAAAGCGTCCGTCATGGGACTGATGGAGACCATATCCTCAAACCACTGTAGGTGCAGGACGGGGTCATCCTTGCCGGAGTAGTGAGACATCTCCAACCTTCTGAACCCCTCAGGAACCGGGACCGAGAGAATCAGCTCACACAAAGGACTTCATATGCTCGCCCCCTTTGGGGCTGGGCGAGTGGGGGCTGGCCCCTCCCCACTCGCATCCTTGGGGCTGGGAGAGTGGGGGCATGGCGCCTCCCCACTCGCCCCCTTGGGGCTGGGCGAGTGGGGGCCTGGCGCCTCCCCACTCGCCCCCTTGGGGCTGGGCGAGTGGGGGCCTGGCGCCTCCCCACTCGCCCCCTCCTAGGGGACCGGGCGAGTGGGGGCTGAATGCCTCCCCACTCCCCCCCCCCCCCGCTGGTACCTCCTTCCTGGATGGCTGGCCGAGGGTGTTCTCGCAACCTGCTGAGGCGAGGCCTCCGGACCACTTTCTCTCCTGCCTTCGCCTATCGAGGCGAAAGCTACCTGCAAGGTCTGCATGACCTCCCACATGAGATTTTTAAACATCTCCAACGTAACTCCAGCCACCGGGGGTTGCGAGTGACCTGGGTCGGACCTTCCTCCACCTCCGTCCATGGAGCTCATCTTGAGAGTTTCTTGAGTTGGTCACACTCCACGCTCACCGCACCATAATGTTGAAACCGATTTCTCGGTCTCTGTGGAGTTCGGGGCCCCCGACAAGTTGAGGGGTGGCCAACTCTTACTCCCCCCAAGGGAGAGCTTTAGGTTGAAGGTGTTGGAACTATGAACTGGACCAAGGGCTCGGCGAGGAGGTCCCACCACATACCCGAAAGATCGTTGAGCGCTTCCCCTCCCAAGCCAAAGCTGGCTTGGGCACCACTGGAGGCTCTCCTCACCCCACTAGAGAGATTTGGGGAGGGAGAGGGAGAACTAGCCTAGAACAAGCTTGCCTCCAAATGGTGCCCCATTGGTCCTGTTCATAGGATTCCTGAACTTGGTCTGCCAATAACCACAATCTGGCCTATGAGATTACCAAAATATCCCCGGATTTGGCCTGCGGACAGCCAAATCCCACTGTTCTGCAGCGCTAAACGCAGACCACTAACTGGGTGGGGCGAGACCCAGGGTTCCCCCCTGCTGCTCTCGCCCCTGCTTGGAATGGGGGCGAGAGGAGGGTCGGCCCCGCCTCCTCTCGCCCCTACTTGGGATGGGGGCGAGAGGGGGGTCGGCCCCTCGTCCTCTCGCCCCTGCTTGGAATGGGGGCGAGAGGGGGTCGGCCCCGCCTCCTCTCGCCCCTGCTTGGGATGGGGGCGAGAGGGGGGTCGGCCCCACCTCCTCTCGCCCCTGCTTGGAATGGGGGCGAGAGGGGGGTCGGCCCCGCCTCCTCTCGCCCCTTTGTTTGGAAGGGCGAGTGGGAGGCTCCCGCCTCCATCGCTTGCCTCCTCTCTTCCTGTCCTGGAACATACTGAAAAATGGTGTTCCGAAATATTTCTTGTCTCGAGAACCTACTCGGCGAATATAGGGTTGTACATGCAACAATGTCGAAGAGGAACGCACACCCTCTTGACACAGGGAACCCGACGAGCACTTCTCCCAGGCAAACTCGATGAACTGCAATGAACGTACCCACAACCAGGCTCACCGGGAAGCCCCAAATCAAATGGAGGTGCGTATGCAACAAATTGAGGAGCGTCAAGTCAAAATGCTAACTGATTTTCTACAAAAAGATCGATGATTGAACATATGTCATAGATTTTCTTACTTTTATAGAACAAAGATATAATGCTATCTAATTCAGCAATAAAGAGACCCTTGAGCGGGGGACCTCTTCTCCATGATACATAATTGAGTAGTAGGGGAATATATTATTAAAACGGTGCTTTATCAAACAAAAGCTATGTTTGGCAAAGCGGTGGGATCTTAAAAGCGGTGGTTATGAACCTTACCTAAGAAAGTTCCTTTATTTTTTATGTTCAAGACTAGTTTTATTTTCTTGGTGGCAGTAGTAACGGTTGTCATGTCAAACATACATTTTAAGACACTTGCTTTTTTGTCCAACCTCACATGAGCAAAAACGCCGTACCAAACGGAGCGAAAATTGCAAGTAGTAGATATAATTCTCCCCAAATCATTCCACGACACTCTTTCACCAACCAGTTTGATGTAAAAAATCATTTACCTTCTTCAGCCATGTCAAGACTAACTGCTTTCAATTCATGACTTAGGCTTCGTTTGGCGCGGCTGTGGCAGTCATGAACACTGTGGTTATGAACAGTCGTTCGCGAACACCCGACCTCATCTAATGAACTTCATTCACTTTTATGTTCAAAACTAGCTTTATTTTCTTGATGGCGGTCACAACTATTGTCATGCCAAACACGCATTCCACGATAGTTACGTTTTTGTCCAAACTCACCGGACTTGGATGAAAAAGTGCGGTCTTATATGGTTCAATGACATCTAAGACTGAGTAGCTTGTTGACACTCGGTCTAGCGTGCGTTTTCCAGCAAGGAGGTAAAGCCGAGCCAGACGTGAAAGACTTATTGATTGAACTTTTTCAGTGTTATTTAGAATATATTGGTTCTTACCAAACTCTTAAGCTTCTAGCTGCGCTCACCATCGATATCACCGTCTTCGCCTTTCTATATAAACTCGCCTACTTCTTCAGATTTAGATGACAATAAGCCTTGAGCCTCTTTATATAAGCTCGCCTCCTCATTATTACTCAATTTATCGGCAATGAACCCTTCGCCTCCAAAAAAAGACACCAATATTAAGGCTAAAAATGGCGTAAAACAAGGGAAGGAGCCTTGAGCCTCTTTATATAAGCTGGTAGAATGCTCTTAAAAGAGGAGAGTCAGCAGGGAGAGGGAAAATTAGAGTCCAGAGCTCAAAGATTGATGTTCTTAGCCACAATTACTATGCTTTGCACAAATATTACTAAAAAAAGCTAACTTTTTTTTTGGTTCAATTCACTGTTAAAAACATAATTGATTAAACAACAAATAATCCTCGTCAAACACGCATAGAGATCAAAATGGAGCAGTCAACTTTATCAAACTGTTTTAGTCAACGCAAAAGAAATTCAAAACACCAGGTTCAGCAGCACCAGCAACATAAAAAAGAGAGGGTCAACTATCAGATAAGGATTAAACAGAAAGAAGAGGAAACAAAAGAGGCATATAATCTCTATGAAATTCTTAAGAATCCATAACCAGGGACACAATAAGAAGCCCAGCCCAACCCATCTCTCACCGACTGAATTCACTGCCTGGACCTCGATTCAGCCCTCTTCGCCTCCTCGGCGGTCGACGGAAACAGCTCGACGTACCGCGACCCGATAGTCATCTTGTCCTTGGACATCGCCTTCTTCGCGACCTCCACCGACTCGAACTCAACGTAGGCCTCGCCGGTGACCTTCCCGTCCGAGCGGCGAACGATGTGCACGTTCTCCTCCCTCGCCTCGTACTCTTGAAAGAATTCGGCGATGTCCGTCTCCGTCGCGGAATACGGAAGCCCGCGGAGCTTCAGCACCTCAGTATATTCCATCTGATCCTTGTCATCATGAGCGGCGGGGGCGGGGGCGGCCTTCTTCGCGCGGGGAGCCGGCGAGCGGCTCCTGTACTCGCCGTCGAACAAGGCGCCGTTGTTCACCTCGGCCGCCACCGCGTGATAATATTCCTGTTTCTTGGAGGGGAAGACTTCGATGTACCTGCGCCCGATGTTCTGCCGGTTTCTCTGGAGTGCGTATTCTACCTGTACGGGAGAAGAGAAGACCACATAGGCCTCTCCGGAGAAGCGCCCGTCCTTGTTCACCAGGAGGCAGTCCACGACGCTCAACCCCGTGAAAAATTTGAAGACCTCGAGATCGTCGCAGTTGAAAGGCAGGCCTCGCAGGCGAACCACCGGAAAGTTGTACGCGCTGCTGCCGCTGCTGCCTCCATAGCTCCCATAGGACGCCGCATAATACGAGCCCGCGCCGGGCCCGCCAAAATATGAGCTCGGTTCCAGTATTCGGGGGCGCCTAGAGCCGGCAGCAAAGTCATAGCTGTCCGAAACCCCTCCCCCACCCCTCACTCCGAAGTACGGATCGGACTCCATCATCCGTTGTCTCTTCGCGCCCTCGTACCCATCTGTTACCCTTCCGCTTCCCATCATCGCCCTTCATAATATACAATGTCCCAAAGAGGAAAAACAAAAAAGGAGATGGCACCCCCCAACACTCAATCACTACTTGAAAATTTGAAACCTTAAAATAACTAAAACAGTGGGCAAAAGTGAAGACTACTACTGCATGAGTCAACCAATGAAATTCAGTGATTAATAAATTAAGGAAAGCAGTAAACAGAAAAGAAAATATTTCTGGAGAAAGGTGCAAGTGTGTAACAAGACATTGTCAGATAATTGTAAAGAAAATAGAGAATATACTGCAATTCAAAATGTAACAGTTAAAAAAACAAGCAATAAACATTAACAACTAACTTTTTATAACAGTAAACTGAAGGCGAACCAATTTTCTATAACAGTAAACTGAAGGACTTTGTTGGTGGTCAAGCATAGCATAGGTAGCTGGCTACTACGAGAAAGAATTCAGTTCAGATGTCGCGTATTTATCCATAAGTTTTCGAAATTCCATCATGTATGATGGAATGGAAGCATCAATGATTCAATCTTTATGCTTTTAAGCAATCTAGATGATCCATCTGAAGGGCCATATACCGAGACCTCCCCTCTAAGTTTGTTAAATTACAGGTTGCACCCCTCTTATTCTTGAAATTACAAAAACTCTCTTGTAAGTTACATTTCATATTCTTCCATGCATAAAAAGCCCCCCTTGAAAATTTACTCCAAGGGAGTATTTTTGTGCATGGATGTTATGAAATGTAAACTTACAGGGAGGATTTTGTAATTTCAAAAGTAAGAGGGGTGCACCTAGTAATTATGCTAACTTCCAGGAGAAGTTTTAGTAATTATTCCTCCGTCTGAATATAAAAAGTTCTCCTAATTTGCATATAGAGATTCCGAGCATGAGATGACAAATTAGTGCACAGAGAGCTTCCTAGATCATATGAAGATATGCAGTCAATACATATAGGATGCAATAGCGGCTATACCATCAGTTTTTTGCTGTGTATTATACCGAAATAGTTAGGGTGAACACAGTTCAACACATTTTAGATTGAGAAAATAATTATGACTAGATTTAATCTTCACCAAATTTAGGTATAGAAAGAACAAATCACCAAATAAACATTTTGAAAACTGTTATTACTAGATGAGCTGCATATATCCTTTAGATCAAGTCAATATCCTTCATTAGGATTCCATATTCAGGTATAAAAAGTTAGCGTTGGTTTAACAAAGATGATGAAATTATATCAATTAAAAGGTTATTTGCATAAACCGATGAGGATACCATCAGCTATTAATTCTGGATTGTGTACTGGGTACATAAAAGTTTGACATATATTGGTTCTTAACAAAGTTGGATGCCAGAAGTAAAAGTTCTGTAAAATGAAACGAAAAAAATTGGTTGCCAGTTATATCAACAAAAGCTATGAAGTCTGGATACTTGCAACAGTTTTACGTATCATTGGAAACCTGTCCCCGAACCTCTTGGAAACTATTTCTTTTAATTTACAATAAAAAAATTGGATACTATCGGATATTCTAGGATAGGCTCAAGTATGCTCGAAAATACTCAAAACCTACGTATGTTGTGGCGATGATACGTAGAAAGATGTGTTTGGATGGTAAGTGATGAGAGTTAATTAATTACATTGTTTCTTTCATGAATTCTATTTATAATATGATACAATTTTGGACAAACTTTGTCTTCATTTAATATATGATTAGTGAGATATAGGCCCCGTTTGGGTGGGCGGATCCGCACAGTCGCGGCCACGGCCCGTTTGGCGGGGCCGCAACCGCATGACGGGGATTCACATGCCTATGGATTTCCGCAGAAATCACGTAGAAATCCATCGCATGGAGGCCACTGTGGTCCGCGGATTAGCTATGAAGTCTAGATACTTGCTTGTTTTTGTTGTCTTCTTCTGATTTGAATATTGTATTTACTCTTTTATCTGAATTAGAATGGTTCTGATAGGCCTTGAATATTTTTCGGAGCAGATTGAATCTCGATCTTCAAAAAGAATTTTTCCCAATATTTCATTAACGATCGAGCTCAATTGGTATCCCCATTAAATTTTCTAGCTGTCTGCAACGACTACCGTATATCCCGTCTTTTTTGAAATGGTTCGGTGAACCCCGACTGATGACGACAATAATCGTTGATCACCAATCAACGATTAATGTTCGTCATCGGTCGCCGATTTCTCTTTATCATCGATCACCGTTCATCATCGGGCAAAGATAGTTGATCACCAATTTACTGTAGCAGTTATTGTAGTAGTTTGGGAATTTCTCTCTTTACCTAACCAAATCATTGCACTGTTTGCTAAAAGATATAATTTGATCTATCTTCAATTATAAATGATTGTCTACGTCAAATCATCAGAGATTGTTCCAACAGACAGTTTCATGTACGTCTCCATATAAAAATCATTTTTGAAGTCAAGCTACTAGAGGGGGCATCCTTTATAAGCCGCAATATATATCAAAATGTGAACAGAATTCAACTGAGCCATAGGAGAAGTTTCAAAGAAGTCAACACATATGTTTGCATGTATCCGCTAACCACAAGGCATGTCTTGAACCTTGCTATGGAACCATCAGGTAGGCATTTGACAGTGAAGATCCATTGATACCCAATCTTCTCTGAAGACAGTGGCGAAGGCACAAGGTGCCAAGTATGTCTGGATTGCAATGTATCCATCCCTTCCTACATAGCGCCCTCCAATTAGGATGATTCATGGTCTCAGTAACAATCTTTGGTATAGAAATGGAGGATAAAGCTGTAGTAAACATTGTCATGAAAAGATTGAGATGATCGATAGAGACATAATGTGCAATTGAATATTAGCACCAATGCATTGTTAGTTTCTATGGGAAAATTGGCAAATCAATGTCAGAAGTAGGTAAAGAAGGAGAAGTGCCATGTTCAGAATCCGCATGAGAGGAAGAGATAATGATGGGGTTAAGTCAGCAAGAGACAAACTTACGTGTCAACATGACCTTTTTGGGGAACAAGATCATAGCAAGGTATCCTCTTTTGAGTGTGAGAGTAACCAAGAAAAATGCAGCAAACGGCCCAAGGAAGGAATTATCAAGGCCGGTACATAAGTCGTGTATGAAGCAAATGCACTCAAAATTTTCGGGAAGAAAAAAAAAGGTGGTTCATGAGGAAAAAGAACCTAATATAGGACTTTATTATTAAGAACTGAGAACATCGTATGATTAATTAAGTAAATGGCTGTCAGAATTGCATCTGGCCTAAAAGTTTTGGGAACATTCGCTTGAAAAAGAAGAGTGCAAGCAATATCAAGTAAATAACAATTTACCCCTTCAACAACATGGCACACAAGAGTTGGAAGTTCGATGTAAATTCCATGTGAGATGCACTAAGATTGAAAATCATGTTGCATGTATTCAATAGCATTGTCAGTGCATATCACACGAAGAGGGAGTGAAATTTGGGTATTTATTTCATTATAAAAAACTCCAAAGACATGAAGAATCTCAATGTGATCTTTTAATAGATAAGGTAGCCTTACACCAATCATGAATAAATGATACAAAAAATTTAACCACCGAGAGAAATGAAATCATGCAAGGGCCTCAAACATCAGAGTGAACAAAGAAAACATATCTTGTCAAGATAGGAAGCATCTCCATCGTCTATGACCTCACCTTCTAGAAGTAACAACAAGAGCAGAAGCATCTCCAAGAGTAACTGGTGTAGTGGGATGGCGTATCAATCTGGCATAAACTTCAGTCAAACTCAGAGGTGAGAACCTGATTATTGATGGAATCACAATATGGCGACAACATGGCAAGAAACCGAACAAATGTCATTTCCTGTTGTTTTCGTACAACCACCAAATTTGTGCTAAGGGGATGATAAACATGTAGTCCGTGATAAAACCCTTTGAAGATAGAGTAATGATTTGTCAAAGAGAACAACTCTTCGAGGCGAAGGGTGCCCAGTCGTTGATGCATTTCAAATATACGGGAGGGGTTTTCTTCAAAGAGTAAAGATATGCAAGGTGATGTCACATCTCTCTTGTGGTTTTTAGGCAAACCAAGGTGTTGTCTATGGAAGACATTATTAAGGAGCCACCCGATGACAACATCTCTTTCAAGCTAAGTTTTATCTCCTTTGCCTTGTCTGGCCGGGAGGAGGAACGGGAGATGCCGCAAGAAGACGGGGGAGTCTGAAATGGTCGCAACAAGAAGAGATAGTTTGCCTTGTCCAAGGAAGTGTCATGCAGTAGTGAATGAATGTGATTGGAGGACTATGTTATTAAAAGCACATGGGACACCAAGGCGCAAAGGGTTTTGGAGCCTAGGCGCAGGAGTGTGGCTGACGAATGCAAAACACAAAAAAGGCAGTGTCTAGTTTATTAAATGCAAAATACACAACATAAAGCTACTGCCATAATAGCACACCAGCACTAATGCAACAATGAATAATGAGATACAAACGTAGGCATAGGATGAAGATTTTATCGTTAAATCAGGTAGAAAATTGCAGTGAGAAGGGCGGTAGGTAGACACGAAGAGGACGGAGATACAACGACTGGATAAATTGTAGATGCCAATTGGACCAAAGCTGACCATGGAAGAAGCACTCGATGATCAACATATGGCATGCAGAACCTAAACCGACGCAATCGTATGGGAAGGAACTATCATAAGCTGAAGACTTGACTCTTTGTCGCTTGATAGTTAGGATCATCGTATCCTTTGTCAAAAACAAGCAGGATGGACGAGCTCTTGTCGTTGGCAGAGGCATGCAAATGATCCGTTGTCGCGGGCAAACAACTAGTTATGACAGGAGGAGTTGCAATCGGCCCTAGATTGCACGCTCTTATACCATGTGAAGAAGCACTTGATTTCTTATCTTCAAGAGAGAGCCCTACCTCCTTATTTATAAGAAGAGGGACTAATTACAATAAGGAATATTTTAGAGAATATTCAGGTGCATATATTACAATATCAATATACTTATACATATAATTAAATATATATACAATATATATATGGTCCTATGAACACTTTAAAAAGTTCAAATTACATGGGAAAATGACCACCAAAAGATTAAACTTGAAATACTTCCCACTGGAAGATGACGACACCAAAAGCGATAAAAAGAAATGAAGGAACCCTATGAGTGAGCAACTCCAACATGTATGATTACAAGAGAGCTTCTATTTATAGTAACATGCATAATAGATAATATGGCATAATACCTCACTACGTCAGGTATAGGTAATTTTCATGTCTAACTTAAGCTTTGATATGAAACATTTTTATACTCAGGCTTTTGGTAAAGCCATCAATAATTTGTTCTTGAGTTCGAACAAAAAGAGTACAATTATGTCTACCTCAATTTTATCCTTGATAAGATGCCTATCAATCTCATTTAGTGTTGTCGTGCACTCGTGCTTAATAAGATTATGACTAATATTGATAGCAAGTTTATTGTCACAATACTAACGAACAAGCTCTTGCTCAAATAGATGTAGCTTTACCATAAGATACAGAGTCATAGGCCTTCGTGTAGACCTTGAGAAATGGTCTATATTCAGCTTCACAAAGACTACAAATAACTTAACTACTTGATCTCCAAGTCACAAATTTCCTCCCACAAATGTACAAAAGCCTCAAGTAAATTTTTATCAATGATGGATCCCAATCCAATCATAATCAATATAGACTTCGACCTCAAGCAGATTATAAGTTTTTGAATTTTATAAAACTTTTAATCCCAACTCGTTACTTCTAAATAAAAGACATTCTATCATATGTAGCATGTAGAGATCTCATGATTCTAAAAGACAAATCCCAATAATGATCACTTAAAGAGCATATAAATTGACTAGGAAACCCAACATCATATTCTATAGACAAATATATAATACAATCAACTAAATATTGATAACTGAAAAAATTTATTGATCAAATGTCCATTATCTTCACTAATTATATTACTAGCATAATTATAGAACTAATTAATTACAGCTGAGCATCCATATCTCCTCTAGTAAGTCAAAAGATACTTTGATGAGAAATGAAGAATCATTAATCATATCTACAGACTATAATTCCCAATAAATTGTGAAAAATGCTTAGATCCTTCACTTCGAACTCATTGGCCTAACAAGACTTGACATGCTTATTTCCTTATCATCAACCTTTGTTACAACAATGTCATCCACATAAATATTCAATGTTGTAACTTCCATCGCAACTTAATAAATAATATGTGATGTGTTACTCAAAAACCTAAAGAAATCACGACTTTGTGAATACGATAAAATCATGTCCTTAAAGATTGCTTCAGACCACAAAATACTTTTCTAAGTGTATGCATTTTCCTTCAAAATCTATGAGAGAAAAATATGGGAGAATGTTCATATATACCTCCTCCTCAAGATAGTCATGTAGAGACATCCTTCATATCCAATTATTGCAATTCCCACCCATTATTAACCGCATGGATAGAATATCTCTAACTGTATTCATTCTTTGCAACAATATCAAATATTTTTGGGAAAATCAATTCCAAGAAGATGTTTTTCCAAATGACCTGCCTATAGCACCACCCCAGAGTGAGATCGAGTTTGAGATAGATTTGGTACCGGGACCACGACCAATAGCAAGGGTTCCTTATAAGATGACCCAAAGGAGTTGGCGGAATTAAAGGTCCAATTGCAGGAGTTGTTGGAACAAGGTTATATTCGACCTAGCTCCTCGTCGCGGAGTGCTCTTGCGCTATTAGTGAAAAAGAAAATTGGTGGTATGCATTTATGCATTGACTATCGCGAAATAAATAAGCTCACAGTGAAGAACAAATATCCAATTCCACGTATTAATGATCTCTTTGATCAATTGGTTGAGTCATCGGTATATTATAAATTGGATTTAAAGTCGGGGTATTATCAGTTAAAGATCCGGGAGGAGGATATCCCAAAGACTGCTTTTTGCACCCAGTATGGGCATTTTGAGTTCTCTGTTATGCCCTTTGGTTCGACGACACACCCTCGATATTTATGGATCTGATGAATCGCGTGTTTTGACCATTTTTGGATATCTTTGTTGTGATATTTATTGATGATATATTGATTTACTCGAAATCTGAAGGCGATCATGTCGACCATCTGAGATTGGTATTGCAAACATTGCGAGAACATAAATTATATGCCAAGTTTTCTAAGTGAGAATTTTGGCTAAAAGAAGTTGCTTGTCTGGGCAATGTAATTAGTGACAACGGAGTGACAGTGGACTCAACAAAGATCAAAGCCATTCGTGATTGGCCAGTATTAAAGAATGCAGTTGACGTGCGGAGTTTCCTTGGGCTAGTTGGATATTATCAAAGGTTTTTCCAAAACTTTTCGTGCATTGCATTGTCTCTTACGTTTTTGACACGGAAGGATCAAAAATTTATTTGGACTCAGGAATGCAACCAAGGCTTTAAATGCTTGAAGGAAAGGCTGATAGCAGCTCCAATCCTTTGTCTCCCTAGTGGGACAGAAGAGTTTCAAATTTATAGTGTTGTACCTACTTGTGCTTTGGGTTGCATCCTTGTTCAACATAGTAGTGTTATTGCCTATGGGTCACGACAACAGAAGCCGCATGAGAAGAACTAAACAATGCATGACCTGGAGTTGTCAACGATGATCTTTGCTTTAAAACTGTAGAGACATTATGTGTATGGGGCGAAAGTGGAGATATCTACTGATCATAAGAGCTAAAAGTATCTCGCACAGCAAAAAGATTTGAATATGCGGCAACTCAGATGGATCGAGTTCCTCGATGATTATGATCTGAAAATTCATTATACACCTGGGAAGGCTAATGTTGTAGCTGATGTTTTGAGCCGGAAATACTCGGGGCAAGGGATATAATTCCAAGTACACAGTGAATAGTTGTCATGAGAATATGAAGCGTTAGATATCATTTGTGTGGCACGTGGCGATGCTAGCATGACATGTTTGAATTGGATTACTGTACAATATGATATTGCAGATTGAGTCAGGAAGACGATTTTGCTTGATGTCAAATTCCAATCTTTGGTGTTGGAAGCACAAAAAGACACAAATATTAATTTGGTGACGGAGGGTGGGCTACTAAATTAGAAAGGAAGGGTTTGTATTCCAAACTTTGGCAAACTACGTGAAGTGCTAATGTATAAAGCCCACTTCACAAAATACTCCATTCATCCAGGGAGTTATGTGTAGTCAGTGCCAGACGTGTGCGTTAGTGAAGGAGGAATGTCAAAGACCTGGTGGATTTCTTCAACCTCTTCCTATTCCAGAATTGAAATTTGATGATATTTCCATGAATTTTGTACACGGTTTGCCCAGATCCCAAGCAAGGTAACGATGCAATTTGGTTGATTGTGAACCGCTTGACGAAAGTGACTCACTTCATCCCTAATTAAAATGGTGACGATGTGTAATTAGTGAAACTCTATGCGCATAATATTGTGCAGTTGCATGGAATACCCAAAAGCATCATTAGTGATAAAAGTGGGCGCGTTACCTCCGAAGATTGGGGACTAGTTCAGAAAAGTTTGGGTACAAAGTTGAAATATAGCACGACGTCTCATCCACAAACTGAGAGGACAAATCGTACTTTGGAAGATATGCTTCATATGTGTGCTTGAATTTGGAAAGAAGTGGGAAAACTACTTATACATGATTGAATTTGCGTACAATATTAACATCCAAGCTACGATTAAAATGAAGTGTATGAAGCATTATATAGGCGGTGGTGTCCAACACCAATGTCATGGGCGGAAGCAGGCGTCGCACGTCTTTTGAAAAAGTAATCAGAGATGCATTTGCTATCATTGAAACTATTCGTGACCGAATGCGTATTGCGCAAGATCGCCAAGCCAAGTATTATAATACACGTCACTGACATGTGGGATTTGCAGTTGGTGATATGGTATACCTGAAAATCAAGTCATTTAAGGGTGTATCAAGAATTCGGCGATTGAAGAAACTAAATCCACGGTATTTGAGCCCTTTTCTGATCATAAAACACATTGGCGAGTGTGCAGGCCGCCTTGCGTTATCTGCAGAGCTGAGTAATTCACATGATGTCTTCCAAGTCTCAATACAGAGACGAGTTATGGTAGAGCCCATTGTTGTGGTTGAACCAAATACAGCGCCAGTGGAGGAAAATCTGGCAACCGGTGTATAGCCAGTTTGCGTTGAAGAGTGGAGACTAGACAGCTTCGTAATAAAGTAAGGCTCGTAAAAGTACGCTGGAACAATTGCGGGCGGGATGAATTTTCTTGGGAAAGAGAGCAAGCTATGCGAGAACAGTACCATAAACTTTTCACATTTTATTTCATATATTTATTTTTGCAACTATTTTTCGCATTTGAATATTTTATTGGACTGCTTCCTTATATGTGATAATTTGGGATCTTATTCATATTCTAAGTTAGATGGAGGCATTTTCAATGGGTTTGGTCAGGCCGGGCCGAGTTTTTTCCTTCTAAGTTAACTTTTTATGACAAGACTTTAACTTGAGTCAATCCTTAATTTTTACAGTTTGTGAATTTGTTTGGTTTAATTCAAAAAATTGTCAAATATTTATCAATTTTACATTTTATGTTGTTACTTTTGCTCATAATTCCATAAATTAATGTTATTTCCTATTCTATGCTTTTTTCCAAGGAAAATTAACATTGCAGCTTTTTGTACATAATTACTTGCTTGACAGAGTCAGCTCCCAGGCCTCCTCCATCATTATTTCTACAATGGATGGTTGATACAAAAATAAACATAACTACAGAAAATTGTAGTGGTAATGTCTTTGCTATGAAAAATCAAGAATTTTCATTGTTGTCAACTTTTCCATCACCCGATCACATGGTAGTTTACTGGACTCTTCACCAAAGTCCAAATATGAAGAAGTCAATGATGGTCTAGGTAAGTTTTGTTTAAGTTAACTATATAGCAGTTTGATACATAATTTTTGTGAAGACAATACTTTCTTATCACTTTTATTACTTATGTGACCGGTGCACTTGCCGATATATAGCACGTGTGTTAAATGGGCACATCAAGTTTTTTACGACGTTGTCGTGGATAATTGAGCAACAGCTATGTAGTTATCTTTTATTTAACTTATTCTTGATTAGTTTTAAAGACTCCTATGAAGATGAAGAACTCTAATTTTCTAATCTTCCTTAATCCAGAATCTAAATCTCTTGCCTGTCATTCTCCTGCAATAAATCTCTCTCACAAAAGTCTCTCTCGTTCTTCTCTCTTCTCTTTGACGAATGACCAAGATTACAACAATTGAATCCACAAAAAGCTGAACATTCAAAGTGACTCTATCTGGTTGTGTGGTTGATAGTCACTAAGGTTGTGTGATTCATTTTTGTCTTTCTCCATCACCCGACATGTTTCCTAAGATCTCGTTCTGGGTTCGCATTATATCGTATTCATTATATTGCACCCGTTTAAGTAATTCCTACATTTATGCCTGGTTGGACATGATGGTGGCCATATTTGTTGAAACTATCTCCTGGAACTTGGAAATTTGTCTCCAACGGTCGTCCCTTTTATCCTTCAAGTACTTGTCTCATTGCAGCTTTTTATGTGCCTCGATGACGTTTTAACGTGTTTATTGATTTCCCTTAATTCCATGACCTTCAACAACTACGCCTGACAAGATTCTTCCAATCTCAAGTGTCTATATTTAAATCTGTTAGTAGTTGATCATAAGTTATTATTCCGAGTGAAAGATCTCATTGTGTGTATTATTTCTTCTGTTGTAGTTGAATTTGACTCAGCTCAATTGAGTTCATTAATGGTGACCATTGTTATCACTGATTACTCATCATTAGGATTACGTTGCTCCTTCAATTAGTTTTGTTTTTTAAATTTATCATGATAAAAAGGATTGGAAAAAAAATAAATGTGGATCTAATCATATGATTGGAAGCACCAAAGTAAATAACTCGTTGGGTAGGTTGTGAGGAAGTGAAAATGTTGAGGGTGCTTGAGTGGGAGCCCTTTCATGAACCACCGGTCCAATGCAAATCATGTACACCAACAACAAAAAATACCAAAAAGTAGACCCAAAAATGATGATTCAAAAGTATCAGATAGGTGAGTTGCAATGGTATGTCTAGTAGATCCACCCTGGAATCTATCACTCTGACAACGGAGGAAATTTCCCTTTGGAGCTCCATCACTCACGGGGCTCTGCCGACTACCGTGGAAATTTTTCATGGAGTTCATAACAAGTTTTTATGGTATGATGACTTATGACAAAATATGCATACAAGATGGTCCTTGTCAATCCTTGGTTAACGAATATCAAGCCCATGACTGTAAGTCTGTAATAATATTCAAAATATAAAATGATCCAGAAACACGAGAGGAACAATCAAGAACTTTATAGTGAACAAAGAAACTGAAATTCAATTTGCCACTTACAATATATCTCATTTCTAAATAGTGATTCCATAATTGAGGCATCAATACACCCTCTCAAAAATTACTTAGCAACTAAAATATATCACGGCCACATTTGTTCCATCAAGAGTTAAGGTAGTGATAGTAACAAGATGGTAAAAATCACGTCTTAAATAACCACAATGAAAAAAGATGCAAAATTACTATAAACTCTCAACATAATTATTAGTGAGAAAAAGACAAAAAAAGACACAAAGCACTCACAATGAGTCTCGTACAAGTCGCACAAAAAAGTATGTCAGAAAAGATAATCAGAAAACTCAAAATTTATGGCACGCATAGAACAATAAAATGTGAGCAGAAGCCAACAATTGACTGATAAAGAGTAAAGAAGTTGGTAATGGGCCAACTGAGGGAAGAGAAGCTGAAAGCTGATCGAGGGAGCAGAGAAGGTGACAGTCACTTACAATATATCTCATTTCTAAATAGTGATTCCATAATTGAGGCATCAATACACCCTCTCAAAAATTACTTAGCAACTAAAATATATCACGACCACATTTGTTCCATCAAGAGTTAAGGTAGTGATAGTAACAAGATGGTAAAAATCACGTCTTAAATAACCACAATGAAAAAAGATGCAAAATTACTATAAACTCTCAACATAATTATTAGTGAGAAAAAGACAAAAAAAGACACAAAGCACTCACAATGAGTCTAGTACAAGTCGCACAAAAAAGTATGTCAGAAAAGATAATCAGAAAACTCAAAATTTATGGCACGCATAGAACAATAAAATGTGAGCAGAAGAAAACAATTGACTGATAAAGAGTAAAGAAGTTGGTAATGGGCCAACTGAGGGAAGAGAAGCTGAAAGCTGATCGAGGGAGCAGAGAAGGTGACAGTCACTTACAATATATCTCATTTCTAAATAGTGATTCCATAATTGAGGCATCAATACACCCTCTCAAAAATTACTTAGCAACTAAAATATATCACGGCCACATTTGTTCCATCAAGAGTTAAGGTAGTGATAGTAACAAGATGGTAAAAATCACGTCTTAAATAACCACAATGAAAAAAGATGCAAAATTACTATAAACTCTCAACATAATTATTAGTGAGAAAAAGACAAAAAAAGGCACAAAGCACTCACAATGAGTCTAGTACAAGTCGCACAAAAAAGTATGTCAGAAAAGATAATCAGAAAACTCAAAATTTATGGCACGCATAGAACAATAAAATGTGAGCAGAAGCCAACAATTGACTGATAAAGAGTAAAGAAGTTGGTAATGGGCCAACTGAGGGAAGAGAAGCTGAAAGCTGATCGAGGGAGCAGAGAAGGTGACAGTCAAATGACAAAGAGTAAAGGAGCTGGTAGCCAACAATTGAATAAGAGACAAAGAGTAAAGGAGCTGGTAGCCAACAATTGAATAAGAGAAGTTGCCGAAAAGTGAAGTTGGTAGTAGACAATCAACACAGAATAGACGAGGGCTCAAAGATATGCATCGATAGAAGTTAGCAAAAACATAAACACTCCAAGTAGAGGAAATGTAAGCTTCAAAAGAAACTGAAATCAAAGTCGTTGTGCACATCCTAAGGAGAAATCATTGTCAAAGTATGAGATGTGACACTTGCTATGATATGAATTTGGAATATCTACAAAGATGCCAACTCTAAAATGTTGAAAATGTAACAGAGGGAACTCTGCCGCTGAGTGGCTCCAGCAGCTTAAGAATCTCATAAGGAAACTTTTATCCAGTTCCATGTAGAATAAATAATAAAATTTAATAATCATTAAGGCTTTGGCCTGAGGGAGCTAATACGACAAAAAAACTCAACCAACTCGGCCAAAAATTGTGAACTTGTCAACACTCAATTCAATAAAACGTCTAAGCTTCATTAATACGAATTAATTAAGCTCCATGTAAAATTAAAAGGATAATAATTCTGAAAGAACATTCAATTGATAAAAATGTTAGTTGGTGGGCATATAAAGTCATGAATCCGGCAAGGGCGGTCCGATGAGAGCGAGGGTATCTTTGGGACAATGAAGCCCATAGAATGACAGCTTCAGGAATGCTTCTAAGATTGAAAGGTACATCAAAATTGGAGGAAAATTTAATGGGCTTAAATAATAATTTAGACCCCAATATAAAAGGTGTCTTTTTAGAGTAATTGGTGTTATATTATGAACTCCACAATTAGGTGTGCTATGGTGAGAGTAATTCTAGGATAGGTGACCTCCTTGGATGTATCGTAGGCCACCAATAAAAAAGATAATCCTGCAGTCCAGCTTAGTATGGAATTGGCGGAACCAAAGCGAGAAATACCTCATATATTGTTTGAGATATTATGGTCTCGGTCGTTACAAATGGTATCATAGTGGCCACTAGAAAAATATATCTTCGGGCTTTTCCAAATCATTGTTCATGTATAAGTTATACATTTTCTAAAAAGGTAGATTTATGAGTTTTATTAAGATGACTCTTTGTTAAAAGTACTGTAAACATGTTGAATCTTGACAAAAGAATAAGAATACTTATAAATAAAAATAAAAACTACCCAAAATTTCACTTTCAAATACTCATCTTCTTTGGAATCCCAAATGTTGAAAATTCAAGTTTAATTGAATATGATCCATTTCATTAAAAAAAATGTGATAGGTCAAAGAAAATAACACAGGGGGTAATAAGCTTTACATTATTATTATCATCAAAGAATGGAGGATCAAAAGAAAATTTTCCGGAAAATGTTTTGCTTTCTATGGGAAAATGCTCGAAGATAATGAGTTCAACAATATCAAATTGGTAAGTAAAACTCTAACTGAGTTCCTCTCAACATCCCCTTAGTTTTTTTCTAAAGTCTCTAATTGAAGGGGAGCCTTGGCGCACCGGTTAAAGTGTTGTCGTGTGACCGGGAGGTCACAGGTTCGAGTCCTGGAAGCAGCCTCTTGCAAAAATGCAAGGTAAGGTTTGCCTACATTTCACCCTTGTGGCGGGACCCTTCCCCGGACCCTCGTTGCGTGGGGATGCTTTGTGCACCGGGTTGCCCTTGCCCTTTTATGTCGTCCATATATCTAACCAATTAAAATTTTGAATAGTTAAATGACACCTAAGTTAAGTTAGGCATGATGGTTAGAAAATAGGAATTAGTATTGCAAGATCTAGAAAACCATAGGATTTTTAATTTCTCTCCGTATAATGCTCAGCTAACTAAAAGAATCATGATATTTTAAAGTTCATCATATGAGATCTTTTTAATGGCTAGTCTGAATTAATAATACTTGCTTGAACGATACCGAGCTTTTTTAAATAATAGTATAAATTAACCAAATTGAAACTTCAATTTGTCATATAACCACCTAGTGTAATTTTTTTGTACTCAATCAAACATAAATATTAAGCAAGACCGTATGTTTTTTTAATTCACATGTAAGTATTTAACTAATGTACATTCTCCTTATAAGTATTCAGAATCTCTAAAGATGCTTGATTACAGCATAAAATGTAGGTTCAACCAAAACATACAAAAAGAATATATTGAAATGCAATTTTTTCGAATCACAACGAACCCAATGAGTTTTGTGAGTGAAGTTAACCATTATGTGAAAGCCATAATAATGATGATCATTTGATAAAATGAACCAGGCATAAAGTAGAAAACTTTTTTTTTCCAATTAAGAACTCAAAATAAACTGAATATACAGTGAGAAAGGCTCAGTACTGATATGATGCTTTAGAAGAAACTTGTGTGGACCAAATGTAATTTGTATAGATGATGTTAACAAAGACTAACCCTATTAAGGTCATACAGTATGGAACGCTGAAAGAAGCGACTATGGAAGAAGGATCATAATGGACACACAAAATTAGAATAATGATATTGATAATCATTTTCATGTCCAGTAGTACTGAAATCATGTATAGATAAACCAAATGCTGTATAAAGCAGGCACGCTTCTTTGCAAACATTTTTTTAAAGAAAACTGGAAGGAAATTCATCAGACATTTAATTCGAGGATAAGTTCATAAAAAAACATCTACTTTCAATTGAATCTTTCTACTGCTGCCCGTAAATGACATCCAAAACACAATCAATCACTGGAAAGAGGGATAGCAATTTAAACAACAACCACAGCGGACATGTAAATGAAATATTTTTTAAAAATCATTATGAAAGATATCAGCACAAATACCGATTTCCTGCCGTCGATTGGCGCAACACTATGTCGATTTGACGCCCCTTCCAGCCGCCCTCTGAAGATACCAGAAGTAATATACGTAGCTCAAGAGATCCACTGAAGCGAATGCCAGAACAATAGAAAACGAAGGCGAGATCGCGTTGGTGGCGGACCACTGAGGCGAACTCGGCGAGATGCTTGTAAATACGGGTGAATCTGGAGCTAGCAAGGAGACGGCGGTAGCCCTAATCCCAAGCCGCAATTCTTGAAATCCAGCGAGTAGCGATGGAGCCGCTAATATAAATCTGCTATTTCAGTTTTCCCTGACTACCTCTTTTAGACTTGAAAACCCTAGAAACCCTTTGTGGATGCACCGAACTGGCTAAAATTGAAATTTATAGTAAAACGGGGGAAATAATAGTAAATTAATAATAATAATGCCGGTTGGATTCCATTTAATTTAAAGGGCGATTGTTAACCGCAGCCCAGATTTGGCAAACCGCACCGCAATTTTTTTAAAACACCTCTTTTTCACTTCTTTAACCTCAACCCTAAAATAAACCCCCCAAGTCTTTCTACCCTAAACCCTAAATGTATATGTATATCTATACTATTATATAAAGAAATTTACCCTGATCTACAGTGTCTCTGCGTCCGTCGCAGCGTGATGTAGAGAGAGACTTCGCCGAGCGTGATGTAGAGACTTCGTCGAGCGGGCGGGAGAGAGAGAGCGGCATATATACCGTTCGTCGAACGCAGCCTACTGTTCGTCGAACGCTACGGCCCTGCGTTCGACGAACGCTAACCGCAGCCTGCGTTCGACGAACGCTAACCGCAGCCTGCGTTCGACGAACGCAGCCTGCTATATATAACAGCAGATTATATACAGAGAGAGTTCGACGAACGTGATGTAGAGAGAGAGTTCGACGAGCTTCGTTCGACGAACGCGAGATTTTTCTGGAGAGAAACAGAGAGAGAGAGGCAGGGGGAGAGGGAGGCGTAGTGCGGTCCTAAGATTATTCTAGAGAGAGTTAGTGCAGGCAGGGGGAGAGGGAGGCGTAGTGCGGTCCTAAGATTATTCTGGAGAGAGTTAGTGCGCGTGTCCGTCGCAAGCGTGATGGCCGGCTTTAATTAAAATCCACTCGGCCGACACCCTCACTCCAGCCCCTCGCCTGCTTCGTCTTCGTCTCCGTTCTTGCTTCGTCTTCGTTCTTGTTGTGCCCTAGGAGAGCTCCCCGCGGATTGCATGTATGTATATCAAGGGGCTTTTTTTCCTGTGCATGGCTTCCCTTATCAACAACACACAGCTAAGCATATTACAGTCAAATTTCATCTTCTACCTCTTAAAATCCACTCAAATTTAGGTATCGTTTGGCGCAGCTTACAGGCTCCGGTGCGGCAGGTAAAAAACGGAGGTCTAGCGATAAGCTGTGTTTGGTAAGCGGGAGCTCTCAAACTCCGTTTCTAAATTTCCGCTATTTATTACTAGGGCTTGATCGCGGTTTTTTCCTCCAGCTCGACCGCGCCGCAAGCGCTTATCCTCGCTGCGCATCTTCTCTTCTTCGTTCCCGACTCCCCCCCCCCCCCCCCCCCCCCCCCCCGACGGCGAAACCCTACCTCCGCGAGTCCATCTTCTTCCTCGCCTCTCTTCTCCAGTCGAAGTGCAACTACCAATCGACGCCTCTTCTCCACTACGCCGGCTCCCAGTCGATATCTGCCGGCTCCCAATCGACGCCTCTTCCGATTTCTGCTCCCAATCGACGGCGTTTCTGCACCCGATATCCTCTCCTAACAGCCTCAACTCTTCGAGATTCAACATCAGGTATCTACTCACCTGATATCCTCTATTCGTTTGTAATTTTTGTAGGGATATGAATTTTTTTTTTGTTCTTTTAGGTGTATACTCACCCAATTTATGTTTGAATGTAATTTTTCTTGTGTTTGTATATGAGTGTTTGTGATTGTGTGTGTGTGCTGTGTATATAAATGTAGGTTTGTGTGTGCTGTGTATATATATGTAGGTTTGTGTGTGCTGTGTATGTATATATATGTATTTGTGTGTGTGTGCTGTGTGCTTGTATATATATGTGAATGTGTGTGTGAATATATATATATGTATGTGTGTGTGTGTGTGTGTGTGTATATGTAGGTGTGTGTGTGAATATATATATGTATGTGTGTGTGAATATATATATGTAGGTGTGTGTGTGTGTGTGCTGTGTATATATATATGTGTAGGTGTGTGTGTGTGCTGTATATATAAAAATGTGTATGTGTGTGTGCTTGTATATATATGTGTAGGTGTGTGTGTGTGTTGTGTATGTATGAATGTGTGTGTGTGTGCTGTGTATGTATGAATGTGTGTGTGTGTGCTGTATATATATAAATGTGTATGTGTGTGTGCTTGTATATATATGTGTAGGTTTGTGTGTGTGAATATATATATATGTAGGTGTGTGTGTGTGCGCTGTGTGCTTGTATATATGAATGTGTGTGTGCTGTATACACGTACCATCTTCCTGATTTTGCTCGTGGTAATCGTCCAGTGGAGGGACTTCGAGAGATTTTCAATCAAGCACACTCTTCTCTTAGGAGTGTGATTGAACGCACTTTTGGGGTATGGAAAAAAAATGGGCAATACTCCGTGATATGCCTACATATAGTATTCAGGAAACAAACACATATCGTCCTGGCGACAATGACTTTGCATAATTTTATACGGAGACATCCATCACGTATGGATCCTGATTTTAGAGAAAGTGAGAGCCAGCCTACGGGAGACGGAGTAGACTCACAGAGACAACATGATACATGCACTGATACATCAAGTGGTGTAGACGAGATGTTAGCACTGCGCGAGTCTATAGCGCAACAACTCTATGATGCAAGAAGGTAAGATTCTTTCCTCATATATTATATTTTAATTTAATATAAGATTCTAATATAAAGTATTTTCAATTATGTAGGTGATACACCGAAATATTTGCAAGCAGCTGATGGATATGTGCGTCGAGAGTTAAAAATGTTTTTTGTTATGTTGTTTTGTAATATCTGAAAAACATTGATATTTTATTTGGTATGTAGTGTGACGTTGTTTTTAAATGTTGAAAATGATTTCAGGTATTAAACATAGAATTTAAATTAATTACAAAAAAATTAACCTACAAAAACTCCATTTCTGCCAAACAGTTTGTACAAAACAGCTTATCAAAAGCTCTGCAAACTCCATTTCACATAAACAGTTTTTTAACAAAACTCTGTTTTCCAGAAACAGCACTTTTCCTATCAGCAACAGCTCATCAGCAGCTTTCCATCAGCAACAGCTCACCCAAACTGGCCCTTAGTGATTTCAGTTTTAAAAACAACTGATCATTATGTTGGTCTAATTGTGGCTGTCTAATTTTCATTAATCATTATTTTTACATTTCCTTATTAATGTCATTTCCTTCTTTGGCCCAATGTTACCTGAATATATAATGAATATACACAATGTTTAGGAAAGGGAACACAATGTTTAAGAAAGGGAACACAATGTCTATGATAACTCATATTCCCACAAGCATGGCAGAAGCTGATCTTCACACAATGTCTATGATAATTCATATTCCCACAAGCAGAAATAATTTATCAGAAGTTCAGAATCAGAAGTTCAGTTCGACAAAATCAACATTCAGATATGTGTAATTATCAGCTTATGGAAAAGTGGTTTTCAGAAGTTCAGTTCGACGAAATCAACATTCATGTACAACCCCCATATCCATCGAGTGAGGCCCAGCGTGGAGGGCCGTCGAGACGTGTCTGTACAACCCTATATCCGCCGAGTAGGTTGCCAGGACCCAAGAGTGCATCAGGGCCACGTCTATAGTATGATCCAAGACAGAGAGAAAGGAGGGAGAGCGGTAGAGGCAGAAACCTCCTGCTCACCCAGCTGGAGTAAGAGGCAAGTGAGGGGGCGAGAGGAGGAGGGGCGGGTGCCCCCCCCCCTCTCGCCCTCGCCCAGCTAGGGGCGAGAGGAGGAGGGGCGGGTGCCCCCCCCCCTCTCGCCCGCGCCCAGCTAGGGGCGAGAGGAGGAGGGGTGGGTGCCCCCCCCCCCTCTCGCCCGCGCCCAGCCAGGGGCGAGAGGAGGAGGGCGGGTGCCCCCCCCCCCCCCCCCTCTCGCCCTCGCCCTCGCCAGGCCAGGGGCGAGTGGAGAAGGGGGGCCGACCCCCTCTCTCGCCCCTGACCCTGGTAAGGGGGAAGACCCTTGGTCTCGCCCCACCCCAGCGAGGAGGCTCGCCGAGCTCCGCGAGGTAACCCCTCTCACCCAGTTCCAGAGGAGGGGGGGGGGGGGTTGGTCTGCGTTTAGTAGCCCAGAACAGCGGGATTTGGCTATTTGCAATCCAGTTTTGGCTATTCGCAGTCCAGATCCGAGGGTATTTTGGTAATCTGGCAGATCAGTTTTTGGCTATTTGCAGCCCAACTTGGAAAACCTATAAATAGACCCTAAGGGGCACCAAGGGAGGGGACTTATAGATTTCCAAATTTCGGATCTTCTTCTTCCCTTAGAGCTCTCCTTTGGTGCTTCTGGTTCAGCATTGGCTAGGGAGGGGAAGATCTCTCAGGTCTTCCGGGTGTGAGGTGGGACCTCCTCGCTGTAGCCTAGGGTCCGTTTCCAAGTCCAAGTGCTCTTGCCTAGAGAGTTGGCTCGAGAGAAGTAGGTGTGAGACCACCCCTTTTTTGGGACCCCGAACTCCACGGAGACCGAGTAGTCGGTTTCAACATTTTTGGTGCGGTGAGCATGGAGAATGGTTAGCACAGAAGTTCTTGAACCAGATCTCATGGCAGGAGACCTCGGAGGAGGAGACGATGAGGGGTCTCACATCCCAAGTGAGGTGGTAGGAAGGGGAGAGTTCATGACGGCCATCAAGGGAATCATGGAGCTGCTCCAAGGCATCACCAGGGGAGGTGACTACTCGGCTCCCTCCCCCCAGACACCGCCTTCTGGGTCGCAAGGAGTGCTCGGCCAGGGGGGTCAGGAGAGGTTTCCCCAGGGGGTCGGCCAGGCAAGGAACCAGTGACTGAGAGTGGCGAGCGGGACCTCGCCGGGCGAGTGCTTTTTCCTAGCCCAGTGAGTGGGGTCTCGCTCGGAGCAGGAGTCGCGCAAGTGGAGCTCGCGAAGCCGGCGAGTGGGGGGTCACCCTTTAGCGAGCTGATCACCTCGGCTCCCATCCCGGAAGGCTTCAAGGAGCCCAACATGACTTTCTATACCGGGAAGGATGATCCCGTCCAGCACCTACAATGGTTCGAGGATACCGTTTCCATCAGGCCCATGACGGACGCGTTCAAGTGTCGTCTCTTCGCCACCACCCTGAAGGACAAAGCTAGGGACTGGTTCCACCAGCTCCCGGTTGGCTCCATTTACAGCTTCGAGGACTTGGGCCGAAGCTTCCAGCTACGCTTCTCCACATCCAAGAAGAGGAAGAAGAATGCTGAGTCCATTTTCCTGGTCAAGCAGAGGCACGAGGAGACGTTGGCCCAGTACATGGACAGATTCCAGGAGGAGATCCTGAACATCCAGGAGGTGCCAGGGTATGCCCTCCAGATGGTTTTCACCGTAGGGCTACGAGAGAGCCTTTTCAAAATGCGCCTAACTAGGAAGCCTCCCTTGTCCTTTGAGGACCTGATGGAAAAAGCTGCAAAGGAGGTAGCCACCGAGGCGACAAACCCGGGGCTGGCAAAGAAGTTGGCAAAGTTGGTAGAGGCCGAGCCAAGAGAGCAAGGTGGCCCCAGGCAGCAGGAAGGAGGAGGGAAGAGCAGAGGGGTCAAGGGTACCAGGGACCACAGGGGGGTCAGGAGCAAGGGAGGGGTCTCGCCCAAGGAGGGGGAAACTTCTACGGAGGCCAAGGGAGGCCCAACCCTCCTCCTTGGAGGCAGGCCCCTAGGCAGCTCCTACCCCCACCAGCTCAAGCTATGGCGATTCGAAGAGGAGGAGGATTCGAAGCAAGAGACATCCCAGCCCGTAGGAGAAGGGGGGAAGGGCGCTGCGACTACCACCAAGCAGAGGGGCATGCAACAACTACCTGCCCAGAGTTCTTGGAGGTGAGAGAGGCGAGAGGTCAGACACAACAGCAGCCGCCGGTGCGGATTGAAGAAGTTTCACCTGGAGCAGTAGTGGACGATGACATCTGCGAGGACCGAACTGACGTAGGAGCCAAAGGACGGGTCGCGGTGATCCATGGGGGGGGGGGGGGGGGGGTAGGGATCGAGGCCACTCGTAAGGCAAGCCTCCACGCCGTATTTCGACGCAGCGTCGCTTCAACGTCACAGGACCCACCTCCCGAGGAGAAAATCACTTTCTCAAGCAGGGACATGCCAGATCACGAGGATCCATTCTGTGATGCGCTAGTCATTCAGACAGCCATCGAAGGTTACACTGTCTCTCGGATCCTCGTTGACAACGGGAGCTCTGTCAACGTCATTTTCAAGAAGGCATTTGATGAGTTGAAGGTGGAGGCAAGGAGGGTGCTGGCCTCAGATGGGCCCTTGTTCGGATTCTCCGGAGAAAGGAAAGAGGTAGAGGGTGGAGTTGGACTCCAAGTGACGATGGGGGGAGGTTCTAGGAACTGTCGGTTCGTCATAGTTGACGCTCCTAGTAGTTATAATGTCATCTTCGGAAGACCCCTCATCAGCGCCTTCCGATGCGTACCATCATCCTTCCACCAGTGCCTCAAGTTCAACACTAGAGGAATCCAAGTCAGGATTCGCGGAGACCCCAGGATGGCGAGGCACTGCTACATCACAGCCGTCAACAGCATCTCTTGGCAAGCAGGGGCGGAGGAGATGGAGAAGATCATGGAGAGCGTGAGCAGGATGGGAGTGGCAGGAGAAGCAGAGGAATGATCATATCACGCAAGCAGCCTGAGAGGCGAGTGCCATGGGGGGTATGTTGTGTTTATTTTTTGTTGTTTTCCTTTGTAGCAAGTTCTACCCCTCGCTGGTTGGGCCAGGAGGTTTTGGCAAGGGAAATCCCCCCATTAGATGGATGAAGTTATGTTGCTTATATGTTTAGTAAGTTGCCGTCGAGAAGTCCTCCTCACTCCAGGCTCTCACTAGCTGGGTGGGTCGAATGATCCTCGGATGGGTAAGTTCAACGCCGAGATGTCCTCCTCACTCCAGGCTCTCACTAGCTGGGTGGGTCGAATGATCCTCGGAAGGAAGAGCTTGCCATCGAGATGTCCTCCTCACTCCAGGCTCTCACTAGCTGGGTGGGTTGAATGATCCTCGGAAGGAATAGCTTGTCATCGAGATGTCCTCCTCACTCCAGGCTCTCACTAGCTGGGTGGGTCGAATGATCCTCGGATGGGTAAGTTCAACGCCGAGATGTCCTCCTCACTCCAGGCTCTCACTAGCTGGGTGGGTCGAATGACCCTCGGAAGGAAGAGCTTGCCATCGAGATGTCCTCCTCACTCCAGGCTCTCACTAGCTGGGTGGGTCGAATGATCCTCGGATGGGTAAGTTCAACGCCGAGATGTCCTCCTCACTCCAGGCTCTCACTAGCTGGGTGGGTCGAATGATCCTCGGAAGGAAGAGCTTGCCATCGAGATGTCCTCCTCACTCCAGGCTCTCACTAGCTGGGTGGGTCGAATGATCCTCGGATGGGTAAGTTCAACGCCGAGATGTCCTCCTCACTCCAGGCTCTCACTAGCTGGGTGGGTCGAATGATCCTCGGAAGGAAGAGCTTGCCATCGAGATGTCCTCCTCACTCCAGGCTCTCACTAGCTGGGTGGGTCGAATGATCCTCGGATGGGTAAGTTCAACGCCGAGATGTCCTCCTCACTCCAGGCTCTCACTAGCTGGGTGGGTCGAATGATCCTCGGAAGGAAGAGCTTGCCATCGAGATGTCCTCCTCACTCCAGGCTCTCACTAGCTGGGTGGGTCGAATGATCCTCGGATGGGTAAGTTCAACGCCGAGATGTCCTCCTCACTCCAGGCTCTCACTAGCTGGGTGGGTCGAATGATCCTCGGATGGGTAAGTTCAACGCCGAGATGTCCTCCTCACTCCAGGCTCTCACTAGCTGGGTGGGTCGAATGACCCTCGGAAGGAAGAGCTTGCCATCGAGATGTCCTCCTCACTCCAGGCTCTCACTAGCTGGGTGGGTCGAATGATCCTCGGATGGGTAAGTTCAACGCCGAGATGTCCTCCTCACTCCAGGCTCTCACTAGCTGGGTGGGTCGAATGATCCTCGGAAGGAAGAGCTTGCCATCGAGATGTCCTCCTCACTCCAGGCTCTCACTAGCTGGGTGGGTCGAATGATCCTCGGATGGGTAAGTTCAACGCCGAGATGTCCTCCTCACTCCAGGCTCTCACTAGCTGGGTGGGTCGAATGATCCTCGGAAGGAAGAGCTTGCCATCGAGATGTCCTCCTCACTCCAGGCTCTCACTAGCTGGGTGGGTCGAATGATCCTCGGATGGGTAAGTTCAACGCCGAGATGTCCTCCTCACTCCAGGCTCTCACTAGCTGGGTGGGTCGAATGATCCTCGGAAGGAAGAGCTTGCCATCGAGATGTCCTCCTCACTCCAGGCTCTCACTAGCTGGGTGGGTCGAATGATCCTCGGATGGGTAAGTTCAACGCCGAGATGTCCTCCTCACTCCAGGCTCTCACTAGCTGGGTGGGTCGAATGATCCTCGGATGGGTAAGTTCAACGCCGAGATGTCCTCCTCACTCCAGGCTCTCACTAGCTGGGTGGGTCGAATGATCCTCGAAAGGAAGAGCTTGCCATCGAGATGTCCTCCTCACTCCAGGCTCTCACTAGCTGGGTGGGTCGAATGATCCTCGGATGGGTAAGTTCAACGCCGAGATGTCCTCCTCACTCCAGGCTCTCACTAGCTGGGTGGGTTGAATGATCCTCGGAAGGAAGAGCTTGCCATCGAGATGTCCTCCTCACTCCAGGCTCTCACTAGCTGGGTGGGTCGAATGATCCTCGGATGGGTAAGTTCAACGCTGAGATGTCCTCCTCACTCCAGGCTCTCACTAGCTGGGTGGGTCGAATGATCCTCGGAAGGAAGAGCTTGCCATCGAGATGTCCTCCTCACTCCAGGCTCTCACTAGCTGGGTGGGTCGAATGATCCTCGGATAGGTAAGTTCAACGCCGAGATGTCCTCCTCACTCCAGGCTCTCACTAGCTGGGTGGGTCGAATGATCCTCGGAAGGAAGAGTTTGCCATCGAGATGTCCTCCTCACTCCAGGCTCTCGCTAGCTGGGTGGGTCAAATGATCCTCGGATGGGTAAGTTCAATGCGGAGATGTCCTCCTCACTCCAGGCTCTCACTAGTTGGATGGGTCAAACGTGCCTCGGGGGCGAGGTTCTGCCCCCTCGATGGATATTTGGGCTTGGACTTTTCTTTCCGAGGTTGTGCCAACCTCGCAAAGAGCGGGAATTGTGTACAACCCCCATATCCATCGAGTGAGGCCCAGCGTGGAGGGCCGCCGAGACGTGTCTGTACAACCCTATATCCGCCGAGTAGGTTGCCAGGACCCAAGAGTGCATCAGGGCCACGTCTATAGTATAATCCAAGACAGAGAGAAAGGAGGGAGAGCGGTAGAGGCAGAAACCTCCTGCTCACCCAGCTGGAGTAAGAGGAAAGTGAGGGGGCGAGAGGAGGAGGGGCGGGTGCCCCCCACTCTCGCCCTCGCCCAGCTAGGTGCGAGAGGAGGAGGGGCGGGTGCCCTCCCTCTCGCCCTCGCCCAGCTAGGGGCGAGAGGAGGAGGGGCGGGTGCCCCCCCCCCCCTCTCGCCCGCGCCCAGCTAGGGGCGAGAGGAGGAGGGGCGGGTGCCCCCCCCCCTCTCGCCTGCGCCCAGCCAGGGGCGAGAGGAGGAGGGCGGTGCCCCCCCTCTCGCCCTCGCCAGGCCAGGGGCGAGTGGAGGAGGGGGGCCGACCCCCTCTCTCGCCCCCGACCCTGGTAAGGGGGAAGACCCTTGGTCTCGCCCCACCCCAGCGAGAAGGCTCGCCGAGCTCCGCGAGGTAACCCCTCTCGCCCAGTTCCAGAGGAGGGGGGGGGGGGGGGGTTGGTCTGCGTTTAGTATCCCAGAACAGCGGGATTTGGCTATTTGCAGTCCAGTTTTGGCTATTCGCAGTCCAGATCCGAGGGTATTTTGGTAATCTGGCAGATCAGTTTTTGGCTATTTGCAGCCCAACTTGGAAAACCTATAAATAGACCCTAAGGGGCACCAAGGGAGGGGACTTCTAGATTTCCAAATTTCGGATCTTCTTCTTCCCTTAGAGCTCTCCTTTGGTGCTTCTGGTTCAGCATTGGCTAGGGAGGGGAAGATCTCTCAGGTCTTCCGGGTGTGAGGTGGGACCTCCTCGCTGTAGCCTAGGGTCCGTTTCCAAGTCCAAGTGCTCTTGCCTAGAGAGTTGGCTCGAGAGAAGTAGGTGTGAGACCACCCCTTTTTTGGGACCCCGAACTCCACGGAGACCGAGTAGTCGGTTTCAACAATTCAGATGTTGAGAATTATGTTCAGTTCTCCTTATGGAAAAGTGGTTTTCATGAGCTCAAGTTTATCACTCCATATTCATAATCAACGTGGGGATTATTTGGATGCATTTATTTTCTTCAGCTCTCTTTCATGTCGGTTGCACTTATAACACTGATTTAACTTCCTTGAAGTTGTTTGTTAAGATTTTGTTATGTTTAATTGTACCAAGATATTAGAAGCATCATTGGGTGAGAACAAAAAAGTGTATAAAGATGTTTAGTTTTTTGTAGGTGTTCTCGAACAAGGATGAGAGGGACATCTATGACTGAGGAGCAGCGCGCAGCGCACCGTATACAGAATCAATCTTACGTGCTGAGAAGGAATGCACGTGTTGACGCCAGGAAAATCCTGACCTCAAAATTCGGACCCTTGCAACCGAAGACTACTTGCCCAGCTATCCGACAAGATGATCAAGCTGGCGACTATGAAAAAACTAGGAGAGCAACAACAGAACCCCAAATGCTGCGGCAGGGAGGTCCCACCACGTACCCGGAAGCTCAAAAGAGTCTTCCCCTCCACAACCAAGAATGGCCGAGCAAGGTACGAGGAAGGCACTGACTTGACTAGCAAGCAAGGGTGACGGGCTCGAGAATTCGGAAATCGGGATCCAGAAGCTCAAGCACAGGTGCCAATCCAAGTACCCCTGGGGTCCTATTTATAGGCAACCAAGGGGTAGGGGTTTTTTATAGCCCAGACCTAACCTGACGACTATGGGATACTCGGCGAGTACCATGCCATAGTCGCCCATCTGGCGAGTATTGGGTGCTGCTCGCACACGCCGGGCCAATACTCGCACAGGGCTTCTGCTGCTTCCTGTTCCTGCCTTGGACTGTTGGTCTCTGTGTTGACCCTTTGACTTTGACCTCTGCCTACGTGGCCTTGAGTGGGTCCTACCCTTGGAGAATAAGGGTGGTACACAATCCCCGCTCTTTGCGAGTAACATAGTTGCTCGGAAAGAAACATCCAACCTTTATTCGACGAGCTTCTGTCTTGGCAAGTATTGGGAGATACTCGGAATTTTGCCGGCCGATGTCTGGGATCTATATATAGGGGGGGTCTCCGACGAATCCGTCCTAATGCACTCGCACACAATGTCGCTAGCTTTTGCCGAGGCTGCAAAAAAGGCCAAGGCTGATCTCGCGAATTTGATCGGCGTTCCCATGCCTCCTCCTCGCATGGACGCCGAGGTAGACGCCTTCCTCGCTAATAAGAAGAGGAAGAGGGCGGCTAAGAAGAAGAAAGGTAAAAAGAAGGAGGCGACTATGGAGAACGTCGTCGATCCTCTGAGCGGGCAGCGTTAGCAGCTGCTGGAAGATTTGGGCCTTTCCCGCGAGGGGCTTTCGCCTGCTCCTGCTCTTCATTCTCCTTTGACAGAGGTCGCCCTGGAGGCGAGTAGGGCTGGGGCCCAAACTCAAACCCAATCGGACCTCCCTCCTGCGCGAGGTGAGCTTTTTAGTCGCTGTTCTGAGGACAATGCTGCTATAAGAACCACTCCTGGCGGGATTTCTGATGCTTTTTGCTTCTGTTTTCAGATCTGCCGAATACCGAGATTCGGGAGGAACCTTCGGATGCTCTGCCGCTGCGATCATCCTCGCTGATCTCGCCTGAGGGTGGATCTCGAGGTGGTAGCGCGGTGAGGATCCTCCACAGTTCATCCGTGGAGAAGAGGCCGATGAGCGAGCATGGGGCTCCTCTGTCGAGCATCAATCCTCCTCTGCCACCACCTGACTCGCGACCAGAGCTGGCGAGCAGCTCGCATCTGCCTGGGGTTGTGCTGCCGCCGCCTCGTCCTGGACTTCCGCCTTCAGTGGCTCCTCCGGGCGATCAGCGCCCTTCTTTTTCAACGGCTCCCTCTATCCACCAAGGGGATTCTTCGCGCAGAGGCGGGACTGGAGGGTCTTCGGCCTTCTTTGCGCCAAGGGGTGGAGGGCGCACAGGAGATGGTCGCGGTCGGGGGAGCACGCCTCATAACCGGGATCATCCTGGCGGACACTCGACTCGCCGAGATGGCGTCCATCGCAGCCTCTCCCCGCATCGAGGAAGGGTCTCTCCTCGCCGGCGATCTCGCAGCCCTGGTCGCCGACGTTCCCGCAGTCCTCAGTCAGGTACTTGGCCGCTGCCTTGGGATAGTTTCCACCGCTCTTTTGATTTCTGCGGGAGTTCTGACTTTTCATACGCTCTTCTGCAGGTCGCGCTCATACCCCTGTGGGAGCATTGATCGACGTCGTAGGGCTTCCCCCTCGCGAGTACCAGGAGAAGGCTACTCGCGCTATCTTGGATTTGAAGTCCAGGATAGAGCTGCTTTCGATCTGTGAGCCTCATCGTCGCTTGACTGAGGTGGAGTCGCGGGTTGAGCGCCTAGCGGCCAGTGACCCTCATCGTCGCCTGACTGATTTGGAGGCGCGAGTATCCCGGCTGGAGGAGTTTGATACTCGCCTGTCGGGTACTGAAGCTCGCCTCCAGTCTATCAGCGACTTGGAGCGCAGGGTGGCACAGATCGAGCACCGGCAGCAGCTGCATCATGACGAGCTGGTCGGGATGCGTGCGAGCATGGGCTCGGTGGGGAGGCTGGCGAGGATCGAGGACCAGCTGCGACAAGGCGAGGATGCTATGTCTGTGGCCTTCGAGCATTTCAAGCGTGCTCGCAGCATGGGTTGGGTCGGGTGTCATCCTCAACCCCAGGATACCCAGGCGAACATCCAAGCACAACCTTAGTTGCTGCCCCTTCTTCATTTTTCTTCTTCTTTGTAGCTTGTAGCTCCTGGCGAGCATCTTGTATCTGCGAATACTTTATTATTTGAAGTAGTATTGATTTGCCGAGTAATTGGATACTCGCCTTTCATTCTTGTTTTGCTTTACTTTATCTGTTGTTGTTTGGATTTTTTCCCTATCTTCTTCTGGCTGTTTGCCGAGCATATTTTTTAAAAGTCGCCTGCATCCTGGCGAGTTTCTTCGTGTTTCTGCGATGCAGGTACTCGCTAGCTGAAGGTCGGCATTTTGACGTGCTCTGAGCCTTTGGCGATTTACTTCGATACTCGCCACCCCTAGTCGTGCTCGCGGAGTCGTGTACGACAAGCCAGGCTACCCGACTACTATAAATAGGGGGGGTGGG
Source organism: Dactylorhiza incarnata (assembly GCA_033032865.1). NCBI lineage: Eukaryota > Viridiplantae > Streptophyta > Magnoliopsida > Asparagales > Orchidaceae > Dactylorhiza > Dactylorhiza incarnata. Next base: position 7,574,126 of record JAWHQI010000085.1, read on the forward strand.
TGAGTCTTAAATACGCGTTCGGCGATCTCTAGCTCCTTGAGCGACTACCTTCCAGACTTCTTCTCTTCGCTCTTCTTCCATACTCACTCCCTTTCCTTCCTTCTCAAAAATGTCTGACGAGGCGACCATCAGGCGGGCTAATCATGCTAAGAATTTCGAGGAGAACTCGTTCAAGAAGCCGATTACCCAACAGAAGGACTTGGATGACTTCAACGCCAAGTTTGCGACTAAGGGGTATGTCGCCAGGCTTCCTCGCCAGTCGGAGCGACTAAACACTTCCTCACCCTTGGCGATGATACTTCCTATTCGCCACTTCAAGGTCGGTCTGTGACTTCCTCTGTGGCCCGAGTTCCGCCAGATACTCGTCTTCTACGGGATAGTTCCTGCGCAGATTAATCCCAACGGAGTGGCGATGATCATGGGATTCTTGTGCTTCCTGCGGGAACAGAATATCGTCTTTGACCTTGCGGTCTTTAGGCGAGTATTCACCATTATGGCGACCGGCGAGGGCGTCATCTTCCTGTGCAGCCATGTCTGCACCCTGGCGGGTACTTCAAACAAGAATCACCGCTGGGTGGAGTGACTAGTCGCCATCAAGGGCGACTTCGCGGGCATCTCCAGCTCGCCCATCCAGCCGTCGGAGAATGTCTTTGCGGTCCCCTTCCTGAGGGAGAGTCAGGAGAAGCTGCTCGACTCCTTCAGGCATCGTCGCTTTGACGTGGTGTTCTGGAGGAGGCGAGTAGACGAGCTAACGGAAGTTCGCCTAGGAGAAGGTACTTTTTGCGCGAGCATCATCCATACTCGCCCTTGAGCGTTACTCAGGCGACTAATCTTTGGTCTTCTTATTTGCAGGCGTGCAAACTCTTCCACGCGACGCTCTTCCTCCCGCGTTGAAGGCGACGGTTGCCACCCAAGGGGGTGTGGGAACCTCGGCGCGCGAGGTTGGGGGCTCCTCCCCGATCGCCTTGTCGCCAAGGGGCGACGATCCCAAGGTCGTCGGCGATGAGGCCGGGACTTCCAAGAAGCGAACGGGTAAGGCTAAGGTTGCTGAGCCCAAGAGACAGAAGAAGGAGGTCGCCCACAGGGATCTGGGCAAGAAGGCGGATCCGTCGGAGGCTGGCGAGCCGAGCGACCATCCTCTCTTTAATGAGGGCACCCGCAACGAGGATGTCTATGGTCGCCCATTGGCGACCTGGGCTGAGCGCGCGCACGAGGTGACCCTCAGCTCTAACCTCCCCACCTGGTCGGATGAGTGGGAGGACAAGGGGGAGGCCTTCGACGTGACTTATGCCCTCTATGGTCGTGCGGACGCTGAAGTCCTGCAAGATACAACTACCGAGGATCTGGCTCACCAGACCTCGCGCTCCATCTTGCGGTCAGCCGAGCTGGCTCATGCAACAGCAAGGCGACTGCTCGAGTATGAGCAGGCGATCGAGGTGCAGGGCCCGAAGATGATCGTCATGGCGAATAGGATTAAGGAGTTCGAGGTACTCACCATTGCGACTTTACTCGCGTTTTGGGATACTCGCTACCTTGCAAACTTATTTAAACTAACCTTCTTCTTTTCGCTCGCTGCAGGCTGCCGAGCTGGAGTCGGCAAAGAGGCTGTCCCAGGCTGAGAAGGAGCTGGAGGATACTCGCTCGGCCCTGGAGGTCGCCCAGATCCGTATCGCCGAGTTGGAAACTCGGCCTGCCGAGCAGCAATCGGCAGAGGCGGCCACTCCTAGGGGCAAGCGCATAAGGATGCACGGCGACGACATGCCGTATATTCGCCGGGAGATCGCGCGAGCAACGCGGGAGGTCATCCTGAACCAGCTGAAGGCAGACGATCTTCTGAAGCCGGAAGCTATGGGATTGACAGTGGGGGACATCATTCCGGCGTTGCTCGCCGAAGAGTCCACATCCCCCTTGCGAGTGTCCTCGCCGCAGCCCAGCGAGGCCGAGGATGAAGACGATGAGGACGACGATGATGATGACGATGACGATGCTGACGTAGATATAGAAGGCGAGGATATCGCCTAGTCGCCTGGGCTCCCTTTTTGCTCGCCCAGCGACCTTTTTTGTGCAGTTCTTCAGTATACCTGTAACTTGTAGTACACACACGAATTTTTGCATATGAAAGGAACTGGATTGATTGTTTGCCTGTTCTTCTTTCTTGTACTTACTTCCTTGCTTGTGTGTTGCTTAGACTCCTAGGCTCGAGGCGAGGTTGAGTGCTCGCTAGGCTCTTAGGATCTCGGCGAGGATGAGTGCTCGCTCCTGCATACTCGCCAATGCATGCTCGCACCATCATACTCGCACCTGCATACTTGCTCCCAGAACCCTGACTTGTACCCAGTGGAGAGTTTGTTATGATTTATGCAATAATCAAAAGGAACTCTTCAAGGGAAGGAAGAAGTAGAGTTCAGTAGTCGAGGAGGCCCGGGGGGACTTATCATCCCGAGGCTTCCCTTCGACTTAAAAAACTGATGTCGAGGGAGAATGACGTCAAATAAGGAATGACAGATGGGCAGGTCCCTCAGGGACACACCGTCCCGTGGTTCCCTCTTACTTGGATGTTTTAATGCCTTCGAAGGACGACGTCAAGTATGGGGTGGCAGCCGGGCAGGTCCCCCAGGGACTCACATTCCCAGGGCCTCCGTTGACTTGGATGTTTTGATGCTTTCGTCTTTCGGTCGGTCAAATCGGTCACCTGTGTTTCCAAGTCGGGATATCGGCGTCCGGACTTCTTCCTGGTAATCCCTCCAGTTGAATGAGAAGCGTAGTCGATACGAACCGTGGCCAACATGCAAGGGGGGAGCTGATCTCGACCGTCAGTGCAGAGGCTTGGTCTTAGAGGGTTGCTGAATCGAGGCACTGTCCCATCATTCATTCCCGGGCCTTACGAGGTTCAAGTCGGAGGCTCATCTCCCAACGGGTGGTGACGGATATTGACGAGCAGATCGTCCGGTAGTGAATGACTGTCGGGGAGTTTCATGGGAACACACCATCCCGAGGTCTCCTCCTACGTGGATGATGAACGCTGACCAAACCTGTTTCCTGCTGCTCAACAATTTTAAAGGGAGTTTTAGCATATTTAAGCACAGTAACTCATACATTCAGAGGAATGCTGGAAATAAGACGCTTTGAAGCGAGCTGGTTTAATTTGAGCACTTCTCTGCCTGATCGGAAGGTCGGCGTCCAGACTTCTTTCCTGTAATCTCTCCAGTCGAATGAGAAGTGCAATCGATACGAACCATGGCCAACATGCAAGGGGGGAGCCGATCTCGACCGTCAATGCAGAGGCTTGGTCTTAGAGGGTTGCTGAACCGAGGCACTGCCCCACCATCCGTTCTGGGGTGTTACGAGGATTAAGTCGGAGGCTCATTTTCCAACCTAGCATACTCTTCGCTGAAGATTCTTGCTGTGATAGAAAAAAGCTTCCCAGTCCCGTATTTCAGGGAGAGGAAGGATTTTATTTATAAATCAATAGGGATTACAAGGGTGGGACATACACATGCCCCCTTAGGGGTAGAACCTTTTCAGGTCATCACCGCTCCAAGTATTCCCAAACAGCTCTCTCCTTCCTGGTTCTGCAGACGGTATCCTCCGGTTAGGAGTGACTCGTGGATGATGAAGGGCCCTTCCCAGTTTGGATGGAGCTTTCCGATGGCCGCTGATCGTCCCGCTGCGTCTACCTTCTTCAGAACCAGGTCACCTTCTTGGAAGTGCTTGAGACGGACATTTTTATCGAAATGCCTCGCCATTCGTCGCTTGATCTCCTCTTGTCTGGCGGAAGCTATATCTCTAAGTTCTTCGATGTAGTCGAGAGATAGCTTCTGAGCCTCCTCATTCTCTAGTCGTCATTCCTCACTTCCGCCCTCGACGGCGATCACCCTTGGACTTCGGACTTCAAACTCTACTGGGATGAGAGCTTCCGATCCGTGAGAGAGCTTGAACGGTGTCTCCCCGGTAGCTGAGCTCGGAGTGGTCCTCAAAGCCCACAGAACCGAGGAGAGTTGGTCCGCCCAGTTACCTCGCAGGTTCTCCACCTTTTTCTTCAGCAGGTTGATGATCAACTTGTTGGCGGCCTCCACTTGACCATTGCTCCTCGGGTGATGCACAGAGGCGAATCGAAGATCAGTTCCCAGTTGTCTGCAGAAATCTTCCAGCTCCAAGCTGGCAAACTGAGGACCGTTGTCGGTGACGATGGTGAGAGGAATCCCAAACCTACAGATGATCTCCCCCCAGATGAAGTTCTTCACGACTTGAGAGGTGGTCTTGGCCAAAGCTTTGGCCTCGATCCACTTGGAGAAGTAGTCGATCATGACGAGAATGAACTTCCTCTGACCACTAGCTAGGGGGAAAGGGCCAATCAAATCCATTCCCCAAATGGCGAACGACCATGGGGCGGTGATTGAACGGAGTTGCTGGGCTGGCTGCAACTGGAGGGGGGCGAAGAGCTGGCACTTCTGGCACTTTTTCGAGAAGAGCTCAGCATCCTTCCGGATAGTAGGCCAGAAGTAACCATGCCTTAAGACTCGCTGCTCTAAAGTGCGAGTCTCAGAATGACTTCCACACTCTCCCGAGTTGATCTCTTCCAACACCCGGGGTACTTCGTCTTCAGAGATACACCTGGCTAGGGGGCCCGAGATGGTTTTACGGTACAGCTCCCCATCCTGCAAAAGATAGTACGCCGCTTTGTACCGAAACCTTCTCTGATCCCCTTCATTTGTTGGAAGCTGGCCGGTGGCAAGGAATGCCACAAAAGGATCCGTCCATGAGGGGCGCTGCTCGATCTCCATCATCTCCCCTTCTTCGATGGACGGCCGGAATAGCTCGGTGATGGTTCCCCCAGCTCTTGGCCCATACTTGGCCAAACGGTCCGCCGCCGAGTTTTCTTCTCTCAGGACGTGCTCGACGAAGAATGACTAGAAGCCTCCAATCAATCCCTTGACCTTCACCAAGTACTTCTGTAGGATGGTGTCGCGCACTTCGAACTCTCCTCTGATCTGTGACGCGACCACCATTGAATCCGTAAAGGCCCGAACATCACGGATCCCTAGCTCCTTGGCGAGGCGCAAGCCTGCCACTATGGCCTCGTACTCTGCCTGATTGTTTGTGACGGGAAAGAGGATCTCGACGGCTTGCCCGATCCTCGTTCCCTGTGGGCTGACAAGAACGATGCCCACTCCCATAAAGCTCCTTCCCGAAGCTCCGTCAGCAAACATCTTCCAAGGGATTGGGTCGAATACCTCTTCCCCTGGCTCTGCTTCTGTCGAGAAGTCTGCCAAGAAGTCTGCTACCGCTTGGGCCTTGATCGCCACCCGGGGTGAGAAGGAAATGTCGAACTCGCTAAGTTCAACCGACCATTTCGCTAATCTCCCTGAATGTTCCACTCCTTCCAAGATGTTTCGGAGAGGATGATCAGTCACTACTCGGATGGAGTGAGCCTGAAAATAAGGTCGGAGCTTCCGCGCTGATACCACCAAGGCGAAGGCAAGCTTCTCCAGGATTGGATACTTCAGCTCCGCCTTCTTTAATACCCGACTGACGTAGTAAATGGGTAATTGCTTTTTTCTCTCTTCTCGGACTAGCACAGAGCTCACAGCCTCTGCCCCTACTCCCAGGTAAATGAGCAGGTCTTCGCCTTCTTTTGGGCTTTGAAGGAGAGGTGTCTGAGTCAACTGCTCCTTCATTTTTACGAATGCCTTCTCGCATACGTCGGACCACTCAAAATTCTCCGTTTTGCGGAGTGTTCTGAAGAATGGAGAGCACTTCTCCCCGGCCTTCGACAGGAAGCGGCTAAGACCTGCCAACCTTCCAGTTAACCTCTGCACCTCCTTCATTGTCTTCGGGGAAGGCATCTCCAGGATCGCCTTAACCTTGTCGGGGTTAGGCTCTACTCCCTCCGGGGTAAGGAGATGCCCCAGGAACTTGCCCCTTACTGCTCCAAAGACGCACTTCGCAGGATTCAACCTCATTTTGAATTTCCTTAGCGTCGCAAAGGTCTCCACCAGATCCACAAGGTGTTCTTAGACGCTCTTGCTTTTAATCAAGAGGTCGTCCACATACACCTCCAGGTTCCTCCCCTTTTGCTCCTTGAAAATGTGATCCATCATCCGCTGATGTTTTGCGGAGTGTTCTGAAGAATGGAGAGCACTTCTCCCCGGCCTTCGACAGGAAGCGGCTAAGACCTGCCAACCTTCCAGTTAACCTCAGCACCTCCTTCATTGTCTTCGGGGAAGGCATCTCCAGGATCGCCTTAACCTTGTCGGGGTTAGGCTCTACTCCCTCCAGGGTAAGGAGATGCCCCAGGAACTTGCCCCTTCCTGCTCCAAAGACGCACTTCGCAGGATTCAACCTCATTTTGAATTTCCTTAGCGTCGCAAAGGTCTCCACCAGATACACAAGGTGTTCTTGGACGCTCTTGCTTTTAATCAAGAGGTCGTCCACATACACCTCCAGGTTCCTCCCCTTTTGCTCCTTGAAAATGTGATCCATCGTCTGCTGATAGGTGGCTCTGGCATTCTTCAGCCCAAAGGGCATCATTTTGTAGCTGTAGCAGCCATCATCAGTGATGAATGACACATCGCGGCAATCAGGGGGATGCATCCGGATTTGATGGTATCCTGAAAACGCATCAAGAAAGCTCATTACAAAAAAACCGACGGCTGAATCAACCAGCGCGTCGATTCGAGGCAAGGGATAACAATCCTTTGGACAGCTTTTATTCATCAAAGAAAAGTCTACACACATTCGCCAGCTGCCACCTGCTTTTTTAACCATTACAACATTTGAGACCCAGCCGGGATACTGGATCTCTGACACAAAGCCTGCGTCTAGCAGCTTCTTCACCTCCTGCCGGATTGGCTCGGCCAGGATAGTGGCATTTGTCCTCTTTTTCTGGCGGACGGGCTGGGCCGCGGGATCCAAATTGAGGTGATGACAAGCGACCTCAGGATCGATCCCCGGCATCTCTGCTGCGCTCCAAGCAAAGATGTCAACGTTCTCTTGAAGACACGCCGCCATCCTTATCTTCTCCTCGATCTTCAGGGACCCGCCGATCTTCACCAGCCCGGATGCTCCTGTTGCGGAGAGCACCTCGATCTCCTCGATTTCCTCGGCTACCTCCAGCCTAGCTGGGCTCTCCAGCACCCTTCCGAATTCTTCCGCGTCAGCCATCCAGCTGATGGTACTGACGGCGCTGAGGTAGCACTCTCTGGCGGCTCTTGGATCGCTCCTGATCCTCACCTGAACACCTCCCTGGCAGTACTTCAAGCACTGATGATAGGAGGAAGGGACGGCCTTGAAGGCGTTGAGAAGTGGCCTCCCGAAGATGGCCTTGTAACAGCTCGGGGCGTCGACGATTACGCATCGACAGTTGATGGAGGTGCCACCGAGGGTCACAAGGAGATCTGCTCCTCCTTCTACCTCCTTCTTCTCTCCGGAGAAGCCAAAGAGGGGACCATCTGATGCTCGAACTCTGTCGGGCCTGACTCCCAGTCCGTCGAACGTCCCTTTGAAGATGACGTTCACGGAGCTACCGTTGTCGACCAGAATTCGATCAACGGTGAAGTCTTCCACCGCGGCCTGGATGACGAGGGCATCATGGAAGGGATTCTCATTTCCTAGCATGTCCTCGGAGAAGGTGATCTCCTACAATGGGGGCGGGGCCTGCGAGGTCGAAGCGACGCTCCGACGATAGATCTGATGGAGGCTCCCCTTTCGGGAAGCTCCCAGCCCGGCTCCCCCATGGATCACTCCAACTCCTCCCCCTCGACTCCCTTGGCCAATCTCTCCACGGCCTCTGCGGTCGACGCGATCCTCGTTCCTCCTTCGAACGACGGCAGCCTGCCCTGCCTGCGGCTCGGCAGGGGCCTCGATCCTCCACTGCTCTCCTCCGTCTTCCCCTGCGGCTAGCTTCCTTCTGGCCTCCCAAAAAGCTGGGCAGGCCATCATGGCATGCCCCTCCGCCTGGTGGAAGTCGCAGTAGAGCGGAACCTCTTCTCTCTGCTCCTTCCTTGGCTGCTTCTTCTTCTTCTTCTTCTTGCCCTGAGGGTGCCCAGGCCTGGCAACCGTCATGGCTTCATCTCTCCTTCCCTCTCGCCTTCCCTGCTGATGGTAAGGCCTCCTCTCGGGGGATCTCCCCCTCTGATCCTGACGCTGGTGCCGTCCAGCCGACCTCCATGGTGGCCGATTGTCCGGAACCTGATAGCGCCTCTCCTCTTCTCGATGCTCCGGAACCACGGCGGGTCGCCTTTCATCATTCCTGCCTGGTTCCTCCCTTCTCTTTTCTTCTCGCCGCTCTGGCTTCTTCCTCTCTGCCCTCAGGGGCTCTTCCCTCTTCCTCTTCTCTAGGACCTTCTCCCTCCCTCTGTTGCCCACCTCCGCTAGGTTGGCCAAGAAGTCCCGGTTGGAAGCCTCCTCCTGAACGAACTTGTTGGCCCTCACGATGAGGTTGTCGTAGGAGTAGGGAGGGTTCCTGCCGAGTTCCAACTTGAAGAGGCCTTGCCCTATCCCGAATGTCAAGGCCAGCTGCAGGATGGTGCGATCCACCTCCTCGATATGCAGCACCTCCTCCTGGAAACGCTCGATATAGGCCCCCAACGGCTCATCCGGTCTCTGGGTCACAAGGAACAGAGCTGTCGCCTCCTTCTTTAGCTTCTGGGCCGTGGCGAACTGGGTCGTTACTCCACGACATAGGTCTTCGAAACAGTAGATCGAGCCCAGAGGCAACTGGTGGAACCAGTCCCTGGCTTTCCCTGTAAAAGTGATGGCGAACAGCCGGCATTTGAACGCATCCGACATGGTTCGGATAGAGATAATATCCTCAAACCACTGGATGTGACGAACAGGGTCGTCCCTCCCGGTGTAGTATTTCAACACAGGATCCCTGAATCCTTCCGGCACGGGCGCGGCAAGGATGTCTTCACTGAATGGGCTCCTCCCACTCGCTGGACGACGGTCTTCAAGCTGGCGAGTATCATGGCCATACTCGCCATAAGGCCGAGTATCCTGATATCTCGCCTGCTCTTCCACCTCGCGGAAGCGAATGCCTTGCGAGGATTGCGGGAAGGGCTGTGACCTCCTTGGTCGCTCGCTCTCCGGATCGACGTGCTCTTTGCCGGCGCGCCGGGTGCGCTCCTCGCCCTCGGTCAGCACCGGGTGATGAGGCGAGGTCGCCGTGCCCTCCGCACCCTGCTGGACCACTGCTCGCATAGCCCCTTCCATGAGCTGGGCGAATGCTTCGAACACTTCCATCGTCACGAACCTGCCAGTTCCTGACGGGTTGCCGACCACTTCCTCGTGGTCGCCTTCTACGACCATCTTATCTTCCGATTAGGCTTTCTCCCTCTGGCTGCGATCCACGCTCACCGCACCAAAGTGTTGACGCCAGGAAAATCCTGACCTCAAAATTCGTACCCTTGCAACCGGAGACTACTTGCCCAGCTATCCGACAAGATGATCAAGCTGGCGACTATGAAAAAACTAGGAGAGCAACAACAGAACCCCAAATGCTGCGGCAGGGAGGTCCCACCACGTACCCGGAAGCTCAAAAGAGTCTTCCCCTCCACAACCAAGAATGGTCGAGCAAGGTACGAGGAAGGCACTGACTTGACTAGCAAGCAAGGGTGACGGGCTCGAGAATTCGGAAATCGGGATCCAGAAGCTCAAGCACAGGTGCCAATCCAAGTACCCCTGGGGTCCTATTTATTGACAACCAAGGGGTAGGGGGTTTTTATAGCCCAGACCTAACCTGGCGACTATGGGATACTCGGCGAGTACCATGCCATAGTCGCCCATCTGGCGAGTATTGGGTGCTGCTCGCACACGCCGGGCCAATACTCGCACAGGGCTTCTGCTGCTTCCTGTTCCTGCCTTGGACTGCTGGTCTCTGTGTTGACCCTTTGACTTTGACCTCTGCCTACGTGGCCTTGAGTGGGTCCTACCCTCGGAGAATAAGGGTGGTACAACACGCATGACAGAATCGCAGCGTGCTGCTCAACGAGCTTCTAATCGAGACCGCGCACGAGCAAGAAGGGCACATATGACTGAAGAACAGCGTGAGGCACAACGAGCTTCTAATCGAGACCGTGCACGAGTCAGGCGAGCTCATATGACAGAAGCGCAGCTACAAAAACAAAGAGAAATTTGGTGTGCTCATCCCAGATCCAAAAGGGAGCTCATCCCGAAGGGGTATTGAACAGTGGATGTATGTTTACCGCGAATATCTCAGATCCAAAAGGGAGCTCTTCCCAAAATTGTCTGACATATCTAATTTATATGAACGGCTTCATAGATACGGGATCATGGGTGCGTAATCTAATTGCCACTTTACTGTCTATTTCTTAACAGCTCCTGCATTTTTTTAAAACCTTTTTGCGTTCGATTTATTGTTCAATGTTTGCATCCTTTATACGCCCTGCCTTATGAGTTAATTTTTTCCAGGTATGCTGCCCCAGTTTAAACATCCTCCTCTCAAGTTTATTATTGTTGCTCTTGAGATTTTGTTAGAAATTGAAGATGTATACAAGGATCCAGCTGGGTAATTGCCGCCCGCATCGTGGCACACAACAGCTAAACCAAAATATAACTACCACGGTATTCGAATAATCATACGCCCCGTGCCTCGAGATGTACCAGGTGTTGAGCAATGGAATTTCATGTTTCGTGAATTTCGGAGATCGAACAGATTCCTCGTACCGAAGTCGTATGATATGTCGCGTGTGTATGAAACACTTGATAGACCTGATCTCGCTGGTATGTAATTAATTTTCTTTCTATTGTTTCTTTACATATTTTATGGTTTGTTCGTCTACTGAAATTTGCCAGTCCAACCGCTGAGGCGCGGTTGGGTCCCAGCGGTTCCACGAACGCAGGGCTGCTGTGTTCGACGAACACGCAGGGCTCCTGCATTTATGAGCCCTGCTCTTCGTCGAACAACAGCCCTGCGTTCGACGAACGCAGGTGTTGTAGTTCGTCGAACGCAGGGCTTCATGAGCCCTGCGTTCGACGAACAGCATGAGTTCTTTATGTGTCCTGCGTTCGTCGAACGCAGGGCTGCAGTTCGTCGAACGCAGCAGCCCTGCGTTCGACGAACGCGCGGGGCTGCTGCATTTCATCAGCCCTGCTCTTCGTCGAGCGCAGCAGCCCTGCGTTCAACGAACGCAGGTGCTGCAGCTCGTCGAACGCATGAGCCCTGCGTTCGACGAACGCAGGTGCTGCAGTTCGTCGAGCGCAGCAGCCCTGCGTTCGTCGAACGCAAGTGCTGCAGTTCGACGAACTACAGGGCTCCTGCGTTCGACGAAAAATTAAAAAATTAATATATATATATATATATATATATTTATATATATAAACTGCAGGAGCCCTTTTTTTAGCTCTAAAAAATAAAAAATATATATATATATATACCTATTCTATATTAAAAAAGCGAAAAACAAATTTTATTGAAAAATTTAACTTTGGAATTTTATGTTTCTTTATTACAGTATTTTTAATTTGTTTATTTTATATATTTTTCTTTAATTTTAAAAAACATACTCTCATAAAATCTGTTATCTACAATAAAAAATATGTTTTCTCCGTCGCTCGCACCCTGTGCACACGAAAAAAATAAACGTCGTTCGCAGTATAGCGCTCAGAGGTTTTCGAGCAACGGGAGTGCCGTCGTGGTGGGGCAATGTCAACGTCTTCTTATCCAGTGTCTTCTCTAGGATACGAGCATCTTCGCACGGGCTACGCCCGTGCTCGATGCTCTCCGCATCGACAGTACCTTAGCAGCGACAGTACCTCCACTTAAACTCGCCTGCTCTAGGACGCTCAGTCATTTGATAGTGCATAGGTAGCCCCCGTGCCCCGCGCGGCAGTGCCCCTCTTCGACATTGTCCCGGCGCTAGGCGCTCCCTCCGCTCGCGAACCCCCGCGGTGCTCTCCCCCATCCCGATTCTGTTGTGCCCACGGGGGTTCGCGAGCGGAGGGAGCGCCTAGCGCCGGGACAATGTCGAGGAGGGGCACTGCCGCGCGGAGCACTGGAGCTACGTATGCACTGTCAATTGACTGAGCGTCATAGAGCGGGCGAGTTTAAGCGGAAGTACTGTCGCTGCTAAGGTACTATCGATGCAGAGAGCATCTCGCACGGACGTAGCCCGTGCGAAGATGCTCATATATATATATATATACATATATATATACATACATATATATATATATACATACATATATATATATTCATATATATACATATATATATATTCATATATATACATACATATATATACATACATCTATATATATATGATAGACACTCATATTATGAGTTCTTATCAGCACATGCAAAATCGGATGATGGTTAGTCAAAAAACCTCACTCCTCCACTAAGATAAAGAGAAATGAGTGGGAAAGAAGACCGAACCCATCATCTCCACAACAACCGCATGTACAAAAACATGCGCAGTACGCGCCCCCCAAGATCGCACACAACCGCGCGCGCCACCGCACGCACTACCGCGCGCGCCACCGCACGCACTACCGCGCGCGCCACCGCACGCACTACCGCGCGCGGTGGCGCGCCCGGCGCGCGTGGCGCTGCCGCGCGGCGCTACCAAGCGTAAGCGCGCGCGGTAGCGCGCATGCAGCATCCTCGTGGTGGGTGCGGCCAAGCCGCACCCCCGTAGTGGGGTGCGGCCATGCCGCACCCCCCTTTTTGGGGTGCGGCCGAAACCGTCCCCCCGCTGGGTCCGGCCGGAGCCCCTTTACCCCTTGATGGGCGCAACTCATCACTTCTCCACTCGCTCAGATGCTTTCGTGTTCGTTGCGCGCTTAGAGTGCTCCCACGCTCGCTGCGCGCCCAGAACGCCCTCAGTTCGTTGCGCGCTCAGAACGTTTCCCAACGTGCTCAGAACAATTTCACATTCTGAACGCGCGCGCAGTTAACATTTCATAATTTCTCAGATTGCAGGACTTGCTTGTCGCATTTCTTACCTTCAACAAAGCTGCCTTAACTGTCCGAAGGGCGAGACGGTCATTTACGAAAAATGATGATCCGTGTGCTCCAAATCGACCAGCGTGATTCGCCCGTCAGGTGGTTACGGTGGTTACGACGACAAAATTACCGGGCTACCCCCGGCCAAAGCTATAAAAGGAGCTCAGATCCTTCATTTGAGGGGACCTTGCCTTATGCACCCGAGAGAGCTCCTTTGAAGATTTCTCTGGAATTCTCCTTCGGCGCTTGAAGATCTCCTTCGGGACTTGAAGATCTCCTTCGTGGACTTAGAGATTTCCTTTCTCCCGAAAGGCGACTCGGCATTCTCGATTTTGTTCTCACCAGCATTCTCACTTTTGTTCCCACCACAGTTCTCAGAAAAAAAGGGCTTAGTTTTCCGAGTGGTGGCCTGTCACCTTCGGAGATCTCTCTCTCCCTATTATTGTAACGAGCACAGCTCCGACCGCGTAGTTTTTTACTCTTTCCGCGTTTTCCACGTTAAAAAGTATCAGTGTACTTAACGATTCTCTAATTGACTGTTAGCGCGCTTAACTCGCTTCAGAGCTAAGACGGTTCAAGTCGACCGGTCTACCAAGAGCACCCAAGCGACCCGCAACAAAAAATATATATATATCCTAAAATAAACCCCCGCAATAAATAATGGTTTGAAGGAGTAAAATGAACAAAATAATTAAGTTTATTTAAGAGATCAAATAAAGGTGAATTGCTAGTGAATTTGGGGAGAACAAAATTTTTAAATATTTTGGGTTGTGGTTAACAACGGGGTGCGGCAAGCCGAAAATTGGATTGCGGTTAAATTTTTGGCTTGCGATTAACAATCGGGTGCGAAGAGCCAAAATCAGGTTGCGATTACCAATCGCGATTTAAAGTCCTCTGTGCATAATATCTGATAACATAAATCTTCTAAAGTGCATTATGAACGTCGAATAATATTTCCTAGTATCCGGCGACAATAATATATTCGGCCGCATATCGACGTGCTTAAAACCTAAATTCTATTAATATTTTGTAATTTGATGGGAATGGTAGATCATAAGAATTGAAAATGCAAATTTTAACTCTTTTTTATAGACGGCCTACAGTATAATTCAAACATTATAAGTCAATTAATCTTGGTGTGTGAAAAAAGCATTGAAGAACCGAGAACCGACTCAGAGCTGAACCGAACCATTTCGGGTCTATTTCAGTGATTCTTGGTTCAGTTCTGATTCCAAAAAAAAAACTTGGAACCGATCGTTCAGTTCAATCTCGATTCTCGCATTTACTAGCATTTCTAATGCACTCCTAAATAATTTAAGTAGCATTTAATACATATTTATCATTAATCATTAGTAGCTAGTAATATATAAGTATTTAATACATATATATCATTAATAAGTAATTTAGGTAGCATTTAATATACATATATATAATATTAAAAGAGAAAATTTTGATTTTGAAGAATCATTCAAAATTGTCAAATATAGAGTTATTATTTTAATCTAAGGACTTAACATGTATTATAGTCTATTTCAAAAAAAAAACTAAAATATAATGTTAATTCAAGTAATTACACAATATTTGTATATTAAAATTAATGATGAAAAAAATAACCTAACTCTTATACCTAGTAAAGTATATTTTTGAAGAAGGCTGACATTAGACATGTCAAGAGTATTTTCGAGGAGCTATCATTAAACTCATCAATTTTATTAAAGTTAATTTGATATACACGATAATATATGCATCATGATAAAAAAAATTATATAACTACTTTTCCCATTAATTATTTGATAGTGTGCTTATTTTAAATTGTATTAATTAATTGATAAAGACGGAGTCTTGTGCCGTTATTGTCGCGAGGATTTAGGGTTCTAAATCTATAAGACAAGAACATTAATATTTTTTTTATGAATTGTTAAATATTTGAATCATCTTATTACCATAAATATTATAATGTTATATGATCAATACTAAGAAAAATTCAACTTCACTGCACTAGAACTTAGGGAAAATTTATTATTATCTTTTTTTTTTGCTACTCTATAATTATCTGTTAATATGTGTAATGAAGAGCATGAACTAAGACGACGAGTATAACCAAAAATCGGAACCGAACCGAACCGATTAGAGGTTCTACATCACTGGCACTAGATAAGTTGTATCATCCGGCGCACCGACTAATTTGTATCTCTAATAATAATAATAATAATAATAATAACCATGACAAAAACATAACCAACTGCTGAAGCATAAAACAAAAAATTTAAAACATGCAAGTGAAGAGGAGTTTGTAATGAAAACTATAGTAATAAATTATCATTAATATTATAAAATATTTCCTATTAATTGTATATTTTTTAGAATATATGACATTACCACAATAAGGATCAGGAATATACTGTAATACAAACTTTAAAGAAATAAGTAGAAAGAAAGTAATAGAGCGAACAATCTCATCACTATTTCGTATTATTTTGAGCAACCTCGTGGGATCGTCACAATAAAGATCGGAATTTGGTAAGCATATTTTCTTGTTTACGCAGGCAAACAGCCGCAGAAGATCGTTGGATGGAGAAAGTAACACGGATCATCATTTTTCGTCCCAGGTGACGGTCGCTTGCAGGCTTCATTCTCAGGTTCACCGTCGAGGGATGCTTGCTTGAACTCCCACCTGAAAATAGACTAGCTCCGAGATACAGCAACAATAACAAGAGGGCAGCGGAATTAGGCCAAGCAACGCGAAGAAATGTTTCGTCAAAATCAACAATGTATTCCCATAAAACACTTCGCACGCAGCGAGATTTACAAATTTTGATGTTGAAAAAAGCAGATGTTTTGATTTATATAGATACCTCATCAATCTACAGCTAATTCTCCTGCAGGTAAATCAAATAGATTCAAAGTCTGAGTTTGATGTTAAGGCATGAATTCCTCCTTCAAGGTAGGCTCCCAGATTTATATGGTGTAGCTGCATTAAAAAAAAATTGCTTGGCTATTAAGGCTCTGTTTGGCGCAGTGTTTTTGCTCCGGTGAGTTTGGACAAACCGCCATCATCATAGAATGTATGTTTGGCATGACAACGGTTATGACTGCCGCCAAGAAAAAAAACAAGCTTTGAACATAAAAGTAGATGAAGTTCCTTAGGTGAGGTCATGCGTTCACGAACGACGGTTCATAACCACCGTGTTCAAGGAAGGAAAAAAAGTTCCACGGGGAGGTGAGAAGATGGTTGAGGGTGAAATTGAGATGGCAGAGCAAATATGACAGCAAGAAAACTGAAGGTATTGTGATACCGGAACGATGGCCTTTGTGTGTCCGAGGCCAATAACACGAAAAAACCATAGAGAGGAGTTTGACTTTGAAGTTTATTTCGTTCATTATCTTGAAGGCGCGCAGGAGAAGCACAACAATAACAAAATCTGAAGGATCTTTCCATAAAGCCATCCACCAGGGGATTGATTAGTAGGAGAAGATGGAATTTGATTGATGATATAAATTGTTGTGAGAAAAGCGCCTTGAGAAGCGTCGAGGAAACAGGTTGGGTGGAGAGAAAAATGGCAGCATCTATAGTATGACAACGAAAGCGGGCGGTACCACAATTTTTGGCTAGAAGAGTGGCGCGAGAAGTACTAAAAGGAGTTCTTATATTCCATATATAGAATGGAGAGTCTTTGAAACGGCATGAAAGCTGCGTGTGAATTATAGCAGCAACTTGTGCATAACTGTTATAGATTCAAATTATTATTTTTGAATAAATACATCATCAAAGAAGATATCTAAGTGCTGGGAGAAACCTATCATTGGTTGGGAGCAGAACCTCAAACATCAAAGTGAATATAACCGCAAGAGTCATTCTTGAGTTAATGGGAAGGTACAATGCAGGTAGTTCTGAAGTTGATAGGAATTTCTCAGTCACATTGCAATGAACAAATCCAGAGTGATCAATCAAAAGCAAAATTGTAAAGAGGACAAAAATAAACGTGATCACGGTAGGAAAATGAGAGATTAAGGGTCCGTTTGGGGCGGCGGCGGCGGCGCTCCGGCGAGGTAGAGAACGACCCCGGGTTGCGACCGGAGGTGTGGAGGCCGGGTTGGAGATAGAGCGTTTCGCCGCGTTTTGTAGCTGCTAGCGGGAGCAAACGCAGCCGGAGCTCGCTTCCGCCGTTTGTTTTTCCTCCGTGTGGTGGCGGTTGCTCCCGTACTGGAGCTCCACCGGTGCGCCAAACGGGCCCTAAGGTTTCGTTTGGCACGGCTGTTAACGCAGTGGTCATGAATTGTGGATCGTACACTTTCAAACTAGCCCCTGAAACCGTGACCGCATTTAGATTCAAATTGAGATTTCTCTATAGCAACGGTCGCAACGGTTGTCATGCCAACAAGAGAAAAACGGCGGTTACAATTTTGTCCGAGGGCACCAGATGGTGCATCAAACGGACCCTAAAGATGGTGCATCAAACTGTTACCTTAGCGGTACCAAATTGAATTTTGTATAGGTGCAAGAGAGCTGTGTGGATCGATCATCGAGGATGGGGAACACAAAAGTAGTATAAATTGGTTCGTTTATGTCAAACAAGGTATAAGACCGAGAAGATCGCCCACCAAGAAATCTACCACGGGTAGAGCTGTCACGGTTCCGGTTCGGTTCTGGTTCTACTAAAATCGTAAACCGAACCGCTAAGGTAACGGTTCTTCAAATTAGAACCAAACCCTTATTTGGTTTGACCGGTTCCGGTTCCAGCATAATTTTCAGAACCGTCGTGTCAACGATTCCAGTTCCGGTTCAATAAGAACCAAAACCAAACCAGTAACTAAAGGTTCGGTCCGATTCCAATCGGTTTTCGGTGTCATAGTTTTAATCATTTTATAACTCTATAATTTGAGACGTAAGACACATTCACAAATATTATTCTCTCTTTAAAAATGCATATTTGAAAAAGAAATTGGAATCGAAATGGTTGGAGCAATAAGTTCATGGTTTCTTTTAAGTCTAAATATGTTAAAACTGAACTAAGACAGATATGCATGCAATAATATCTGATTTGGCGCATTACTATGCGTCTAGTGATGTTATCTCGACTTTGATCTTTGATTAAATTTGATAATGCTCAAATCACTTGAAGACTCATGACTGCCTAATAATTGTGTTTGCGTCATCTGTTTTCTTTTGTAATGCAAACAGGAGGAATGCAAATGCTTTCTAAGCGTAGAAGTTCCATTACTTGGCATGTGAACGAAAACTCTCTGACAATGAAGACAAATTGTCATTCCATTTAATAAATCTTTCACCCATATTTTTGTTCCTTCTCTTTTTACTATTAGAACAATTAGTACTGACCTGAGAAGATTGACTAACAACATTCGTATCATGGTTGGACTGAGTTGACCCTAGAGATGGAATAACATGCACGCGTTAAACTCAAAAATGAAGTTTTTATTAAGAAAATGAAGAGGGGACGAATAGACACTGCTGGAAGATCGTCTAGGAGAAGTCGAGAAAGTCGTCGATTTTGTACTTAGATCTAAAGCCCTAGCAAAAAGGTCAGAACAAACACTGTAAGAATGGGGAGAAGAAAGCCTTCAACGATCGAGCAAACAGAGCAAGAAGGAAGTCTTCGGAGCAGAGAAACGGGAAATGACCAAATGTCATGCGGCTTGTGTATGAGTATTTGAATCTCACTGCAATCGGACGGCTGATATAGGTGTAGTCGTATAGGTAATAAATATATATTATTAATATTATAATAATATTAATAATAAATATATATTATCAAGAAAAAGAATAATAATAAACGGATGACAGTTCAGTTCTGCTTCGGTCCGGTGCAGATCGGGTCTAAAAATTTTGAAACCACTCGAGTCATTTATGTTGCGGTTCCGGTTTCGGTCCGGATAATAAAATGAAGGAACTGCACCCTGACCATTGTTGTTTACGGTTCCAAAATTGAAACCGGAACCCGAATAATTTGCGAACGGTTCGGTCCGGTTCTTTGCAGTTCCGGTTCAATTCTGGTTCAGTTTAAGGTTTTTGGTTTTAAGAGACAACTCTAACCACAGGTAAACATTATAGGAGGGGTCTTTGAGCATTCATGATTATCATGGCCAGGTACGGGTTGGTAATAGAACCAACATTCATGAATAGGATAGGTTTGGAGGGTATGGATAAAGACATTGTAAGCACGGTCCATCAAAGGGTGCTAAATTGGCGATAAATGTTGTGAAAGACTTAGAAGGAGATTGACAAAGAACTAAAATGAGACACTTATGGTCCGTTTGGTGTAGCGTAGGAGATTGACAAAGAACTAAAATGAGACACTTATGGTCAACGCTCGGAAAAAATCACCACCATAAAACACTCGTTTGAAATGACAACGGTTCTGACCACTGCCGCAGAAAAACCAAAAAATTAAACCTAAACATCTAAATACAGACGCCGTTCCATGGGCAAGATCGTGCGTTCACGAACGACAATTCACAACCACTGCGTTTATGATCATTACAGCTGCACCAAATGACTGGTGTGGAGGCAAGCAGATATGTCCAACACCAAGTCTAGGATAAGGTTGTCTGTTGGATGTGTGACAGGCATAAGAAAAGGTTGGTGGAGATCAATTTGTGGATAATCTATTTTGTTGTTGTTGATGGGAAGACTATGTAAGACCTGGGGACAATATATTAATGTTGTCGGCGATGGAAGACCTGACTAATCTTTGATTGGTCTATTACTGCAGTAGGTGATGATAAAAATCTGTGCCGGACTATGTAAAGAACTCTACAGAAAGACTATGGATTAAGTAGCATCCTGAGCATGCAGTACAACATAGGTCAACTGAGTAGGCCAACAAAACATCCGAGGGATTGTGATTCAGAGGTAACTTCACTATGATACTCACGTAGGGTAAGGCGCTAACGAACACCTAAGACTAGATGCAAGTGCAAATGTAAATGTCCGGCGAATTCAAACTTGCAAAACAATATTTATAAACCATATAACTAGATTTTTTTCACAATTGAATTAAAGCAATTTAAAACCAAGGTAACAAAGAGAAGCGTATGAGCGCGAGAGTGCGCGAAAACAAAAACTATTTAAATAGGAAATTACAAAGACAAAACGATTGAAACAAGACTTACAAACTACTATCTCAACGAGTAGAGAATAAACACAAGACCCAACATTTAAAGAAATAATAACACACCTTAGGACCTTGCAAACGATGGAGAGGGGGGGGGGTGGGGGGGGGGGGGGGGGGGGGGGGGGGGGGGGGGGGGGGGCTGGGGGTACTCTTTAGAGGGCAGTTCGGGATAAGCTCAGCATTCAGAAGTTGTTTGGGGTTGCCCAGAAACTAGGAAAGCAATTATGATGGTGCTGGGAGGTAGTTTTCCAGCAATAAGCAACTGAAGAATTGCTGTTCTGGATGCCTGGACAGCAATCTGGGGGATGGGGAGGTTGTATGAGAGGTGTGGAGGTTTAGCAGGAGTCCTGGAATTAATCCCAGGGGCTGGTTTTACCGTTCTGGACAGCAGGAAGTGTCCCTCCTGCAGCAAGGAGGGGGGAAGTCGGTAGGGAAGTTCTACAAGGTAATGAGTGCTGGGTTGGGGTTTATGTGGCTCCACGTGGGATGGGGTAGTGGGCAGACTGGGGGGAAACTTGGCTGTGGCTCCACGAGAGGAGAAGAGGTAGGAAGAGGGGCTGGGTTTAATTGGGAGTGGGGGCTGTAGTTGATGGCAGCAATTGGAGGAGTTAGCAAGGTGGAGCTCCACGTGAATTAGAGAGGAAAACAGAGAGGTGGTAGTGGAAGAGGTGGTTATCCTTAACTTCAGGAATAAATTCCTAAAATAAAGGAGAGTGGAAATATGGGAGTAGTGGGGAGTTATGGAGGTTATGGGCAGTGGAGGTGGTGGCTGGTGGTTGCCGGAGGTGGTTGCCGGTGGTGGTGGTGGTCGCCGGAGACGTTTTCCGGCGATCGCCGGAAAACTCCAAATGATGAAAATAGGTAACAGAGGTAAGGGAGAACCACCGGAGGTGGCCGGAGAGGAACTCCGGTGATCGCCGGAGATGCCTTGATGGGAGTATTGGGGTTGTTTTGGAGGAGAATGGGAGGGGAAATATGGTGGCTGCTGCTAGAAGATGGAGGGTGGTGTGTTGATGAAGGAGGCTCCACGGCAAGGGGAAGGGAGGAGAGAGATGGAGGGCTGCTGTTAGGGGGAGGAGGGGAGGTAGGTTGGCCGGCCACTTGAAGGTGGAGGAGGGGGTGGATGGCCGGCTGCTTCAGGGAGGGCGTGGAGGCTGCTGTAGGGGGAGGAGGCTGGTTGGCCGGCTGTTGTAGGTGGAGGAGGAGGCTGGTTGGCCGGCCAGGAGGGGCTGCTGTGTAGGAGGAGGGAGGTGTTGGTTGGCTGCTGTAGATGGAGGGGGCTGGTTGGCCGGCCAGGGAGAGGGGAAGGAAGAGTAAGCCCGGGCTTCGCACCCGGAATCGGCTTCGGCACCGAAGTGATCAAGGATTGGCTTCTAGACTCCAATCTTCAATGCCTCAAATGAGACCCCTCACCCCCTATTTATAGTTTTCTAAGGACCAATGAACGGCTACGATTGGCCGAACACTATGACTCAAATAAAACATAAAATTACAACTCAAAATAAAAAATGACAAGAGACAAAAATACAAAGTTCGTCGAGCCGCTCGAAATGAGCGGTCTTGATCATCACTGCGCCCGTGGTCGTCGTGAGTAGACCCGAACGGGTCGGGCGGGTTGCTCCCCATCAGACACCATATTAAAATTGAAGAGAAGAGAGTGGACGAGAAGGAGTTCTCCATATTAAACTTATTTATCCAAGCATATGCAAGGCCTTAATATAGAGCATCTGAAAAAAAAGGAAAACAACGACGATAGACTGTCTCCCAATAATTAGAAAATATTGTCTATATCTTGCAATTAACTGTACATTATGAAGAATATACAACATTACCACAATGAGAACTAAGGATATGCTGTTATAAACCAGCTATGAGATTTATTACAAATATTTGAACTGAAGTATGGACGGCATGTTTCATGAGAGAGACATTCAGCTTAATTAGAAGCCTTATTATAGTCATCGAAAATATTATGCGCATAACTATAGCAAATTAACCAGAGAACTGGCGATTCCCACAGTAGTAACCGTCATTCGAATAGAAAGAATCTAGTAAATAATAAGACTTGCAGAAGAAAATTAGATTTCCAAAGAATCAGGGACTGTGTACATGGACAGAAACACTGTCAAACTAATATAAAACTCATCTACTATGGGATTAAATGTATTTTAACTCTCTGTATTAATCTCATAGCACACATGTAGGCTTTGAGATTTGTTCAAATAGTCTAATTAGAACAACCAAAATATACAGTTCACCTCCCGAAAAGATAAACAAGAACATTACAAGCAAAAAATGAAGTTATTTCCTTCTAATAGTTATATTCTAATATAAAACAAACTGTTGGACTCCTCTAAAGGTAGAACAAGATCAACCAAGTAATTCAAAATCCAGTACATACCCAAGTGCTCCAGCAAGTATCATTGGTCAAAGAGAATAGTGGCTGCCAAAACTTTAAGAAAAATATCAGTCAGTTTTCTCTCGGATTAAGGCATCCTCACTGTTGCTTCCTGAAGAGAGAGGCTGGTTAATGCTGGCAGTAGCTGCTGCTAAGAAGGATGGGTCTGGGTGATGCTGGGGATTGATAGGCTCCTTCATGGCTAATATTATATATAGTACGATGACGAGGTTCACCGATATGACCGCAAAAAACCCACTTACGAGAGTCATCGAGGAGGATGAAAGCTTAGTAGAACCTGGAACGGAAGTACTTGATTTGGTTAACAATTCATCTAGAAAATTGAATCAGTTACGAGTATCTTGATAATGCATAAAGTATTAGCCCATCATAGAAAACAAAAAATGACATTTATCATATCCCATCATAAAGGAGAGAAGATTTTCTTTTGATATCAAGACATCACTGGTAAGTACAATGCTATCTAGCTTGGACAATAAAAAAACTTACCGGGGAAAATAAAAAGAAATTACCAGGAAATATATGGTGATGAAACCCATAAAGTATTATGACTGGTGCTATCCACATGACCATAGATGCAAACAAGAATTTCTGCATTACACCTGCCATTGCTTCTGGTTACCTGCTCATCATAAATTGGGGGAAAATATTTAAACAAGAAATTCTAACCCCAAAGAACATCTGTGCATACTTAAGAGCTGACTGAATCAACCAAAGAGGTAGGCATTTAGTTACAATTTATAAATCAGACCAGAAATATTGATTAATCTAAGGGTCTGTTCGTTTCGCAGGAATTGGGATGCAGAAATTGGAATTCTCCCAATTCCAATTCCTGAAAAGTCAATTTCAATTCTCTACTGTTCGCCTGAGTGCAGAAATTCTGTCACGGAAATTGGAATTAGTAATTAGAAATTTTGAGTTTGTACTGTCTACTGTTTGGCAAAAATGTTTTTTTTTTTTGGAAAAATGAAATCGTGCACGAAAAATGACTTCATGCGCAAAAAATAACTTAGTGCGTGAAAAATGACTTCATGTGCAAAAAAGGACTTTGTGGGCGAAAACGGATTTAACTTGATGTGTCGGTACAAACTTAGAATTGAAATTTAAAATTTAAAACAGTGACAGTACAAACTCAAAATTAAGAGTAAGATTCAAAAGCATATTAGGAAGGAAATTGGTTCAACACAGCCAAATACAAAGACTAAACATTTGTCTAACCTATAGGAAACAAAACACAACTTAAATAATCACTTCAAGGAGAGTTACAACCAGAAATAAATGCAGCCCCCAAATTATGATTCCCTGTTTACTTTGAACAGAACAGAAAACAAAGATCTGGCTTTGGACTGGACTATGATTCAACCAAACTATGTCCGGAGGACAGTAAACTTTATTTGCATTTTGATTTCCATATCCTCCCTTTCAGTTACTTCAAACAACACTGCCCATGTAGTAATTGTTAAAGAAATCATGTAAAGAGGCTCAATAACGAAGGCCCGGCTAGGCCCACTCTCTTTGTAGAATTTAGTCGCACATCTTAGAATGAGATTTCTTCTCCCCTCTCTTTTCCGATATAAGTATACAAATGCTTGTTGTAAGAAAAAAGAGAGAAATAAAAAGTTTGGAAATATTTATCATTTTATTTCTCTCTCGTATTTTTTCACATGGTATCAGAGGGAAATCGGTCCTAAAATATCGCGCGTAGCCTGAATTCCTGGTTCTCCAGGCTCGTCCGTTCTTGCGGTCAAATTTTTTCCTACGGTCAATTTTTTTAACCGCAGCCCTTGCTCCCTCCATCTGGAAGTCTTTCTCCTGCTCATTGAGTTGTGCCTCCTCTTTTATACCCTCTTACTCCGTCGGCTGGGTCCCACAGTTGTTCCGTTGATTGCACCTCTCATGCGGACTGGTATTCTAACCACGGCTCTGTCTTCGGCTCACCTCGGGTTCTTCGAGTACTGGTGTTTGCAGTTCCGTCGACCAGCCGATCGTTTGCTTGTTCGCAGTCCTGACGACCAGACCGCATGTTCCGCTTGCCGAGATTGCCCTCTTCTTTGCTTGCCCGGACGGCTGGTGCTTCGGACCGTCTTTGCAAGTCCGTTGGCATCTCTGCCTGCCCTCTGGCATCGCTGCCCAGTTTTGCTTATGACCGCCGCGATCTCTCTGATCGCAGAACCTCTTCAGATCTCCGGCTCCGTGTCCTCTGTCCGCTGAGTCACCTGACCGCCATGAGCTCTCCTGACCGCGAGAAGTCCTGACCGCGAGCCTGACCGTCGTGCTGCTTCTGCTCGTCGTGTTCTCTATGTCCGCAAGCTTCTTGGCTGTTTGCACTTGCCGCTGCCAAGCATTTTTTTTGCCGAGCACTTGCGGAGTTCATCTCTGACCGTTGTCGATCTCACGTGACCGTTGTTGTGCTCTCTTGACCGCACCGCCGGTCCTCTTCTCGCTTTCTTCAATGGCCGAGAATAATGTTGCATCTCTTCCGGCTCGTGATGCGGCTCCTCTTCTAGAAGTTCGCAATGAGCTTCGGATCACCACTATCTCTCTTATTGGGAAGAAGAATTTTGTTGAATAGGTGCACTCTATTCGCCGTGTTCTCCAAACAAAAGGCCTCCATCATCTGACAAAGGCCACTCCATCTGACCCCACCGAGGAATGACAACGTGATGACGGTCGTGTCCAATCTTGGATTCTAAATTCGATGGACAGTGAACAATATTGTATGGCTATGTATCATGAGACGGCCAAAGCTATGTGAGAGGAACTTCACTCCCTTTATTCTGGCAAGGACAGCTTGCAACATTTCTTTGACATCATCACGGATCTTCAGTCTCTTGACCCGGGGGTGACTGACGACCTCACTTATTTTGTTGGGTGATCCAAACCTTTAGCAGAAGCCTGGATTCAGCATCAGCCCCTACTACCGATTTCGCTGCACAACGTACTCAGAAAGAAGCAGTTGGCATTGTCATGATGATGACACGTGTTCCACCTTACCTCTACAACGTTCGGGCTCAAATCCTCTTCTCCGCCATTCCTTTTTCGGATGTATGCTCCATGTGTTAAAGGTCACACCACCCCCTAATGCTCCAGGGAATCTCTCTCCGGCTCTACTCCAACGGTCTTCTCCACCTCAGTCTACTCCTCCATCCTCTCATGAAGGTCGCACCTCATCTCGGGTAAGGGTCGAAACAGTCCACCTCTCTAAAACTATGAAGGTGTAGGGAACCATACAACATGACATTACGATTTTACCCTTAAATTTATTGAAAAAGGAGGGTCATGTACCCTTTTTTTAATCTCACAAAAATTGTCAATGGTGAGAATTGAACCCAGGTTTCCACTATGTGGAGCAAAGATGACAACTATCACACCAAATGATTTTTGTTGAACAATATTAAATTAGGTTATATATATACGTATATAAATATAGACCGCCCCGCCGAATGTCGCCGCCCCTGCCGAATGTCGCCGCCGCCGAATGTCGCCGCCCCTGCCGAATGACGCCGCCGTCGAATGTTGCCGCTGCCGAATGTCGGCGCCCCTGCCGAATGTCGCCGTCCCCGCCGAATATCGCCGCCCCTGTCGAATGTCGTCGCCCGCACGGGGAGCCCTCGTGCCCTGTCACAAAAACCATACCTTTCTCTATTAGTCGTCTCACTCACACCTTGATTGCTACGTAACTTTTTTCCACCTCTTTGTTGTGCATGATCGAAGGACGCAGACTATCATTGGTAGAGGGCAACTGTCGAATGGGTTCTACACTCTGAAACTCCCCCCCCCCCCCCCCCCCCCCCCCGACTCTCTCCTTCGTTAGTATTGTTAACTGGCATCGGCACATTTAACATGCTCCTCTTCTAATTCTCAAGAAAGCTCTTCCATATCTCTCCCTCAACGACTTCACCTGCGAGTTCTGCATCTTCGGCAAACAACATCGTTCTTCTGTCTCTCCTCATTGTACTCGGAGCAATGCTCCTTTTATGTTAGTTCATTCTGATATTTGGGGACCTTACAAAGTTAACAAGTACCTCTGGGTGTCGTTATTTCATTACGTTTATTGAAGATTACTCTCGCATGACATGGTTATATTTCATGATCGTTCTGAAATAACTCGTGTATTTCGTGCCTTTATTATTGAAACTCGCAACCAATTCCCCACCACCGTTAAAACTATAAGAATTGACAATGCGCGAGAATACACGAGTAGCATGTTTACCAATCTATGTGCTGAGTTTGGGATTATCCATCAAACCTCACGTGTGTATATCCCACAACAAAATGGGGTAGTTGAACGAAAAATCGTCACCTCCTTGAGGTCGCTCGCTCCATGATGTTTCAAATGCAGGTTCTCAAAGTTAATTGTCATTTCGCGGTGTTCACAACTTGTTACCTCATCATCCGCATGCCCTCCTCTCTTCTCAATTTTGCAACTCCCTTAGCCTTCTGTTTCCCTCCGCCCCTCCCTTTACTATCACACCTCATGTCTTCGGCTGCACTTTTTGTTGATGATCTCTGTCGGCCAATATATGCCACTTGATCATGTACTGGAATGCACGCATATACATGTGTCCCATCAATTGCTTTAATGCGGTACATGAAATACGACATGTATCTTTCATCGTGTTTAATATGTGAGAGAATATTTCTAAATTGTGGATCAGTATGAGCTATGATATCCATTGAAAAATATGTCAGTGTACGAAGCTCTTTCATGAAATATCGACTTATAGTTTCAGTCGAATGTTGGAAACGTTCAGACGTCTTTCTCAACGTTTCATGGTGCCCAAGAATGTATAATGTTAATCCTAACACCTCCCGTGTTGCAATCCTTCTGGATCCTTTTAAACCATATGATTTTTCTAATAAAACTAATAAGTTCAAAAATATTTGTTTCGACATGCAAATTATGTTGTGGAACCTTCCTGAATGCGTCTCTAATAACTCTGCGATCCATTTGTCCTTAGTTTGCTTTGAGGTCATGCAAGGTATCTTATCAGGAGATAATAAGACATTCATTTATTACAGAAGCTGTCGTCGCTACGAGATTCTGGTAAATAAAAAACCGACGTTCCCGATTTATTTGGTGAGTTAACATGAGTTCCTCGTCATCAGTCAAATAATCATCGATATTCTATTCTGTCATAGTGATAACCTAAACATCATGTTCTTTGCTTCCAGCATCATGTTCTTTGCTTCCAGCATCATGTTCTTTGCTTCCAACATCATGTCTTTGTTTCCACTCGTGTCACCATCACATTCTACGTGCACAATTTCGCTCATATTATCAATTGGGGTAGCAATACCCTCGACAACATGATCATCTTCATCAGAAATCAGCTTGGGTTAAGTAAACATAGGCTGCATTTCCACCATGGATGGGATCCATGATTTTTCTAATGTAGCAACGACCAAGCTAAACATCTTATCAAGTTTTTCCTCTAGCTCCGATGATATGTCTGCATATTGAAATTTCTTGGCAGCAAGTATCATCAAGTATGAGAAAAAAAAGTTAAAATGGATACACATAATTGTAGAGAACTAAAATCATAGAAGGTAAAATCCTAACCTTAATTTGCTCTACCCACCATTCATCGGAAGCATCAAACGTTTTTTTTGTTCCAACCCAAACCAGTCTCCCCTCTTTTGAGGTCCCTCCATAGCTTCCACTCACACTTCAACTGATCCAATTTGTTCTTCAATTGTGCACGAGTATAACAAAATGTTGTGCGTTCTTTGAAGTTCTTAATCAAGTTAATCCAACCACCCTTTCTGAAATGAGTGGTCGGTCTATTACCTAATTCAATCTCTTAAATACATAGATCGCAAAATAGCATCACGTGTGCAGAC
This sequence comes from Dactylorhiza incarnata, assembly GCA_033032865.1. Lineage (NCBI taxonomy): Eukaryota > Viridiplantae > Streptophyta > Magnoliopsida > Asparagales > Orchidaceae > Dactylorhiza > Dactylorhiza incarnata. Next base: position 7,602,489 of record JAWHQI010000085.1, read on the forward strand.
TCTCATTGTGCAGAAATGACATCATCATTTGATTTACCCATCACTCACCGAAACATTTGCATTGATGTATTATAATTATGCAACAATACAAAACTATCGATGAAAAGAACTAATGATGCAAATATCAACTACAAGATTCAAGCTATTTCTAAACATACAACCAACTATTACAAGAACTACATAATGTTAGCAAAGAAATGTTGAAGCAACATCATGATAGAACATTAGCTTTCACCCAGAAGTCGAGAAAAACATCATAGTCGAAGATACAACCAACCCGCAAATTGGAAAAAAATGCAATCGGTCAATATCTAGAAACAGAAATAGCTAAGAAATCGGGAGCAAAACATGTTTCGGGCAAAACATCACCACAAATCTGGTAGCGGGGGCGAAAAAATTTCAGAACTTGGAAGAAATCAATTAACAAAACCAAATCAGTTCCCAAAAATTCCAGAACTTGGAAAAAATTAAAATATCTAGGCGAAAGAATATTAAACCTGTCGGAGAAGACGGACGAGAATCGTTGGTGTCGTCGGAGAAGAGGGAGGAGAGACCACGCCGTCGATGGAGGAGATGCGTCGGAGAAGACCACGACGTCTGAGAAGATCACTGTCGGGGAAGACCACGCCGTCGATCACCGAGAAGACCACGCCGTCGTTGGAGGAGCTGCGTCGGAAAAAACCACGGCGTCGGCGAAGATCACCGTCGGAGAAGACTACGTCGTCGATGGAGGAGCTGCATCAGAGAAGGACACAAGGTCGGAGAAGATCACCGTCGAATGTTACATAAAGAAAGGCGGGCCGTTTGATTGGGCTGTTGCTGATGGAAAGCTGCTGATGAAAAACTGCTGATAGAAAAAGTGTTGATTCTGGAAAACATAGTTTTGTTAAAAAAACTGTTTGGGTGAAATAGAGTTTGTAAAACGGAGTTTTGGAAAAGTCGCTTGAAAACAAAACGGAGTTTTGAGTGCACTTTTTTCCCCTTGCATAATTACCAACCACAATATATATTAAAAAGCATACACATACACACACTCACAGCATACACACTCACAGCATACACATACACATACACACACTCACAACATACACACTCACAACATACACATACACACACACACTCACACACATACACATACACACTCACAACATACACATGCACACAATAACACAATACACACACACACAATAACACAATACACACACACAATACACACAATACACACACACATACACACTCACACACTCACACACATACAAACACACACAACATAAACATACACATACACAAACACATACATACACACTCACAATATACACAAACACATACATACACACTCACAACATACACATACACACAATAACACAATACGCACACATACACACACACACTCACACACTCACATACTCACACACATACAAACACACACACAACATACACATACACATACACACAACATACACATACACACTCACATACACCATACACACTCACATGCACACACAATACACACACACACAAACACACACACAAACATACACACACACATACTACATACACCATAACAATAAACACACAAACACAATAAACACATTACACACACACACCAACACAATACACATACATGCACACAATCACACACAATTCAAGTCCATATAAATGAAACATTACACACAATACACACACAATACACCAACACAATAACACCAAACACACACATACACAAACACACAATAAACACAATACACACACAATACAAGTCCATATAAATGATAAATTGAAAAAAAAAATAGCATAGTACTGTAAGGGTCCGTTCGTTTGCAACGTTTTCATTTAGCGTTTTCGTTTTGGCCCAAAACGAAAACTTCGTGCGTTTTCGTTTTTGGCTAAAACGAAAACTGCCGTTCGTTTGCAGAATGGTTTTCAGGTGCAGTTTTGGAATCTGTCAATACTGTCGTTCGTTTGCAGGATGGTTTTCAAATACCCGTATTGACCTTTTTTCATATATTTTGTAGGATAAATAATGGAGAAAACAGAGCTGAATTTGGGATATATCGGGCAGATGCTGGTGGTGTTCCCTGAAATAACATTATCAACATAATAATTAAGAGAAATGCAGCTCCTAAAAAAATTAAGTTTATTACTCTCAAGATCTCAAGAACCAAAGCAGAATGCACGTAAAATAGAGCAGTTGATGAATTATCTCATAACAGAATGCACATTTCATTTGAAATGACCTAAATCTGCTGCTTCTATATAATTTCCCATTACCTTCTCAAGCATAAAACCATGGACTGGAGAACCTTTGCAAGCTCAAAATAGAACCACATTAGCATATGATATCAAAATATCAAACATAAAACCAGTATTTTACATAATACAACATAAAACATCAAAACAACCTCTCACAGGTTTATAATATCAAAATCATACCTCTCCAAGGTTTATATTAGCAATACAAAAGTTTCTAAATAAAACCCCAAAACAACCACCCAACACTCAAAAGTAGCGGCTTCATAGTTCTTTATCTAGTTGCACGCGCAACCAACTCCTCCTAAGAAGCTCTGACATAACTAAGAAGATCTCACATTTTAGCTCGCTTGCGAACAACAAATCTATTGCCTTTATGAGATCAGCCTCAGAAAGGTCTGTCATAGCTGCCAATGCCGCATAAATTCTCTCAACCATTGTCTTCTCTCGTGCCGGCGGGTCATCGATGTTGTTTGCAATATGAGTGACCCCTAATGCCGCATCCTACGTAGAGTATCATGTTGATCCCTAGTGCTTGGTCTTCTTAGTGTACTACGTTTCATCAAGACTACAGCAGCTGCAGCTAAAGCTACCATGATTGATCTCTTTCTTGCTACATTTCTTTTCTTCCTACGTAACTCAATAACTGCATCCATCTACGAATAAAAATTAATCATATAATAATACACATTCAACCAACATACCTAAACACACAAACATTCAACACACATACCTTCTAACACAAACATTCAACACACATACCTAAATCTACACACATTCAACACACATACACAACATTCAACACACATTCAACACACAAAACACACAAAAAACACATTCAACACACATACCTAAATCTACACAAATTCAACACACATACACAACATTCAACACACATACACAACATTCAACACACAAAACACACATTCAACACACACATTCAACATTCAACAAACAAAAAACACATTCAACACACATACCTAAACTTTATAAACCTACACACATTCAACACACAAACCTATTCAAGCCACAAACATTCACTCCCTCTAGTAAATCTACAGCTCCACAAACCTATACAGAACTAAAAAAATTATTCCAATCATCCTCTCTCCCTACTGAAACCATCCATGATCCATCCTCCTATAAATCTACAGCTCCAGGATAAAAAAATCATTTTTTCTGAGGGTTTAGGTATACCTAAACTGGAGAAAATGGCGTTCTGCAGGAGGACTGTCCAGGAGGAGTCGCTGATGTTCTGCGCCGGTGGGAGAGGGATCGCTGGGAGGAGAGGCGCCGGAAGAAGCTGCGACCTAATTTTCTGCGCCGGAAGCTCGTTCTGCGAGCGAATATTATGCGCACGAGGATTTTCTGCGCCGGAAGAAACTGCGCCGGAGGAGCTGCGCCGGCCGGAGAGGGTTCGGGGGAGCGTCGCCGGGAAGGGATACGCCGGGAGGAGATGGTTCGGTGTCGCGGCGCCAGGAATGCCCTTCGCGAGGAAGACGTGCGAGGAAGAAGACCAGCGCCTTTCGCAAAACCCGTCAAAACGAGAGATTATTGCGTCCGAGCTCCGTTCCGAAATCTCGATCCGGGATTACTGCTCGCGTGCCGCGTGGAACATCGAACGGAGGCGAGCAAAACTAAAAAAACATCGGGATTGGTGAACCCGTTCACGCAGTGGAGCAAAGAAGGAATCGGAGTCCGGATCCCGGATTCAAAATTTTTCCCGTCAAAACAGACCTATACAGCGCGGTTTTGAGGGCGAAATTTTTGAATCCGATCTCCGGACTCCGATTCCTTCTTTGCTCCACTGCGTGAACGGGTTCACCGATCCCGATAGAATTTTAGATTTGCTCGCCTCCGTTCGATGTTCTACGCGGCACGCCAGCAGCAATCCCGGATAGGAATTTCGGAACGGGCATCGGACGCAAAAATCTCTCGTTTTGAGGAGGGGGCTCTTCTGAAGGATCAAAACAGCGCTGTTTTGGGCGAAAACCAAAACAAGCTCAAAACAGGTCGAAACGAACACGTAAAATTCGTTCACCAAAATTGAAAACGAAAACAGAGACCCAAAATGTTACAAACGAACGGACCCTAATCGAAACAAAAAAAAATAGCATAGGAAGAAAAAAAAGGGATACCTCAGGAGAAGGGGGATACCTCACGTATATTGCCAAACGGAGCCCTAGCGACCACCAATTGAGAGGTTGTAGTCGGAGTCGGCGTCGGCGTCTAGCGTGCAGGGGCCGTCGATGTCGCTGTCGGAGTAGACGGGGAAGAGTTTCGCTCCGTCTATCGGCGAGATCGGGAGGGCAGAGGTTGCAGTCGGCGAGTTGCCAAACGGAGCCTAGCGACAACAGAGGTTGCAGACGGCGTGCTGAGGCGAGAGGTTGCCGTCGATGTCGTCGTCGATGTCGCCGTCGGAGTAGAGGAGGGCAGCAGTTGCCGTCGAGATCGTTGCGCCTATCGTCGATACGGGAAGATCGGGAGGGCAGCAGTTGCGGCTGGACAGCAGGAAGAGAGGCGCGGCTGGAAATTGCCAAATCAGCGGATATTAATAAACGCCGGTTCGGTAAACAGCCGATCCAAATGTTACTTATACAGAAACCTCCCTCCGTTTTGGGTCTGCCGCACCGCAAGCAATAAGCCTAATCAAACGCCACCTAAAAACTACACACCACAAGATGCTTACACTACACCCGTAAGCTACAACAGTAAATGCCATCACATCACAAGAGCACAAGCGGCAGAGTAATTCTGACGAGCCAGTCCATTCAGCAAAAACGAGACACATTTCTAAAAGGCATCACAAATTGTCAGATGTCAACAATCCAGGCCTCAGCGTGATTAGCAAAATTAAATCTCCACCGTGGAAATTATGATAAAATGTAACCGTTAGTTTTTGGGTTATAAATAACTCCCACGGACCGTAGTAGTTTTTTAATTAATTAATTAATTGTTCAATGATTCTTCCTTCCTGTTCACTTTCTTCTCACTCCCGACTCTTTCCTCTCTCCTTCCCCGCGGCAACTCTCTGCCATTCATCTTGATTCCTGGTTATGTATAGTGCGTGCAACATCGGAGAAGACTACGCCGTCGATCACCCAGAAGACCACACCTCGACGCTGGAATGGAGAAGCAAAAAATAGCGGGCTGCGGGGGTGAAGAAAATATTTAAAAAAATTCAACAACTACGATTAGTGAAGAAAATGTTCCTAGAGCAACAGAGATCTTAACAGAAAATATGCTAGCAATATTGTCCATCTGATTGTGGTTTGTTCTATAACTGATGGCGCTAAATGTTAACAGAGGTGTTGGTGAAGAAAAATATGAATTTTTTTCGGCATTCCTAGTTGCATTGGAATGTATATTCTCCACCTCATTTAGCATTCATTACTAATGTCATAAACATAGTTTACATCCTTTTTAACACACAATATGTATGATTGTCATGACCCCTCATGCCAAACAAGTAAAGAAGATCATAAAATATGAATATAAAAATACATGTCGCATGTATTCGCCTATACAATCAAGCACGGATTCACCTATACAAGCAAGCACAGAACAAAGTACCATGAATCATGTTGCACGTCGCACGTAAAATGCTACGCATAGTTAGCAAATTTCAACACACTGAGCCATGCACACAGTAAAATGTAAATATGCCAATGATTAACCCGCAAACTAGGGGGCATGAAATAATGTCACTCGCTATTAATAGGATATCAATTGAGGAATCAAAATAAACCCAAAGAATAATTACCAAAACTTCCCCTGGAAGATAGCATAATTACATATTGCACCCCTCTTATTATTGAAATTACAAAAACCTCGCCTCAATGTTACAAAACATAACATTTACCTCCCCTGAAGTTCATACTTCATAACATCCATGCACAAAATACACCCCCCCTTTATGAGAGGTAAATGTTATGTAACATTGAGGGGTGGTTTTTGTAATTTCAATAATAAGAGGGGTGCAATCTGTAATTTTGTAACCTTAGAGGGGAGGTCCCAGTAACTGCCCTAAAATATATATAATATAAATCATACAACTAATGGAATAAATGCAAAGCATGTGTTAGCATATGCACAAATTATCATAAAAATAATCTAATTTTATTTTTTTCCTGCCTGCTTTGCAACCATGAATGATAATTGAGATACAATTCATCATTAGATCAGTTGTTAGATTCATGGGACCTCACACCCTACATAAACATAATCAAAATTACAGTACTCATTCATCGAAATCAACCGAACTAGCCAACCATCTCGATAAAAACATGGGGTAGAGGAAAATTAAACAACACCCAAATTCGAAATAAATCTCAGTTTAAAGAACCATATAAGAACATAGTTGATGAAAAAGAGAACATGATAACATAATTAAAATCAAAGGTTCGCCACCATGGTAAAGAAACCACAATGCTTAAAATGCTTCAGAAATGATCCAGTAAGAACTCAGATAGAAGCAGATTACTGCTGATCCTCTGAAACTGTTCCCTTCTCACTCACATAAATACCATCCAGAAATTTTCTTATGTCCTTTTTCTTCACATGACACTTCTGTTGAATTGGGAGAAAATTTGCTTTAGGAAAATGCAGAAAAATCTTTTTAATTCAATCATTTGATTTTGTGCAAACAAGGGAGAAAATTACGAGGCGGTCACGTAAAAAACACGGTGCTTAACCTGATTAATTAAAGCAGCGGAGCGGGAGACGAGTTCGACATCATTGCCATCAAGGATCAGCTCATCCTTGATCTTTTCGGACCTGAGGATGGAGACGCCGTCGAGCATATCGACCTTTCGAACCTAAAATCACAATAAATTAAAATATTTAATGTAGAAGATAGCTTAGAAATATATTCTAACATGATGGAGAATGGTTGGGAAACAAGGGTATTATTAGTAATAATAGCTGGGTCTATTAAGAGGCTTAGGCTCCGTTTGGGGGGACTTATTTTCACCGGTCAAGCGGTTACGACCGCATGAACCGGATCTTAATTTAAGAATCAAAACAATAAACTTTATAAAATCAGATGCTTAGAAATAGCTACAGAACTAGATTCAATATATTATATTTTGATCAAATTTTTGGACATTTTGGACCTGTTTAGCCTTTAGGTGAAACTGTTCAAAATTGAAGGCAATTGTTACTGCACATCTGCTTTCAGTTTCAAAAAAGAACGCTTTATCGTGGTCTAAAAGTAGGAAGTCGCGCCTCATCCAGGTTGCTGCTACCTTTTCAAACCATCTGTGATCAATTATGTATTTGATTGTTATCCATCTATGTAGCACTAGGCCCTGGATCTATTTTTGACAAATGGAGGTGACAAATGGAACAATGGATAATTGTTGAGGAGAGACGTAAAAAAACTGTTTGGACAAACTCCGATCCAATGTTGTTCAAAATATAGATCCAGTTTTACATGTTTGGTAAAACAGTGGAGCGGTGTAAGTTAAATTCAAATGACTAAAAGGCCAAATTGCAGAGCTCCGTGTTATACAGTTAATAAATAATCTAGAACAAATATTAGGTACTACTTCTATAACAATAATGAATAGGTACTTTAGCTAGAGATATTTTTACCGCGCCACAGTTAATACTTTCAGGGAATGAAAAAATGATCAGTAGGCCAGGTGAGCAATTAGAGTACTGTAACGAAAAATGCCGAATAAAATAACAAGCAAAAATACAATGTGAAACAGCAGCTATGAGAGAATAAAAGCATACAATAGGAGAGAGACCAGAAACTAATGCAAGAACAATACTCGTGGAATGATAGAAACAATGCACAAAAATCAAACAAAATATCACATGGAACAATAAACCACACAAAACAAACAAATCACACAAATTACAGTCGAGAAGCTCGTCAAAAAGCAGGAAAGGGAAAATATGGTGCTCGGCGGGGAAGAATCCTTGTAGTGCTAAAGCAGGGAGAAAACTGGGCGGTCACGGACAAGGAGATGCTCGGCAAAGAAGAAACAAGCATACTCTGATATGCTCACATGTTCGAAAAAGACCCTAGAAATGCTCGGGATAAAGGAGATAGTGGCAACAAGATGCATGAACTCGAATGAGAGGGAGAGGCGCATCCCAATTTTGAGCCAAAACTTCATGTCTTGTATAGATGCAAACCAAGCATCTCGGCCAGCAGTGGCGTTTCTAACCTACCGCAACAGAAGCTTAAAAGCTCTCTCAAACCTCAATTTGGGAGCTGATTTTCCATTCACATAACAATTAACAAGTGGTATCAAGTCAATGATTGGAATAGTAGAAAGTGTTTTGTAGTTTGTGCTTCCGTGGAACTTGAATGTTCCTATGATAATCAGCTGGTAGATTAGCAATAAATCTGGAGTGGACTGAACCAATCTGTAAAAACTGGAACACATAAAATGAAAGAATCTATATTCACCATTTAAAACTCTTGCATCCAATTCAAATTCTTGTAGCACATACAGTCAATAACCGTAATCAAAGATGCAAATCCATACATGACTTGGCATTTATATACCACCCAAACAAGAGTCATGGACTTAGATATTTATCAGGACGTCATCATCATCATGATTATCAGTATTTTATCAACTGTTTGGGAAAAGTAGATCACGACCATCAACTAAATAAGATATTAGAACAGTCAGAAAAATGCAATTCATGCTATGCAAAATGTCATAATGCATTTGTCAGAATAAAAAAAATACTATAATTTAAATCTTTGGGATGGAAGGACCTTGAAAATGAATGTGATTGTGATACGAGCATATAAAATTGTGCATATAGAGGCTAACTGGATGGATTGACGTGGGTCGATTGATTACAACAGCACAACCATTAAAATTTAAACAGAATCAATGTAGACTGGAAAGAGTAAATTGACTATACAATATACACCAGGACGGCCATATGAATCACTTTTAAACCCCAAAATCACTTATGATCAAGGTTGCTGATGTCGAATGTTGGGACACGTCGGTTTTAAGTTTTTCATATCGATTTTAATATATCGGGGATATATCGTATACTGAGTTTCAATATTAAATTATTTATATATGTTAGAGAAGAGATGTAAAAAGCCCATTTAGGGGCCCATTAATGGGCCCATGTATTCTTTCCTCTTTAGTCCCACATTGTGTATAGGAATATTTCTCTCTTCCTCTCTCCTATATATATGTACTCATCCTTTGTATTTAGTGTGTGGAAAATATATTTAAAGATTTGGCTTTTTACTACATGGTATCAGAGCCATTGGTCCAAATTTTCCGGTCTTCTTTTTCTGACCGCCCACCCTCCCTTTCCTATCGATCTGGCGGTCTCATTTTCTGAGACCGCTCCTCCTGCCACTGCTTCCCGCATTGCTCCCAGCCTCCCACGCTTTCCTCTCTACTTGGCTTTTTATAGCTTCCTCCCTCTGACGCGTGGGTCACGCTGTCTTTTCTCTAGTCCAGCGAGCTCGCCAGACCGGTCTCCTCTCCAGCGGTCTCTCTCAGACCGCCCGAGCTCTCCGCAAATTCCCTACCCGTGGCTTCCACCTGAGCTCCAGCGGCCCTCTGCCGGTCTCCTCTCGCGATCTCCTTCGGCCGGTCTTATCTCTCGGCCGAGCTTCTTCTGCGAGCTTCCTCCGCGAGCGCTCCCATACTCACAACGCTCGCCGCCAGCGAGCTCATCTTCTGCGAGCTCATCAGCTCCTCGAGCGAGCTCATCTCAGACCGCAGCGATCTCGCAGTCCGCAGTCCAGTGGGTCCCTCCACCGCTCTGTTCTCCTCAGTCCGCAGCGACCTCGCGATCACTCCCGCAGCGACCTCGCAGCGACCTCGCAGCGACCTCGCAGCGATCTCTCCCTCCACCTCAGTCAGCAGCGACCTCGCAGCGCTCTCTCCCGCAGCGATCACTCCCGCAGCAATCAAGCCCGCAGCGCTCTCGCAGTCGACCTCCCTGTTCGCAGTCGACCTCCAAGATCGCCCGTCTCCTTCTCGCAGCTCGCCAGCCCGCCTCCTGCGGTCTATCCATCCAGCAAGCTCCCTCTGCCGGTCTCGCGAGCTCTCCGGCGACCTTTCCTAAGTCGCAGCTCGCCCGACCCCTACCTTCCGGCCTCTTGATTCCTGCGGCTTCTCTTCCAGCTCGCTGCCGACTTCTCTCCCTGCCGAGCTCCCTGCCGAGCTCGCCCGACCGCTTCCTGCCGGTCTCCTCAGCAGCCCGTCCGCCAGTCCCTAATCAGCAGCTCGCCCGGCCTCTTTCTGCCGGCCTCACAGAGATCGCCGCTCCAGACCCAAAACTCCAGACCGCTGCTCCAGACCGCTGCTCTTGCGATCTCCCCAGGTCGCCACCCCTCTGCTCTGTTAGTTACTCTCTGGTGCTTGTTTCTCCATGGCTCTGTCTCCTTCCCGGTCCCCAGGCTCGGTTGTGTCTATTTCTGGTGGTGGCCTCTCCTGCCTCCTTCATAGCTCTCCGTGGATTCTGGATTCCGAGGCCAGCCACCACATTACTTCGCAAGCACCTTCACAATACTTGGCCTCCGAACATCCTCCGTTCATTACTGTGGCAAATGGTGCCTCTACTCCTGTTGCTGGCTCTGCCGATCTCACTCTGTCGCCCTCACTTACTCTTCGTTCGGTTCTTCATGTTCCGGGCTCCTCCTTCAATCTCTTATCTATTAGCCGTCTCACCCAAGATTTGGATTGTTGTGTCTCATTCACCTCTACTTCATGTATTGTGCAGGATCGACAGACGCGGCGCATCATCTGCAAAGGGCATCTCTCGCACGGACTCTATCTCCTCGATACCTCTCCCACCGTTCTTCTCTCCTCTATCAGCACTATTGAGTGGCACCGCCGTCTTGGTCACGCTCCTCTACAAATACTCCGCAAAGCTCTTCCCGACGTCTCTCTCCATGAGTTTATGTTACCTTCTATGGTGATGAGGAAGGGAGATAGAGATAGAGAGAGAGAGATAGAGAAGAGAGGGGGCGGCTAGGTTAGAGGAGCAAGAGGGAACAACCCTCTTCCAAAATCTGCTTGATCAAAAGATGGTTCAACAAACAAAGAGATCACCCTTTATAGGTAGGGGCCCCATTACACAAACCAAATATAACAATCCCATTAAAACATAATAATAAAAACGACTAAAGATAACGCTGGAGCCAACGCCGCCCCGCTGGAGCTAACGCCGTTTCGATAGCCACACCGGTAACGCCGGCCGCTGTCGCCGCTGCTGACGCCAGGCGACACCGCCGACCGATACTGCTACTCCGTAGCTTCTGCGCTGTCCTGTTGTCCGGCTCGCCCGTCCGTGTTATGCTTCCGCCTTGAATATACTTGCCATGGGGGGTCTTCCGGGTGCATGTCGGTAACAATACCGCCGTCTGGAAAATTGGCCTTGTCCTCAAGGCAGTAGTCCGGAAATTGGCGCCGAAAATCATCTCGTAGGAGCCATGTCGCGGCGGAGGTTGGGCGGTTGCGCCAAGCGAGACCCGGATCTCCTCTATGGTGTTGTCTCCCGGTGTGTGCGGGCGTCGATCCAGGATAGCCTCCGGGTAGAGGGGCTCGGCCTCGGAGTAGTCGAGGGCGGCGGGTATGTGGTCGGTGACAGGGTGGTCGCCGATGACCCGGCGGAGTTGTGAGACATGAAAAACCGGGTGAATGCGACTGCTGTCCGGAAGGCGGAGACGGTAGGCCACAGCGCCAATCCGACTGATGATTTCGAAAGGCCCATAGAAACGGGGGGCCAATTTGGGGCAGGTGCGGCGAGCAACCGTGAGCTGTCGGTAGGGATGTAATTTGATGAAGACCCGCTCACCAACTTGAAATGAGAGGTCCCGACGCTTACGGTTAGCAAACGAGATCATCTTGGCTTGTGCCCGCCGGAGGTGGTGCTTCAAACTGTCCAAAATAACATCCCTGTCATGCAGATGATCGGCCAAGCTCGGAACGGGGCACTCCCCCGGAAGGTAGCGGAGCACGGTCGGCGGTGGGCGTCCGTAGACTGTCTCAAACGGGGAGGTGTTTGCGGAGTGGTGGTATGCTGTATTATAGGAGTACTCCGCCCAACATAACCACTTTGCCCAGGTGCCGGGTCGTTCGCCAATGAAACATCGCAGGTACGTTTCTAAGCATCGATTAAGCACCTCCGACTGCCCATCCGATTGTGGATGATAGGCCGTACTCATCCGGAGGCGTGTGCCTTGGAGGCGAAACAGCGACGTCCAGAAGCTGCTGAGGAAGAGCGGATCACGGTCGCTCACTATGGAGCGGGGAAACCCATGCAGTCTCACGATCTCTGTGATGAAGCTGTCCGCCACAGATGTGGCGGTGTACGGGTGTCGGATGGCGATGAAGTGGGCATACTTCGTGAGGCGGTCGACGACCACCAGGATGCAATCGAAACCATTCGAACGAGGTAAGCGGGTGATGAAATCCATTGCGACGTCCTCCCAGACGCGCTCAGGAATCGGCAGTGGCTGCAGCAACCCGCTCGGGAACATCGTCTCATACTTCGCCTTCTGACAGGCTAGGCAAGCCGCCACGTAGGCCTTCACCTGGCGGAGCATGTGGGGCCAATAGAGGGAAGCGGCTAAGCGCCGATAGGTGCGGAAAGCTCCCGCGTGACCCCCGGATGGGGTGGAATGGAATTCGGCGAGCAACTGTGGAATGCGGGAGGATGAGGCCGAAAGGACCAAACGGTGCCGATGAAACAACCAGCCCCCCACGAGAGAATAGGGGGGGCGTGCCGTCGGGTCGGCTAATAAGGCCGCCCGAATATCCCGTAAATGAGGGTCGTGATCCGCTTCCTGCTGAAGGATGGCTGCGTCCTCCCAAATGGGCCTTGAGATAGCGGTCAATTCCGGCGCGTGTGGGTGGCGAGATAGAGCATCGGCCGCTCTATTGGTCTTGCCCGGACGGAACTCGATCGTGAAGTCATAACCGAGGAGCTTGGCCACCCAAATCTGTTGCGTTGGTGTGGCGATTTTCTGTTGGAGCAGGTAGCGGAGACTATGGTGGTCCGTGCGGATGATGAAGGGACGGCCTAAGAGGTATGGTCGCCAATGCTGCACCGCCAAGACGAGAGCCATGAGCTCGTTTTCATAGGCCGAACGACTGCGCACGGCCGAGGAGAACGCCCGACTGTAGTAAGCTATGGGTCGGCCAACCTGCATCAAGACCGCCCCCACGCCAACTCTCGAGGCATCACATTCCACAATGAACGGTTGCTGAAAATCCGGCATGGCCAGTACCGGGCCGTGCACCAATGCCGCCTGTAGAGCGGCGAACGCCGCCATGGCGGCCGGCGGCCACACAAAAGGGCCGTCCTCCGAAGCTTTTAGTAACTGGGTGAGAGGGCGGGCCAACCCGCCATAGTTCTTGATGAAGCGCCTGTAATACCCCGTGAGTCCGAGGAACGCCCGCACGTCCCGGATAGAGGATGGAGTCGGCCACCGAATGACCGCCTGGATTTTCTCCTCGTCCATGGCGACACCGTGGGCGGAAATGGTATGTCCCAAGTAGCTCACCGTGGTAGCCCCAAACGTGCATTTCTTTCGGTTGACGGTGAGGTGGTGGCGCCGCGGGGTTGTGAAGGTCTCCCGGACGTGGCGAACGTGGTCCTGCCAAGTGTGACTAAACACGAGTATGTCATCAAAAAAAACAAGAACCTGCTTACGAAGGACCGGCCGGAAGATATCATTCATTGTTGCTTGAAATGTGGCGGGGGCGTTGGTGAGGCCAAAAGGCATGACCAAGAACTCAAAGTGGCCGTCGTGCGTGCGGAATGCCGTCTTCGGCACATCTTCAGGGCGGACCCGAATCTGGTGATATCCGGCGCGCAGATCTAACTTGGTGAAGAAGGCCGCCCCATGAAGTTCATCCAAGAGTTCCTGTATCACCGGGATCGGGTATTTGTCGGGCACGGTCGCTTTGTTGAGCTCGCGGTAGTCCACACAAAACCGCCAGCTCCCGTCCTTCTTGCGAACCAATCAAACCGGACTGGAAAAAGGACTGGCACTTGGTCGAATGAGTCCCCCCAACAACATCTCCCGGACGAGCCGCTCTATCTCATCTTTCTGCGCATGGCCATACCGGTAAGGCCGAACGGATACCGCTGCAGCTCCTGGTTTGAGGACGATAGCATGGTCGGTTGGCCGAGTCGGGGGAAGGCTTGGCGGGGCGACGAAAACGTCGGAGAATGCCGTGAGCACTGCCTCTAGGTCGGCCGGGAGAGGATCGGGTGTGGTCGGGTAGCTGGACTCGAGAGGCCATAACCATGCTGAAAAGTCGACGTCCGTGACACGGGTCATAGCCCGGAAGGAAATTGGAGAGCGGAGAAGGGTGGAATCGCCCACGAGGCGACACGGCTGTCCTTGGTGCTGGAAGGACATCGTCATGGAAGCCCAATTCACGCAAACATCCCCCAACGTTTGTAGCCATGCCACGCCCAAAATGGCGTCGAGGCCGCCCAGTTCGAACAAGTAGAAGTCCGCCGTGACCGTGACCGGTCCTAAAGAGAGGGTAACATCCACACACTGTCCCAAAGTGGGGCGGCGGCGACCATCGCTGAGGCAGACGGAGAAATCCGGGGAGGGGGAGTGGGGAAGCTCCAGGTCGCGAGCTAGTTGAGCCGACATAAAGTTGTGGCTAGCGCCGCTATCTATCATCACGATGGCCGGCCTGTTGTTGATCAGAGCCGCCAACTTCATTGTACGGGGGCCGGTCAAACCGCCCACCGAATAGAATGGTAACTCTAGCACATTAAGGGGGGCCTCCTCGGGGTCCGGTGTAGGTGGTTCCGACAGCGCCAGGGCCGAATCATCAGAGGGGCCGTCGCCCTCAGTGTCACCAAAAATCGCATGAAATTCCTTGATTGGACAGACATGTTGCGGTGAGTATGGTTGGCGGCATCGGAAGCATAAACCGCGGCGGCGAAGTTCGTTATACTCAGTGTTGGAGACGCGATGAGGATTGTATGGACGAGGGGGCCGGCCGCCTGCCAGGGGTGTGTGCCGAGGAGCGGCCTCACGCTGCGGGGATGGCCGGAATGTGGGGACGGCGGTGCGGGGTCCGATGTCGGCCTCCACGGCCCGAGCGAGATCCAGCGCTTCCGAGACGGTCCGGGGGTGGTGGGTGCGGATGCGGGAGCGGATATTGGGGAGAAGGCCTTGCAGAAAGAACCCCAAGTAATGGTCGGGCGGAAGGCCCGGAACTTGTGTGACGAGGGCCACAAATTCATCAATATATGCCTCCACCGAAGTCGTCTGGCGAGCGGAGCAGAGCCGCTCAATAGCGGAGCCGGTATAGCGGGAGTCGTAGCGGCTAATCATTTCTTGCTTGAACTCGTGCCAGGGAATGAGCGGCTGAACTTGGCGGAGCCACCTTGCCCAATGAAGGGCCGAACCATCCATGCCAACCATGGTCGTACCCACTCGATCCACCGGCGGTGTGCCATGGAGATCGAAGTATTGTTCCGCTCGAGCGATCCAACCCATGGGATCCGCCCCGGAAAAGGAAGGCACGTCGAGGGAGAGGGAGGGACGAAACGGGGCGGGTGGTGGAAAAGTCGGCCCCATCGGAAACTGGGCCGGCGCGCGGTAGGCCGGCGGCAGCGGGGTGGGCGGCGTGCCGAGCACGGAGGCGGTATCGGCCGGCGCTGTCGCCGCGGGCGGTACTGCGAGCGAGGGCGGCTGCGGCTGGAGGGACGCGAGCTGGGCGAGGATGTTGGGCAGGGCCGCGGCGATGTCGTCGAGGGTGGACTGGATGCTCGCGAGGTGGGAGTCGTGGCCGGCGAGGGGAGCCGCAAGGGAAGCGGCATCGTCGGAGGCGGACGCGTCGGCGGCGGTATTCAGGCGGGTAGAGACCGGCATGATGGAATCCGGCGGCACGAGGGGCGGGCGGAGCGGCAGGTCGGACCAAATGTTACCTTCTACGGTGATGAGGAAGGGAGATAGAGAGAGAGAGAGAGAGAGAGAGAGAGAGAGAGAGAGAGAGAGAGAGAGAGAGAGAGAGAGAGAGATAGAGAAGAGAGGGGCGGCTAGGTTAGAGGAGCAAGAGGGAACAACCCTCTTCCAAAATCTGCTTGATCAAAAGATGGTTCAACAAACAAAGAGATCACCCTTTATAGGTAGGGGCCCCATTACACAAACCAAATATAACAATCCCATTAAAACATAATAATAAAAACGACTAAAGATAACGCTGGAGCCAACGCCGCCCCGCTGGAGCTAACGTCGTTCCGATAGCCACACCGGTAACGCCGGCCGCTGTCGCCGCTGCTGACGCCAGGCGACACCGCCGACCGATACTGCTACTCCGTAGCTTCTGCGCTGTCCTGTTGTCCGGCTCGCCCGTCCGTGTTATGCTTCCACCTTGAATATACTTGCCATGGGGGGTCTTCCGGGTGCATGTCGGTAACAGTTTACCTGTGAATCGTGTATCTATGCCAAACATCATCGTTCTACGTTCACCCCCCATCCCACTCGAAGTGCTGCTCCTCTTGATTTGGTTCACTCTGATATTTGGGGTCCCTACAAAATCGCCAGTGTTTTTGGCTATCGTTACTTTGTTACCTTCGTTGATGACTACTCCCGGGTGACATGGTTGTACCTCCTTCGTGACCGCTCTGAATTGCCTGGTGTTCTTCGGAACTTCATCATCGAAACTCGCACCCAATTTTCTACTACTCTTAAAACTCTCCGTACCGACAATGCCCGTGAATATACTGGTCATACAGTCACTCACCTCTGTGCTGAGTTTGGGATAATTCATCAAACCTCTTGTCCATATACCCCCCAACAGAATGGCGTTGCTGAACGCAAGAATCGTCACCTGTTTGAGGTCACCCGCTCTCTCATGCTCCAAATGAACGTCCCCAAACAATATTGGAATTTCGTGGTCTCTACCGCCTGCACCCTCATCAACCGCATACCTTCTTCTCGTCTCAACTTTGCATCCCCCTTCAGTCTCCTTTTTCCTTCTACGACTCCGTTCTCCATTGCTCCTCGCGTGTTTGGCTGCGTTTGCTACGCTCAACGCCTTGGTCCGTCCTCTGACAAACTTGCTCCACGTGCCACCAAATATATGTTTGTTGGTTACTCCCGAACTCAGAAGGGCTATCTCTGCTTCTCTCCCCAGGATCGCAAGCTTCTTACGACTGCTGATGTTACCTTCCTCGAAGATCAACCCTATTTTTCCCAACCAGCGGACTGTCCTCTTCCGCTGCCTCCTCTTCCGCGGCCTGTTATTCCGGTTACCTCACCCCTTCCTCCGCTCTCTCCAACGCCCGTTTCCTCCCCGCCCGTCTCCTCCTTACCAGTCTCTCCCATCCCTCTTCTGCCTCCCTCCCAGAAACCACCTATCACTCGTGTGTACACTCGTCGTCCTCTGTCCTCCACTGCCCTACGGGAGGTGCCCTCCTCTGATGATGACTCGCGGCCTGCTGATCCGACTTCTTCCTCTACTGTACATCCAATGGCACACTTTGTCTCTCTTCACCGCCTCTCTCCGGATCTTCGTCAATTTGCTACTTCTCTTTCCTCCATTTCTATTCCTAACTCTGTGCAGGAGGCGCTTCAGCACCCAGGGTGGCGGGCAGCAATGGAAGAGGAGATGAATGCCCTCTGGGCTAATCAGACTTGGGAACTGGTCCCGCTTCCTCCTGGTCAGTATTGTGTTAGTTGCAAATGGGTCTTCACAGTCAAGCAGAATGCCGACGGGACGGTCGATCGCCTCAAGGCTCGTCTCGTGGCCCGGGGCTTCACTCAACAACAAGGGTTGGATTATGAGGAAACCTTCTCTCCAGTGGCCAAACTAAACACTGTTCGTGTTGTTATCTCCGTCGCTGTGCACCGGCGCTGGCCTCTTATTCAGCTGGATATTAAGAATGCATTTCTCAACGGTGATCTGAAGGAACTTGTCTATATGATCCAACCTCCCGGGTTTGAGACCACGGGGGAGTCTCGTACAGTTCGTGTCTGCCGCCTTCTCAGGGCTCTTTATGGTCTCAAACAATCTCCGCGAGCTTGGTTTGATAAGTTCTGCAAGGTTCTCTTGGCTCTCGGCTTTACTCGGAGCTCCGCCGACTTCTCTCTATTCACCAAGCATGGCCCAACTGGCACTGTGATCCTTCTTGTGTACATTGATGATATCCTAATCACCGGCGATGATCTCTCCGGGATACAACAACTCAAGAAACATCTGGGCTCGGCTTTCCAGACCAAGGACCTTGGCAATCTTAGATACTTCCTTGGGATTGAAGTTGCTCGACGACCCGATGGGTTGGTTATGTCCCAACGGAAATACTGCATCGACTTACTTCATGAAGCAGGATACTCCGGGTGCAAACCTGCGGATACTCCTATGGATGCTAATCAAAAGTTATGTGCTGCTGGTTCCGATTCTGATCAACTACTTGAGAATCCAGAATACTACTGACGATTGGTTGGGAAGCTGATCTACCTAACGGTTACTAGACCTGATATCTCGTTTGCTGTTGGTGTTGTAAGTCGCTTCATGCATGCTCCGCGCACTTCTCACCTTCAAGCCGTTGAGCGTATTCTCCGATATCTAAAGACCGCTCCGGGACAAGGCCTTGTCTACAAACCATCCAACTCACCATCTCTTCTTGCCTACTCGGACGCTGACTATGCCGGATCTCCTGATGATAGGCGTTCCACAACTGGCTTTTGCACTTACTTTGGTGGACACCTCATAACCTGGCGGAGCAAGAAACAGTCTGTGGTTGCTCGCTCCTCGGCTGAGTCAGAATACAGGACTATGGCTGCTGTTGTGTCAGAATTAACCTGGCTTGAGAGTCTTCTAGGTGACTTGGGTATCAGACTTTCTTCTCCGACAACTCTTCGGTGTGACAGTCAGGCTGCAATCCATATCGCCAATAATCCTGTTTTTCATGAGCGAACAAAGCATATTGAGGTTGACTGTCATTTCATCAGGGAAAAGGTGCAATCAAAGAAGATAGAGTTGGAGCATGTTCCTGCTGCTAGAAAGAATGCTGACATCCTGACAAAAGCACTTCCTCGGCCACTGTACCTCCAGTTCTTATCCAAGCTGGGTGCCTACGATTTGTATGCTCCAGCTTGCGGGGGAGTGTTAGAGAAGAGATGTAAAAAGCCCATTTAGGGGCCCATTAATGGGCCCATGTATTCTTTCCTCTTTAGTCCCACATTGTGTATAGGAATATTTCTCTCTTCCTCTCTCCTATATATATGTACTCATCCTTTGTATTTAGTGTGTGGAAAATATATTTAAAGATTTGGCTTTTTACTACAATATATATAGTTATATATATAATCATTTTTTTATTTATATATATCAATATATTAAAATTTTAATATTTATTGAACTTTTAAATCAACCAAACTAGTATAAACATTTTATATTACACAACTAATATAAGTCTAACACAATGAAGAAAACTGGAGGAAGCATGAAGCCATGAAAGACGATGAAAGATAAGGAACCCTCAATCAAAAACCAAAATCAAAAGGCCAAGCAAAATCAACGTCGACAGTAAAAGGAGGGTCGACAACTGGGACACAATAACCCAGACAATGAAACAATTTCATTTACGTGTCTATTAAACCATATCGCTAAATAAAATAAATAAAAACAATCAATATATCGCTTATATGGTCCAATATATCGTTCAATATATTTCAAAAGGATATTTTGCAAAAAAAAAAGTTACTTAGCCCATCGACAATATTGCTTATGATGGATAAGATTTGAAGTAAAAATGGATAGATTGAATTAACTAAGATATTTATGTTCAAAAGATAATCAAGTACCAATTTGAAGTTTCAATTTTCTAAGATATACCCAACAATAATTACTATAATTATTATAATTATGTAGATTATATCCAATCATAACAAATATTATACAGAAGGTGTACCAACTCAAATTTTATGGCAGAATTTCTTACAATGAAATAAATGATGATTATTAATTAAATGATAAATAACATTTAATTAATGAATTATTTTGGAGGGTTAAATATAAAACTTTCTGAATTACAAATATGACTCTTTTAGAAATTCCTTTTGTGGCTTGTAGGAACAATTAGTGGATTAATCTCAAACCTTTTGATTTGATCTCGACGAGTGATAAGACCAGCATATTCATGGAATAACTCTTAACGGAACTCTAAATCAGATATGCTCTCTTCTACTTCTCCCTAGGAGTTGCGAAACAACATAAGGGCTTTAGGAAGCAGTCGATCTTGGAACTAGAGTAGAAGACGATGTCGCCATTAGAGCTAGGGAAGGAGTTGGCCTTGGACTAGAGGAAAAGAAAGACATCAGTTTTGAACTCAAAGAAGCCACGATTTTGGACTCAGGGGAGGACGGGCATCGGTCAATCCTTACAAGGAAGAACTTCCAAAATTTCTCTCGTGACTTCTAATATCTGAGTTGGAGAATATGATTCACCAGAGATATGGTAACGATTCTTCTCGCCATGGGATTGGATTCTCTTTCATCCTCTTTGTGATTTTATGAAGTAGCATATTCTCTCTTCTTGAGCCTTAGAACTGTTTAATTTTCATTTTCTTCATATGGTTATGACGATTGAAGCTATTCCATGTGGGAACATTGACGCAGGACGAATCTATAGGCGGCGGATAAACCGTGACCTAACCCTACATGTTATGCAAATCAGACGATTAAGCCACGGTTAGATAATAATTAAAATATTCCACACAAATAAATTCACAGCAAGATACAAATAATTTATTATGGCAAACTAGCTTAGGCTTTCCTCAGCGTGGAGGGTCAAAGCTAGAGCGTGCGGCGAATAAAATCCTGCAAATCACAATAATGATCTAACAAACAATCATCATACAAGATATTCAAACAAGTACAAGATCCAATCCAATATAAATATGCTGAAAATAATAATCCAATACAACGAAGGCTCGCCAAAGTAGCGGGCTGATCCGAGACAATGAAGAATTCGGGTCCGGGTATGTAGATCGGCGACCGAAGGCGGAACCGGAGGCGTGACGGAATGACGGTAGCTGTCTTTGGCGGAGAATGGTGGAATCGGGCCGGAAATGAATAGATCCGGCCGCTAGGGAATAGATCCGGGTAGGGAGGGGATAGATCCGATGAATGGGAGCGGATCCGGCGTATGGGGTGATGTATAAGGGTGAAAATAACGGATCGGGGGCGGAAACCCTAGATCTGGACTGATCTAGGAATTTAGAGGGGAAGGAGGTGGATCCACGTGAATGGGGCTGTCGGAAAGGAGATTGGGGTTGGCAGCAGGGAGGGGAGGGTTGCTGGAGGTTGGTGGCAGGGAGGGGAACTGCAGTAGGCAGCGGTTGTGGAGGTGGTTGGACAGGGGGCGGCGGCGGTTTGGGGAAGACCTGGGGCTGGCGTTTTGGAGGCAGAGGGTGTTGGAGGTGTTAGACACGGTGGCAGGAGGGGGCTCAGGCGGTGGCTTGCTGGAAGGAAGGCTTGGAGGCAGGCGGAGGAATAGGAAGGGAAAACTATAGGTTAGGAATAGTAAATTTCATTTTTGAATAGTACCCGTGAATGGAAAATGGGAGTTCTTGGAAAATGGGAGTTCTGGACAGCCACGGTTGGCTGGATTTTGGGGGGTTTGAGGGTGGCGGCAAGGGGTTTTGGAGGGGGAGGAAGGAGCCTAGGGTTAGGGCAAACCTTGGGGGGAGAGATACAAGCCTAGGAGTCATCACCTAGGGTTCCACGGAGTCGGCACCGTGGTGGGATCGCGGGAATCCGGGAATACAATTCTCCAAATTCTGCAATGCCTCAATCAGCCCACAAACCATCTATTTATAATAAAAGGAGGATTAGGGCATCCCACCATCGACGACTATGATTGGCCGGAAGTGGGGCCACCCAAATACCTCAAAACAAATGCAAAAATAATAAACTAATATATCAAATTGATTCGCAACATGAATCCGAACACATCTGCGGAGTCCGATCGTCGATCCGGGCACGCCATATATGGAAAGTCGCCAAATCAGCTCTGAATGGTCCAAAAACTCATCCTCGTCTCTGCTCAGCATCAATCTCCCCGGCTTGAAAAAATTCATCTCCCGATGAATAGGAGTCAGAATTCTCTCGCCGTATGCCAGGTAAAACTCGAAGAGGCCCGCCAGAGGTCGTCCAAGTGTCGTCGCTGAAAAGTGGCCTCACTAATCAATTCCTCCGGACTGAAAAGTTTCCATCCCCGATGAGTGGAGATGGACGTACTGAAGTCGAAGTCCGGGGGTGAATCGATTAAGCTCTGTTGCAAGTGCCCAGATGTCATCAATGCCTGTAGTAGGAATGTACCGGCGGAATATGGTCTCCGTGATGCTCTCAACGCTCAACTCACGAGTGGTGGATTTCGATGAGATCGGCAGCGTCGTGGGTAGAACCAAAGAAGACGAGTTCCCAGGTGGGTGGGTGTCAAAAGTGGGTGAGTAGCAGTGGCCATCAAATGTGGGTGGGCTATGAGGGTGGTAAGGCAACGGGAGTGGAGGTGTGGGCGGCTGGAAGTCCCCACTGCTTGGGTCCACATACTCGCGAGGCTCGTAGTACGGCGTCATATCTTCAACACTAAATACCAGGTGGATACCCATACTTGCAGGGATATCAAGATCGTAGATGTTTGCTTCGATCCATCTCATGATTATATAGGAATCCATTCGCCTAACGCTCAAGCTTTTAGCAAGCCTCGCACGGAGCCTCACAACGCAGATTCTCACCATCACCTGCTCGCCTTCATGAAGTACCTGCACTTGCCAGTGAACATCCGCATGTGATTTACAAGATTTATTACCAACATAGATTATTCGTCGGATCGACTCATGACACACATGCAAACGATGAACAGACAACACAACAGACTCATGCAAATGATGACGAAACGACTCAACAGACTCATGCAAATGATATAAATGAGACACGACGGACACAACATACACGCTACGGGAAAGGCTAATAACCACTTGAAAATTTACCAAAGGAGGTGACCTATCAGGAGGCTCTCTCGGAGGAATGTAGAAAAACTCATCTCGTGTGTGACGAGTGCTCAGATGATCATGAGAGACAACTATACTCAAATACGAGCTCATAAAGATCCAAGTGTCTCTCGGGAAACGTGACGCATCAGGGGGCTCACCAGGAGGTGTGTAAGAAAATTCATCGCGAATGCGACGACCGCCTAAGTGAAAATCATGTGCACCGACCAGAAGACATGGCTCTATAGTGTAGTGAGTGTCCCCGAAAAGAAAGAGCTCGTCTGGTGGGTCAGCAGGTGGTGCATCCCAAACTCAGCGAGAGTGCGATGTGTCAGCAGGTGGTGCCTTAAATATTGGATGCTCCTCACAATATCCATCCTCTGGGGCGGGGTCAGGGACGATAACATAGACCTATACTCAAGAATGGCTCCGTAGGTGCGGTGTCAGGAAGTGGGTCTGTGGTTGGGGTGCTAACTAACCCATGACATGCCAGAGGTGGTGGTGTGGGTGAGGGGCACGATACTATAGGCTCAAGAGGTCGCTCAAGCTCACTCTCCGTCGGAGTCACGAGAGACGGATCAGAATCAAGAGATAGGTCACTCACTAGGCTAAGCACCTCACTGGGGTGAGAGCAATCCATATCAGGTATCACTTCTGCCATGTGATTGAACAATGGTAGGCAGAGTGGTGTCCTCGGTGTGGGAGGAGCTCGTACTGCTGAGGTCAAAGTGATGATCCAACCGACCAGCTCTTGCGGATCTCTAAGACTGTTCGTAACGAAGGGCAAGCTGATACGTCTGCTCGAGGGACTTTGAGCTATGACAAACCACCTCATACGAATGTCTGATCGAAGGCCAGACCGAAATCTACAAGAGGTCATGGCTGGGTCCTCTCGGATATTGCTCCTCACAACTAACTCATCAAAGCGATCCATGTACTCAGTGACTGACATGGATCCTTGCTGAAGGGAAAATAATTGGTCGAGCAAGCGACTCCAATACGACAAAGGCAGATACCTCTGATACAATGTACGCTTCATGTCCACCCAACCAGTGACGCGATGTAGACGGTCTCGCTCGCGTGTCCTCTCAACGCTAGCCCAATATGCCCTCGCTGATCTAAAAGTCTAAGTTTCGCAAACTTGACGTGACGCTCACCGAATACCTCAAAATGGTCAAGATAATACTTCATATCCACGAGCCAATAACTGAAAGACTCGGGACTTGATGAGCCGTCAAAGGAAGGGGCAGCAGTACGAAAATGACTCTCAAGATCTCTCTCGAAACGACGATCCTCATAATAATCATTCCTAAGGTAACCGAGTCGTATCGAAGGATCGACACTATCCGCTCGCGTGTACAGATAAGAACGACGACAACCATCATATTGATCGTCTCTAGTGTAGTGGTCTCGTGTCGGTGGGTCAACACGATCTCTAAAAGTGGTGTGCTGCGATCGAGAATAATCGTCATAGTAACATGAAGATCTCTCTGAAGGGGATCTATGAGGGCGGGTGCAAGTGGACTCAAGACCTCTAAAGTGAGGGGAGACATAATTTTGACACCTAGACATAATGAAAAATCTTATAGACTCAACGACTGCGTATCAAAAGAGCGTGTAACCTCCCTCTGGTACCAATTGAAGCAAGACGAATCTATAGGCGGCGGATAAACCGTGACTTAACCCTACATGTTATGCAAATCCGACGATTAAGCCACAGTTAGGTAATAATTAAAATATTCCACACAGATAAATTCACAACAAGATACAAATAATTTATTATCGCAAACTAGCTTAGGCTTTCCTCTGCGTGGAGGGCCAAAGCTAGAGTGTGCGGCGAATAAAATCCTGCAAATCACAATAATGATCTAACAAACAACCATCATACAAGATATTCAAACAAGTACAAGATCCAATCCAATATAAATATGCTGAAAATAATAATCCAATACAACGAAGGCTCACCAAAGTAGCGGGCTGATCCGAGACAATGAAGAATTCGGGTCCGGGTATGTAGATCGGCGACCGAAGGTGGAACCGGAGGCGTGACGGAATGGCGGTAGCTGTCTTTGGCGGAGAATGGTGAAATCGGGCCGGAAATGAATAGATCCGGCCGCTAGGGAATAGATCCGGGTAGGGAGGGGATAGATCCGATGAATGGGAGCGGATCCGGCGTATGGGGTGATGTATAAGGGTGGAAATAACGGATCGGGGGCGGAAACCCTAGATCTGGACTGATCTAGGAATTTAGAGGGGAAGGAGGTGGATCCACGTGAATGGGGCTGTCGGAAAGGAGATTGGGGTTGGCGGCAGGGAGGGGAGGGCTGCTGGAGGTTGGTGGCAGGGAGGGGAACTGCAATAGGCAGCGGCTGTGGAGGTGGAGGACAGGGGGCGGCGGCAGTTTGGAGAAGACCTGGGGCTGGCGTTTTGGAGGCAGAGGGTGCTGAAGGTGTTAGACACGGTGGCAGGAGGGGGCTCAGGCGGTGGCTTGCTGGAAGGAAGGCTTGGAGGCAGGCGGAGGAATAGGAGGGGAAAACTATAGGTTAGGAATAGTAAATTTCATTTTTGAATAGTACCCGTGAATGGAAAATGGGAGTTCTTGGAAAATGGGAGTTCTGGACAGCCACGGTTGGCTGGATTTTGGGGGGTTTGAGGGTGGCGGCAAGGGGTTTTGGAGGGGGAGGAAGGAGCCTAGGGTTAGGGCAAACCTTGGGGGGGAGAGATACAAGCCTAGGAGTCGTCACCTAGGGTTCCACGGAGTCGACACCGTGGTGGGATCGCGGGAATCCGGGAATACAATTCTCCAAATTCTGCAATGCCTCAATCAGCCCACAAACCATCTATTTATAATAAAAGGAGGATTAGGGCATCCCACCATCAACGACTATGATTGGCCGGAGGTGGGGCCACCCAAATACATCAAAACAAATGCAAAAATAATAAACTAATATATCAAATTGATTCGCAACGCGAATCCGAACACATCCGCGAAGTCCGATCATTGATCCGGGCACGCCATATATGAAAAGTCGACAAATTAGCTTCGAATGGTCCAAAAACTCGTCCTCGTCTCTGCTCCGCATCAAACATGAGGTGTCAATGTTTACAAATCAGCATTTTTATTCTAGAAACTTTTGTTGGATTTGGATGATTATATGAAATTTTACGGGTTTAACCATAGGAGTTGATTTTCAGAATGTATTTGCACATGTCTGGATATGATTAAGACGTAGGACTACTCACCCTTATGAGCAAGTGTTCTTTATAATTGTCACAATAGTGATATTGCATATATGACTCCCTGTTTTAAGTGCTTGGAATTAACGCAATTGCAAACTACCGTGAACCACACATACAATGAGATTATTATAACTGATTTTGAGAATAACTTTGTATTTAGGGCCATAATGTTATTTATATGGCTCAGCCATCAATCACGAGCCTTATGTTTGAGTTGAAATTGACAAGGACACATGAAACTACGGTTGAGGATGTTATAATTTGTAATTTGTTGTGAAACACAATATAGGTAAATGTTTGATTATGACATGTTTGTTGGAGTCCATTGAGAGCCGAGAGTCATTTAGTCTTTTATGTCTAACCCAAGTATAATATATGATCAAATGGTGATTTCAATATTAGGTAATTCCACAATATATGTAATCCATGTGGTAATATGTTGGAAGATGATTGAACTATCATCTATTATATATGTGCTAACTCAATTTTTATTGTTCACCATAGCAAAGGATTGTTAGAATTAAAAAGAGGATCAATTTCTGTGTGCCTTGTAAGAAAAGAAGGATTCTCCATCTAATAATTGTATGAGATCAATGCATTAGATTCCCGTGAGATTTTGAAAATCATGTGTGATGTAGTCTATATGACCCAACAGGTTCACAGAAGACGGATACGATGTCAGAGCTGATTAGTCAGAAAATCAGGCTAGATCATGAAAAACTACAAACCATCGCTTGAGATGAAGTTAGAGCAATATTTGTAAGTGTCGTGAGAATGAGATTGTGGCCTCGTGAATGTGGCAAAGACCTAAAGAATACACATGGTATGAATGGCAAATCATGTTTGAATGAAATATTAATTAGATCTAATTATGAATGTAATGCAAGATGGTACTGTTTGACTAGCTATCTTAAATGCACAAGAATATTTAGTTAAGCATTGGCAGGGCAAGTCATGTTGACATCTCTTACACTTCCCTTCTATAGGGTATATGATGTTTTGGCCTTTTCATTTTTTGTAAGTTTTGGTGCTTTGTGAATTGAAGCATTTATCGAAGTTCCCCATGACGAATTATGTATGTTAGAGTGCCTCATGATCACAAACAAATTGAGACACATTTGTGTTTCCTTCGTTTGATGGATTTGGGAGGAACACAAATGCATTTTACTCCACAAAAACATATTACGTGTTTGTTTTTAATGTAATTGATTGATGGCAGAAAATCTGAACAAATATATTTATTCATTTACAAATCCCAACACAATCTTAGTGGAAAACTAAAAAAAACTATGGGATTATCACGTCCCTTTGTCACATGTAACGCCTCACTCAATTCTTTATTGAACTTCGGACTCGGCCAATGCCCGGTGTACAGCTTATAGCCAGACAACATGTACATGAATGGTATATAAATATGAATTACTTAGCACGCCAATTTATACTAAATTTTGTGCTATACAACTTGAAAACAAAAACACTCCTAATTTAATAATGCCAGTTCCATCTTACAAAGCGTGTAGTTGTGAACAACAAACTCAAATACAACCCAACTATTTGTGTCAACACACATCATAAAAGCGCATCTCTCAACATGGGATCTAGCTAAGTACTAATTACGGAGCATGTTCGGGCGCCAATCGATGTTGAATAAGGTGAGCAAAGACCATCATCAGGGATATACATCACTACAGAAATATTTGTTGTCGCCTTGTCGTGTGGCTAATGTAAATTACTCTACCCGTAATAGAATAGTCCATTATTGTCATCATGGATACGTTGGTTCATTTATTTTCTAAATTCCACAATATCTCACATATTGTTCCACTCCAGTGAATCTGAAGGTTCAAACTTCGTCAGTTATCTTAAAAGGTATGTTAAGTAGTACAACTAGCAAGGAATGATTGCTTCCATATGTTCATCATAAGAGTTCAACAATAAGGTCATTAATATTATTTGATCTGAAGCTTAGTGCCATAAACAAATACATAGATCATCAACAATTGATATTCACATTTGCTTACAGAACTTAATGAAATCCTACTATAACCAATGTTATGTGGAGTACACTATACTCTAGACACAATTCCATAACCTATAGGTTAAACCAAAAATCAAAGGGCTCCATTCAGGATCTTCCGACATGAAACATGGATAAGTTGACAGTATTACAATCTTTTTTTATTTTCAAGTATCTAAAACTCGCTATCCTACAAATTTGGGGAGGGGTCTAATTACCAAAGGACTACAAGTAGATCTATTGTTAAATTTATCCAAGACTGCACTATTCAGAATTCATCTCCAATATCACCTCCCAGTTACGGCGCAGGTTAATGAAAATAAGGGAAAAGAAATGTGCAAACTACTCCCAGAGGGTGGATTTTGTCACCATATAATTTCTTCACAGAGAAATGGAATCGAAAGGACCTCTCTCTTTCCTAAAGTAGAGGGCGACAACTCAGACCGCCAAAAAATGCAACATGATGATCACCGACGGCACCTACTCTTCTCTCGATTTCAATTGAAGATTCTTCCCTACTATCGGTTGGTTCCTCCAGAAATAAAAAAGGAGAATAAGGGCTTCTAAAGCCCAGGTTTTGGGAATTAATGACCTCCAAAATTGGTGGTTATTGGGGAAGTTTTTCCTCCACTGGGAAACTAACACTACCTCCATTTTGACGATCAATTTTCAGTTTATTATTGATTCCGAAATTCCATTTTAAAATATCAAAATTCCAGGGATGATCATCAAAAATTAATTATAGTACCTATATATTCCCCCAATAAATGATCATATAATTAAATTACGATTAAACATGATTAAACAAAAACTAATCATGCGAAATTAAATGTAATCCAGAATATAGAGGTGTTACAAAACCAAAGCTGAAATCATCAACCAAACAACAAGAAACTATATATTATCAAACTAAAACAAACAAAAAATTGAATATAACAAATCAAAGTTCAGCAGCGTATATCAAAACGGTATTAAAATGAAGATGTAAATCTAGCCAACATTTTCATAAAATGGTGAGTATACCTTCTTCTCGCCTAGAAAGTTTCGGATCTCAATAGACGTGTTGGAGTTGGTGATGCTGGCATTGATAGGGAAATGAGCATAGACGAACCGCATCTTGTAGCGGTAGCCCTTGGTTACTCCCGTGATCAAATTTTGTATGTGACTGAGCGCCGTGCGAATCGAGGCCGTCGCCTTCCGGGAACTGAACCAGGCGTCTACCTTCAGCTTCTTACCGCCCTCGATGAGATCGAAGTCGAGGTTGAGGTGCTTGAAATTCCGGGTGAGCTTGCCTCGCGGTCCTTCAACCTCGACGATCTTTGCCTTCACCTTCACGGATACTCCCTCCGGAATATCCATCGTCTGAGATGAAAGTATCGTCTTCATCTTCGCACGACTAACGGCGGCGTTCTGAGGAGCCGAAGAGGAACGGGGCGGATGGCGGGCGGAGACGATGGTAACCTAAACCTAGACAAACCCCGAGTTTAAAAAGCTCTTGACCTTCTTGATTGATCGGGTTGGCCGGATAAATCCTAACCGTAAATTACTGCAGTGAATAAATTCTCATTTTGCCCTCCAGATTGCCCCGCATAATGCTCCCATATGAGCATCCCTAATTCCGTTCATTTAGACGGAATTGGCTTTCTGGAATTTGCATTGGAGATTAGAAATCCAATTCCAGTGTTCGGCGCAACGAAATTTAAGCGGATATTGGCTTTGATGTGAAAACTCATGGCTTTTACTATGAAGTAAAAAATAAAATAGCAATTCTTACCTCTGCCCATAGGTTTTCCGCATAATCAAATGTTTACACTAGAGTTTTTCAACCTACGCGCGAGTTTTTCGCTCGAGCGTGCGTTTTCCTGCAGGGTGTTTTTCGTCCGGGAGCAATTTTTTTGCCCGGGCGCGTTTATTTTGCCTGGGCGCGTTTTATTTCGGTCGGGCACGTTTATTTCGGCCCGGCGCGATTTTTTCGCTCGGACGCGATTTTTTCGCCTAGGGCGCGATTTTTTCGCCCGGGCGCGATTTTTTCATCCGGGGCGCGATTTTTTCGCCCGGGCGTGATTTTTTCGTTCGGCTGAGTTTATTTCGGCCGGGCGCATATTTTCGCCCGGGCGCGATTATTTTCGCCCCAGCACGTTTATTTCACCCGGGCGCGTTTTATTTCTCCCGGGCACGTTTATTTCGGCCGGGCGCAATTTTTTTGCCCGGGCGCGATTTTTTCGCCCGGGCGCGTTTTTTTCGCCCGGGCGCGATTTTTTCGCCCAGGCGCGATTTTTTCGCCTATGGCGCGATTTTTTCGCCCGGGCTCGATTTTAACGCACGGGCGCGATTTTTTCGCACGGGCGCGGTTTCTTCGCCCGGGCGCGATTTCTTCGCCCGGGCGCGATTTCTTCGCCCGGGAGCGATTTGTTCGCCCGCGCGCGATTTTTTCGCCCGGGCGCGATTATTTCGCCCGCGCGCGTTTATTTCGCCCGGGCGCATATTTTCACCCGGGAGCGATTTTTTCGCTCGTGCGCGATTTTTTCGCCCGGGCGCTTTTATTTCGCCCGGACGCGTTTTCTTTCTCCCGGGCACGTTTATTTCGGCCGGGCGCGATTTTTTCGCCCGCGCGCGATTTTTTCGCCGAGGCGCGATTTTTTCGTCCCGGGCTCGATTTTTTCGTCCAGGAGCGTTTATTTCGCCCGGGCGCATATTTTCGCCCGGGCGCGATTTTTTCGCCTGGGCGCGTTTATTTCGCTAGGGCGCGTTTTATTTCTCCCGGGCACGTTTATTTCAGCCGGGCGCGATTTTTTTGCCCAGGAGCGATTTTTTCGCCCGGGCGCGATATTTTCGTCGGCCGCGATTTTTTTGCCATGGCGCGATTTTTTCGTCGGCCGCGATTTTTTCGCCCTGGCGCGATATTTTTGCCCGGACGCGCGTTTTTTTGCCCGGGCGCGCGCTTTTCGCCCGGGCGCGCGCTTTTCGCTCGTGCACGCGCTTTTAGAAATTTGAATTTTAAAAATTTCAATTCCAGAAAGTCAATTCCATCGTGCAGCCGAACAACTTACAAATATCAATTCCAATTCTGTTCACTGAATTCCATCCTGCAACCGAACAGCAGAATTGGTTTTATGCACAAAACCAATTCATGTAGATATTGGTTTTCTGGCCAAAGCAAATTCCAGAAAGCCATTACCTGCGCGCCGAACGGACCCTAAGGCTCCGTTCGTTTCGCGGATTTTCCGAAAAAAATTTGGTTTTCAGTTTTGAATTCCAATTATTGTTGTTCGTTTAAGCATTTATTTGGACGGAATTTGCTTTCCTTCAATTTCTATCGGGTAGGATCCGTTAAGCGCGTAGGTGAAAGAAAAACCCTCGGCATTTCGTCGATTTTGTCGCTGTCTCCCGCAGTCCCGCTCCTGAAAACCCTGCGCCATTTCACGAATCGCCACTTTCTCGTTCTCCTCCTCCAGCGATTTATCTCCTCCGACATTTCTTCTCCTCCGACGTTTCTTCTCCTCCGGCGGCGCAAGGAGGCGGCGAGAGTTCTTCTCTGGCGGCGCAAGGAGGCAGCATCTGATCAGGCGGCTCTGGCGGCGACGACACTTCTTCTTTGGAGGCCGCAAGAGGGCTGGCTCTGCTCAGGCGACCCTTCTTCTATGGCGACCTAGCACCTCTATTCTTCCTTTCGCTCAAAGAGAACCTCCTCTCTTCTCCTTCGTATTGCATCAACAAGCTTGGAATAGGTACTCTTAAACCCTAAAAATCTGAAATTTTTGGGGGTACTTTGTTAGGGCTTTCAATGTATACTGGCTTATGTTAGCAATGTAGGTTATTTTAGGAGACATATTGTGTGTGTTTACATGAATGTGTGTATGTGTTGAAATGTGTGTGTACATGTATGTGTGTGTGCAATGTGTGATGGTGTGTGTGTAATGTGTGCTGGTGTGTGTGTGTAATGTGTGTGTACATGTATATGTGTATGTGTGTGTTGAAACCAGCAACTGGTCTCTTGAGTTCGGACCCACTGGGGGTGTAGCCGATGCTTATTTCTCCCTCACTAGACTCTCCTGACGGTGGATGCTGGAAATGGAATGGACCCAAGGCTGAAGCTAGGAGGTCCCGCCACACACCCGGAAGATCTTAGAGAGCTTCCCCTCCCAAACCAAAGCTCAACCGGGCACCTTGGAGGGCACTGGCTGCCCACCAAAACTAGCCTAGAGGAGAGGATTCTCTCAAAATCGGATCTCCTCCATGGTGCCCTTAAGGGTCTATTTATAGTTTTCCTAGGCTGGTCTGTAAATAGCCTGGATCCGCCTTTTAATTTTACTAACCGCACCCCAAATTGGTCTGCTAATAGCCTAACTCCGCTGTTCTGAAGGGCTATTTGCAGCCCACCAGGGGTATTATGGTCATCTTCCCCTCACAGCCCTTTGGGTGAATGGTCTGTGAGGGCACCATTCGCTGATCACCCGCCTGGCTGGGCGAATGCCCTCGCTTCTGGGCGAGTGGTCCCCTGGCTGGGCGAATGCCCTCGCTTCTGGGCGAGTGGTCCGTGAGGGCACCACTCGCCTAGCGTCTTCTCTCCTATAGCTTACCTCTACCATCTTGGGGGCATTTTTACCTCACTTAGCCTGGGCGAGTGACCCGGCGAATGGTCCGGGCGACCCAGGTTTCGCCAGTTGGCTGGGGGGGGGCCCACTCGGCGAATACGGGTTGTACACAATCCCCGCTCTTTACGAGCGGTTCCTACGATCGTAAAGAACAGTCGGAACCGCTCGTAAAGAACAGTCCAACCCTGTATTCGGTGAGTGCCTGCTGACTGGATCCATAAGATTCCGTGGGTCCCACCGCCACCTTATATATATACCCTCATGTCAGGTTTCTCTGGACCACTCTCTCATCTTGGCTCGGAGTTCCTCCACTTCCCAATGTCTTTCCACAAACCTTCTGCGAAAACCCTCTCGCGAGAGATGATCGACCGCCTAGCTGCGGCCCAAGCTGCGACTGCCCCCAGAGCATCCAAATTTACTCCCTGGCTAATGTCTAAACGGGATCCGAGCGCCCCCTATGTCTCGCGTCGAGCCAAGACGATTCGGCTGAATCGTCAGAGAGGCGAGACTGCTTCGGAGTCTCCGGCGGATACTCCACCTCTCGCGCGGGACCAACTCACACACCTCAGCACTCGCCGGACTGCTGAACAGCTGCCGTCCGGGGAGGTCTCGCGCACTTCCTTCTGCTGGCACCTCCTTCCCCGGCCGCTGCCCCGGTGCGTTCTCGCCGATCTGCAAAGGCGGGACCACCGGGACCGCCGGGGTCTCGCACTCGCTCCTTGCCGCGAGAACTGTCTGCAGGACCTCTCGCTTGAACTTCTCAAACATCTCCAGCCATTCCCCTGCCGCCGGTGGCTGCGAGTGACCTGAGTCAGAACCATTTCCTCCATCTCCTGTCATCGAAACCAGCTTGGGATTTTCTTTCACCGGCTACGGTCCACGCTCACCGCACCAAAAATGTTGAAACCAGCAACTGGTCTCTTGAGTTCGGACCCACTGGGGGTGTAGCCGATGCTTATTTCTCCCTCACTAGACTCTCCTGACGGTGGATGCTGGAAATGGAATGGACCCAAGGCTGAAGCTAGGAGGTCCCGCCACACACCCGGAATATCTTAGAGAGCTTCCCCTCCCAAACCAAAGCTCAACCGGGCACCTTGGAGGGCACTGGCTGCCCACCAAAACTAGCCTAGAGGAGAGGATTCTCTCAAAATCGGATCTCCTCCAAGGTGCCCTTAAGGGTCTATTTATAGTTTTCCTAGGCTGGTCTGTAAATAGCCTGGATCCGCCTTTTAATTTTACTAACCGCACCCCAAATTGGTCTGCTAATAGCCTAACTCCGCTGTTCTGAAGGGCTATTTGCAGCCCACCAGGGGTATTATGGTCATCTTCCCCTCACAGCCCTTTGGGCGAATGGTCCGTGAGGGCACCATTCGCTGATCACCCGCCTGGCTGGGCGAATGCCCTCGCTTCTGGGCGAGTGGTCCCCTGGCTGGGCGAATGCCCTCGCTTCTGGGCGAGTGGTCCGTGAGGGCACCACTCGCCTAGCGTCTTCTCTCCTATAGCTTACCTCTACCATCTTGGGGGCATTTTTACCTCACTTAGCCTGGGCGAGTGACCCGGCGAATGGTCCGGGCGACCCAGGTTTCGCCAGTTGGCTGGGGGGGGGGGGGCCCACTCGGCGAATACGGGTTGTACAGTGTGTGTAATGTGCGTGTGTTGAAATGTGTTGAATGTGTGCATGTGTGTGTCTAATGTGTGCTTGTGTGTGTGTAATATGTGTGTACATGTTGTATGTGTGTGTGTTGTATGTACATGTGTGTATGTGTGTGTACATGTTGTGTTGTGTGTGTGTTGCATGATGTATGTGTGTATGTATTTGTCTGCTTGTGTATGTGTGTGTGTACATGTTGTGTGTTTGTGTGTGTGTGTGTATGTGTTGCATGCTATATTGTGTGTAATGTGTGCTTGTGTGTGTGTAATGTGTGTGTACATGTATATGTGTATGTGTGTGTGTAATGTGTGTGTGTGTTGAAATGTGTGCATGTGTGTGTCTAATGTGTGCTTGTGTGTCTGTAATATGTGTGTACATGTTGTATGTGTGTGTGTTGTATGTACACGTGTGTATGTGTGTGTACATGTTGTGTTGTGTGTGTGTGTGTTGCATGATGTATGTGTGTATGTATTTATATGCTTTGTATGTGTGTGTGTACATGTTGTGTGTTTGTGTGTGTGTATGTGTTGCATGCTATAATGTGTGTATGTGTGTGTGTGTGTGTGTACATGTGTGTATGTGTTGAAAATGTGTCCATGTGTGTGTAATGTGTTTGTGTATGTGTGTGTGTTGTGTGTTTGTGTATGTGTGTGTGTTGTGTGTATGTACATGATGTATGTGTGTGTGTTGTATGTACATGTGTGTATGTGTGTGTACATGTTGTATGTGTTGTGGTGTATGTACATGTGTGTTAATATTGTATGTTTAGATGTGTGTGTGTGTTTGTGTAAATATTGTATGTGTGTGTACATGTTGTGTATTTGTGTGCTTGTGTATGTGTGTGTGTGTGCATGATATAATGTGTGTATGTATTTGTGTGTGTATGTGTGTGTACATGTGTGTTAATATTGTATGTTTAGATGTGTGTGTGTGTTTGTGTAAATATTGTATGTGTGTGTACATGTATTTATATTGTTTTTTTTATTCATGGTAGATGGATGCGATCAATGATTTATATAGAAAGAAAAGAATGTTAAGGAGAAAGAGGGCAATTTTAGTTGGTTTAGCTGCATCTGCTGTGGTAATGATGAAACATAGAGGGCTCAATTGTCCAAGTATTAGAGAGCTTCGTGATAATCTAAGGACGGCGCTACTAAACGTATTATATAATGGGTCTGATATCAATTGTTATAACCAACTACGCATGAACAAGAGTGATTTCCATAGTCTGTGTGACTTATTAGTGGAGAAGGGGTAATTATTTATCTTGTGCGTTTCTCTATTATTTAATTTAATTAATAATTAACTTAATTGTAAAAATGCAGACACATCCATTTGTAAGGCACTACAAAGATAAGGTCATAGTTAATTGGGCTGACCTTGCAACACTCTGTGGTACGGACAGGGCTACGGGTGTAAATGCAGCAACTGGAGTGGAAGCATCAGTTGATATTGATGTGGATGAGATTCCTGATGATGATATTGTGGTAGGTTCAAGCAGTCGAAAGAAGAAGGCAAAGATACCATCAGCTATTGATATGATTGCAGAGACGGTCACCCATATTGCAAAGAACATGGATGGCCCGACCGAAACTATACAGGTAGTTCAACCGGTAAAGGAGAAAACGAGGCTCGAAAGAATGTATAAGGCACTTGCAGTTATGCCAGATATTCCAGAGTATGATCTTATTAGGGCTATGGACATGCTCAGCACTGACGAGATAAAGTGCGAGCTCTTCTTTATTATGTCAGAGCTTCTGCGGAGGAGCAGGTTACGCGTGCAATTGGATCGTTAGGTGTATATTTTGGTTGTTTATTTTGTGGATGTTGTGCATATGATGTTCAATTTTGTTTGATGAAACGTTATTATGTTTTGTTTGATGAAACATTATCATATTTTAGTTACATGTTGTGTGTCTATTTTTGAAATTTTGTGATTTTTCGTTGCTTAAATACTATTTCCTGCGTTTGAATTGCATCCTACCACCGAACAGCAGAATTGACAGATTTAATTATTGTCACTGAAAATCATCCTGCAAACTAACAGCAGAATTGAGTTTTGGACCAAAACCTATGAGTTTTTGGTTTTAGACCAAAACCAAATCCTTTCAAACAAACCCTACCAAACAAACGTAGCCTAAGGTTTCATATTCACCCAACAAAGGTTATTAAACAAATTATTGTTTAATAAAATAAATTTATTAAAAGACAAATTTTGTTCAAATAAAATCTTTGTTGTTAATGGAAATTTACATTATTACATATTAAATATAATGTTCTTTAATAATAATAAAATTGATTTCATATATTAGATAATCATTATCATGCATTTTTCATGTTTGTACAACCCGTATTCGGCGAGTAGAGTCAGAGGGCACCTGGCGAGTAGGTCGATGCCTCTCTCGACGAGTAGAGCCTAAGGCACCTGACGAGTAGGCCGATGCCTCTCTCGGCGAGTAGAGCCTAAGGCACCTGGCGAGTAGGCCGATGCCTCTCTCGGCGAGTAGAGTCAGGAGGCCTAGCGAGTAGACCGGTGCCTCCCTCGGCGAGTAGAGTCAGATTCTGGGGAATAGAATCATCCGGGCACCCCCGGTGGTCTGCCTATAGCCCTTCGGGACAACGGAGTCTGGCTATCTGCAGACCAATTTGGAGTGCGTTTAGCAAAACAGTAAGGCGGAGTTACGCTATCCGCAGGTCATCCGGACCATTCTACCCCTGGGAAGTATTTCCCTATAAATAGGACCCATTATGTCTCAGATCAGCATAAATCCACCCCCTTGAGAAAGCTTGTGCTTTCTTCCTTGTGCTGTCTGAGACAGGCTCAGCTTCTGGTTTTCGGGAGGGGAAATCAAGTTAGATTTCCGGGTTAGTGGCGGGACCTCCCCGCTGCAGCCAGTGGGTCATTCTTAGGGAGCTACCCAACAACCAGTGAGGGTTGGTTCATAGTTCGGGACACTTAGTTCTAGAATCCGACGAGGAGAGAAGTAACTCAAGCTACTCCCCAAGTCTCGAACAAGTTGGACCGGTATCCGGGTTCCAACATTTTTGGTGCGGTGAGCGTGGACTGTAGCAAGAGAAGAAAATCTCATCTGATGATCCCATGACTGAGCGTGACGAGCTGGGAACCGACCAGGGGAACTCGCCGCCTTTGGGCGAGTTCGTGACCAAGAGTGTCTTCGAGCAGGGGATGAAGGCGATGGAGGATACCATCCGGAGGTTACTCACACCTCGTGTCGAGGTGGGAGTATCCCCCCCTATCGCAGTCGCCTCGCCCACGGAAGCAGGTCCTAGTCAGCGCCTCGGCAAGGAAGCGCTCCTAGGGGAGGAAGACCAGCCGCTCCGCGCGCGAGTGCTCTTTGCCAGCCCGACGGAGACTCGCCAGTCAGAGGGCGAGTACGACCAAGTTCGTCCCATCCGC
Organism: Dactylorhiza incarnata; assembly: GCA_033032865.1. Taxonomy (NCBI): domain Eukaryota; kingdom Viridiplantae; phylum Streptophyta; class Magnoliopsida; order Asparagales; family Orchidaceae; genus Dactylorhiza; species Dactylorhiza incarnata. Next base: position 7,640,645 of record JAWHQI010000085.1, read on the forward strand.
CAACTCGCCCCGCGCAGTCCTTTCTGCGAGTTGGTGCTGTCTGCTCCCATTCCTGCAGGATTCACAGAGCCCGCCATGAGTTTCTACTCCGGGAAAGAAGATCCCGTCAAGCATCTGCAATGGTTTGAAGATATGGTCTCCATCAAGCCGATGACGGATCCCTTCAAATGTCGGTTGTTCGCCATAACCTTCCAGGAAAAAGTCAGAGATTGGTTCCACCAGTTACCGGCGGGGAGCGTCTACGGGTTCGATGACCTGCGCAGAAGTTACTTGCTCCGCTTCTCCACGTCCAAGAAGAGGAGGAAGGGTTCAGAAGATCTTTTCCTTATCAAGCAGAGACCCCAGGAGATGCTCGGGTCGTATTTGGATCGCTTTCAGGAGGAGATCCTCCTGGTCCAAGAGGTCTCTGGACATACCCTGATCTTGGCGTTCAAGCTGGGGTTGCAGCCAGGGTTTTTCAAGATGGAGATCACTCGCAATCCCCCCCTATCGTTCGAGGAGTTAGTCGATCGGGCCGGGAGGCAGATCGCGGGGGAGGCAACCAGCCTAGAGTTCGTGGCCAGGTTAGCCAGGTTGGAGGGAGGGGAGAAGGAAGGGAGAGGGGAAGTGGCGCATGTGTATCGATTTTTCTATCCTTAATAAAGCTTGCCCCAAGGATTGTTACCCTTTGCCTAGAATCGACGAGCTAGTAGATTCGGCCGTCGGATTCCCTGTCATGAGTTTTTTAGATGCATTTTCTGGTTACCACCAAATTCGCATGCATCCACCCGACGTGAAACACGTATCCTTCATTACCAACGACGGATGCTATTGTTATAAAATGATGCCTTTCGGGCTTAAAAACGCAGGAGCAACCTGTAACATCCCGACTTTTATTGGGCCACTAGACCCTAGTGAGCCCAATAAAAGTAGGCCCGAGCAGTAGAAAACGACCACTTCGGGTATCGTAGCGCACCACTACCTCATTATTATGAATAGTGGCCGTACGAACCCCGAATTAACTTCCGTCAGTTCCGTTGGACTCGTATGGACAATACGAGCGCAACGGAATTCGTTGCACTTCGATCCGAGGTCGTTTGGAGAAAACGACCGTTTCGGGTATCGTAGCGCGCCACTACCTCATTATTGTAAATAGTGGCCGTACGAACCCCGAATTAACTTCCGTCAGTTCCGTTGGACTCGTATGGACAATACGAGCACAACGGAACTCGTTGCGTCTCGATACGAGGTCGTATGGAGGGTATGCCATTTTAGCCCTATGCAAATCGCCTCAGTGCAACGCACGAAATATAAAGCACACGAACCCGGCATCGGCCCCGGCGACTCTTATCATGTCCCGGGAGCCGAGGAGGACCCCGCCCTAAGTTGACTTGGTCAAACCCCCCCCCCCCCCCCAGTCTGAAATTACTTAGGAAAAGACGAAAAGAAAAAAAGGGGGGGGGGAAGAGAAGCCCCTCCCCCAAAAAGGAAGGGCTGCCTATTCATGGGCAGCCCCCCTATTTGGGCAGGAGAGAGAGGAGGGAGGGGAGGGGGAGAAATATCTCCCCCTCCCTTATCCCCACGTGGAGGAAAAGGAAGGGGGGGGGGGGGGGGGGAGGAGAGCCTCCTCCTTCCTATAAAAGGAGGGGCAGCCCCTCCATTCCTCCCCCACACACCACCCCTCTCTCTCTCTCTCTCTCTCTCTCTCTCTCTCTCTCTCTCTCTCCCTCAGCTCCCCTCTGCCAGCACCCCAACCCAGCCGGCCACCCCCCTCGCCGGAGCTAGCCGGAGCCAAGCCGCCACCACCCTCCTCTTCCTCCTCCATGGCCGACCACCACCACCCTTCCTCCTCCCGAGCACCCCCTCCACCCCAGGTAGAGACTTCCTCCTCCTCCTTCCCACCTCTAGGGTAGAACCCCCACCTCCCCTGCCGCCGGAGCGCCGCCGGCCGCCGCCCGAGCCTTGGCAAGGCTCGGGGAGGAGGCCGGCAGAAGACCTACTCTCCCCCAGCGCCGGTGGTGGCGCTGGGGGGGGGGGGGGGGGGGGGGGAGGAGGTCAACAGGTCCCCGTCGAGGACCTCGGCGCCGGCGCTGGGGAGGCGGCCGGGCCGCCGGCGGGCACGGCCGGCGGCACCCGTGGCCTTCCCCGCCTCCCCTGCTTTCCTGTACAGGAATAGCCAAACCCCCCGGCGGCGGCCGGCGGCTCCAGGCCGCCGGGCCACCGCCGGAGGGTTGCCCCCTCCCCGGCGCCCCGTCCAGTGGCGGCCGGGAGGGCAGCACTCGGCAGGAGCGGCGGCACCGTGGCCTGCATGGCCCATGCAGGCCACGCCGCCGCCGCCCGCCCCTTTTAATCCCTCCCCCGGCGGTGGCCGGCGGTGCCAGGTCGCCGGACCACCCCCGGAGGAGTCGCCGGCCCCCGGCGCACCGGCCGGGGGCACCCCCCACCCCATCCCCTCCGGTGGAGGCGGTGGCGGCAAGCATGCAGGAGGCGTGCGGACCGCCACCGCCCCCGTGCCCTTGCAGCACGAGCCCCGGCGGTGGCCGGCGGCGCCAGGCCGCCGGACCACCACCGGAGTGGTCGCCCGCCCCCGGCGCACCGACCGGGGGCGGCGCCGGCCACAACCGGCCGCTGCCGGCGGCGGCAGTGGCCGTCTCCCGTCAGGGCTGACGGGAGCCGTTCGATCTCCCCCGAGATCAACGGCTCCTGTAACCTTAACTCCCGCCCCCGCGTGGGTTTGAGTGCCCCCCACAGCGGATCCGCTGTGGATCCGCTGTGGGGACAAAGGACGGCGCCCGGTGCGGCGCCCCCAGGTCCCTCCCTGCCTCTATTTGCACCCCAAACCCCCTATAGGCTTCTCCATTTTTCTGAGGAAAAATGGGGCCGTTTCAGAAAAAGTTTTCTAAATGAAAAGTGTGCCTCACCCTTAGGGGCACCCTCTGTAATTTTTTGGGATTTTTAGGAGGGGTTTTACTATTTTTAAAACCCAATATAAAGTTTATTTTAGGTAATAAAATACCCAAATGAGTCTCTAAAATTCCCCAAAAATTAGGGGCACTAAATATAGGTATTTTACAAATACTATCAAAGATAGGAAGTGTGGACTTGTGATTTGACCCCTCGAAAGCCTTTTCAAACAAAAATAGACGCCCGGAAAAGAGCGAAATTCTTTAAAATAAATCGGCGTCCCCTCGACGCATATTTTAAATACTTATCCCAAAATTATGCATAGTAAGCTAAGAGACCGACTAAGCTCGGAAAAGCAACGCAAAAATCGGAACGACATCGCGACGCGGCGCCAAAACGTAACCTCGTCGCGACAATAATAAAAGTACGGAGTCGTCGATCGAAGCCTCCTCTGATAGAGTGATTGGACTACTAACCATTTCATCTTATGCAATTACAGTCTGTACTTTCATTTAAATCCAGTCTCGTACTGGTCTCCCCGCATTTACATTCTGTACTTTCATTTCAATCCAGTCTCGTACTGGTCCCCCCGCATTTACATTCTGTACTTTCATTTAAATCCAGTCTCGTACTGGTCCCCCGCATTTACATTCTGTACTTTCATTTAAATCCAGTCTCGTACTGGTCCCCCGCATTTACATTCTGTACTATCATTTAGATCCAGTCTCGTACTGGTCCCCCCCCCCCCCCCCCCCCCCCCCGCATCTACATTCAGCACTTTCATTTAAATCCAGTCTCGTACTGGTCCTATTTACATGGCCTTTGCTTTCGGCCTACTTTCCTGTTTAATATATGACCTTTGCTTTCGGCCTACTTCCCTGTTTAATATATGGCCTTTGCTTTCGGCCTACTTTCCTGTTTAATACATGGCCTTTGCTTTCGGCCTACTTTCCTGTTTAATATATGGCCTTTGCTTTCGGCCTACTTTCCTGTTTAATACATGGCCTTTGCTTTCGGCCTACTTTTCTGTTTATTACATGGCCCATTCTTCGGCCTAATTTATTTACTAGCGCAGAGCTGCCGTGGCCACGAAAGCGGTGCTTATCCTCCCTTCGGCGAGGCCTTAGTTGGGAAAAACCCGGAGTCGAGTCTCTCCTCCCAGGTTAGTCCCAAGCAAGGAGCCCTCCTACCGCTAAGCCTCCCGGTCCAAGATCGTGCGACCGATCGAGTAGAAATTGCCCCGTGGCCTAAGGGTTTGTTTTATATAAAGCGGGTGAAGATTGATTGGAAGTGGCGGGTCGGTCACGCTCGCAGACCGTTCGTACCGGTGCGGGTGAGTTGACGACTCATGGCGACAGGGAGATGGGCACAGCGGGTTATTACCCTCTGAGCCTGCAGTATCGCCTCCGCTGGTCGGCCTAAAAATCGGTTCGCCGGATGTCGCTCACATCCATTCAGTACACCAAGTTGTACGGGAGGGCCTGAATGATACGGTACGACTACATTCAGAAGTGGCAGGACTGGCCACTGTCACCGACGGCCACATCGGTGAGGCCCGCGGGATTAGCTCCCCTGCTTGAACTAAAGCGGTCTAAAACTGTGTCGACACAGGGTCTTTGTGTGGGTACAGGTCTTGAGAACCTGGGGTGTGTGTATACGCGCGATAGTATTGTAGATTTATTATGCCGCGCGATTGTGGTTATTCGGGCAGGAGCCCCGCTTTATATATATATATGTGTATGTATATGATTACCTGCTGCTAACCCTTTCCTTGCTTCGGCTATTTCGATTCTGTCTTTAGCCGCCCCCTGGATACGGATCCGGGGAGGGGGATGTGTTTTCTGCTTAGCTCTGTGACTAACGGTTATTTCTTATAACCAATCACAGGAGACGGGACAGCGTGAAGCCCCCACATCACAGGTTGACCGGGAAGCCTTGGAGATGATCCGTTCGATTACCCCAGCCTCCCCTTCTATCTTCAGAGATGTGAGTACGAGTATATAGGGACGAGCCCAGGACTCCCTTTTGTCTTAGCATATGTAGTCTACGGACAATATTTTGTAAACGATAGGCTTCGGCCCCGTTAAGTTGTAAATATAAGCAGTGTGTTTTGGGTTTCCTATTTTGTTGATTGCTTCCGCTATGCGTTCTGATGTGAAGTTGTGATTCTTGTGCCTGACAAAGAGACCGCTCAGTGCTTAAGCGGGTGGGACGTCGCCACCCGGAAAGCGCTGGGTGGTCTTCTTTGGGCAGTAAGATCCCCCCCTCCCTGAACCCGGTTCAGGATTGGGGAGGGGGGGTCTTACAAATGGATCAGAGCTACCACGATCCGACCACATGGGGCAGTCTTTCGATCCTCCTTTTCCCCGGTTCCGTTTCTTGGTTCGGGACGAACCATGCAGCGGAAGCCTGGTGGACCCTCTAGGTTAAGGTTAAGGACTCGAGACTGCACGATAGTACACCCACACGCTTTCCGCTTTCTTTCCTTTCAGTCCTGCAAAATGCCCTTAGTTTTGCAAGTTCTGACACCCGTTTGTTACTTCTCCAGATACCGGAGTCAAGTAATGGAAGGTCTTCCTCTCAAGACCAGTACCACCCTACCACTCCACCACCAGCTCAGACCGCTCCGGCCACAGTTCCATTCGGAGAGACAGAGCTCGGGCAGACCCTGGTAGCCCTGTTGGCCGCCTTCCAGACAGCCACTTTACGGCCACCCCAGCAGGCCACCGTACCCACTGATCTATTGACGACTTTCCGAGGGCTAAGGCCCCCCACCTTTCGGGGTACAGAGTCGGCCATCCAGGCCGAGGAGTGGGTGGAGAGGGTAGAGGAGCTTCTTGTAGGGATGATGTGCCCAGCAGTAGCCGCAGTATCCCTAGTAGTGACCATGTTGGAGGGCTATGCCCGGGACTGGTGGAGGGCAGCTAGCCGCTCCACTTTTAGAGGACGACCCCTTAGCACCATTCTCTGGGGGGAATTCTCGGATGCTTTCTTAGAGCATTTCATTTCAGATGCAGACCGGATGGCACTCCAGGAGCGGTTCCTACAGATCAGACAGGGAGATAGGACGGTTCCAGACTACCAGAGAGAGTTTATCCACCTGGCCCGCTTCGCCGGGACCTTAGCAGGTACAGATAGGGACAGGGCGGCCAGATTTTATCGGGGATTACGAGACGACCTCCGTCAGGCCCTGATCATGATATCCCAGGCATCCTTCCACACGATCACCTCACATGCCACCGCTCTAGAGATGGATCAGCGGATGGTAGCCCAGCAGCGGAGGGGACACGTAGGTATTCCCCGGACTCAGGACCGAGAGAGAAGAGCAGGTCCTCGCAGGCAGGGCCGAGACGGGAGACAGCGGCAGCGTCACCAGCCATATAGGCAGGCACCCCAGCCCCGACCAGCACCCCAGCCCCGACCAGCACCCCCAGCCCCAGCACCACAGGTCGTCCCGGCCGCACGACGAGATGTTCCCTTCGCAGGGAACTGCTACCTATGCCAGCAGCCTGGGCATATACGAGCCTTCTGCCCACAGGCTACCGGGAGACCCGGTTTAGGAGCAGTACAGAGAGCGGCGGAGAGAGGACGAGGTGGACGCAGAGGACGTCCCGCAGGCAGGAGGGAGCCGGCTAGGCAGGGCAGAGCAGCACCGCTCGAGGCATACGCGTTGGATCTCCAGCACGGTCCTGCTCCTGACGTAGTGATAGGTATCTACTTTCGATAGTACGATATCCTAGGAGATGTTTTAGCTTATATATTGGGACTTTTTGTATATGTCATCCCTACTCTTGTATATCTGTGAAAAGCTTATGATTATGATATATATACATATATGTTATCAGGTTTACTTTTGGTAGAAGGTCGTCCCGCTAAAACACTGTTCGATACCGGCGCCACACACTCTTTCGTTGCACAAAACTTCATCGCCGACAAAGAGAACACGGTGCGATCATCCGGGATGTCAATCCGAATACGACTCCCGGATGGATCAGATATGACTTCCACCGAGAAGTGTTCCTTCCAGGCAATGCTAGGAGGCATCGAGTTCGAAGTCAACGCCACCATCTTAGCAATAACCGGGTTCGACATCATTCTGGGAATGGATTGGTTGGCCGAGCACAGCGCCCAAATAAATTGTTCGACTCGAGAAATCTGCCTCCAGAATCCGAATGGGCAATTTATCACGCTAGCAGGTATACCCTCCGTCACCCGCATTATCTTAACATCTGCACAAACCGTCAAGGCAGTTCGACGGAAGGACGAGATGTACCTAATCTACTTTGAGATGGAGAACACGACGCAAGTACTCGCTAAAGTACCGGTGATCAGGGACTTCCCAGATATCTTCCCAGAGTCACTCCCCGGGTTGCCCCCGCAACGGGAAGTAGACTTCCAAATCGAACTTACTCAAGGAGACCGACCAGTGTCCCGAGCACCATACCGGATGGCCCCGAGGGAACTGGCTGAGCTCAAGATTCAGCTACAAGAGTTAGTCGACGCAGGATTCATACGTCCTAGTACCTCTCCCTGGGGAGCCCCAGTATTGTTCGTTAAAAAGAAGGACGGATCGCTGCGCCTCTGCATCGACTACAGAGGCTTGAATAAACTCACCATCCGAAATACCTATCCCCTACCCCGGATAGATGAACTGTTCGATCAACTACAAGGCGCGTCCGTCTTTTCCAAAATGGACTTAAGGTCTGGCTACTATCAACTTAGAGTACGAGAAGAGGACATTCCCAAGACCGCCTTTAGCTCTCGCTACGGACTATACGAGTTCATGGTAATGCCATTTGGGTTAACCAATGCCCCGTCCGCCTTCATGGCTTTGATGAATACGGTATTCAAACCCTTCCTGGATCATTTCGTAATAGTCTTCATAGATGATATTCTCATCTACTCAAAGAACAAAACCGATCACTCCAGGCACCTCCAAATGGTACTACTTAAGCTAAGAGAACACTCACTCTTCGCCAAGTTTAGCAAATGCGAATTCTGGATGGAAGAAGTCGGCTTTCTGGGACACACCGTCAACAAGAACGGAGTAGCAGTAGATCAAGCCAAGGTGCAAGCAGTACGAGATTGGCCGCCACTTAAGACAGCAGCAGACATCCGAAGTTTCCTTGGCCTCGCCGGCTACTACCGTAAGTTCGTCGAAGGCTTCTCCAAGATCGCATTACCACTTACCACCCTCACCAAGAAGGATGTGACATTCCAATGGTCTCCTGAATGCGAGGCGGCATTCATCGAACTAAAGAACCGACTAATATCGGCCCCAATCCTAACCCTCCCCTCCGGTACCGAGGGTTTCCAAATCTATGCTGATGCCTCTCTGAAAGGATTGGGGGCCGTGCTTATGCAACATGGCAAGGTGATTGCCTACGCCTCACGGCAGCTCAAGCCGCATGAACTAAACTACGCCACGCACGATCTGGAGCTGGGAGCGGTAGTTTTCGCCTTAAAAATCTGGAGACATTACCTCTACGGGGTACGATGCGAGATCTTCTCCGATCATAAAAGCCTCAAATACGTCTTCACCCAGAAAGAGCTAAACCTCCGGCAACGCCGGTGGTTAGAATTTCTCTGTGATTATGACTTCGCCCTCCAGTACCACCCTGGCAAGGCTAATAAAGTTGCAGACGCCTTGAGTCGGCAGCCTCCGAGGACCGGGAGTTGGTTAGAAATGGTGCCAGAGGAGTTAGTCAAATCATTGGCAGAAATGGATATTATCCTCATCACCCGCAGAAATCCGATGGAATACCAAGCCCACCTCTATTGGATGGAGATACAGTGTGACATCAGGAATAGAATACGAGAAGCCCAGAAGACCGACGTTGAAGCAGCACCGATCATTCAGGCCTTGCAACACGGTGTACAAGAAGACTACAACCTGTACGATGGCATCCTGCAATACAGACACCGCATATTCATTCCCGCTGCAGAAGGGATCCGTGAGGAGATACTCCGTGAAGCTCACCAGACAAGGTACTCGATACACCCGGGAGTAGTAAAAATGTATACGGACCTGCGCAGGACCCTATACTGGCCAGGCATGAAAAAGGATGTCACCGATTATGTAGCGCACTGCCAAACCTGCCAAATGGTCAAGGCCGAATGTCGTAGCCCAGGAGGTCTACTACAACCCCTGCCAATTCCAGAATGGAAGTTCGAGGATATTTCCATGGATTTTGTCCATGGCTTACCCCGATCCCGTGCAGGTAACGACTCCATATGGGTAGTAGTGGACCGCCTCACCAAGGTAGCCCGATTCATCCCGAACCGGCAAGGCGATGGTGTCGACATTCTAGCCCGACTATTTATCGAGCAGGTAGTCCGATTTCATGGAATACCCAAATCAATCGTCTCGGACCGCGATGGGCGCTTTACATCGAAGGAATGGAGAAGAGTGCAAGCTTATCTGGGAACCAGATTAGCTTTTAGCACCGCCTTCCACCCCCAGACCGATGGGCAGACGGAAAGGACGAATCGGACGATGGAAGACCTTCTCCGATTATGCATAGTGGAGCACAACGAGCCATGGGAGCAGTTACTACCTTTGGTAGAGTTCTCATATAACAACAGCTTCCAGGCAAGCATCAAGATGGCACCGTACGAAGCCCTCTACGGAAGACGCTGTCGGACCCCGCTATCTTGGGCACAGGATGAGGACCCCGAAGCCTTAGGAATCACCTACATCGACGATACCACCGCCGCAATAAGACTAATCCGGGAACGCATGCTGGAAGCGCAGAGCCGGCAGGCCAAGTATTACGACGCACGTCATCGGCAGGTAGAATTCCAAGTGGGAGATATGGTGTTCTTAAAGATTAAGCCAATGCATGGGATATCACGAATCAAGAGGCAGAAAAAGCTGGACCCCCGCTATCTAGGCCCGTATCCCGTCATCGAAAGAATTGGCCCGGTGGCTTACAGGTTAGCTTTGCCAGCCGAGCTGGGGAGCCTTCACGACGTATTTCATGTCTCCTCGCTAAGACGTGTTCTGCGCCAACCAGAGCAGCACCTCCCCACACCCCCAACATCCGTACAATCCGACCGATCTGTCCGACTCGAACCTGTGAAGATAGTGGACTCCAAGACCAAAGAACTGCGGAACAAGACAGTCACAATGGTCAAGATCTTATGGTCGAACGGTGGACGCAAAGAGTTCACTTGGGAACCAGAAACGCTCGTACGAGAGAAATACCCGACGCTCTTCCCCCAGGTACATCATTTAAACCCCTACTTTAGCCAATTTTCGGGGACGAAAATCTCTTTATTTTTATTGGATTGTAACATCCCGACTTTTATTGGGCCACTAGACCCTAGTGAGCCCAATAAAAGTAGGCCCGAGCAGTAGAAAACGACCACTTCGGGTATCGTAGCGCACCACTACCTCATTATTATGAATAGTGGCCGTACGAACCCCGAATTAACTTCCGTCAGTTCCGTTGGACTCGTATGGACAATACGAGCGCAACGGAATTCGTTGCACTTCGATCCGAGGTCGTTTGGAGAAAACGACCGTTTCGGGTATCGTAGCGCGCCACTACCTCATTATTGTAAATAGTGGCCGTACGAACCCCGAATTAACTTCCGTCAGTTCCGTTGGACTCGTATGGACAATACGAGCACAACGGAACTCGTTGCGTCTCGATACGAGGTCGTATGGAGGGTATGCCATTTTAGTCCTATGCAAATCGCCTCAGTGCAACGCACGAAATATAAAGCACACGAACCCGGCATCGGCCCCGGCGACTCTTATCATGTCCCGGGAGCCGAGGAGGACCCCGCCCTAAGTTGACTTGGTCAAACCCCCCCCCCCCCCCCCCCCAGTCTGAAATTACTTAGGAAAAGACGAAAAGAAAAAAAGGGGGGGGGGAAGAGAAGCCCCTCCCCCAAAAAGGAAGGGCTGCCTATTCATGGGCAGCCCCCCTATTTGGGCAGGAGAGAGAGGAGGGAGGGGAGGGGGAGAAATATCTCCCCCTCCCTTATCCCCACGTGGAGGAAGAGGAAGGGGGGGGGGGGGGGGAGGAGAGCCTCCTCCTTCCTATAAAAGGAGGGGCAGCCCCTCCATTCCTCCCCCACACACCACCCCTCTCTCTCTCTCTCTCTCTCTCTCTCTCTCTCTCTCTCTCTCTCTCTCTCTCTCTCTCTCTCTCTCTCTCTCTCTCTCTCTCTCTCCCTCAGCTCCCCTCTGCCAGCACCCCAACCCAGCCGGCCACCCCCCTCGCCGGAGCTAGCCGGAGCCAAGCCGCCACCACCCTCCTCTTCCTCCTCCATGGCCGGCCACCACCACCCTTCCTCCTCCCGAGCACCCCCTCCACCCCAGGTAGAGACTTCCTCCTCCTCCTTCCCACCTCTAGGGTAGAACCCCCACCTCCCCTGCCGCCGGAGCGCCGCCGGCCGCCGCCCGAGCCTTGGCAAGGCTCGGGGAGGAGGCCGGCAGAAGACCTACTCTCCCCCAGCGCCGGTGGTGGCGCTGGGGGGGGGGGGGGGGAGGAGGTCAACAGGTCCCCGTCGGGGACCTCGGCGCCGGCGCTGGGGAGGCGGCCGGGCCGCCGGCGGGCACGGCCGGCGGCACCCGTGGCCTTCCCCGCCTCCCCTGCTTTCCTGTACAGGAATAGCCAAACCCCCCGGCGGCGGCCGGCGGCTCCAGGCCGCCGGGCCACCGCCGGAGGGTTGCCCCCTCCCCGGCGCCCCGTCCAGTGGCGGCCGGGAGGGCAGCACTCGGCAGGAGCGGCGGCACCGTGGCCTGCATGGCCCATGCAGGCCACGCCGCCGCCGCCCGCCCCTTTTAATCCCTCCCCCGGCGGTGGCCGGCGGTGCCAGGTCGCCGGACCACCCCCGGAGGAGTCGCCGGCCCCCGGCGCACCGGCCGGGGGCACCCCCCACCCCATCCCCTCCGGTGGAGGCGGTGGCGGCAAGCATGCAGGAGGCGTGCGGACCGCCACCGCCCCCGTGCCCTTGCAGCACGAGCCCCGGCGGTGGCCGGCGGCGCCAGGCCGCCGGACCACCACCGGAGTGGTCGCCCGCCCCCGGCGCACCGACCGGGGGCGGCGCCGGCCACAACCGGCCGCTGCCGGCGGCGGCAGTGGCCGTCTCCCGTCAGGGCTGACGGGAGCCGTTCGATCTCCCCCGAGATCAACGGCTCCTGTAACCTTAACTCCCGCCCCCGCGTGGGTTTGAGTGCCCCCCACAGCGGATCCGCTGTGGATCCGCTGTGGGGACAAAGGACGGCGCCCGGTGCGGCGCCCCCAGGTCCCTCCCTGCCTCTATTTGCACCCCAAACCCCCTATAGGCTTCTCCATTTTTCTGAGGAAAAATGGGGCCGTTTCAGAAAAAGTTTTCTAAATGAAAAGTGTGCCTCACCCTTAGGGGCACCCTCTGTAATTTTTTGGGATTTTTAGGAGGGGTTTTACTATTTTTAAAACCCAATATAAAGTTTATTTTAGGTAATAAAATACCCAAATGAGTCTCTAAAATTCCCCAAAAATTAGGGGCACTAAATATAGGTATTTTACAAATACTATCAAAGATAGGAAGTGTGGACTTGTGATTTGACCCCTCGAAAGCCTTTTCAAACAAAAATAGATGCCCGGAAAAGAGCGAAATTCTTTAAAATAAATCGGCGTCCCCTCGACGCATATTTTAAATACTTATCCCAAAATTATGCATAGTAAGCTAAGCGACCGACTAAGCTCGGAAAAGCAACGCAAAAATCGGAACGACATCGCGACGCGGCGCCAAAACGTAACCTCGTCGCGACAATAATAAAAGTACGGAGTCGTCGATCGAAGCCTCCTCTGATAGAGTGATTGGACTACTAACCATTTCATCTTATGCAATTACAGTCTGTACTTTCATTTAAATCCAGTCTCGTACTGGTCTCCCCGCATTTACATTCTGTACTTTCATTTCAATCCAGTCTCGTACTGGTCCCCCCGCATTTACATTCTGTACTTTCATTTAAATCCAGTCTCGTACTGGTCCCCCGCATTTACATTCTGTACTTTCATTTAAATCCAGTCTCGTACTGGTCCCCCGCATTTACATTCTGTACTATCATTTAGATCCAGTCTCGTACTGGTCCCCCCCCCCCCCCCCGCATCTACATTCAGCACTTTCATTTAAATCCAGTCTCGTACTGGTCCTATTTACATGGCCTTTGCTTTCGGCCTACTTTCCTGTTTAATATATGGCCTTTGCTTTCGGCCTACTTCCCTGTTTAATATATGGCCTTTGCTTTCGGCCTACTTTCCTGTTTAATACATGGCCTTTGCTTTCGGCCTACTTTCCTGTTTAATATATGGCCTTTGCTTTCGGCCTACTTTCCTGTTTAATACATGGCCTTTGCTTTCGGCCTACTTTTCTGTTTATTACATGGCCCATTCTTCGGCCTAATTTATTTACTAGCGCAGAGCTGCCGTGGCCACGAAAGCGGTGCTTATCCTCCCTTCGGCGAGGCCTTAGTTGGGAAAAACCCGGAGTCGAGTCTCTCCTCCCAGGTTAGTCCCAAGCAAGGAGCCCTCCTACCGCTAAGCCTCCCGGTCCAAGATCGTGCGACCGATCGAGTAGAAATTGCCCCGTGGCCTAAGGGTTTGTTTTATATAAAGCGGGTGAAGATTGATTGGAAGTGGCGGGTCGGTCACGCTCGCAGACCGTTCGTACCGGTGCGGGTGAGTTGACGACTCATGGCGACAGGGAGATGGGCACAGCGGGTTATTACCCTCTGAGCCTGCAGTATCGCCTCCGCTGGTCGGCCTAAAAATCGGTTCGCCGGATGTCGCTCACATCCATTCAGTACACCAAGTTGTACGGGAGGGCCTGAATGATACGGTACGACTACATTCAGAAGTGGCAGGACTGGCCACTGTCACCGACGGCCACATCGGTGAGGCCCGCGGGATTAGCTCCCCTGCTTGAACTAAAGCGGTCTAAAACTGTGTCGACACAGGGTCTTTGTGTGGGTACAGGTCTTGAGAACCTGGGGTGTGTGTATACGCGCGATAGTATTGTAGATTTATTATGCCGCGCGATTGTGGTTATTCGGGCAGGAGCCCCGCTTTATATATATATATGTGTATGTATATGATTACCTGCTGCTAACCCTTTCCTTGCTTCGGCTATTTCGATTCTGTCTTTAGCCGCCCCCTGGATACGGATCCGGGGAGGGGGATGTGTTTTCTGCTTAGCTCTGTGACTAACGGTTATTTCTTATAACCAATCACAGGAGACGGGACAGCGTGAAGCCCCCACATCACAGGTTGACCGGGAAGCCTTGGAGATGATCCGTTCGATTACCCCAGCCTCCCCTTCTATCTTCAGAGATGTGAGTACGAGTATATAGGGACGAGCCCAGGACTCCCTTTTGTCTTAGCATATGTAGTCTACGGACAATATTTTGTAAACGATAGGCTTCGGCCCCGTTAAGTTGTAAATATAAGCAGTGTGTTTTGGGTTTCCTATTTTGTTGATTGCTTCCGCTATGCGTTCTGATGTGAAGTTGTGATTCTTGTGCCTGACAAAGAGACCGCTCAGTGCTTAAGCGGGTGGGACGTCGCCACCCGGAAAGCGCTGGGTGGTCTTCTTTGGGCAGTAAGATCCCCCCCTCCCTGAACCCGGTTCAGGATTGGGGAGGGGGGGTCTTACACAACCTATCAGCGCATGATGGACAGGGTGTTCAAAGAGCAGAAGGGGCGAAACTTGGAAGTATACGTCGATGATCTCATGGTAAAAAGCAAGAGCGTCGGGGAGCACCTCCATGACTTGGAGGAGACCTTCGTCACGCTGCGAAAGTATAAGATGAGACTAAATCCGGCCAAGTGCGTGTTTGGGGCTGGAAAGGGGAAGTTCTTGGGACACCTCTTGACTCCGGCTGGAGTAGAACCGAACCCGGACAAGGTGAAGGCGATCATGGAGATGGAAGCACCCAGGAACGTCAAGGAAGTTCAGCGCCTGACAGGTCGCCTAGCCGGGCTGAGCAGGTTCCTCTCCAGAGCAGGGGAGAAATGCTCACCTTTCTTCAAAACCCTCTGAGACAATAAAAAGTTCGAGTGGTCGGCAGAGTGTCAGGAAGCCTTTGAAAGCCTAAAACTCCAGTTGGCCCAGGTACCCCTGTTACAAGGGCCTAGAGAGGGAGAAGATCTCTTCCTATACATAGGGGTGGGGTCGGAAGCGGTAAGCTCGGTCCTGGTACGCGAGGAGGGGAAGCGCCAACTCCCCATTTACTACGTAAGTCGGGTCCTGCGGAAGGCAGAATTACGATACCCCATCCTGAAAAAATTGGCGTTCGCCTTGATTGTATCGGCGCAGAGACTGCGACCTTACTTCCAGGCCCACCCGATTAAGGTAGTGACCGACCACCCTCTCCGCAATGTCCTAGAAGGGGTAGAGCATTCTGGCAGGATGGCAAAGTGGTCAGTAGAACTCAGCGAGTTTGACGTCGCCTACGTGCCCCGACTGGCCATGAAGGCCCAAGCGGTGGCAGACTTCCTAGTCGACTATACCGCAGAAGTAGGCAAGGAGGAGATACCCTAGCAGGTGGCGTGGGAAGCGTTCGTGGATGGAGCGTCGGGGAGGAACTCATGTGGAGGAGGCATCATCCTGATCAGCCCTCAGGGCACTAGAATTGAGCAAGCCGTCAACATTCACTTCCCCGTTACCAACAATCAGGCAGAATATGAAGCTGTAATCGCGGGACTACGCCTAGCCCAGGAGCTGGGGATCCACGACATCAGAGTCCACTCCGACTCACTGGTGGTCACCTCCCAAATCCGAGGAGAGTATGAAGCAAGAGAGCCGGTACTGCATCGCTATCTGGTAAAGGTCAAAGACTTGGTGGGCGCCTTTAAGTCCTTCTCCATACAACATGTGCCAAGGGAGGAGAACGCCCGAGCAGATCGACTGGCCAAATATGGCCCCCTGGTCGGGGGAACGGTCACCGAGTTGTTTCGGCCTTCGATCGAGGAAGGAGAGGTGATGGACATCGACCAACCCGCTTCGTGGATGGACCCCCTGATCACTTTCTTAACCACAGGATGCTTGCCTGCGGAGGTTCAGGACAAGAGGCGGTTCAGGTACAAGTCCGCTTATTATTTACTAACTGACGGGGTGCTATACAGGAAGACTCTATCCGGTCCCTTGGCCAGGTGCCTGTCCGAGGAGGATGCCTCCCGGGTCTTGGAGGAGATTCATACAGGCGAGTGCGGCAGTCATTCGGGAAGCAGAACCCTGGAGAAGAGGGTACTCCGAGCAGGATACTTTTGGCCCACCATCCGGAAAGACGCAGAGGAGTTCGCGAGAAGATGCTCAAAGTGCCAACTCTATGCTCCGCTCCAGTTACAGCCAGCCCAGCGTCTTCGGTCAATCACCACCCCCTGGCCCTTCACCATTTGGGGAATGGATCTGGTGGGACCATTCCCCCCGGCAAGTGGGCAAAGGAGATATCTCCTGGTGATGATCGATTATTTCTCCAAGTGGATGGAGGTGAAGGCCCTGGCAAAAACGACCTCCCTGGTGGTGAAGAACTTCATTTGGGGGGAGATCGTGTGCAGACATGGTCTACCCCTCGCCATCGTCACCGACAACGGTCCACAATTCGCAAGCCTTGAGCTCGCCGATTTCTGCAGCCAACTTGGCATCGATCTCCGCTTCGCCTCAGTTCATCACCCACGAAGCAACGGCCAGGTCGAAGCGGCCAACAAAGTCATCCTCAACCTGCTCAAGAAGAAGGTGGAGAACCTGAAGGGTAATTGGGTGGAACAGCTCCCCTCGGTCCTCTGGGCCCTGAGGACTACCCCCACCACGGCAACCGGCGAAACGCCGTTCAAGCCATCATACGGCTCGGAGGCTCTCATCCCGATAGAGTTCGAGGTCCGGAGTCCCAGGGTGGTGGCGGCAGAGGATGGGGATGAAGGGTGGAGACTCGAGAACGAAGAGGCGCAACGACTCGCCTTGGATTTCGTGGAGGAGCTTCGCGACCAGGCCACGATCCGACAGGAAGAGATCAAGCGAAGGATGTCGAAGCACTTTGACAAACAGGTCTGAGTCAAGCAGTTCATCAAGGGAGACCTGGTTCTCAAGAAGGTGGATGCCGCAGGAAGATCCGCCACGGTGGGTAAACTTCATCCTAATTGGGAGGGCCCCTACATAGTTTCTGAAGCACTAAAAACAGGTGGGTACCGCCTACAGAACGTCGAGGGGGAACTCCTAGGAAACACTTGGAGTGGAGACGATTTGAAACGTTTCTACTCCTAATATCAATGTAATGCCTGGTTCATTTTTGTTATGATAAAACAAAACGATAACATTTTCCGTCATAAACTGGTAGCGCTTCACCACTTGGACGGTAGGTACCGAACGATGGGCCCCTTCTATGTCCTCGAGCAGAGAGTTGCCGTAGACCAGGCCGTAGCACTGGACTCCTCCCCTGCAGGCTGACTACTTGCCCCCTCGAGTGAAATCTATGTCCTCGAGCAGAGAGTTGCTGTAGACCAGGCCGTAGCACTGGGTTCCTCCCCTGCAGGCTGGCTACTTGCCCCCTCGAGTGAGTTCTATGTCCTCGAGCAGAGAGTTGACGTAGACCAGGCCGTAGCACTGGGCTCCTCCCCTGCAGGCTGGCTACTTGCCCCCTCGAGTGAGTTCTATGTCCTCGAGCAGAGAGTTGTCGTAGACCAGGCCGTAGCACTGGGTTCCTCCCCTGCAGGCTGGCTACTTGCCCCCTCGAGTGAGTTCTATGTCCTCGAGCAGAGAGATACCGTAGACCAGGCCGTAGCACTGGGCTCCTCCCCTGCAGGCTGGCTACTTGCCCCCTCGAGTGAGTTCTATGTCCTCGAGCCGAGAGTTGCCGTAGACCAGGTCGTAGCACTGGGTTCCTCCCCTGCAGGCTGGCTACTTGCCCCCTCGAGTGAGTTCTATGTCCTCGAGCAGAGAGTTGCCGTAGACCAGGCCGTAGCATCGGGCTCCTCCCCTGCAGGCTGGCTACTTGCCCCCTCGAGTGAGCCCCAAACCCTACTAAGTGCTAACCCCAAAAAGCAATCTCATAAGGGAAGAGGAGGTGAGGCGAGTTCCTTAAAACCTCCCAGACTCGTGAATATCGAAATTACTCGTCTATTCGTCAACCATCTCGCGAAAAGCCCTAACAAGGGGGAGAAGCACGCTCCAACCGCCTCACACTTTGCGAAGCCATAAGCAAACGGGCACCTGATTAAGGCGAAGAAAGCTCTCGCGCGAGCCCTCGCCACGAGCGAGTACCCCTTAGGCGCGAGTACGGTACATAGGCAAGAGCGTCGCAAAAAAAAATATATATAATAAAAGTAATAAACAATAATGATGAGCGCGTCGGACGAGATTTAAGACAAGGGAAGAGGAAAGATCGAGCAGGTTAAAATATGGCGAGCACGCCCACCCGGTCAAACAGAAAGGGCGAGTACGCCGAAAATATTCCCAAGAGAAAATATCATTACAGGGCTTACAAAATATAAAAAAGAAAAAAAAACGAGCTATTCGCCCTGGTCATCCTCTTCCGATTCGCCAGATGAGCCGTCACTTGGAGTTCTCGCCTGGGTGGGGCTCACCGCCTCGCGATATAGTTCTGGGAGAAGGTCCGCGAGATCAACTGTGGCCCCCTCCGCAGTAAGAAGAAATCGCCGCCGGAGTCACTCCCGCGTGAACACCGCCGTCTTGATGGCCAGCTGCCTGCGCGTCTCGGCAACCTGGGCCGGGGTGAAGTGAAGGAGCTGCGGAGCTGTGGACGACTCCCCTCTGCTAGGATGTCGGAGCTCAGCTATCTCCGATTCCGCCTCGGCAAGGCGAGTCCCTAGGTAGTTGACTTCCCGCTGCGAAGCGGCCAGCTGCGCCTCCAGCTCGGAGACCCGCGTCACCAGCACAACGGTGGACTCCTGCATTAGCAAAGGTCAAACAATAGCGTCGGCCAGCGAGTGGGAGGTAAATGGACAAGGACGCTCACCTCAGGGAGAATGACCTCCTTAGCCTTGGACCCGGCAAGCTCCTCCGCCATTGCCGCCAGCTTCCTCTCCAGCTTTTTATAGGTGGCGCCCAGCTCGCGGAGTCGCCTATTCGATTGAAGCCCCCGCCGTGCCGTCTGGTGAGACAGCTCGGCGGTGCGGAGAGCAGAACGACTGGTGAGGTTGGCTAGCTCGCGAATGGGAGCCTCTGCGAGAACTTCGGCGTCTTCTCGACCATATAACCCAAAGAGCAGGTTATACGCCTGCTCGCCTACCTCCTCGAAATCCTCCCAGGAGGGGAGGAGCGAACTCACCAGGACCCTGTTCGCATCATGGTCCCATATCAACAACGGATTACCTTTGGAGTCCTCGCTCCTCATCCCCAATCCAAAATTTGTGTGGGATGAGGGTTCAGGAGGCGGGCTCGTTGGAGGACGAGAAGATCTCCCAGTCTTCTGCTTCTTTCGCCTTGGCTCACTAGCCGAGGCGGCCTCAGGATCAACCAGACCTTTTCCCTTGTCCGTTGACGGGGGCGTCCCGCTATCCACCGAAACTACCGCCGCACCAAGGGCCCCCTCGGGATGAGGCTCGCTAGACTGATGCCGCGAGGCGTCGCAAGGAGGACGGGAGGGGATGACGCGCTCACCTACAAGAAGGTGAAAATTAATTCAGATCCCTGCCAAGAGCAGAGGGTCGGGAGAAAGGGGAGGAAGCGCGGCGAGTATTACCCAAGACTTACCCGCTCCAGGAGGCACGAAGGCGAGCTGATCCACGCTTCACCGCAGGAAAACCACGTCCATAACCCTACTCTTCATGTAAGTATAGAGGGCCAGAGCGTCCCCTTTCAAGCGAGGCGGTCTATACTCCGTCTCTACCTTTTGAATGGGGGCGAAGGGAATGTTCCCGAAGTCGCCTCGCACCACGACAAATTTATCGGTCCAATGATGGACCTTGTTGAGTGTCTCAGCTAACTTAACGCACACACTGGTAAAGAACAAGGTGCCGTCTCCAGTCGCCTTCAGGGTCAGGACCTTGCGGAAGACGGAGAGGCCGAATTCGATCTTCTCCTCGCGCAGGTAACAGGCGTATGCGACCAAAACGCTGATCGCGTTAGGGTTGACCTGCGCAGGGATCATCCCGAAGTATCGAAGGACCTGGCACACCTCAGGCCATAGAGGCAGCCTCAACCCCACCTGGAAATGGGCCAGGGGGATGGCGAGTTCACCGTCGAAGAAAGAGTTAAGGAACTCACCAGGGGTTGGCCGCCTCGCTGTGTAGCCCGGTGGCAGGTAACGTTTCTCGACGTCCGTCAGCTCCTCGCCCAAGGTCTGCGAGCTGGGGAAGTTGTGCGCTCGAAAATTGCGAACACAGAAGGCACGCCCGTCTTCGGATGGCTCTTTCCCCATGGCGGGTGGCGAGTAGAGGGGAAGGTCTAACAGGCGGGGTTCGGAGAAAAACGCTTGGAGGAGAGGGGGGTGTGGGGGCATACCCATCCACTCTAGGAGGCCTGCTATTTATAGACTCCGCCTCATCCGGCCTGATCGCACGCGAACTGGATAACCACCTATGCGAGTACGCCTAAATGAGTAGCTAGTTCAACAACGCGCAGGTAAGAGGCAGCAACCCTAGCAAACATAAAATACAGCGCGGGTACAAAAAACCTTTAACAAAAATGCTCTAAGCGCATGGCGCGAGCACACAAAAGACAAAAACATCGCCCGCACATTACAGGTACTCGAGAGGTCGCGAGTGCCTTTACATATCACGCGTCAAAGAAAAAAATGGCGAAACGCATCAAAAGGGAGAATACAGCCTAAGAAGCTCCACCGCGGCGCCGCGGACCGCGACCCAGGCGACGCGTGCACTGAGGGTGACGAGCTCTCCAAGTGATGCCGCGAGCTGCTCGCAGGTCTTCACGGGCTTGCCCCAGACTCTCCTCACTTTGCCGGATGTGATCCTCGCCTCGGCGGATATGTTCTTCCAGTAAAGAGGCCTCGCCCACGGTGCCAGCCACCTGCGAGAAGCGGTGAAGATCGTCCTCGGTAGCTTGCTGGCGAGTCTCCACCTCGTATAATCTCGCCTCTAGGTCAGTCACCCTGTCAAAGAGGCCGTCCTCGCCCTGCACCTGCTGTTGAAACTCCTCCACTTCAGAGAGGCGTTCCCCGAGGTCAGCCAACCGCGCGTTCACCTCGGCGGGGGGCGTAGACATCAGAAAGGAATCATGGGCTCGAAGGACGACAATCAGGCGAGCCCACGACCCCTCATTAAAGCCCGGGGGGCCCGCGAGTAGCTCTCTCAAAGGAGTAGACGCCTCGGGCGGTGACGACCCCAGCAGCGAATTCGTCGATGGAGGACGACTGGAAGAGGGAGATCCCCGGTTATCTGAAAGGAGATAAAGGACAAGGGTAAGCCACAGAAATGAAGAAGGCGGCGAAGATAAGCAACGCGAGTACCCCCGTGAGTAGTGTCCCCTTCCTGGTGGCGAGGCGGATCTGCCTGCAACCTCCCAGTAGAGGCAGACAAGCGGAGAACCACACCGGTCCCCCCGGATAAAGGCCCTATCGTCGAAGATTTCCCTCCGGCAGTGGGGCGGGTCGGCTGACCTACCCCAGACTGCCGAGGAGGTGACTGCAAGGGAGGAGGAGGGAGGGCCAAAATTTGCCCTGGGGCCGAGGAGGACGCGGTCCCAAGACCCGTCGACAGCGCCGCGCCGATTTGACCAGACTGATCCAGGTGACCAGGAAGCGCTGCGGGTAACAAAAGGTCAGTACAAATTCAGCCTAGTGGGGCGAGAAGATGGCGCCCTTACCAGAGGTCGCAGTGGGACGAACGGGAGGAAATAGCGGGGCGCCCTGATCCGCTGGAGGCAATCTCGCATCCTCGAGCCCACCTGTTGTAAAGCCGACCTCGCCCCCTCCTTGCTGGCGAAATGAGTCAGCAGCGAGCTCTTCACGAATAGGCGAGGTCGTCACCTTCCCAAGCAAGGGTCCCCACCTCGCTGTGGATTCCGGATCCGTGGAAGATCTCTCGCGTAGCTCCAGGTCAGTTCTCTTCCGCTTGGACTTCCTCTTCCTCACGGAGCCGGGAGGGCGAGGCGTCAGGAACTCTCCAATGATGTCCATGACGGCCGCAGCCTCAGGCTCGTCATCAGCGAGCCCCCGGTCGGCGGCTGCGGAAGGCCCCCCCTTGGAAGACATTCTGGCACATGGGATAAAAGGCATACCCCCACTCTATTTATAGAGGAAAAGCCCGTGGGCTCGCCGTTTCGCCGAATAAGGGATTGGACTTTTCTTTCCGACCTCTAGCGAGCTCGCAAAGAGCGGGGATTGTGTACAACCCGTATACGGCGAGTAGAGTCAGAGGGCACCTGGCGAGTAGGTCGATGCCTCTCTCGGCGAGTAGAGCCTAAGGCACCTGGCGAGTAGGCCGATGCCTCTCTCGGCGAGTAGAGCCTAAGGCACCTGGCGAGTAGGCCGATGCCTCTCTCGGCGAGTAGAGTCAGGAGGCCTAGCGAGTAGATCGGTGCCTCCCTCGGCGAGTAGAGTCAGATTCTGGGGAATAGAATCATCCGGGCACCCCCGGTGGTCTGCCTATAGCCCTTCGGGACAGCGGAGTCTGGCTATCTGCAGACCAATTTGGAGTGCGTTTAGCAAAACAGTAAGGCGGAGTTACGCTATCCGCAGGTCATCCGGACCATTCTACCCCTGGGAAGTCTTTCCCTATAAATAGGACTCATTATGTCTCATATCAGCATAGATCCACCCCCTTGAGAAAGCCTGTGCTTTCTTCCTCGTGCTGTCTGAGACAGGCTCAGCTTCTGGTTTTCGGGAGGGGAAATCAAGTTAGATTTCCGGGTTAGTGGCGGGACCTCCCCGCTGCAGCCAGTGGGTCATTCTTAGGGAGCTACCCAACAACCAGTGAGGGTTGGTTCATAGTTCGGGACACTTAGTTCTAGAATCCGACGAGGAGAGAAGTAACTCAAGCTACTCCCCAAGTCTCGAACAAGTTGGACCGGTATCCGGGTTCCAACAATGTTCATAATAATAATTATTTTTCTAAAACTATAAAGTTACAATAAATAATAATGATCATCCAAACCCACTGAAATATTTTACATCGTCACCCACCTTGCTCCATGCATCAAGTTGAGGTGTTGCCGTGTGACCTTGAGGTCACGGGTTCAAGTACTTGAAGCACACTCTTGCAATTATGTAGGATAAGTTTTTCCTACATTTCACCCTTGTGGTGGGATCCTTCCCCGGACCCTCGCTGCGCTGGGATGCTTTGTGCACCGGGCTACCGTTTTTACCCACTTGCTCCATGCCACCATTTGTCAAGGTGTCATTTGTAAAGTGTCGTTCCAACCACACAGTCATATTCAGCACCTCTTACATACAAAAACCATTAATCCATTCCATTCAACACGATAACATCTCTTGATTGTTCCAATTTCATCTAAAATATGGCATCTAAACTCTATATTAACACTTCATATATCTATTGCGAAGGGTCCCACCACAAGGGTGAAATGTAGACAAATTTTATCCTGCATTTTTGCAAGAGGCTGCTCCGAGGACTCGAACCCGTGACCTAAAGGTCTCACAACAAAACGTCAACCGGTGCGTCAAGGCTCCCCTTCGTAAAATACATGCAAAAAATACCCCTATGAGACTCCCCACCAAAGAGACAATTTTGCACAAGCATGTTATCAAATATCAACTTAAAGATTAGATTTTTATAATTTTAAAAGATAGAGTGGCACAACCTATAATTTAGTTAACTCCCCACCAAAGAGAATAATTGTAAAAATATGGGAGATTTTATGACACTTAAAATATAGTAAAAATAGACATTGAAACAACAAGTCAACTTCTAATGTCATGATTAGGCTTCATGCTGTTAGTTTCCAAAGTCTTTAAAGAATAAAAGTTGACCAGAGAGCACAATGTCATCAATTTTCTATTCACTACCCGCATTTTCTTCGTATTAAATAATATGTCAGAGCAAGAGAAAATACGCGCCGTGATGCCACGCCGTGCATGGGACAACTGCATGCGCTCAGGCAAATCCTACTCCTATTACTTATCATGAAAAACCATGAATTTATAATTTAAGAATATGATTTAAGTTTAGCTTATTAACCGTGTCCCTCGGTTCAGTGGGTCAACTAACCCACGAATAACGGTGTAAGTAGAAATACGCAGCGGAAAGTACTTGGTGTTATTTAATAATTACCATATATGCACATGACAATCGAATAATAACACATGGTATGCAGACTTCTAAGTTTAATATAAGTACAAAAAGAGCTTTTTATAACTTTTAAAATAGAGTGACATTCGTTTTGAAAAGATGTTATGAAATAATAATATAAGTCTTTTATACTTAAAATACCTAACATGGAATCCTAGCATAAAACCTCCCAAAAAGCAAGTAAACTTCTATAAAACAGCAAGAAACAATTAACAACTAGCAAGGTGTCCAAAATCAACAAAACTCTGTGGGTGTTATCAACCTGAGACAAACCCACATGCCACAAAAGTATGTCTGAACTACAACGAAAGCAAAACAACGAACAACTACCTCACAACAGTGAGGTGAATCAGTCACAGCTACTACTGCAACACCACAAAAACACCAGCTCTAGCTCCACTGATCGCTACTACTCTGAACCTGAGACATTCACAAGAGAGAATGCCTCAGCAAGAATGCGCAAGTGGCGGGAGAAAACTAAACAAAAGTAAACAACGGTCAACAGGGGTACCAACCCAAGACCGGCTATACAGAAAGAAAGTACAGTAAGAAAGCTAAGCAAGCAACAGAAAACACTTACGTGATAAATCACGTATACCTGACTACCCAGGCGCGGTAGAAAAGATAAGGTTAAAATGTCCGGCTATAATAAGAGCATAACGTCATTATAAAATTTCATAAATGAAGTATTTAGTAACAACACCGATAAAATTTCGGTGACTGTGGGGGGAATACCTCCGCCAGCACACCCACAGAACAAACTTCACAAGTGGCCCAAGGGAAAGGTGGTCTCATTGTCTAACACACCCAAACTGGAAAATGTCCAGCAACTGCGGTGGGAGATACCCCCGCCAGCACACTAGCAGTAAAACAACAAACATCAAACAAACCAACCCGTAAAATACCCAAATTTAGCACAAGCACGGTGGCGTGAGTTTTAGTCCACCAATATCAACGGCCTCAAATCGACAACCTATAACTCGAGAATGACACGACTAAACTAGACTAGTTACTACCAGTCTTAAGGCACACAAAAAATCGCCAAGGCAGACATGCCCTGTCGCATCACCAACTAGACCCGTCGAACAACCTCGACGCACAAGCTTAATTAATCTGAGGCCCACTCGGAGAGTGATCAACCTCTTTAACGAATTCAAAGACTAAATCATCGGATTTTTAAAGACTCATACAACGAATACGAAAGGACTAATTCGACGAGCGGAACTCGATCGACGAAGGTAGCATGAACTTGGGTAAGGTTACACGGTTGATTTAATACCAATAAGTCAGAACATCAATATCTCGACTCGACGGGTGGGAAGAACAAGAGGAGGCCACACACATACTAGACGGAATCATTAAAATGGAACGGCCAAAAAGTGTTTCCATAGCAATAAGCGTTCAGGAACGCAATTCAAGTGCGGCACATATAATATTAGTGAATGAAAATGGAGTAAAATACCACACCACGATCAAAATGAGAGGGAAGAGGAAAAAAAACCCACCACTTGCCTTGAAATCGCAGGAATCGTCCTCCGAACAACTCCTCGCCGTAGATCGGCCCAAAAGAAGACACGAGGAGGAAGGATCTACAGAAATACGGTCAAACAGGGGTTAGGGCGAAAATCCTAGCGCGAAAAAGTCCACGAAACGAGAAATACTCACCACGAACGCGTAGCTCTCGCCGAGAGCTTTTCAAATTTATGCTCAGATGCAAATTTCGTCCACCGGAGCTCCGTCAGCGGCGGTCGCAAGGTTCACGAACGGGACTCTCAGACTCTCTCGTTTCACTGGTTCGGCCGGACGGATGAGGAAGAAGGAGGAGGGTTATGTTTATATATATAATTATTAATTAACGATAATAATAATAATAATAATAATAATAATAATAATAATAACCAAGGCTCTCGGATGAACATCGACGGAGGACTATAGCCGAATAAGGATTTAGAATTCGCCGAATTAATATAACTGAACATTAATATATAATTAGCCGAATTATTATAACCGAATATTAATATAGAATTCGCCGAATTATTATAACCGAATATTAATATAGAATTAGCCAAATTAATATAACTGAATATTAATATAGTATTAATAATTATAATATATAAATACTATATTATTACCGAACCTAAACGGATGCCGAAATCGACGAAAATCGCACTAAATGTGAATAGCGGCTCTACGAATCCAACGGCAAAGTCAAAACCAAAATCCAACGTATCATTCTCGAGATATAAATTTCTGAAGTTTATGGCGAACGTTAAATACATGCAAATCTTCTAAAATTCGCCGAGGCTCTAATAGTGCTCGGAACGCCATGAAACTTTAAGGGTCTTTCTAAAATTAAATAATCTAATTTCCTAACGTAATTTTTTTTAATTCCGAGTAGTTTCAAAATTTGGTCGACTTGACCAAACGGACGCGAAAACGACGACTCGTCGTCAACTTGACGTTAAAAGTAACGCCCTGACGTCATAAACACGTCATCACTGAATTAAATAATTATCGGAAAATCAGGGGCGTTACAGTCACCCCCACTAAAAAGAAGTTTCGTCCTGAAACTTAACACACAACTCGAAACCAAACAACAGGAATAGTCAAAGGCTAACAAACGAATGACTTACCAGAGAACTAAGAGAAAATATGCAAATGAGATTCCCTTATCGCTGACTCCAACTCCCACGTCGCGCTCTCGCCGTCTTGATTCCGCCAAAGAACTTTGACCATGTGGATTGTCTTTCTCCGCAACACTCGATCCTGAGTCTCCAAAATACGAACAAGCTCTTCAACATAAGAAATATTAAGCTGCAACTGGGGCACCGAGTCAAGGACGTGACGATCACTAAGAACACACTTCCGCAACTGGCTCACATGAAACACATCATGGATGTTAGGGAAGGTGACAGGCAAATCCAGCCTATATGCTGACACTCCGATGCGCTCAACAATCTGGAAGGGTCCCACATACCGGGGGTCCAATTTATGATTCCTTCCAAATCTTCTAACACCAGGCATCAGAGAAACTTTCAGGAAAACCATGTCCCCAACTGCGAACTCCAGCTCAACCCTTCGCTGATTTGCGTACTTCTCATAACGCTCCTGAGCCACACGAAGCTTTTCCCGAATACGAGTTACAACAATACTCATCTCTTCAAGGGCTTTCGAACCTAGCAATGGCTTCTCACCAACCTCGGCCCAAAACAAGGGAGTCTTACAGCGCCTCCCATACAAAGCCTCGAACGGGGCCATCTGCAAACTTTCTTGATAACTGTTGTTGTATGCGAATTCCATAAGTCTGAGACGCTCGTCCCAAGCTCCACTGTGGTCCAAGATGTAGCATCTGATCATATCTTCCACGATCTGATTAACTCGCTCCGTCTGGCCATTGGTCTACGGATGGTACGCGGTCGAAAACCTGAGGTCGGTGCCCAAAGCTCCCTGCAAGCTCTGCCAGAATCGCGACATAAACCTGGAGTCTCAATCTGACACGATACTCACTGGCACTCCGTGCAAACGGATGACCTCATCTAAATGCAACTCTGTTATCTTCTTCATAGAATACCCGATCTTGAAAGGCACAAAGTGAGCACACTTCGTCAGTCTATCCACTATGACCCACATTGCGTCATGGCCTCGGGGAGATCTTGGCAAACCAGTAATAAAGTCCATTGATATACTCTCCCACTTCCAACTTGGC
This sequence comes from Dactylorhiza incarnata, assembly GCA_033032865.1. Taxonomy (NCBI): domain Eukaryota; kingdom Viridiplantae; phylum Streptophyta; class Magnoliopsida; order Asparagales; family Orchidaceae; genus Dactylorhiza; species Dactylorhiza incarnata. Next base: position 7,668,455 of record JAWHQI010000085.1, read on the forward strand.
ATGTCCAAAGGCGTCAACTTGCCACCAGGCCTTCTGTGATCTGCTTTCACACACTTGTAGGTGAAGCACTCCGACACAAACTTAGCCATGTCATTCTTCATTCCATACCACCACACGATCTGTTTCAAGTCTCTATACATTTTCGTAGAACCACGGTGGTAGGACACACTAGAACCATGTGCTTCATCGCAAATCCTTGTCCGAATATCACCCACCGCGGGGATACAAAATCTACCTCGGTACTTCAGGGTACCGTCTGCGTCTAAGGAGAAATCAGGCAATTCTCCCTTCTCTGCCCTTCCTCGGAGATGCTGAAGATCTGGGTCTTCTTTCTGATGTACCCTCGTGAGGGTGATCCACGAAGGCTCATCTGCCTCCAAGCAAGAGGGCCCAACACTACTGCCGACTGCAATGTCCATCAAAAGGAACTCCTCAACCAAAGACTGCACGGTAAGGTTGAAGATCTGCGCGGTCTTTTTGCTTAACGCATCGACTACCACATTAGCCTTGCCCGGATGATACAGGATGTCGACTTCATAGTCAGCGACAAACTCTAACCACCTACGCTGGCGCAAATTCAGCTCCTTCTGAATGAAGACGTACTTTAAACTCTTATGGTCTGTATAAATCTTGCACAACGCGCCATACAATAAATGTCTCCAAAGCTTCAGAGCGTAGATCACAGCCGCAAATTCCAGATCATGCGTAGGATAATTTTTATCATGGACCTTCAGCTGTCTCGACCCAAACGCAATCACTTTACCTCCCTGAATCAATACACACCCGAGTCCGACGTGCGATGCATCTACATAGACGTCGTACTCCATACCTTCGGTAGGTAAGGTCAACACTAGAGCAGTGCACAATCTCCTCTTTAATTCTTGAAAGGCTCCTTCGCACTCATCGCTCCACACGAATGTTGTATTCTTCTGCGTGAGCTTAGTCATCGGAGCAGACAATACTGAAAATCCTTCCACAAACCTCCTATAATAACCTGCCAACCCCAGGAAGCTCTGATCTCCTTGGGTGTAGTAGGTCTCTTCCATAACAGCAGGAAATCTTCTCTGGATCCACGAAAATTCCATCCTTACTCACTACGTGGCCCAGAAAGGACACCTGAGGTAGCCAAAACTCACATTTGCTCAGCTTCGCATATAACTTATGCTCCCTCAAGGTAGTCAAAACCAAACTCAAATGTTGAGCATGCTCCTCGGCGCTCCGAGAATACACGAGAACGTCGTCTATAAACACGACTACGAAATGATCCAAGAAATCTTTGAACACTCGGTTCATCATATCCATGAAGGCAGAGGGTGCATTCGTCAGTCCAAAGGACATCACCAAAAACTCAAAATGCCCATGCCGAGATCGAAAAGCTGTCCGTGGAACATCTGACTCACGAATCCTTAACTGGTGGTAGCCCGAACGAAGATCAATTTTTGAACACCGTACTACCACGCAACTGATCAACCAGATCATCTTTCCTCGGCAACGGATACCCTTTCTTGATGGTTACTTTGTTCAATTCTCGATTATCAATGCACAGCCTCATAGAGCCATCCTTTTTCTTTACAAACAAGACTAGAGCACCCCAAGACGAAGAGCTCGGCCTAATAAACCCATACTGCAGCAACTCATCGAGCTGACTGCGTAACTCCTCTAGTTCACGCGGGGCCATACAGTACAATGCCTTAGCAATAGGGCGAGTACCAGGCTCAAGATCGATAACAAATTCCACATCTCTCTCAGGTGGAAGACCAGGAAGACTAACCGGGAAAACATCCGGAAACTCCCACACCACAGCAATATCCTCGACACGCGGTGAAACAATAGCAGTTTCTATAATAGAAACGAGGTAAGCAAAACAACCGGAATCTAAAAGTTTCCGAGCACATACCGCGGAAATAATCGGAGAATCCTGGCGCGGGAAGCCATACACACTCATGGGGTTGCCGTTGTCCATCTTGAAGTCCAAGCGCTTAACCTTGCACTAGATCACAACATCATAACAGGACAACCAGTCCATGCCCAAAATAACATCAAAGTCTTCTAGGTCCAGCATCTTCAAATCAGCGAATGCTAAGAAATCACCTAAGAGGATATGACATCTCTGGATACCCTGGTTCGACACTACCGTGTCACCAGAGGGAAACTTGACACGACAAGAATCACCAACTTGATCGAGATTCAACCGATGACGCTCTACGAAAGTCCTAGCCATGAACGAGTGGGTAGCACCGGAATCGAAAAGAACGCGCGTCATGCGGTTCTTTACCTTAAACTCTCCTATAAAAGTGGATACGTAACTAAACGAACGAAAGCGAACTAGGGCAAAAGCTGAAAACTAAGAGTTAGATTAGAATCTAACCTGATATCACTTTAGTGGAGGTCTGAGCTTCCTCCCTCATCATCACGTTCAGCTTTCCCTTTCCGATACCCATATTTTGCGGCGGCAGCGGCAAGGCTCGAAGCGGAGCAGGCTGCAACGGGAGTTGGTTCTTTGGACACACAGACTTCATGTGTCCTTTCCATCCACACTGATAGCAGACTCTGTCTTTCATCCAGCACCTGCTCGAATTGTGACATTTCTTCTCACAGATAGTGCACACCAGTTCTCCCTTGGGTGCGCCCTGAATGGCGAGCACCCGCTGCTGCTTCTGAGCTCCGATCCTCTTGAAACACTTTTCATAGGGGTGGTCAGGGCGCCCACAGAAACTGCACGCTTCCCCACCACTCTTCTTTGAAACGGGGCCAGATGCCCTGGAACTTCCTTCATCAACACATTTCCTCTTTTCTTTCCTCATCGCAGCACTTCGATTCTTGGCGTTATCAATCGCCTCAACCTTCAGAGAAGCTTCCACTGCCTCAACATAGTTCTCCGATCTATAAGCACAAGCTAATTGCTGAATATCACTGCAAAGTCCTCCCAAGAATCGCTTCACTCTTCCTGCTTCAGAGGCGACCAGATCTGGAGCAAAGTGGCTCAACTTGCTAAATTTGACTTCATACTCACTAACAGTGAGTTGCCTCTGCTTCAGGTGCAGAAAGTTGTTCATCAGGCGGTCTTGCTCGACCGACGGCAGAAATTTCTTCAGCAACATCTTCTTGAAGGATTCCCAAGAACATCCACCTGTCAGGTTCTCTTTCTCCCTTATCCACCAGCTCTTTGCAAGACCCTTTAGCTGGTACGCGACAACCATCACCTTTTGGTCGGCAGAAATCCTAGAATTGGAAAACATTTCCTCAATAGCGATAATCCAGTCGTCTAATGCCATGAAATCGGCTCTCCCGTCATAGGTGCGAGATGAAATTCATCTCTGGCGGCAACAACACTGGGGGCACCAAAGGGGCAGGAGGACCAGGTACAGCTTGGTCCACAGCAGGGCCTTGCGCCACGGCCTGCTGCCCTGCGGGGACAGCCAACAGTGACTGGATCTGAGATTGCATTTCAACCAACTACCTCGACAGAGCTTCGTTGCTCTGTCGCAGACCTTCAATCACAGTTTCACTCTGCGCACCTGACGACTCACCCTCATATTGGGGAGTCGCCCTTGTCGCAACACGCTTTGGCGCCATTTCTAAAAGAAAACATAAACAAATAACTCATTAACACCCTAGTTTAACACTAGGACTGCACAACTAGTTCAGGCAACACACGAATAGACACTTGCTTTTGCTGCTAACTTGCTCTGGGATTTATAAATGATGCTATGCATAAAACTTGGGATGATACTCCGTCATCCCCTTAGACTCTTATGCTTATCCTATGAATTCATGAAATTCTTATACCTTTGTTTTAAAATTATGTGTGTTCGGGTGTCATCATGTAAATCTTTAGCTTGACACGTGTGCTTATGCAATGATATGTAATGTATGTTGTGCTATGCATTCTAATATAGGCCTTAATGCATGTTATGAGCGGCGTATACATGAAATATTATGCATCACATACTACATAACATCTCATGCTACGAAAGTAAAAATCTAATGCGCATCCATATGATGATTATTATGCATCCCATACTACATAACAGTCACATGTTGCCTCCTATGAGGGTCCACATACGACCACATATTATGCATCTCATACTACATAATATGCCCCGTATACTTCTTATCATGCTTATGAGTGTAGTGTTCGTGCTTCAGTCAAGACGTACTGATGACACATTAGTGTGTGTATGCAATGAAACCAAACAACTAAACTATATCAGAATTAGCCGCTCGACCAATTTGTAGAACAAACCTAGCTCTGATACCAACTGTCACAACCCGCATTTTCTCCATATTAAATAATACGTCAGAGCAAGAGAAAATACGCGTCGTGATGCCACGCCGTGCATGGGACAACTGCATGCGCTCAGGCAAATCCTACTCCTATTACTTATCATGAAAAACCATGAATTTATAATTTAAGAATATGATTTAAGTTTAGCTTATTAACCGTGTCCCTCGGTTCAGTGGGTCAACTAACCCACGAATAACGGTGTAAGTAGAAATACACAGCGGAAAGTACTTGGTTTTATTTACTTATTACCCTATATGAGCATGACAATCGAATAATAACACATGATATACAGACTTCTAGGTTTAATATAAGTACAAAAAGAGCTTTTTATAACCTTTAAAATAGAGTGACATTCGTTTTGAAAAGATGTTATGAAGTAATAATATAAATCTTTTATACTTAAAATACCTAACAAGCAATCCTAGCATAAAACCTCCCAGAGAGCAAGTAAACTTCTATAAAACAGCAAGAAACAATTAACAGCTAGCAAGGTGTCCAAAATCAACAAAACTCTGTGGGTGTCATCAACCTGTCACAAACCCACAGGCCACAAAAGTATGTCTGAACTACAACGAAAGCAAAACAACGAACAACTACCTCACAGCAGTGAGGTGAATCAGTCACAGCTACTACTGCAACACCACAAAAACACCAGCTCTAGCTCCACTGACCGCTACTACTCTGAACCTGAGGCATTCACAAGAGAGAACGCCTCAGCAAGAATGCGCAAGTGGCGGGAGAAAACTAAACAAAAGTAAACAACGATCAATAGGGGTACCAACCCAAGATCGGCTATACAGAAAAAAAGTACAGTAAGAAAGCTAAGCAAGCAACAGAAAACACTTACGTGAAAAATCACGTATACCTGACTACCCAAGCGCGGTAGAAAAGATCGGCTAAAATGCCCGGCTATAATAAGAACATAACGTCATTATAAAATTTCATAAATGAAGTATTTAGTAACAACACCGATAAAATTTCGGTGACTGTGGGGGGAATACCTCCGCCAACACAACCACAGAACAAACTCCACAAGGGGCCCAAGGGAAAAGGTGATCTCATAGTCCGACACACCCAAACTGGAAAATGTCCAGCAACTGCGGTGGGAGATACTTCCGCCAGCACACCAGCAGCAAAACAACAAACATCAAACAAACCAACCCGTAAAATACCCAAATTTAGAACAAGCACGGTGGCGTGAGTTTTAGTTCACCAACATCAACGACCTCAAATTGATAACCTATAACTCGAGAATGACACGACTAAACTAGACTAGTTACTACCAGTCTTAAAGCACAAAAAAAATCGCCAAGGCAGACATGCCCTGTCGCATCACCAACTAGACCCGTCGAACAACCTCGACGCACAAGCTTAACTAACATGAGGCCCACTTGGAGAGTGATCAACCTCTTTAACGAATTCAAAGACTAAATTATCGAATTTTTAAAGACTTATGCAACGAATATGAAAGGACTAATTCGACGAGCAGAACTCGATCGACGAAGGTAGCATGAACTCGATCAACGAATGTTTTTGCTTGAGCTTTAGCAGGGTTGTTCTCGACTCCCGCTCTGGTTCGATTCCTTCCCAAGTCCATCGTTCGCAGAGTGACATGTAGTCGGTCGCAAAGAAAGATCGACAGTTTATAATCGCGGACGAAGGAGAAGAGCAGAGCTGGTCCTTTGATGTCTCCCTCCCCCGGTCCTCTCCGCCGAATCCTCCACCTGCCGCTCCCTCCGCCTCGCCGATAAATCTGCTACAGTGCCTGTCCGACGCGAGTCGAGCTCGGTGCCTGTCCGTCGCAACTCAAGCTTCTTCGGCGGTGTTAAAATCCCCTGCCTCGGTTCTCTTCCTCATTTCTGCGCGTTACCGCAACTTCATTTCGCTCTGCAACGCCGACAAGCTGTATTTAGGTTCGATCTTTTCTCCCCCCCGCTCCTACCTGCGCCTCCATGCTGCTCCCTACTGCTTGCTGATTTTGCTCGCTGATTTTGCCGTTGGAGGAATTTGCTCGCTGATTTTGCTCGCGTCCGCTTCCACCTTCGTCCTAGCTAGAGCAGCGCCGACTACATCCTCTCCTCTTCTTTGCGTTCGCATTTTGACGGTCTTCTCCTCGATGCATTTGGCTACTCGAGCTAGGGCAAAGAGCATCTTCCACGTGAGCGTGTTCCTCTTTTCTCCTCCTATTTTCTCCTTCTCTGCCGGGTTCTGCAAAATGTCAAAGATTCTCACATGGAGGAGCTACGTCATCCTCCAGGTCTGGAGTCCATCTATGCAATTCTCAATCTCGAAATTCTTCACACCATGTGCAAGTTAAAATGGATAGTTAAGCTCTGAGAATCCAGAAGTTTCCTTTCAGGAATTTTTGACGCTTCCAATAATCTCCTACAAGCCTCCACAAAAACTAGAGTTAATCTCTTCTCATATACTTGATCTAAGCTCTCTCTCAGGTATTGAACTCCATTTTTTTGTTTTTTGCTTTGCAGTCTTCCAAACTTTGTAACTTTTAATTTCATGCAGTAAAGGTGTTTGATGTATTGTCTAAGTGATGTTTTATTTGGGCGAGTTAATTCATTTTTACTCATCTATTTCCTGGTGTTTTCAATTTTATAATTGTTGTTTAGAATTGGAAGCACTCATGTTCCCATGTTTTGACTTTCTGATTTTGTAGAACCTTTCATGTTTTGAGTAGTGCTCCACGATGTTTGTCTATTTTCTCGTTGATTCACACATTGAAAATTAATGTTAGTTTGAATGAGGAAGACCGCAAAATTTGTTTAGACTCTTTAAATTGATCTTTCTTTGTTGGCTTATCTTTTTTGGCAGGGTACAACTGTGGCAAATATGTCCCTTACCTACTCGACTGACAACGAAAGCACCATCTCCCATCTCCATCTCTATCTCTAATGGATTCTCATCCCGCTTTCGATTTCTTTTCTTCGTTGAAGTCTCTGCGAAGAAATCAGGCGATGTTACGGATCTACAGATAGGCGTCAAGGTGAGATATAATTCCTGGCTTTCCTGCATCCTTCTCATAGAAGCGGGGTTATATAAAGGGAAATTATATACAAAAAATAAGATTGTTTCTCATGAGTTCTATGGTTTTGATTCCATCTACACTCCATATACTTTCACTTCCACTCACTGTGTCGAAATGTAAGATCAAGTTTTTCCTTCTTTTCGCTTACAATTTCTTCTTTGATCAATCTATTGCAGAGTAATGTCGTAATGTTTCTATTCCTGTGTTGAAGTATTTTTTCCTGTTGAGTATCAAGTTGTCTCCAACTACTCTTTTTAGATATATGAATTATCTTGGCCTAAGTATGCATAATTATGTCATTTTTGCTAAAAAAAAAAATTACGTCACTTTGCTTACGAAATATGCTTATTTTCACTCTCTATTCAAATGCTCTGCAAAATATTGATCCTTTCTGTTACAATGAAATGCTACAGGATGGAACTCTTATTGCTGTGAAGCGAGCCAAAAAGGCGAATAATCCAAATTAATTATTGCAAAGGGAAGGGAGAGTTACATTTGTTAACTTAATTTTCCTGATTATGCATACTTAGGCTAATACATTGTTTGAAGTAATATTTCTATAGAGGCCCCCCTCCCCCTCACGATCGATGTCACTGCATCATCCTACAGTCGCCGATCCTTTGAGCCCCAAATTTCACTGAACACTGTTCCTCCACACCCAACGCCTCGCCGCCTCCCAACGACATATTTGCCTTCCAGGTGCAAAAATTGTTGTAGTACACAAATAAGTGGAAATGATTGTTATCCTTCATTTTATTTTACTAAACATGCATGATTATAGCCTGCGAGGAAGTTCCGTGTACTGATTTGAACATGCATACAAGTAAATACATCGAAAGAGGGTATGTTTATATTTCAATGAAAATGTACAAATGGTTTGTTGATATGAAGTCATAATTTGCAGTGCAAACCTTTTCATACACTAGCAGATTATACTTATATCTTACACGCACATCAATTATTGCCTCAGATAATTAGAATTGATGAGTCTATCTTCATTGATTGAGATTAAAATTTCATTTGCACACATATATATACGAGCATCTTCGCACGGGCTACCGCCCGTGCTAGATGCTCTTCGCTTCGACAGTACCCCAGCAGTGACGGTACCTCCGCCCAAACGCGCTCGCTCTAGGACGTTCGATCAATTGACAGTAAATGGGTGGCCCCCGTGCCTCGCACGCCAGTACCCCGCCTCGAAAGTGTCCCGGCGCGACGACGCTCCCGCCACTCTTGAACCCACGCGCGCACGACAAAATCAGGACGGGGAGCAGACGCGTGCACTTTAAGGAAAGGAAGAAGTACGACATTGTTTTGAGTGAATTCGTAAATGGATTTCACGGGTGGTATTGGCATGTGTCAGCACGACAAAGGGTGAAGGAGCAACTTGAACTCAGGGTACCTTTCTGTTATGGAGTATGAATCTAAATTTTCTTCAATGCTTGAGAATGTCCCCGATTTTGTCGTGCGCGCGTGGGTTCGCGAGTGGCGGGAGCGCCGTCGCGCCGGGACACTATCGAGGCGGGCACTGGCGCGCGAGGCACGGGGGCCACCCATCTACTTTCAATTGACCGAACGTCCTAGAGCGGGCGCATATGGGCAGAGGTACCGTCGTTGTTGGAGTACTGTCGAAGCGAAGAGCATCGAGCTCGGGCGGTAGCCCGTGCGAAGATGCTCATATATATATAAAAAAAAATTTCACGCCTGCTTCAAGAAGGATGCAACCATGAATGATATGATGGAGAAATAATTCATCACAGATCAGTTGATATTCATGGGAACATAACAATCAAAATTACAGTAATCATCCATTCATGGGTCTGTTTGTTTCATGGCAAACTCCCATTCCCACCGCCACCAATGACAAAAATCAATTTTGGCCCTTTTTTGAGAGCGCAATCACCACCGCCCAAACAAGCAGACCAGAAACATCAAAAGCAAGACAACCGAACTAGCCAACCATGTCGATAAAAAATCGAACGACAGTAATAAAAACATTGGGCAGAGGAAAATGAAACAACACCCAAATTCGAAATAAATCTCTGTTTAAAGAACCATATAAGAACATAGTTGATGAAAAACATAACATAACAACATAATCAAAATTAAGTAAGAAACTCGGAATAGAAACAAATTACTGTTGATCCCCTGAAATTGTTCCCTTCTCACTCACATAAATACCATCCAGAAATTTTCTTATGTCCTTTTTCTTCACATGGCACTTCTGTTGAAGAATTGGGAGAAAACATGCTTTAGTAAAATGCAGAAAATTGTTTTAAATTCAATCATTTGATTTTGTGCAAACAAGAGAGAAAATTAGGAGGCGGTCGCGTGAAAAAACAGTGTTTAACCTGATTAATTAAGGCGGCGGAGCGGGAGACGAGTTCGACATCATTGCCATCAAGGATCAGCTCATCCTTGACCTTTTCGGACCTGAGGATGGAGACGCCGTCGAGCATATCGACCTTTCGAACCTAAAATTACAATAAATGAAAATATTTAAGGTAGAAGATAGCTTAGAAATATATTCTAAAATGACCGAGAATGCTTGAGAAACAAGGGTATTAGTAATAATAGCTGTGTCTATTAAGAGACTTGGGCTCCATTTGGGGGGACTTATTTTCACCGGTCAAGCGGTTACGACCGCATGAACCGGACCTTAATTAAAGAATGAGAACCGCTTGACCGGTGAAAATAAGCACCCCCAAACGGAGCCTTAATTAAAGAATGAGAACCAAAATCATAAACTTTATACAATCAGATGCTTAGAAATAGCTTATATAACTAGATTCAATATATTAGATTTTGATCAAATTTTCGGGAATTTTGGAACTGTTTTCAGGTGAAACTGCTGAAAATCAAAGGCAATTGCTACAAACCATCTGTGATCAATTATGTGTTTGATTGTTATCCATCTATATGTAGCACTAAGCCCTGGCTCTATTTGTGAAAAATGGAGGTGACAAATGGATAATTGTTGCGGAGAGACGTAGAAAACTGTTTGGACAAACTCCGTTTCCAATGTTGTTCAAACAGTTTTCTACGTCTCTCCGATTGAAAAGTGGGGCGTATGTTAAATTCAAATGACTAAAATGCCAGATTGCAGAGCTCCGTATTATACAGTTATAAAAAGCTAAAACAATATTTAGGTAATACTTCTATAACAAAAATGAATAGGTACTTTAGCTAGAGATATTTTTACCAGTCACAGTTAATACTTTCAGGGCATGAAAAAATGATTAGTAGGGGCAATGTGAGCAATTAGAGCACTGTACAGAAATATGCCGAATAAAATAACAAGAAAAAATACAATGTGAAACAACAGCTAGGAGAGAATAAAAGCATACAATAGGAATAAACCACACAAAACAAACAAATTACACAAATTACAGTCGAGAAGCTCATCAAAAAGCAGGTAAGGGAAAATATAGTGCTCGGCGGGGAAGAATCCTTGTAGTGCTAAAGCAGGGAGAAAACTGGGCGGTCTCTGAGAAGGAGGCGCTCGGCAAAGAAGAAACAAGCACACTCTGTTATGCTCACATTTTCGACAAAAACCCTAGTAATGCTCGGGATAAAGAAGGAGATAGTGGCAACAAGATACGTGAACTCAAATGAGAGGGAGAGGCGCATCCCAATTTTGAGCCAGAACTTCATGTCTTGTATAGATGCAAGCCAAACATCTTGGCGAGCAGCAGTGGCGTTTCTAACCTAACGCAACAGAGCTTAAAAGCTCTCTCAAACCTCAATTTGGGAGCTGATTTTCCATTCACATAACAATTAACTAGTGGTATCAAGACAATGATTGGGGTAGGAGAAAGTGTTTTGTAGTTTGTGTTTCCGTGGAACTTGAATGTTCCTCTGATAATCACCTGGTAGATTAGCAATAAATCTGGAGTGGATTGAACCAATCTGTAAAAAACTGGAACACATAAATGAAACAATCTGTATTCGCCATTTAAAACTCTTGCATCCAATTCAAATTCTTGTAGCACATACAATCAATAACCGTAATCAAAGATGCAAATCCATACATGACTTGGCAGTTCTATACCACCCAAACAAGAGTCGTGGACTTCGATAATTATCATGACGTCATCATCATCATGATTATCAGTATTTTTTCAACTGTTTGGGAAAAGTAGATCACGACCATCAACTAAATAAGATATTTGAACAGTCAGAAAAATGCAATTCATGCTATGCAAAATGTCATAATGCATTTGTCAGAATAAAAAAAATGCTATAATCCAAATCTTTGGGATGGAAGGACCTAGAAATGAATGATTGGTGATTGTGATACGAGCATATAAAAGCATGCATATAGATGCCAACTGGATGGATTGAAGTGGCTAGATTGATTACAACAGCACAACCATTAAAATTTAAACAGAATCAGTGTAGAAGTGGACTAAATTGACTATACAGTATACACCAGGATGGCCATCTGAATCACTTTTAAACCCCAAAATCACTTATGATCAAGGTTGTTGATGTCGAATGTTGGGACATGTTAATATATCAGGGATATATCATATACTGAGTTTCAATATTAAATTATTTATATACATAGTTATATATATATAATCATTTTTTAATTTATATATATCGGTATATTAAAATTTTAATATTTATTCTAAGTTTTGAAAGGCGCAAGGCGCACCGAGGCGCAAAGGGGACCTGTAGCCTAGGCGCAGGCGCGCGCCTGAGGCACGTGAGACGCAAAATTGAATTGGGTGCCCAATTCACTGAAAATCAGCGAATTTGACATCCAATTCATTGATTTTCAGTGAATTGGGTGCCCAATTCACTGAAAATCAGGGAATTGGGTGCCCAATTCACTGATTTTCAGGAAATTGGGTGTCCAATTCATTGATTTTCAGGGAATTGGGTGCCCAATTCACAGAAAATCAGCAAATTGGATGTCAATTCGCTAATTTTCAGTGAATTGGATGCCCAATTCACTGAAAATCGGTGAATTTGCCCAAGTGCGCCTAGGTGTGCCTCGGGTGAGTCTGAGATCAAGTTTTTGCCCCTTCCAAAAAAACAGTTTGAAGAAAACAACTTGAAAAGCCCAGGCGCGCCTTTGGTGCCCCTGGGAGTTGGTAAGTCGCGCGCCTAGGCGCGCATGGGCGCGCATGAGGCACCTCGCCCGCCGCTGCCTTGCAGAGGCGCTGGCTGGTGCGCCCGGCGCCTCAGGTGCGCCTAGGCGCTCGCCTTGATAACGTAGTATTTATTGAACTTCTAAATCAACCAAACTAGTATAAATATTTTATGTTACACAATTAATAAAAGTCTAACGCAATGAAGAAAACTAGAGGAAGTATGAAGCCATGAAAGACGATGGAAGATAAGGAACCCTAAATCAAAAACCAAAAATCAAAAGGCCAAGCAAAATCAACGCCGGCAATGGACAGGGATGGGAAAAAAAGCCAAAGGAAGTAAAAAGAGGGTCGACACTAGGACACAAAATAACCCAGACAATGAAACAATTTTGTTTGTGTCTATTAAACCATATCGCTAAATAAAATAAATAAAAACAACCAATATATCGCTAGGATATATGGTCCAATATATCGATCAATATATTCCAAAAGAATATTTTGCACACAAAAAAATGTTGCTTAGCCCCTGAAACTGTTATGTCGGCTGATATCCACAATATTGCTTCTGATGGATAAGATTTGAAGTTAAAATGGATAGATTGAATTAACTAAGATATTTATGTTCAAAAGATAATCAAGTACTGATTTGAAGTTTCATGTTTCTAAGATATACCCAACAATAATTACCATAATTATTATAATTATGTAAATTATATCCAATCATAACAAATATTATACAGAAGGTGTACCAACTCAAATTTTATGGCAGAATTTCTTACAATGAAATAAATGATGATAATTAATTAAATGATAAATAACATTTAATTAATGGATTATTTTGGAGGGTTAAATATAAAATTTTCTGAATTACAAATATGACTATTTTAGAAATTCCTTTTGTGGCTTGTAGGAACAATTAGTGGATTAATCCCAAACCTTTTGATTTGATCTCAACGAGTGATAAGGCCAGCATTTTAATGGAGGGGTGTGCTGAATGAGATTATAAATATACCTCTTAACGGAACTCTAAATTAGATATGCTCTCTTCTATTTCTCCCTAGGAGTTGTGAAACAACATAAGGGCTTTAGGAAGCAGTCGATCTTGGAACTAGGGCAGAAGATGATGTCGCCATTAGAGGGCTAGGGAAGGAGCCGGCCTTGGACTCAAGGAAAAGAAAGCCATCAGTTTTGAACTCAAAGAAGCGATCGGTTTTGGACTCAAGGGAGGACGGGCATTGGTCAATCCTTACAAGGAAGAACTTCCAAATTTTCTCTTGTGACTTCTAATATCTGATTTGGAGAATATGATTCACCTGAGATATGGTAACGATTCTTCTCATCATGGGATTAGATTCTCCTTCATCCTCTTTGTGATTTTATCAAGTAGGATCTTCTCCCTTCTTGAGCCTTAGAACTGTTTAATTTTCATTGTCTTCATATGGTTATGATGATTGAAGCTATTCCATGTGGGAACATGAGGTGTCAGTGTTTACAAATCAGTATTTTTATTCTAGAAACTTTTGTTGGATTTGGATGATTATATGAAACTGTATGGGATTAACAATAGGAGTTGATTTTCAGAATGTATTTGCACATGTCTGGATATGATTAAGACATAGGTCTACTCACTCTTATGAACAAGTGTTATTTATAATTGTCAAAATAGGCACTTGGTATTGCATATATGACTCCCTGCATTAAGTGCTTGGAATTAACGCAATTGCAAACTACCGTGAACCACACATATAATGAGATTATTATAACTGTGATTTTGAGAATAACAAGTTTGTACTTAGGGCCATAATGATATTTATATGCTCAGCCATCAATCACGAGCCTTATGTTTGAGTTGAAATTGACAAGGACACATGAGATTACGGTTGAGGATGTTATAATTTGTAACTTGTTGTATGAAACCCAATATAGGGAAATGTTTGGTTATGACATGTTTGTTCTCCTTAGCAAAGGATTGTTAGAATTAAAAAGAGGATCAATTTTTGTGTGCCTTGTAAGAAAAGAAGGATTTTCCATCTAATAATTGTATGAGATCAATGCATTAGATTCCCGTGAGATTTTGAAAATCATGTGTGATGTAGTCTATATGACCCAACAAGTTCACAGAAGACGGATACAATGTCAGAGCTGATTAGACCGAAAATCAGGCTAGATCATGAAAAACTGCAAAACATCGCTTGAGATGAAGTTAGAGCAATATTTGTAAGTGTCATGAGAATGAGATTGTGGCCTCGTGAATGTGGCAAAGACCTAAAGAATACACATGGTATGAATGGCAAATCATGTTTGAATGATATATTAATTAGATCTAATTATGAATGTAATGCAAGGTGGTACTGTTTGACTAGCTATCCTAAATGCACAAGAATATTTAGTTAAGCATTGGCAGGGTAAGTCATGTTGACATCTCTTACACTTCCCTTCTATAGGGTATATTATGATTTGGCCTTTTCATTTTTTGGAAGTTTTGATGCTTTGTGAATTGAAGCATTTATCGAAGTTCCCTGTGACTAATTATGTATGTTAGAGTGCCTCATGTTCACAAACAAATTGAGACCCATATGTGTTTCCTTCGTTTGATGGATTTGGGAGGAACACAAATGCATTTTACTTCACAAAAACATATTAGGTTTTTGTTTTTGATGTAATTGATTGATGGCAGGAAATATGAACAAATATATTTATTCATTTACAATTCCCAACACAATCCTAGTGGAAAACTAAAAGAAAAATTATGTGTTTCCTAAAACCCTAAGACCATCATCAGGGATATACATTACACAACACAAATATTTGTTGTCGCATTGTCGTGTGTAAATTACTTTACCCACAATAGAATAGTAATTACTTTACCCACAATAGAATAGTCCATTATTTTCTTCATGGATACACCAGTTCATTTATTTTCTAAATTCCAGAATCTCCCAAATACTGTTCCATTCAATTAATATGAAGGTTCAAACTTCGTCAGTTACCTTAAAAGGTATGTTAAGTAGTACAACTAGCAAGGAATGATTGCTTCCATATGTTCATCATAAGAGTTCAACAATAAGGTCATTAATATTATTTGATCTGAAGCTTAGTGCCATAAACAAATACATAGATCATCAACAATTGATATTCACATTTGCTTACAGAACTTAATGAAATCCTACTATAACCAATGTTATGTGGAGTACACTATACTCTAGACACAATTCCATAACCTATAGGTTAAACCAAAAATCAAAGGGCTCCATTCAGGATCTTCCGACATGAAACATGGATAAGTTGACAGTATTACAATCTTTTTTTATTTTCAAGTATCTAAAACTCGCTATCCTACAAATTTGGGGAGGGGTCTAATTACCAAAGGACTACAAGTAGATATATTGTTAAATTTATCCAAGACTGCACTATTCAGAATTCATCTCCAATATCACCTCCCAGTTACGGCGCAGGTTAATGAAAATAAGGGAAAAGAAATGTGCAAACTACTCCCAGAGGGTGGATTTTGTCACCATATAATTTCTTCACAGAGAAATGGAATCGAAAGGACCTCTCTCTTTCCTAAAGTAGAGGGCGACAACTCAGACCGCCAAAAAATGCAACATGATGATCACCGACGGCACCTACTCTTCTCTCGATTTCAATTGAAGATTCTTCCCTACTATCGGTTGGTTCCTCCAGAAATAAAAAAAGGAGAATAAGGGCTTCTAAAGCCCAGGTTTTGGGAATTAATGACCTCCAAAATTGGTGGTTATTGGGGAAGTTTTTCCTCCACTGGGAAACTAACACTACCTCCATTTTGACGATCAATTTTCAGTTTATTATTGATTCCGAAATTCCATTTTAAAATATCAAAATTCCAGGGATGATCATCAAAAATTAATTATAGTACCTATATATTCCCCCAATAAATGATCATATAATTAAATTACGATTAAACATGATTAAACAAAAACTAATCATGCGAAATTAAATGTAATCCAGAATATAGAGGTGTTACAAAACCAAAGCTGAAATCATCAACCAAACAACAAGAAACTATATATTATCAAACTAAAACAAACAAAAAATTGAATATAACAAATCAAAGTTCAGCAACGTATATCAAAACGGTATTAAAATGAAGATGTAAATCTAGCCAACATTTTCATAAAATGGTGAGTATACCTTCTTCTCGCCTAGAAAGTTTCGGATCTCAATAGACGTGTTGGAGTTGGTGATGCTGGCATTGATAGGGAAATGAGCATAGACGAACCGCATCTTGTAGCGGTAGCCCTTGGTTACTCCCGTGATCAAATTTTGTATGTGACTGAGCGCCGTGCGAATCGAGGCCGTCGCCTTCCGGGAACTGAACCAGGCGTCTACCTTCAGCTTCTTACCGCCCTCGATGAGATCGAAGTCGAGGTTGAGGTGCTTGAAATTCCGGGTGAGCTTGCCTCGCGGTCCTTCAACCTCAACGATCTTTGCCTTCACCTTCACGGATACTCCCTCCGGAATATCCATCGTCTGAGATGAAAGTATCGTCTTCATCTTCGCACGACTAACGGCGGCGTTCTGAGGAGCCGAAGAGGAACGGGGCGGATGGCGGTCGGAGACGATGGTAACCTAAACCTAGACAAACCCCGAGTTTAAAAAGCTCTTGACCTCGTTGATGGGGTTGGATGGATAAATCCCAACCGTCGATTGCTGCAGTGAATAAATTCCTGTTTTGCCCTCCGGATTACCGCGCATAACGCTCTCATCTCATGATCTCAGCTGAGCATCCTGGGGATTTCATTCATATTAGTCTAAATCATATTTTATTTTGGCAATTGTTATTAGCACACCAGTTTTGGCTATTCGCACACCAATTTCTATGAGTTATTACGCGTCTTTAGAAAATACGTCTTGTACATGCATTTTTAGGAAAATTATTTAACACACAAATTGTAGATCTCGTCGAGATCTACAACTTTTGTGTTGAACACTTTTCCTAAAAATGCATGTACAAGGCGTATTTTCAAAAATTAGTCAAAAATTCGATATAGTTACGATCAGGGTGGCAATACACCTTGTGCGTGCAATTTTACGAAAAATGTTCAACACGAAAGTTATAGATCTCGACGAGATCTACAATTTTCGTGTTTAACACTTTTCCTAAAAATGCATGTACAAGACGTATTTTCAAAAGGCGCGTAATAACTCATAAAAATTGGTGTGCGAATAGCCAAAACTGGTGTGCTAATAACAATTGCCTTTATTTTAGAACGAAATATTTGTGACACCTCTACATTGCAGAGAAAAAATATTTAACCTAATTTAAATTTAAAAGGACTATTCTAATCCTTAATGTTCCATAACCGACACATTTGACCATATGTAGCAAAAATTGATAGAGTCAAATATCTCGGTTATGAAAAATTAGATATTCCAACAGTTCTTTTAAAATTTATAGAGGGTCAAATATCTTTCCTATTATATGAATGTCACGTATATTTTACCCTTTATTTCTATTTCATATAGACAAAAAAATAAAATAAATTCATTAAAAGACTTTTTTTTTGTTCTTTGTCGTTTAAAGAAAATTTCATTATTATATTTATTAAACATAATTTCATGTTAACACACAACATATCTATATATATATATAAAGAAAATAAAATGTTAAATGCAATTTGGACAATAATTATATGATCATTTATTTGGTGCATAAGTTTGGGAAAAAAATTGGCACCTAAGTTAGAGATGTCTAGGAAGTTTGAGTTTGAAAAAGAAAACAAAATTTTAATATTTTATTAATATTCTTTATCTAAATATTAAATTGCACATGAAGGTGAAAACAAACTTGAAGAATATTAAGATTTGAATTAAATCATAGTGCTTTTATTTTGGATGTTGAATCTAACATTATTGATGATGCATTTCAAGTTGAATTTTGGATCATCATTAAATCTTTTTTAATTAATATCAATTTTGGACTTACAATGGAAGGTATAAATCAATTTGTCTAGAATGTGAGCCCATTGAAGTTTTATTAGTATTATGTGAAGTTTTAGAGATAAGTGATATAGTTTAGGAGTCATAAAATTATATGAAATTACATTGTTTTTAACTTTTGCATATTGTAAGGGATTTAGACTATGTTAAATGTACCTTGATGAAAACTCATTAAAATTTAAAATAAGAATTGGGGCATCTTATGCCAACCATAGCACCTTCCTTTCTGTTTGGGAAAAAGTTATCCTCACATCGTCATCGCAATTTCAATGCGTTTAATTTTGTGGTGGTGGAAAAAATGCCTGGGCAAAATACCTAAATCAGTCTCCCTAAGGTTTGAGAGTCATTTGAAATAGGTCCCTAAGATTTCAAAAGATTCAAATTGGACCCTTAAGTTTCTAACTTTATTCAAATCAATCACAAATAACTTTCTCGTCCATTAAACTAACAAAAATTGATGAGTTGGACGATGAGGTTGATGCCTCTGCTAACCTTCTCTTCTTCTTCTTCGCTTCCTCTCTGCTCGCCTTTTCTTCTTCTTCTTCTATTGAAAGGTAGGGCAAATCCTTTAGAGTGAAGCAGCGTAGACCTTAGAGTGAAGCAGCCTAGACCTCCGGAGACCGGGTCATAAATAAGAGGAATTGCAGTCTTTTACTTCGACGTCCAGGCCAGAAAGGAGAGGAATTGCAGTCTTCTTCTCCATCGACCAGGTCGGAAAGGAGAGGAATTGCAGTCTTCTACTCCAACGAGCAGGATTTTGATCAGAACACGGTCAACTTCCAGTGGGTTGACTCATCGACAGGTTGGGCCTACGAAGAAGAAGAGACGGTGAGCGCAGAGGAAGCGAATAAGAAGAGAAGGCGAGCAGCGAGCTTCCAACTTAGCAATTTTTGTTAGTGTAATGGATGGAAAAGTTATTTGGGATAGATTTGGATAAAGTTAGAAACTTTATGGAACAATTTCAACCTTTTAAAATAGGGTGGTGTTAAAGGCAAACCAGAATTGGCTATTGGCAAACCAGAATTGGCTATTGGCAAACCATTTTCTATGAGTTATTATGCGTCTTGTGAAAATACGCTTTGTACATGCATTTTTAGGAAAAGTGTTCAACACGAAAATTGTAGATCTCGTCGAGATCTACAACTTTCGTTTTGAGCACTTTTCCTAAAAATGCACGCACAAGGCGTATTGTCGCCCTGATCGTAACTATAGCGAATTTTTTGAAAATACGCCTTGTACATGCATTTTTAGGAAAAGTGTTCAACACGAAAGTTGTAGATCTCGACGAGATCTACAATTTTTGTGTTGAACACTTTTCCTAAAAATGCATGTAAAAAACGTATTTTCAAAAGGCGCGTAATAACTCGTAGAAATTGGTTTGCCAATAGCCAATTCTGGTTTGCCTTTAACACCGCAAATCTTAGGGGCTGATTTAGTTATTTTGTCAAAAATAATTGTGTCAAAAATAATTGCCTTTAACTCATAGAAATTGGCTCTCCTTTGCTCTCTCTCTCTCTCTCTCTCTCATTAAAATTATACGACTCCCTCCTGTTCACGTGGAGATAGAGACAGCCTCCTATGTGAGAGCCGTCTCTCTTGCTCGCGTTGAAGGTATCCGCCGCCGCCTCGCTCCAGGTGCCGCAAGGGGTGGGAGACCCCCATAGAGATTCCGCCGGTGGTTGCAGGTGGTGCAACGCGGTGCGTTGGAGCCATTGGTGTCATTTCACTCTCTTCTCTGGATGGAACCCTCGATGTATCCGCAGGCTTTGGAGAAAATAGCCACCCGTCATGGAGGAGATGATGTGATGGGGTTTATGTCAGATTCATGGTTGCAACCTCCGGTTGCAGAGGATCGGATCTGGGCATGGCTTTGTTTGACTTAGTCGGTGGTGGTGTAGATGCAATGCGAGCATGGCGGCGTACAATGGCCTTGATGGTATTTCTCTCCAACGGTGGAGCTTAATGTCAAAGGCGTGCGTGGGTACAGTTAGCCTCAACAGTCAACTTCTATTGTCATGATTAGGCTTCATGCTGTTAGTTTCCAAAGTCTTTGAAGAATAAAAATTGACATGTCATCCATTCTCTATTCACTATCTACTCAAAACTTATTTTCATAACTAAAACTCCTCCATTTCCACATTTACATCAACATAAACAAGCCATGGCAATTTTACTGTTTGGGGCGGCGGCTGCGGATCAGAGAGCGATTTCTGATCCGCAGCCACGGCAATTTTACTGTTTGGGGGCAGCGGTTGGCAGGCGCGGTTTGCATCGCTCCCGCTGAAACTGCGGAAATCCGCTGCGCTCATTTGGTAGGTGCCCGCGGCTGCGGATTGACTCCTCCAACCACCGCTCCAACCTCAGCACCAAACAGAGCCAAATATAATAATATGATATACACTAACATATACTAGACTACCTGAAAATACATACACAATGAAGGAAAAATGAATTCCAAATGAGCGCAAAAACAAGCTATATCATGTTGAGTAAACTTGAGTGCAAACGAGCTGAGCATAAAAGCTCGTAAGCAGCTCAATCACGTTCAGCTCAAACTCGAGCTCAACAGATTGGAGCTTGAGTCAAGTTTTTTCAAGCCCATTCGGTGAGCGCACAAGCCGGCTCAACTGAACTTACACCACTAAGCTTGACCCAAATTAATGTTTAAATTTGAGTTGAGCATGACAAATATACATTTCATATCAAACTCGCATCAATAACCAATTAAACATCCATAGACTTTATTCAACTATAAGCCATGATAAGAAATTCTACTTGAGAGCACAGCAAGTCATACATGAAT
This sequence comes from Dactylorhiza incarnata, assembly GCA_033032865.1. Taxonomy (NCBI): domain Eukaryota; kingdom Viridiplantae; phylum Streptophyta; class Magnoliopsida; order Asparagales; family Orchidaceae; genus Dactylorhiza; species Dactylorhiza incarnata. The sequence goes on from JAWHQI010000085.1 coordinate 7,689,667, forward strand.
GAGCTGGAGTTATTTCCTCTGAATCAAATATATATATATATATAATCATAGATTAACAGGTTATTTCCTCTGAATCAAATATATATATATATAATCATAGATTAACAACAGGTTTTGGAAGTAGAAGCCTGATATAGGTCCTTTATTGCTGATTCTGAGGCCTTAAGAATGAAGGGGAGGAGAATTAGCAATAAGTTCTGATAGGCTTCTGCTAATAAAATATTTAGGGAGGAAGAATGAGAAATATTAATTACTGATGGATTTTTAATTAAGATTAAAAAAAAATAAGAGGATCATTCTTGAACTCCAGAAGAGGAGCTCGAGGGGTCTTCAGCTGTGCGAGAAAAGGCGAACTTTGGTGGGAGGGTCACCAGGGGTCCGTCGCCGCATTGCTTCATCCATGCGAGACCCAACGTGTAGCCCAATGCTCGAGAAACAGGAACCGCTACAGCATTGCCGATCTGGCGGTATCTGCGGGTTCATTAAGATTAATATAAATAATTAACACTGACAACAAGAAGTTGCTGGAAAGGGGAAAAAACTTCTGTATGTGAAGCAGGAACAAAACCTACAGGAAAATTTCATATTCAATGTTTAGATAGTGAAATAGCTGACAATGTGAGCTAAGTGACTGCAGAAGTTTTGAAATTATTTAGATTTAATTCAAAACATTAGCAGAATGATAAACTAGAATCTCAGAGGATATTCCTATTCTAATAATTTTTTACATGAAAGTGAATCAATCTCAAATTTATGCACTATCAGGGAAAAGAAAGAAGCAATTTGTTGGTTATTTGCCGGGGACTATGATCCCACTCATCCAAATTATGTTAGTGCAAGATGAAAATAAGCAAAATATAAAGTAGATTTTGGTTTGAAAAGTTGAGGGGATTCAAGTGCTCATATATTACTATAAAGCTAGCTTCAAATCGAGACGAGTTGTCTTGAGAGAAGATTCTAGCGACAGGCCTTTTCATTTCAATCTAGTCATAATTGATAAAAGTAAAACTGGTGTGATCAGCTAGCACTGCGATTGATCTCAGATAAGGGTTGATTTAAGTGCTTTGTTAGAGAAGAAAACAGCAAAGCAAGAAAAATCACACACAGAAACACACGAGATTTACGTTAACGAGAAGCAAGGAGTTTCGGAATAACCACATGACGAGATCCATTGCAAATTGCAAAAGCAACTAACAAGAGCGGAAACTAAATAGAGAAAAAAGATAAATCCTCGACTCAATTTATGCTCGTACATTATGCGAGGATTATGATTATGTCTCCATCACGAAAAATAACAATCAATGATACAATTTATGTCAACGGGAATAAAGGAAGAGTTTTGCTATAACCTAAGGAGGAGACTAGCCGCAAATTGCAAAAAAAAAAACTAACTAGAGAGAAAATAAAATAGAGAACGCTTTAATTGTCTAGCGAAATGAAAAAGAAAATCCCTTGACCTCACTGGATGTTGGTGTAATCTGCAAGGATTATGATTATGGCTCCACCGGAGTATAAGACAAAACTAACATGCTCCAAATCAAGATGCACCTAATATACTCTTAATATTGCATTCATATCTACAATATAATCTAACTGGATCACTACCACTGCAATAATTTCAGGAACCCCAATGCTTTAATATATGAACATAAAGTAACACAATATTACCTATCCCTAACTGTCCCGCAGAATCTATAATAATCTGGAAACCCTTGCAATCTTGCAGTCTCCCGAATGGTTAGTACTCTGTCTTGCTCAGGATGCAGTACAGCCTATAAAGACAGGTCAGTTCCTGAAGAAGATGGTTAAATAGACTTCTCAGACAGAGCACAACAGTTTACCTGGCAATGGCTGTCAGGAACAGTTAACACAGTTGATACCACCTCATCCCACCACAATCGAGCAAAAGATCTGCTCAAGGAAATGTTAATAACTGGATGAGAATCTGCATGATGTAATGAGGAAGATAATTCAAGGATCAAAATGTTTCACGGCCAAAGATAACCTTAATGACTTCCCATTCCAATAGTTGATAGCATAATTTGGTACCTGAGAAAAAAAAAGTTTCATGCCAATTAAAGATAAATCTCTCTCTCTCTCTCTCTCTCTCTCTATATATATATATATATATATATATAGGGCCATTTACCGGGACCTCCCCTCTAACTTTGATAAATTACTGAGAGCACCCCTCTTAGTTTCGAAATTACAAAAACCTCCCCTTAAGTTTTCATTACAAAAACCTCCCCTGAAGTTTTCATTTCATAACATCCATGCACAAAAATACCCCCCTCGGTGAACAGTGTCCAGGGGGTATTTTTGTTAATGGATGTAATGCAATGAAAACTTAAGGGGAGGTTTTTGTAATTTCGAAACTAAGAGTGGTGCACTCAGTAATTATGCTAACTTACGGGGGAGGTTTGGGTAATTATTTCTATATATATATATATATATTAACGCACATACAATATGCTAGAAGCATACAGCTTTTTAGAAATATATGATGATATCAAGATCTACCTCTACTCCATAAGAATCGGAAATTTCAACGCTTAGTCTGTCAACCATCGTCATAGTCTATTCTCTGTTGATTGAACCCATAATTACCACACATGCACGATTGAATATTGGTAGAGGATCGTGGATCCCCATATGTCATCAAAAAGAGCCTCAGTCCTACCAAGCTACACGCCCGCCCGATACGGTTTGCCATCTAAGCTAAATGCCTTCTCTTTAAAGTCGATCTTTATTTTTTAAGGGAAAAAAGGGGAAATAGGATTAAAAAGCATCCATTTCAAATGAATATTATCATAGGTCTTCTAAACCTTTGGTATAGGTTCAAATCCTATTGTACGCAATTTATTTTCATTTTTCTAGTTTATAGACACTTTAGAAAAGAAGAGTTTTAAGTTCAGCAGGGCAAAGACAGAGTATATGGAGCTTAAATTTAGCAGTGCAAGAAGGACGGATGATTTCATTATTAAGTTGGGTGATCAAGATATTTCCAGGGAAGTGTTTTAAATATCTTGGATCGATAGTTCAAAAAGATGGAGGTGTTGATAAAGATGTGATACATAGAATCCAAGCAGGTTGGTTGAAGTGGAGAGGCGCGTCAGGGATGTTATGTGATCATAAAGTACCATTAAAACTTAAAGATAAGTTTTACCGTACTGCAATTAGACCAGCAATGCTCTATGGTTCTGACTGTTGGGCAGTGAATTGTGTACATGAGCAAAACATGTGAATTACAGAGATGAGAATGCTTAGGTGGATGTGTGAACACACGAGACTGGATAAAATTAGGAATGAATGTATCATGGATAAGACAGGAGTGACATCAATTGCAGAGAAGATGTGAGAAGCTCGACTAAGATGATTTGGACACGTACAAAGGAGACCATTAGAGGCACATGTTAGGCGTTGTGAGAGTTTAGTCACTAAGCATGTTAAACGGGGGAGGGGTAGACCAATAAAGACTTGGAATGAGACTATAAGGAAATACATGATGTACTTAGGCATTAATGAGATTATGACTAGAGATAGGGCACAATGACGACAAATGATCCATATAGCTGACCCCATTATAGTGGGATAAAGACTTGAGTGTTGTTGTTGTTGTTTCTAGTTTATAGATGCACGCCTCCATTTACTCCATGATTTCATACTGCTAGAAGTAGGTTTCCACTAGTGAGAACAGCTCCAGTTCAGTGTGTGAGAAACGCAACAAGACATAGAATAAAAGATTGAAATGGAGCTACGACTCCTCTCACGCCTTCTCTTCATTGCAAGAAGAAGCTCCTAAGCGCAACATAAAACCATATAAAAGAGCGAGGGATTATTATATTTCCTATATATTACTCATTGATTTAAATGTCCTTGGACATGTCATTTTTTAGAGTAAAACAATATTTTTTCTATAAAAAATAGATTGTCATTTTGTCAAATATAGACTGATATATCTAGTATTTTCTAATATATTGGCCGATGCGACTTTTGAGCATATTGTCCGCTATTTTATTTTATGTTAGCAGTATGTCTAATCATATATATATACATATATATATTATATTTAAATCAATTAAACTTATTTTCATTCTTTTAATATGTTATTCTTCTAATCAATTTTATATAATTATTTTACACTATTTTCTTATTCCATATTACAAAAAATGTGAAAAAATTCAACACATTTATTTGTATGATTTTAACATAAATTTATTAAACTTAGAAAGACTTATAATCAATCAAGAATATTTAGCTTTTAAATTTTCTTTATTTGTTATAAAACTGAGTACAGGAATAATAAAATTCTTATATAATATTAAATATATTTTACAATATTTTGATTTGTACTTGTTATGATATTTACTTTGAATATTCTTCGAATTTATTTTGGAATATACATGACTCGTCGTTTACTTATTATGTTAATTTTTTTCCGTTTAGAACATACAATTATACTTAATATGTATAAAATAAATTTCTTATTTATAATATATAGAAATTCGATATTTTAAAATATCTCGGACTCCCAACATTTAAATATTCAATCTGACGTGTCACCGACATCTGAAATTTACAAACTTGATATTACTATGTATTTTAGTGAGCGTATGTATGTCTACCATCTTGTGTGAGAAACTGAACAAATAAATAATTTGACAGAAAAGATGTCAAAATTCAAAAAAAAAACAACAACAGCTCAAGCATTAACGTATCAGAGTTATGTACATCACCATTAGCATGTCGTTTGGAGTCTATTATTTTAAGAACTAAACTCTGAAGTGGGAATCACGAGAAATAAAAGAAAATAAATGACCAAGAGAGTTTCGAATATATCAATAAAGCAACATGTACTTAGGATAAGGATAGTAGTACAAACTCTTACCAGTGGTCTCCCGGATGGCAGAAGTTTTCGCTCCATGGACGGGTCAAGTTTAACTCTGTTGTCATCACCAACAATAACACCTGGAAGATCTCTAAAATTTGCTCCCTTCAAGCATAGCAATGTATTTTAATCAGTAGAAAAAGAAAAGAAAAAGATTCACCAAATGCAAGTTTGAATGACAATTCTCCAATTAACCTTTCTACGAGGAATTTGAAGCACGCGCAAGTAGTCATCCTCACCCAAGGCTAGAGGCCGATGGTCATATAGAATAGGATTAGGAATGGTTGCCGATCCCGGATCCTCTGTATTTCATATCAATCTTGAAAATGTAAGTTGAGAGCACACAATTTAACATACAAGTTGTTTTAGTCCTACAAATATGCTGATATTATTATGGTGCTCAAGTACAAGATATTAAATAAGAGAACTGTTACAGTTAGATTCTTTGATTGCCTATTTATCATATCCTTTATTCTCAGCAGCTAAAAGTCCAAATAGTTTAACTAGACTCTAGGTTGGATGGTGTGTTTTTTGTTTGTGTTGTGTGTGTTGTGTTTGTGTTTGTGTTAAGTGTTGTTGTGTTGTGTATCTTGTATGTTGTGGGTGTGTTTGTGTATATGTGTTGTATGTGTGTTGTGTATGTGTGTGGTTGTGTGTGTATGTGTGTGTTGTGTTTGTATGTTGTGTGTTAACTGTTTGTGTGTTTGTGTGTATGTATGTGTGTGGTGTGGTTGTGTGTATGTGTGTGGTGTGGTTGTGTGTATGTGTGTGTTGTGTTTGTATGTTGTGTGTGTTAACTGTTTGTGTGTTTGTGTGTATGTATGTGTGTGGTGTGGTTGTGTGTATGTGTGTGTTGTGCTTGTATGTTGTGTGTGTTAACTGTTTGTGTGTTTGTGTGTATGTACGGTGCTTGTATTAATAGTTGGTCTATTGTTTTTCCATTCAGTTGAGTAAGTATGGGTAAACATCGAGAAGGCGGAGTTTGTGCAAATTGGGAGGTCAACGATGTTATGATATTTTGTGATCTTTGTCTGAAAGAAATAGAATTGGGTAATCGCCCTACAACACACTTTAGTAGGGATGGGTGGATCAACCTGACAAATAATTTTCTTGCACGCACGGGTAAGTCATATGATCGAACTCAAATGAAGAATAAGTGGGATCAGTTAAAAAAAGACTGGAAGTTATGGCGAGAACTAAAGGGACGTGAGACAGGCTTGGGCTGGGATCCGATACGCAAAACTATTGTGGCTTCTGAAGAATGGTGGAAAGAACGACTCAATGTAATTATACTTATATTTTTATATTTCATTCTTATAGTGTACAGTCATTGTGGATAATTAATCAAATATATTTTTATATCAGGTATTTCCAGGTGCTAGAAAGTTTCAGTATGTTGGTATATCCCCCGAATTAGAAGAGAAGCTAGATATGATGTTTAGTCAGGTCGTAGCAAGTGGGGATCTTGCATGGGCACCAAATTCTAGAAATGTTGGGAACGAATCAATTGATGAACATGACTTATCTCAAGAAGATGGCACACAGAACGTAGAGGAGATACCAAATTCTGCAGAAGAAAGCAAAAAAAGGAAGGAGAAAGGAAAAAATAAGGCGACAACCAAGAAGCAAATGATTTTGGTGTAAATCTCACCAAAATCAGGGCACGTCGGATACTCTATGATCAAGTGCTCAAGCCCGTCGACACGTGCGGTCATAGTCTGAAGCAAGGAGACACGGCGACTAAGGGCGTCCGCAGGTTTGTTCTCGACACCAGCTCGGTGTTTGAGGACATAGTGGAAGTCCTGCAGATATTCGACCCACTTGGCATGCCGATGCCCCAACTTGCGCTGAGAATCTAAATAGCGTAACGCCTGGTGGTCAGAGTAAAGCACAAACTCTCGAGGGAGGAGGTAGTGCCTCCAGTAGCGTAAGGACTGGACAATCGCATAAAACTCTCGATCGTAGTTCGAGTATTTTTGCTTCGCTTCGTTTAACTTCTCACTAAAGTAGGAGACAGGGTGTCCCTCTTGGCTCAATACGCCACCAATACCAACTCCAGACGCGTCGCACGCGACCTCAAAAGCACGGCTAAAATCAGGGAGCCTCAGAACTGGGGCCGTCGTCAGCCTCTCCTTAATCTCCTCAAAGGCTCTAGTGGCAGCGGGGGTCCACTGGAACTCTCCCTTCTTGAGGCAGCTCGTGAAGGGGGCCATGATCGTGCTGAACCCCGGGACAAACCTCCTGTAGAAGGTGGCAAGCCCGTGAAAGCTGCGAGCCTCGTGGATAGTCGTGGGCACTGGCCAGTCTCGAATGGATTTGACCTTCTCGGGGTCAACAGATACTCCAGTCGAGGATATGATGAATCTAAGGAAGTGGACGGACTCAGAAAGAAATGCACACTTTTTCAGGTTCACATACAATTTCTCCCGGCGGAGGGTGCCGAAGAGAAGCCTCAGGTGATCGAGGTGAGCGGTCTGTGTCTGACTGTAGATCAGTATATCATCGAAGTACACAACCAGAAACTTGCCCATGTAGGGCCGCAACACCTGCGTCATAACTCTCATAAACGTACTAGGGGCGTTCGAAAGCCCGAATGGCATGACTAACCACTCATAAAGACCATCCTTAGTCTTAAAAGCGGTCTTCCATTCGTCTCCCTCACGCACTCTGATCTGGTGGTACCCACTACGCAGATCGATCTTGGAAAAGATCTGGGCACCGGACATAGTGTCCAATAGATCATCTAATCGGGGGATGGGAAAGCGGTACTTGACTGTGATCTTATTTATGGCGCGGCTATCAATGCACATACGCCAACTGCCGTCCTTCTTAGGGGTAAGAAGGGCGGGGACAGCACACGGGCTCATACTCTCTCGAATAAATTGCTTCCGAAGAAGCTCATCGACCTGCCGTTTGAGCTCAGCGTGCTCATCCGGGTGCATACGATAGTGGGGCAGGTTCGGGAGGGAAGCCCCCGGGATCAGGTCAAGGGCGTGCTGGATGTCCCGTATTGGGGGCAGCTCATCAGGGAGCTCCTCCGGCATCATGTCAGCAAACTCCTCTAAAAGGGGACGCACCGCTAGCGGGTGGTCAACCGGAGTGTCCTCAATGGCCTGAATGGCAGCGACAACGTAGATGATATCTGACTCAATACTGTCGCGCAAGAACTCACTCCGTCTCAGGATGTGTAGCGGTCTCGAGGTACTCGTGCTCACCGAGGGCTCAACAACACTCTTCGATCTCTCTCGTGGCTGGGTAGGTGTCAGCGTAATCTTCCGGCCCTTATCATAAAAGACGCACGTGTTCGAGCGGTCGAAGCACGTGACGTCGCGATCAAACAGCCAGGGGCGGCCTAGAAGAACATGGGCGACATCCATGGGAATAACATCACACCACACCTTGTCCTGAAACGATGCGATAGTAATAGGGACAAGACATCGCTGGGTAACCTGGATGGCCGTCTTATCTACCCAGACGACTCTATAAGGATGGGGGTGGGGCTCGGCCTTCACCTGCATACGGTCAAGCCCTTTCTGCGCTACGATGTTCACACAGCTCCCACCGTCAATAGCTAGCTTGCAGGGTCCGCCTGCGCTAGGGAAGTATGTGTAAAAGATGGTGGTGCGACGCCAGTCCTCGTCCACTCGTGGGGTATGTAGTAGGCGTCTAATCACTCCCAACTCTAACGATCTCTCAGCGTCACTCTCCCAACCATCCTCCACAGTGGCCCTGACGTCCTCAGGGGTATCCTCGTCCACGTCTAAAACCTGCTCCTCGCCCTCAACTAGCAGGGTCCGCGTGGGGCACCGCGCTGCCACGTGTCCTCTGCCAGAACATCTAAAACACACAATACCGCCAGGCTGCTGGCCATCAGTGGTCATGACCTTGCCCTTCGCATCGGTGGGGGCGCGAGAAGGTGCGGCCGCGGAGGTCTGGGGTGGAGCGGGTTTCCTAAAGGTCGACGAATCAGTTCGTGTGGGGAACTGCTTCGTGCTCGACGATCGGAGGTACTGCTCAAACTCGAGGGCAAGCTGGAAAATCTGGTCGATACTATCAGGATGGTGGGGAATCAGCTCTCTCCGGATATCGGCGCGGAGGCCCGCCCTGAATCGGGATGCTGTGGCAATAGGCTCCTCAGAAATATCGCTCTGAACCATCAGCTCATCGAAGCGGGCCATGTACTCTGCAACAGTAAACGTCCCCTGTCGTAAATTCTGCAGCTGCTCGAACAGCTGGTCACGGTACGAGGTGGGGAGGTACTTCTCTCTCAGCCTATCCTTCATCTCCTCCCAACTGGAGATAGGATAATAGCCGTCTCGCTCTAGGGCCCTCTCAACACTGATCCAAAACACCTTTGCTTGCCCGATCAGTTTCATCTTCGCAAAGCGGACACAGCGCTCGTCGCTCATATCGTACCACTCGAAGTAGTGGTCCATATCCAAAAGCCAATCGCTGAAGGCTTTCGGATCTAAGCGCCCGTCGAAGGATGGGGCGTCGATGCGGATACGACGAGTGATATCAAACTGGTGGTCGCCTCTCCGTGGGTCGGGGTAATCCTCAGGATAGTCATCATAGGCGTCGTATCGAGCAGGCTGAGGACCACGCTCTCTTCGACCCGGGGGATAGTACTCATCGTGGTAACGGTCACGACGATCATGCGGGGGTGCCCGGTCCCTGGGGTCAAAACGAGGCTGTCGTGGCATACGATACTCATCACGCTGAAATGGGGGTCGGTCACGAACTGGGGCATGACGACGCTCATTCACAAGATCGGGGCGTCTCCTCACCGGTGGGGGTGGGACTCGATAAGGGATATCACGACGATAACGGTCTTCCGGTGGTGGATCGTCCCCATCCCTCAGATCTCGATGGGGAGGGTTGTCAGGGTCGCCCTCAATCTCCTCGTCACAGGGTGTCGGAATATTCCTAACAGTTTCTAACCGATCTAAACGTTGGTTTACCGTGGCGAAGTCACGACGCATGTTGGTGAACTGTGTCCCTAAGGCATCAAAACGGTCTAGTATAAGGCGCTCAAAATCCGTGGTGGCCGCGCTCGAATTCGAACCGGCCGCTCGCTCGTGTGTGACTTGCGGATCTACCATGCTTCTAAATGTCCTACCACTACGGAGCATGCAAGATGACCCAACCTAGCTCTGATACCAACTGATGTAGGGTAGGCTATGGGGGTGCACTTCCTAGACTCTATATGCGACACAACCGTCAATCGCGCCAACAATTAATTGAGCAATGAAAGTTTAACACCACAACAGATAATTATAATGAGAGAATAATTTTAATATTGAACGACTTTAGTTGGCTTTCCTCCACTCGGAGGGCCGAAGCAAAGCGCGTAGCGAATAGATCCTCCTGCAAGTTAGTACCCGATCGATACAAAACACCACAAGTAAGATCCAAGCATAATACTAGATTCTCCAATAATAATATCAAGAAATATTACACCCAAATCACGATAAAATAACTCACAACTAGGGGCTGGTTTGGAGCAATGGAAACGGCGGATTTGGAGGAGTAGATCCGGGCCGGGGATGTGGTTGGTGGCTGTCCACGGTGGAAAACGGGATGGGAGGGCTGAAAACGGATAGATCCGGACAAATACGGACGGATCCGGGCACGAAGGTGGTAGATCCGACGTTAGGAATCGGATCCGGGCAACGACGGGGTAAACGGTGGGGAAATAACGGATCGGGGAGGGGAAACTTCAGATCTGAGTGGATCTGAAATTTTGGGGAGTTTGGGAAGGTGGATCCACGAGATAGGAGGGAGGCGACGGCTTGGGGTGGCGGATCCGGAGGTGGCTATGGGGTTGGTAGAGGGGATGGCGGATGAACAGTGCTGCGGTGAACAGTGCGCGCATGAACAGTGTGGTAGTGAACAGTACGCGGTTGAACAGCGCGGCGGTGAACAGTGCCCACATGAACAGTACTCGGATGAACAGTGTTCCTGCGGCTTGTGGGGCTGCGGATGAGGGTTCCGGAGGGGGAAGAAGGAGGCAATGGATGGGTAGTACCTTGAGGAGGAGTTTGGGCGCCTAGGAGTCGGCACCGCGGGGTGATCGCTGGAATCCGGGAATAGTCTCTCCAAATTCTGCAATGAACTCTAAACCAGCCCTCTAGTCCTATTTATAAGAAAAACAAGCATTAGGGCATCCCCATCAACGGCTATGATTGGCCGGTGGGTTTAGCCCTTAAATAAATAAATACATGTCCGAAACAACTACATAAATATATGATTTTGACTCGCGGCGACGTGCCGGACGCAACCGCGGAGTCGGATCGGCGATCCGATCAAGTCTTCCGGCGGGAATAAATGAACGTGGGTCCCGCTCCTTCGTGTGCACGATCCGATGGAATCCCATCAGTTTCACTATGGATGAGATAGTAGAAACATCACGCATAATTAGGCGTTGCATGATGGATCCTCCTAGCATCAAGATAACTTCGTCTTTATACACAATCCCTGAAGGTATTGCAGAACTCGAAACATATCCAGAGGTTATGGAGGAGTCCAACTTTGACTTCTACGACTACTGCACCATGTTTCTAAGAGAGAAACATAACAGAGAAACTTTCATGAGCATTCAAGCGGATCGAAGACTTAAATGGCTCCAGATTCGTTATGAAAAAATTCGAAGTAGTTGTACTTTATGTTGCCTTCTGTGATACACTATATTATTGAACAATATGTTTGACTTTATGTTTCTTCTTTGGTAGTTGTACTTTATGAATCATCTGTTGTACTTTCTATTTCTATGTTGGACTATATATTTTGTAATTCGTAATGTTTTATTAATATGTGCAAAGTTGGGCAATGTAATATTTTATTTATATTTGCAGATTTACCATGTCTTCATCGGATCGCACTGACAGTTCTAATGAGGAGACTCAGCAGGTAGTAGTTGGCTGGGTTAATCGTAATAGAGTAATATGTGGTCAACAATATTTAACATCAGTTGGTAATCAGTTATTCGAGGCATCATCGTCCACAAATAGACCTTGCATGACATCAACACAAACAGGGTCTAGATGGGTTGGTGAACTTCTTGATGGGCACCCTAGTAGATTTTTCAGTTCTTTTAGAATGTCGAAGCTCATATTTGGAGATTTGTTATTACTCCTCACACAACAATATGGATTGCAAGGATCCAGGAGAACTCTACCAAGAGAAGTACTTGCAATGACATTGCACATTTTAGGTCATAATGTATCTATGCAACTTGCAAGCGAACGATTTCAACACTCTACAGAAACTATAAGCCGATATTTTGCAAAGGGTATCACTGCTATTAAGAGATTATCTTCTGATGTCATCATTCCAGTTGATCATCTTTTCAGTGATATTCCCCCACAAATTCTAAATGATGCTCGATACATGTCGTTCTTTAAAGACTGTATAGGAGCTATTGATGGAACACATGTGGATGCTCGAGTTCCAGCTGATCAACAAGTTGTCTACATTGGTCGGCATGGTACAACAACACAGAATGTTATGGCGGTTTGTGATTTCAATATGTGTTTCACATTTGTAATAGCTGGTTGGGAGGGTTCTACTCATGACAGTCGTATATTTCAACGCGCTCTTATGGATCCGAGTTATAATTTTCTGTATCCACCACCAGGTAAGACTTTAATATTTTGAGATTTCATTAGTTTTTAATCCTACTATTTAGTTACAGTCATTAGACTCACTTATTAAATAATTTTGTAGGTAAATATTATTTGGTTGATGCTGGATATCCACTGCAACGTGGTTTTAAAACCATATTCAGGTACATGGTATCATTTACCAGATTTCAGAAGGGACAGTAGGCCTATACAAGGACGACGTGAAGTATTCAACCAAGCTCCCTCTTCCTTGCGTAGTATTATAGAACGGTCATTTGGAGTATGGAAAAAGAAGTGGAAGATACTTAGGGATATGCCGTCATATACTTTAGCAAAGCAACGGGACATTGTAATTGCAACAATGACTTTGCATAATTATATTCGTAGGCACCCATCCCGCTCAGACGCTCATTTTCGAGCTTGTGATGAAGACGAGCATTTCATTTACCCTGCGGGCCTTCAAAGAAGAACAAGCTCAAGTAGAGATCACGTCAGAGGGATTCGAGTAGGTGTTGATGAGATGTCGGCGCTGCGTGACTCCATTGCCGAACACCTACACGGAGCTTGAACGTATTTGTAGTTTTTGCATACATTGATCTATATGTGTTTTTTCGGGGAATTTCGTATGCAACGTTTATGTATATATATTTTTCTATTTTATGTATGTGTGTGTTTTTCAAGCTGATAAATTCTGTATTGGTAGCATAAACAAAAATTAATAACAAGAATATCACACCGCTGTTTTGCCAAATGGTTTTTCGTTCTGAACAACTCTGCAAACACAGACTACCCAAACAGATCTCCATTTCCAGCAACAAGTTTCCAACAGCTTCATTTACAAACCTCCATTTACAACAGCTCCTTTTACAACCGCAGCCGCTCTCCCAAATGAAGCCTTAATCAAACAGAAATGACAATTATGAACTATATATACATACACAGACAATAACCAAAAGTAAATATAACAAAAACTTTTTTGTTATATTTTAGCAAAAGGTGCATGTCACAGGCAATTTGCAGGTATATGAGAGGTCCCATGATTATTTCGTTATTTCGTTCTTATTTTGGTTGTCATTTTTGATATTTTATTTAATCCCAAAGATCTCATTTTATTAATTTCTATTTGTAAGTGTTGTGGAATTATGAGAAGAAAGAAGAAGAAAAGCACAAAAATTCAATAAGCACAGACGACACAGATTTACGTGGTTCACCCCAAATGGGCTACGTTCACGGGCAGCAGCAGTCGGCTATTCACTATTAAGAACAGAGGCGGTTACAAAGAGAGGGAAGTTTTCAGAATTAAGATTTCCCAATACCCAAAGCTCATAACGACCAGGAGTTTATATAACACTTCGTACATAAGAATTTCAAAAACATGATCGACACACAGGCAGAGGCACAAGCATGTGTGCCTCGGTCGTGTGTCCCCAAGCGGCGCGTCTTTACATCAACAGACATGTACCAACCACCCTGTAAACATCAGAACGACACACGATCAGGGCACGCGCCCGTGCGTCTCGAACCGTGGACCCCGAAAAGTCGCGTCTCCGACTTCTGGATGCGTCCTCTGATTTCTGGAACAGTTACAACCGCACACACCCAGGGCACACGCCCGCATGTCTCAGGCCGTGTGCCAGAAAAATTCCGGCCAGGACTGCGGCCCCGGACCCCGCGGGTCATATTCAGCATCGATCGTCGCCTTTGGGTTAGAATTCAAGGGATACAATTAACAGTAAGCATTGTAAGTTTGTATTTATACTCGGGGTGTCTTATGAATTGGGTATGTTGAATAAAATTGTTATGAATATGTTTTGGAGGCGCACGTACAAGGGAAGGGACAATGGATATGGGGGCTCTATGGTTCCATATCCCCTCTCCACTCTATCCCATCGCCCCCTTGCTCCCACGCCCAACTGTTCGGCCTCTGACCCTCTCTCGAGTGCAGTGCGACTTCCAACAACGGCTACAACCGATGTTTTATAGCAAAAAATGTAGCAATTGTTTCTCGAACACCCACGACGCGGTTTTTAGATTTGTTCCAGCACACCGGGCCAACTCAGAGCCTCCTTCGCTCAACGGCACTGTGTCCACTCCGCTCCTCCATCACGCTCGACGCCCGCACTTCAGACGCCACGAAAAGGAACCACCAATCTCCTCTCTCAACATGGTTTCCATCGAGGATCGAGGGGGAACAAACGTCCACGCCCATCCCCTATGCCATATTCCCTCGCATTCCATCCGGTGACTTGATCTTACGCACAGGTCTGTGACAGTGCAGATACCTCGGTAAGAAAGTTGAAAACTACCAAGTATTATTAAACACGTGAACTAAGATAAGGAGTTTAGTATTCAAAGGAGTAAAGTGAAAAAAGCCGAAAAAAGTGAACTTGGCGGGGATCATTCGCCACATTTGGATTGTCGTGCAGCGGGACCCACTTTTGTTTGCTCGCGGAGGAGGGCTTAACCGGATCAATGATCTAACACTACAAATGAGCCTGGATTTGTGTTAACTTATTTTTTTCATATATTACTTTGTTATTTTCATGTATTATTTAGGTAGATTCAGCCCGGTATATTAACGGTTTATCACAATTGTTGATGTGATATTGCTTTAGTGAGTTTGCTAATAAGTAAGGAGGAACCGTCTTAGGTGATTGCAGATTTTGAAGAGCTTTTCCTCCTAGAATCCGGTCATCTTCCGTGATGACTTCGTAGAACCATATGTGACGACTCCTAGGTAATTTCCCTTGTATCCTCTTGTTTTTTTGCTTGTGCCCTTATACCCGAGTCCCCCCTTACACTAACCTATAGCCAACACATTCTCCGTCGAACCTTACTGTTTCACGCTGCCAACGTAAAACCCACATTCAAACTTCCCAGCCGCACCCTACAACGACCTCACCCGCATTCGAGCAAATCTCCATTTTTTAGGAAAAAACCTCCCATCTCTATCTGATATAATCATCTAAGGGACTCCATGAAGTCTAACTATTTCCCGTATGTATAAAGGTGCTAGTACTTCTTCTGAATCAGTGCATTGTGTTAGCAAGAAGTATCCATGTGGTCTCCATCCCGCAGCCTCCGCTCTATCCACCTGATCCGGCGGCCCCTCTAGAGGCATTCCTTTCGATGATCGCCCCCAGCCAGCGTTGCCGCTTCTGATCGCCACATCTCCCATTCCACATGGCCCTTCGTTGCCCCCGACTGTCCGCAACCACTGGGCACACTCACCCCAACTCGCGATATGTCCGTCCGTCATTCCTCAGTGAGTGCATCTGCCATGAGGGTGATGACGGCCTGCCACTCGATGCAGCCGCCGCCACAACAACGTGCTATCGGGAGTTGTTCTGGTGTGAAATCAAAGAGCCAATTTCTCTAAAGCGTAGTGACCTAACTTAGTGCATCTATTAAGATTAGGTCACCTCCCGGTAAGCTCACTGGAAGGCCCTTTCCTTTAGTTTGAAATCATGTAATATAATGAAGGCACGCCAATATGTTAATTTCAGTAAGAGATAAACGAAACAGAAATTAGTGTACACAGTTTGTGAGAACAGAAAATTATCATAAGGAAACAATAATGGAATTGGAAACTAGGGTTCCTGTAAATCAAATATGTTAGGAGGCTAACCTTGTATAATGAATGTATCAACGCTAATAATCTATTATACAAAAATGGACTTCGGATAACTTAGTTGCATATTTAATAATGACTTTCCATAATTTAACAAATAACTAACCAAACATTGGCCTACGGATATATCTCTGAAAATCTGTTTGAGGATCCATTGAATATGGCATTTGCTCTCGATCTTCAGTGTTCGTGACCTGAAAACCATCACATATATATTGATCATCAGCTGCATATAGCATTGTCAAAGAAGGGCAACATTTTAGTGATTGAAAAGATAACTGCAAGAAAGTGATGGAGAATGCGCAGTGGAAAAAAATAATGTTCTCCTATGTACTGTCCATATTCCATGAGATAATCATATAATAGAATATTGAGTCCAAATAATAGACGCTTACTGGTGGAAGATCAGACAAAAGATCCTCAAGAACAAGTGCTTTTTCCAAAATCCGTGGTTGACCTTCATCATATCCAACAAGGTTACGCTGCATGTGTGATAAAGAACGCAGGTATCCATGTCAGTGTCCCTATAGCTAAAAACAAACAAGTATTTAATATGAAATCCTGAGATGGTGTGTATGTAATAGTGGCAACATTAAAGCTAATAAAACTTGAATTTCCAGAAACAAACACAAATTTTCGTACACCTGACCGGCCAAGGGTTAACATCTCAAACAATTTTATGACTGAAGCAAGTATTTCTTCAAATAAAATGATGTAAACCTGAGCTAATAGAAGAAGTTTCCTTATGCCAAATAAATTGATGGAAGTATAATACCATAATGTTAGAAAAAAATGATGAAACAAATATATTGAGATATACCTCAAATTCAACAGGGGTGCTGCCCTTCAAAATGGCGTCATGATTAGGAAGAGGGAACTGGGGCAATTTCTGCACAGAGAATTAGATCATAGAACATGAATATTAATGATATGAAAGTATTTTACCTCATCAGGATGACAACCCCATAAAAAGACTCGCATCCGAAACTGGGGAACACCATAGCAACTCGCAGCCATGATGCCTAGTCTCGCTTGATACCTCATCTCAATCAAACGACTCAAAGCATATCGTCCAAGTGTACCCTTGGCAAACCTCAATATATCAACAACATTTTCCATCAAAACATATTTCGGCTTCAAATATTGAACAGTGTCCATGAAGAAAACAATTTGCTGGTTTCTTTCATCATCCAATGGCGCATCAGTATTTCTAAACCGATTGTAGCCACTAATACCTTGACATGGAGGGCCTCCACATATAACATCAACATCACCCTAAACCAAAAATATATATTTAACATGTGAGGAAATTTGCATGAACAGGAGTCACGGTGGCAATGAACCCAATTCATGAGATTCAAATTTCTGTAGAGTAATTAGCATTGAAACGTTAACAAAACACTTACAGGGAGTGGAAGTAACTTCAGTAAGAATCCTTTTCTTACAAAATCTTTAATTCGGTCTTCACAGTTGCTGATTAAATGTACAACTTAAGATAGAAGTCTCAAAAATAAATAGTATTCTTAGTTGCAAACTCATATACCTTAAATTTTCAAGTGGTTCCCACGTGTCTTCACTAGGATCATAACCCTTCCAGCGAACCTGGTGACAACATTAAGTTTGAGAACGGTTATGTAGCTCAAATAATTTTTTAGAAAACTTTATGCATTTTGTATTTCTAAATATTTGAAACCAAAAAAATGAAAAGGTCTGTGGCAGTATGATGGCAAACCACAATGAGCTCAAACAAATATTCTTTCTGTAAAGGAGATGTCATTGATTATTCTAAATGGAATTAATTCTTTCTTTTACATATTGTTAAATCACGACACTCATTTTCCATTTCAAAACCCGGGTCAAGGATTGGAGAGGCTGGGCCTATTACTAGCATGAATGGACTGTCTAGGTAGGCGGTGTGGGGCTAATCTTAGCATGTCTTTTTTTGTTGTTCATGATGGATCGTCCAACACGCTCCCTCAGCGTGAACGTACCTATGATACCATGTTAAACCACCGCACTCATTTTCCATTCAAAACCCGGGTCAAGGATTGGAGACGCGGGGCCTATTATAAGCAAGAGTGGACTCTCTTGGTAGGCGGTGTGGGACTAAGGTTTGTGCATCGTTGTCTAATTGTCACCTAACAACTTCATATGTTCACTTTGAGGAAATACCAACTCGATCAATAGTTTCTTGAGCCACATCAACTCACATAGATATTGTTATAGTTCTACACTCGGCTTCAACATTGAATCTTGCAACTAAAGTATGTTTCTTAATTCTCTAAGAAACCAAATTACCTTTAAGCAAAACACAACATCCTGTGATGGATTTTCTATCGGAGAGAGATCCTACACAATCTGCATTATTATATTCAACGATCTGCTGACGACCTCAATTCGAGAACAACAATTCTCGGCCAGGAACACCTTTCAAGTATCAAAGATCCGGACTACAACTTCCTAATGTTCTTCACAAGGTGAGTTGAGAAACTGACTAACCACACTAACAACAAATGAAATATATAGATGTGTGCTAAGGGGTAATTCCGTTTCCCAACTAATTGTCGAAATAATCATGACTCTCCATAGGGCTATCCCTGACAAGGGACAAGTTTAAGAACCAGAACCATGGTGCATCAAGCATATTCAACCCTAAAATGTCTACTTCTTCTAAAGCATCTACTATCTAGCACATATTTCCACTGAGATATAAAGATGACCTTTGTCAAGCTACATCAATTCCTAGGTAGAATTTCAATCCAACCAAATCCTTGGTTTAATATTGTTGATGTAGATGATTCTTAAGCTGAAAGATATCAGTTTCAACATCCCCAATAATGATGATGTTCTCAACATACAAAATCAACATAATCTTTTTCCCATGCTAGGAAGTAAGATGGAAAACAAAATGACCGAACCAGGTTTGTCGTGACTGTTTCAATACAGATAAGGATTTCTTGAATCGACAAACCAGACCAAACTCCTCTGAGGAACAAAACCTAGTGGTTACTTCATTTATACCTCTTTATCCAAGCTGTCAGGGAGAAAGACGTCAAGCTGATGAAAAAGTTCATGCGTGAATGTGTCATGTGAGAATGTGTCAAAATAATCAACACCAAATATCTGAGTGTAAGTTTTCATAGCAAGCCTAGCTTTCAATATCTCTACGGTACCATCGGGAGAGCATTTTATGGTATAGAACTAGTGGCAGGCAATTGTGGACTTTCCCTTTTGAAGTCAAACCATCCTAAATCTCATTCAAATTTAAGGCCTTCATTTCCTCAATCATAAAAATGTCTCCGCCAAGAGTGAGATGAACCAACGGATAATGGGGAAGGTATAACAATTGAGAAAAGTGAAGTAACAAATACACGGTACCTTGGAGACAAGTGATTATAGGGACAAAATGTGATATTGGGTTATAAGTGACATAAGTACACGTGTGGTATCCACGTGTGGTATTGGTGATGCAATTTCAAATGCAAATGAATCATTATCAGAGAGCTCATCAGGACACGTGTGGTATCCACAGGCATCGTTGCAAGTTCAACTTGCTAATGTTTGAACAAAGGAAATGAACCCCAATTAAGTACCTTGATAAGAAGCTGCAAAACAACATCATTAGGACAATAGTCAAGTAGGGAAGCGGGAATATGACCTGAAACTATGAGTACAACATGCATAAACTCAGGAGTAAGAGTCAAAACAGGAAGAACCACATGATTAGATTCAACTGCAGAAGGGAATTTGTCGTAGTATGGGTTATTTCAAAGAAAATGACATTGGTTGAAATAAAAGTTAATCAAAGTGTAAGGTAATAACATAGATATTGTTTCTAACTACGGAAATACTCTTCGAAGACACTTGATGAAATTGGGGGATAATTTATCCAGAGCAGGTGAGAGCTTTGAGAGCTTCTGGACAAAACAAAAGCATAAAAAAATTATTGGACAGAGAATACCGAAGAAAAATGATGGTGAAAGACACTTGGGGATGAAAAATTGGTGTGGTTTATGAGTTAATAGGAAGTTAGCGTAGCATCATCTAAAAAATGAAAGAATCTTGGTGATGAAAAATTGATGTGGTTTATAACATAGGAAGTCAGTGTAGCATCATCTCAAAAATGAGATGGGACACGCATATGAAAAAGAAGAGTACATGTAATTTCAACTCAGTGTCAATTTTTGCATTCTACAATTCCATTTTGTTGATGGGTAGAGACAAGAGGATTGGTGGATCATCCTTTGGGATGACATAAATGCTGGTGAGTCTTGAAAAAAAAATACATGAGCATTGTCAGCATAAAGCTATGAGCATGTCTATTAAACTAGATTTGAATCCAATTCGTGCTTGGACAGTATCCAAAGTGTTTTTACAATCACAGAATGAGTGATTTGAAATATACACACAAAATTCAGTAGAGTTCAAACCCAATTTGTCTATTGTTTACTTATATTTGACCGTCAATGGCAATGTTAGCACAAGCTATATGCCAAGACAAGGAAAAGAAGCCAAACACTGCAGAGGCTAGATCTCGGCCGCAGCACAAGCTACACTCGGTTGCAGCCCGGTAGCGAGGCCAGTAGAGGCTAGATCGGTGGACGTTGTCCCGATCGGACGTCGGCTTCTGGGTCGTCACAATAAAAGTTCACTTTTTATTGTGACGACCAAGGATTTACCCTGCCTTCGCACAGGACTATTCCTGGCTTTACCTGGCACCGTCACCGAGCTGCAGCCCAAACACCCAACCCCTCTCTGGCCTACTTCCGGGCACAGCGAGTTGTTGGAGGCCTCTGCCCCCCTTTTGCTGAGCAAACTCCATAGTTCAGCGTGCCTACGGGAACTTCCCAGGAGGTCACCCATCCCAAAATTTCTCTAGCCTGAGCACGCTTAACTATGGAGTTCAATTGGTGATGAGAAGTGAAAGAACTCCATAGTTAAGTGTCCTCAGGCTAGAGAAATTTCGGGATGGGTGACCTCCTGGGAAGTCCCCGTAGGCACGCTGAACAATGGAGTTTGCTCATCAAAAGGGGGACAGAGGCCTCCAACAACCCGTTGTGACCGGAAGTAGGCCAGAGAGGGGTTGGGTGTTTGGGTTGCAGCTTGGTGACGGTGCCAGGTAAAGCCCAAGAAGCCAGGAATAGTCTTGTGCGAAGGCAAGGTAAATCCTTGGTCGTCACAGTACCGGTCCCTTCCGCATTATCTTAGATTGCATTTCATTTTGGACATGTATCAGACTATATCAGTCTTCCTTACTGCTTTGTGGACTACTATTTCTATTTAAATGTGATATGG
This sequence comes from Dactylorhiza incarnata, assembly GCA_033032865.1. Classification (NCBI taxonomy): domain Eukaryota; kingdom Viridiplantae; phylum Streptophyta; class Magnoliopsida; order Asparagales; family Orchidaceae; genus Dactylorhiza; species Dactylorhiza incarnata. The sequence goes on from JAWHQI010000085.1 coordinate 7,711,103, forward strand.
ACTTTAGTTTTTCATTCGTTTTACAATTGTGGTTGGCCTGTGATATTTGGAATTTGCCAGCAGAATAGGCGTCCTGTGGTGGTTGCTAGCCCGTGAGCTGGCTTTATCGCAAGGCGGTTGTTCTGGGCATACTCCACACGGCCATGCCCAATTACCGGGAGGCAGAGTTTTACAACTGGTATCAACATTGGAGGAATCAAAAAAAATTCTAGCTCTGATACCATGTGGAATTTGAGAATAAAATGGGGTCAATATTTTATTATTCTGAGAAAATCATTTTCTACTCACTTTACAATGTACAAAGAGTCACCTTTTATAGAAAGAGAGAGAGCTAAATGTAAACTAAATATGTGGGACTAAAGGAGGAGCTAGAGAGGAGAGGCCTTATAGGCCTAAATACATGAGTTTTTTATATATTTCTTGTAACAGTATTAACACTTATATATCGTTTTATATTGATGCATGTCTGGTTATGGGACTATGTATTGAATAAATGTGCTTTTAATGAAATAAAAGTTTTCATTATATTTATTTTTATATACTCATTGTGCTTATTTATACTGCTGCACTTGACAAACACTGTTTATGATGTTTACTGAAAAATTGTGTCAGTCTACGCATGCTCACAATTGTTCGCTCCCCTTGTATCAATTTCAGATACTTATCTTGTAATATCTGACGCTCAGATGGAGGGCCAAACCATCCTAAAAGTGTTGTGGAAAATTCATCCCATCATTCCCATGTGATTTCCACAGAGAAGATGAATAGACGTATTATTAGTTTCTAAGGAAATAAAAGTCTCAATTCAATACTTACCCTCAACACCTTCAGCTAAGTGCCAACTCTACCATTATAATACTTCGCCTTCTAATAAGGAAGTAACTAACACCACCCTCATTGTTTTAGGACAACACATCACATCGGGAAAGTCTTTAACCCTAAAGATCCAATCTTCTATCTCCATTGGAGACTCTTCACCTCTATAAATTGGAGATCGAAGCTTTTTGAAATGTCGAAGATAGAGATACATACCACTTGCACTACTGTGGATGCAAGTGCAGGTATCGGAGCTACTGAAGGTAGGGTATTCCAAAATTATGCTAAGGAGTCTGCAATGGCCCTTGCAATTTATGATGTAATGCCTGCAGTGGTTGCAATTCCGGGTTATAACAGCTTCTACAACGATTTATGGAATTTGATTTTGGTTTGAGGGCTCCCCCGTTTCACCACTACGAGGTTCCTGTGTGAAAACCACGAGATAAAATTTTTAAAACAAAAACATGCATATTTGTGTATGTCAGTATGTGTCAAACCTACAACACATAACGAATTACCAAACGAAGTTATACGCCCTATGGCTATGTGATGCTTATGTTTCAAGGATCCTAAACCTAGCTCTGCTACTAAATGTATTACCTTTCCAACATAGCATATCGGAAACCTGACCGAAGTCCCGGATATGATATAAACTAGAAATTGCATTAAAATGTATGAGAGTAAAATTAATGCAGCTTAGATGGTATTGAAATATTCAACTGATAAGGAACCACGAAAGCCAATAACAATTAAAAGTAATACATCGTACCTGGAGTGACTCAAAGAGCCGGCAAAAAGTAATATCATATATTACAGTACTAAGAAAATCTAACACATGTACATGTAAAATATATTAGATATATTTCTCCTTACTGTTTTAAAATTTTCCATATGAGTCAATGTGTTAGGGGTAAGGCTTCACCCGTACCGGTGGGCAATACCAGCAGCTCAAATACCGCACCGCGCGGAGCAGTCCACGACAATGATCCATAGTGGCCCCCAATCCGGATCCCCTAACAAGGTCGTGACCCGCACACCCCAACCCGTCTCTGCACCCAGTCTAAGTGCAGCGGGGTGTTGGGGCGGGGATTCGATCCCCCGCCCCCTTGATAAGAAGCCTTTAACGCGGCCCTCATCACCGACTGAGACGAGACGGGTTGGGGTGTGCGGGTCACGGCCTTGTTAGGGGATCCGGATTGGGGGCCACTATGGATCATTGCCGTGGACTGCTCCGCGCGGTGCGGTATTTGAGCAGTTGGTATTGCCCACCGGTACGGGTGAAGCCTTACCCCTAACACAATGATTGAGTAAGAACATTTATTCTTCTAAGACTACTTAATCGATAAAGTAGAATAACATATGTTGAAAGTGTATGCATATTGACTCTGAATGGTTATGCAATTTATAAGCAATTGATTTGTTTTCCTTGTGGATATCTGAGCACATATCTTTTCTGCACCATGATCGTGATTTATATGAGATCCCTCCAGGGATTACTGTTTATCTGTGTGGGAATAATGGTGTGCCTTCACCTAGATCAGTGTTAACTGACACACGATCTTTTGTTTATATTTCAATTTATCATTCGATTGGTCACTATACTTTGTTAAGTAAATCTCTCGACCACCTATAATATGATTTTAGTATTTAGTTTTCAGGCAAACTAATTAACTAGCAAATGTACTATTACACGGTTCTACATAAGAATACGCATATTCTGACTAATAAATGCTACTTTTGATCTTAAAAGAATAAAATTCTTACATTGGCATCCCTCGGCGAGTACACATGTCGTGGTGGTATCAAAAATGTCACCCCTTGGAATAACTCCACACATTAAGTTTTCCCCTTCTTCTCCAAACTCACTCGATTAATGAGGAAAGGGCTTCAGCACGCCTATTACCGATCGACGAAAAATCAATGTCCGATTACACAACCAAACCTACTAAAATAATGAATATTACCGAATCAATATATTTGATTCTCTGTTGGAGAGGGCGCATGATCTTTTATTCGCTCTCTTGCACACGGACAACATTCAGCAAAGACCTAAGAAAGAGGTTACGAAATTCATATAGTAAAGCCATCAGTGTATAATTGTACATCGCATGATGCTTGCTTCGTGTTCAAGGTGAAATGAAATGTTGAAGTCGTGAACCACTGGAATAAGAAAAAAAAAACAAATCTGAAAGTGGAGGATGCGATGGAAGGAGGATGGGCGTCGATACCTTTCCGCAGACTGATTCGGGAAGATAAGGGGTAGCGGTGCATGGAATGAGAAGCCACTCAGTAATACTCCTGCATGAAAACGAACACCAGTGCATGAAGACAACTCGTCGAAGCTGCCTAAAGCTCGTCGGGGACGGATCGTTGTTCCAACGTTGCCTCACAAGCGTCGAGGCCATAGAGGAACAAGTTGGATTGGTACTCTTCTCACGAGCGCACGGTTGAAGTTAGGGCAAAAGAGAACGACACTTCTCTCATACGTGAATCGCCTAGAGCAGAGAAAGACTATCTGGACCGTTTGGTTTTAGTGAATCCAACTAAAAACGTGGGACTCAAACAGACAAGGCCATCGCTTAAATGTGCTACCTCCTCATATTATGAAAATGTCATTACATAATAAACGCACATGATTAAGTTAGGAATTGAGCTTCTCATTGGAAACCTAAGCTTAATATCAAATAATTAAAATTGTGATTTTTATACCCTTAGATTTTTAGGATCAATACATAGAGGCGAACGAAACAATTACCTCCATCAAACAGGAACTTGTCAGCTCGAGTCCTGATCGGATCCTAAAATTCACGTAATAACGTTTCATGACAATTTCGATAAAGGCTTCGGGATGTTACACAGTTGCAACATAGTTGGAGACTTGTCGTTATGGAAGGTGACTAATAGACTCGAAGGTGATAGGTATATTAAAATTCTACTCCTTACCGGTTATGCTAAGGCTGTACTGCTTGTAATAGTTAAAAGATAGCAATTGTGAAGTTTTATCTCCCTGTTCTGGCTATTTATAGATAGTTTCCCTAGACGTTAGTAGTTGTTGCTTTACGTTCTTAAGCATTTAACCTATGAGTCTTCAAAAAGAGTCATTTCCCTTTCTTCAGGGCAAGCTATCCATTTTTCTTCATATTGTTCTCACATCAACCATCTAACTGCCTAATAATTAGATATTCATGATTCCATCAGTCGGTTCTGAAGGGTAATGGAAAGTGTCCGTACATGGTCGGCTTAACTCCAGCTGAAATTTTCGCCAGTGCTAGGGACTTATCACTGCTAGGTTGAGAAACATAGTGAATTTCTATACCTTTGTCAATTAGGCAATGCTCATGGAACCTTTCAGGGTGTTGAAACTCAATTTATCCATGAAGATTGTTGAGGAGATATTACTAGTCACAACCGCTCATAGCCACACAATGAGTGAGAGGAGCAGAAAAAGAGCCAAGAGACACCGAAGGAGAATGAAAATTTCTATTGATTTTTGCTGAGATCTGCTTCTAACCCAGAAAATATGAACAACCATCCCCTTAAAATAACAAATGAATAAGGTGTGTTGAAAAATTCAAACCATGAATTAGAGTTATAAATCATTTCTACTTTGAGCTAACATGTATATAACTATTTATACTAGAGTTCATGGCAATTCATGAAACATGCCATAATAAATAGAAAGATCCTCATTAATTAGAATTATACAAGATTATGGAAACCATGTTGACTGCTTGGTTTGAAGAGCCTCTTTAAGAAAGGCAAGAGAGATTATGCCCTTGATAAGCAATTCCTCATCATGATTGTTGGTTGCCTTATATGCAGCTTGCCAATCCAATTGCCAATTAGCTTTGTATGCACTCACTAGGTCGAATCGTCGAAGAGCCTCGCCTACGCTTAGTCGAGTCAAGTCGGGACTGCAATTAGTCTCTCGTGACAAATTATGGGTGAATATGGATCTACCTGACGTGCCCTTGCATATCACTGAATTGTGGATGCTCCGCTACCGAATATCTTGAATCGGAAAATCTATTGGTAACACGATGTGCTTAGTCAACTTGCCTTCCAATGTGGCCTTCTTATGCACTGAGGTGGCTCTTTTGATGATGTGGATATGTTGGGTTATTTTGGGATATATGAATAGTTTCCAATTAGAGTAAGAAGAAAAGAGGAATAAAAATACAAATTTACTATGGTCCATAAGACTAAAAACAGAATACAATATAGTACCTTAAATTTCAATCCATGCTTTCCTGAGTTGGCAGGGTCACCAAAACAGATATCCACGATATGCAACACTTCATATTCTTTAGGGGATCTGTCATTGCGGGTTTTAAGCTTGGGCGGCTCCAATTTTGAGCTCTTTGGATTCACCTTGTGATTTTCACTGGCACTACTAACATATTTGCTGCAGAGTTTACTCCATTCTTTCAATAGCTCTAGAAAATCATCAACCTTCTCATTCCTAACCTATTCAAGAAAGCACGTTATTTTAGTCCTATGTGAATATATATGAAAGCTTAATTACTTTAGTACATGGAAATGAAAGCTTACCTGAACTTCTGGATGATTTAACTTTAGACTTTCACATGCAGCTTTATTAAGGTCAATAGACCACTTCTATACAAAACAATGGGAAATTTGCAAAAGGAAGTATAAATACCCAAAAATGCAGCAGATATGGATCTACAAAATCAATACAATAGATACATGCAAGATACTTGCCGTGACGAGGTTTATACCAGCGGCCTTAGCTCCAAGACAAAGACCAGTTGACATTCCCCCACAACCCGAATATAGATCTAATAGAGCTAGCTCTGACTTTCTGAATTTACAAATATCAAAAGCTGGCTTCTTTGGAGGTTTCATCAGCATACCGTCGATGGGATCAGCCCCTGAGCAGTTGGAGGAAAAATCACTCTTTTCCCCTGAATCACCTGAACTTGATAAGAGAAATAATTATAATAAATTTAACAGTTACAAGATCCAACCATATATCAACTGGAAGCTGAAAGAGAAAATATAAAGATAGATTGAACAAACCACAGCACAACGATTGTACTATATTTCAAATTAAACAGATTTAACTCTTTCAGCTACTACTCAGGATTCAGATTCATTATTATATAGAACTTAAATATTGGTTCTACAAAATCTCCCAAAAATGACAATCCATAACATAGTTGGATTATAATAGGCACATGTACTTAGGTCTGTATGATGCAGCGATGTAATGCACAAGTTCTAGTAGATACCAACATTATAGTCTGTAAAAGATTTTCAAAAGAGAGGTAAGACAAAAAAGAAAGAGGGTTATTGAGTAATGCGGTTTAGACAAGAAAATAAGCGGAATTAGGTACTTGTGGGAAAGAGGCAGGATGCTCGACACTCGACAGAGAGAAAATTGGTGGCCAACGGGAGAGGAGGTAGGTATCTTTTATTAAACAGACAGAGGCCTATATAGGAGATAGGTTGGCAGAGAAAAAACAATGGTACTTTGATTGAAAAGAGAAATAAATGAAGATTTACTGGCTAGAGAGATAGACAGCCAAAGAATAAGAGAAGAGGGTCACAAATGAGAAAGGAAATTGTTGCGGAAATACGAGACGAAAGAAAAAAAAAAGCACGGAAATTCAACAACTACAGACGACACAGATTTACGTGGTTCACCCCAAAATGGGTTACGTCCACGGGCAACAGCAGTCGGATCTTCACTATCAAGAATAGAGGCGGTTACAGAGAGGAAAGATTCCAAAGTTCAGATTTCCCAAATCCCAAAATCAAGAAAGACAAGGAATTTATATAACACTCCATATACAATTTCGGAAACAGGATTGACACGCGGGCAGAGGCACACGCCCGTGTGCCTCGGCCATGTGTCCCCAAACGAAACGTCTTTACATCAACAAACGTGTACCAACCACCCTGGAACCGTCAGAACGGCACACGGTCAGGGCACACGCTCGTGTGTCTCGGACCGTATGCCCCCGAAAAGTCGCGTCTCCGCCTTCTGGATGTGTCCACTGACTTTTGGAACAGCTACAACCGCACACGCCCGAATGTCTCGGATCGTGTGCCAGAAAAATTCCAACCTATTCAGCATTGGTCGTTGCCTTTGGGTTAAGATTCAAGGCATATTATTAACAATTTCCAACTTACATTGAATCTTATCAGAACAGAAGTAACACGCCATGAATCTGTTGCTGTCAGCCACCACCTAGGGCTATCTCCAACTGTCAATATTGAGCAAGTCTAAACAGTGCAAGAACTTGCTCTTCGGAACTGGTTTAGTGAACATATCCGTTGGATTATCTATTGTGCCAATCTTCTTCATTCTGATCCTTTTTCTGACCGGATAAAGTGATATCGCACATCAACGTGCTTGGTCCTGTCATGATGCACCTGATCCTTTGCCAAGCATATGACACTCAAACTATCACAAAAAATAATAGCTTAATCCTAATGAAAACCCAGATCACTTATAAGGCCCTTTAACCAAATACCTTCCTTGGCCGCTTCAGTCAAGGTCATGTACTCTGCTTCTATAGTGGATAATGCAACTGAAGGCTGCAAAGTAGTCTTCCAACTGACCACTGAGTTGCCAAGGGTAAAGACATACCATGTAACTGATCTTCTGCCATCCACATCTGATGCATAGTCTGAATCTGAGTATTCAGTGACTAGACAATCCATGTTGCCTCCATAGATAAGGTCAACGTTGGATGTCCCTCTGAGGTACCGAAAAATGCACTTCACGGCTTGCCAATGTTCCTTCCCATGGTGAGCCATATATCGACTCACAATAATGATTGCATGTACAATATCAGGCCTGGTACACACCATATCATACATCAGGCTCCCCGTAGCACACTAGCATAGGGAACCTTAGACATGTATTCTAACTCTTCTTCTGACTGAGGTGCATAAGAAATAGATAAACGAAGATTTGGAGGTAATGGAGTATTTAAAGGTTTAGCCGCGAACGTACCAAATCTATATAGAACCTTCTGAATGTAACTCTTCTGAGAAAGAAAGAGCTTACGCTAACAGCAGTCCATATAAATCTCCATCCCTAGAATTTTCTGTGCCGCACCAAGATCCTTCATGTCAAACTCTGCACTAAGAGTCCTTTTCAGCTTTACAATTTCAGACATGTCACGAGCCGCAATAAGCATATCATCAACATACAAGAGTAAATATATGAATGAACCATCCTGAACCTTTCTGTGGTATACACAGCAATCGTAGGGCCCTTGCAGTATCCATGTGTCAACATGAATGTATCAAATCTCTTGTACCACTGCCTTGGGGGCTGATTCAGTCTACACAAAGATCTCTGAAGCCTACAGACATGATCTTCTTTTCCCTAAACAGTGAATCCTCCTGGCTGACTCATCAAGATATCTTCTTCTAACTCTCCATGTAGAAAAGCCGTCTTCAAGTCGAGTTGCTCTAATTCCAGATCCCGATATGCACTAAAGCGAGTAGCACCCGAATGGAAGTGTGTCGGATGACAGGTGAGAATTCATTGTAGTTCACTCCCTCTTTCTAACTGTATCCTTTTGCAACTAGACGTGTCTTGTACCTTCAACACATGGGATCCCTGATTTCTTCTTGAAGATCCATTTGCAGCCAACCACTTTTCTCCCCTTTGGAAGCCTAACAAACTCCCAAGTCTGATTCTTGTAAAGAGATTCCATTTCGTCACCCATTGCAGCAACCCAATGTGTAGCTTCGACATCAGAAATAGCCACTTGGTAGGTAGAACGCTCGGGTGACTCCAACTCTTCAGCCATTTGAAGAGCATACGCTGCAAAATAGACAGTCATACTTCTGTGGAGGACGAATCTGTCTCCTTGGACGATCAGTGGCAATGTTTTACTATCTCTCATGTAGAGGACATGTATAAGACTCCACCTCAAACTCTGCAGTTGGCTCTTCATCAGTTTTGTTTGAATGAGGTAGGTCATCTCCTTGTTCCAAGTTTGGAATTATTTCAAACTTCACCTGCTCGCTAACAGTGTCATGTTTCCCTGCACATCAGACTCCAATCTCGAGTGAAGCATATAATTTTCATCAAAAGTACATCTCTACTCATAATGACTTTTGACTCGGCAGACCAGATTCTATACCCCTTCACCCCACACCATATCCTAGAAAAATCCCCTTCTTTGCTCTAGATTCTAATTTGCCCTCATTAACATGATAATAAACAAGGCAACCAAATACTTTAAGTAAATAATAATCAACGGGTTTACCATACCATACCTCAAAAGGGGGTTTTGCAATCAATGGTTGTTGCAGGAGAGTGATTTATCAGATAACAGGTTGTATTCACAGCCACAACCCAGAAGTCCCTTGATAACCCAGCATTAGAGAGCATGCATCGAGCCCTCTCTAAAAGTGTCATGTTCATGCATTCTGCAACACCATTTTGATGTGGAGTTTCCCTGACTGTGTGATGTCTGGCAATACATTCATCCTTGCAGAACTCATTAAATTCAGTTGAACAGAATTTCAAACCATTACCAGTTCGCAGACGCTTAACTTTCTTCTCAGTTTGGTTCTCAACCAGAACATTTCATAGTTTGAAAGTTTTAAAGACATCACTCTTGTGTTTTAACATTAACACCCACACCATTCTAGAGTAATTATCTATCAGAGAGAGAAAGTACCTTGCTCCACCTTTCGATGGACCACAAGAGGGTCCTCAGACATCTGCATGTATGTAATCAAGAGTTGCTTTGGTTCTGTGCACCGCTTTGCAAAACTGAATCTGACGTTGCTTGCTGAAGATGCAATGCTCACAGAACCCCAAAGTAAAAACTTTGTGACGGCCTAATAACCTTTGCTTACTCAGAATCATCATCCCCTTTTCACCAACATGACCAAGTCGCATATGCCACAACTTAGTTATATTTGAATTTGACTTCTCTCCAAATGATACTGCAGCCGTTGTACCAGTAACTGTTGCCCCTTGTAGGACATACAAGGTGTTCTGCTTTAGTCCTTTCATTATCACCAGGGCTTCTTTGGTGATCCGTAGGACTCCACTTTCACAACTGTATTTGAAGCCCTTTGAATTCATAGTACCTAAAGAAATTAGGTTCTTCTTCAAATCAGGGATGTGTCGAACCTCTATCAGCGTTCTAATGATGTCATCATGCATTCTGATACGGACTGAACCAACGCCAACTATTTTGCATAGAGCATTATTTCTCATTAGAACATTTCCACCATCAACTTCTTCATGAGTGAAACCAAACCCTGTTGGGGAGCATGTGAAAAGAACAACCAAAATCCAAAATCCACTGATCCACCGGGTGTACTTGATCAACAACAGATAGTACCATATCTGCCTCAGAACCGGAGTCTTCTTTTACAACAGCAACCACCGGGGATTTACCTTTCCTTTTAGGACATTCATTCTTCCAGTGACCTAGTTCTTTGCAGTAGTTACATATATCACGTGTATTAACACGTAAACCTCGATCTCTGAATTTGGATCTTCCCTTTGCTTTCCACTATCCATTACCCTTTTCCGATCGACCCGGTGACTTGTCGAAATTTGTAACTGCCAAACTAACTGCTTCCTTTTCTGAACTATTTCCAGAAGCCTTGTGTCAAAGTTCTCGAGAATGGAGACTAGAATGGACTTCCTCGAGAGAGATAGTGTCTCTACCAACAACATAAGAATTTACAAAATTTTCGTAAGAAGAAGGTAGAGATACTAACAGAATTAAGGCAGCATCCTCATCTTCGATTTTCACATCCACATTTTTCAGATTCATAAGGATGGAGTTCAAATCGTCAAGATGCTCCTTCATAATTGCACCTTCCTTCATACGAAGAGAGAAGACGTTTCAACAACAACTTGTTGGTTAGAGACTTCGTCATGTAAAGACTTTCCAACTTCAACCACAAACCAGCAGTCATCTCTTCATCGGCTACTTCGTAAATGCCTTCATCGGCAAGACACAACAAGATTGTCGAGTGCGCCTTCTCATCTTGTTGTTCATGTTCTGAATCCTCCATGGATTCAGGTTTCTTTCATGAAAGCGGTGCCCATATCCCATGTTGCTTCAACAGAGCGCGCATCTTTAAGCTTCGGAGACTGAAACTGTTCTTCCATGTGAACTTATCGATCTGCATGATGTTGTTGTCATTGTTCTTCAATCTTCTAAACAGATCACGGACGAACGTGGAACCTACCTCTGATACCAGTTTGTTGCGGAAATACGACAAGAAAGAAAAAGCAAAGCACAGAAATTCAACCAGCACAGACGGCACAGATCTATGTGATTCACCCCAAAATGGGCTACGTCCACGGGCAGCAGCAGTCGGATCTTCACTATTAAGAACAAAGGCGGTTACAAAGAGAAAATATTTCATAGTTCAGATTTCACAATTCCCAAAGCCAAAAAAGACCAGGAGTTTATATAACACTAAGTACATTACAATTTCAAAAATAGGATTGACACACGGGCAAAGGCACACGCTCGTGTGCCTCGCCTGTGTGTCCCCAAACAACGCATCTTTACATCAACAGACGTGTACCAACCACCCTGGAACCGTCAGAACGGCACACGGTCAGAGTACACGCTCGTGTGTCTCGGATTGTGTGCCCCAAAAAGTTGCATCTCCGCTTTCTGGATACGTCCCCTGGCTTTTGGAACAGTTACAACCGCACACGTCTGGGGCACACGCTTGTGTGTCTCAAGCCATGCCCTAGAAAAATTTCGACATATTCAGCATCGGTCGTTGCCTTTAGGTTAGGATTCAAGGCATATAATTAACAGAGATCAAGGGAGAGAAACAGGCTCCATTCGGTTTGAGGGGGAAGAGTGTAGGTGTAACAACTAGAAGAGAGAACGGATGTTGTTGAGGAAAGATTATTTTATTAGAGAGGTCAAAAAGGAGGAGAAGAATAGTGAGAATAAAAGCAGAGAACTCCTAGTATTTGATGAGGATCACTCGTACTGCATTGGACACGCAAATTGGGACCCATTTAGAGTCTTTTTTAACTATCGGCAGATATAAGATCATCATCTGAATGAGCAGAGCCGGCAGATGCAGCTGACTTGATTTTTCATATTTTTACATCATCTCAGATGTATTTTCTAGTTTTCGATAAGTATGATGACGGGGGATCACAGCCATCCATTATGGTAAGGTGTTATAAATAAAAGATTTCTTAAGGTTTCTAGCATCAAGAGTTGGCTTCCAAAAAAACATTTACTCGGTCCTACTTGGGTCATGATACCCGCAGCCTCCACTTAGTGTTGAAACCAAGGTCACCCCCTCCAGTCGTCGTCTACCGCCTCTGAAGTGCTGAAGTCGTAGAAGTATGTATGTTTTGTCGCTGCCGCATCCAAACTCGCGTAATGCCAACCTAGCCTCGTCCTCCACGTACAGTCTACCTCTAACAGCTAGCTACCACCTTCGCCTCAGCCACAACCCGTTATCCCCGCAACCTCCTTTCCTCTTCCCCTCTCAGTCATACTAGAGGGCACCTCTAGCGGATGCAATCTTCAACCTCAGTGGAAACCCATAGCCACTTGCACCGCCTCCACCAGCCTGGGGAAGCTTTACCACTTCCTCCAACCTTAGGGAACCTCATCGTCGTCTCCTCCAGCCTCGAGGAGTCTAGCCGCCTCCTTTACGACCCTCCCCTCCTCCAACAGCTAACTCCCGCTTAAAGTCCCCTAAGCAAGCCCTTCCCCCTCCTCCAACCTCCAAAAGCCATGAATTCCACCAAAATCCCAACTTCCCAAAAATCATGAAATCCCCAAATCCGCAAAGTCCCAAAATCCCCTTACCGGTTCCCCGCATACCGCACACTCGTAACTACGCGTTGCTCCCAACACTACCCAAAACCACATTACAACACCTCCGAATTGAACCTGATTTCTTGGTGACTTTTATTTCTAGTTTTCATTTTTCTTGCATTGTATTTGTATGAATATATCTATTTATTTCTAGTGATGTCTAGCTTTGAGCATTTGCATCACTCCTATAGATATGTAATTGTATTCATCCTGCACTTTCAATTTTAGCATTTTCATTTATGTGCAATCGTTAAAAATTGTCTTGATTAGACTTATATGTAATCAACTAGGATTATTTGCGCAAGTTTTAAATTTTTATTATTTAATTAATGGGGCATCAAACCTATAGATTCATCATGCGACAAATTGGTGTCAGAGCCACGGGTTCGGGTTTAGTTTGTGATACACGGCCTTAAAGACTATAAGTTACCCTTGAGGAGTTTTGCCAACCCTCCGACGCGATTTGATTATGGTCGGGGCGAGAATTATTTCGGTCATCATTGTTACCCTTTTCCTATGTTAGAGGATTATTTCCTACCCCACACATCTCATGCAAAAGCAATGTGGGAAGAATTCCTTGACCAAAAGGCGTATGGACAATCAACTCAATTAGTTTGTAAGGCCTTGAGCTAACCATCCTCCACAAGCTCATCAAGGGGGAAATATTTCCCTTATGCTTGTCACTTCAGTCCCACCACTTCCAAGCCATGAGGCATCCACGGTCACAATTCGCCGAAGAACCAACAAGTGAGGCATCAGCCTCTAGTAATTCAGCCAGCTAGCGTGTCAGCTTATCACTAGCAAACCTACCAAACTCTCATATCTGTCGGGAGGTATGATGATAGTACAGAAGAATCCACCAAACTCATCATGCTAATGGACGAGGTCAAGCAAATAATCGAAAAGCAGCCTGACTTCAGAAGACCTCCTCCTTCCAAATCCGGCCTCTGAAGTCGGAACTTGGAACTTTATCCTGAGCTCAGTCGGAACTTGGAACTTTATCCTGAGCTCCACAAAGATGTCAGTCATGGCACAGAGAATTGGTAAGCTCTCTGAGAGCATATTGAAAAGATGTTGAAGGTTGGCAAGTTGTGGGAGTTGGTTGCCTGCAACAAAGAAAAACAGCCCCAGTCTAGGAAGGGAAAAGAGGTTGTAGGCCTGTAGCATGAGTACAATTTCCCGGCAATGAGAATGTGTCGAGCAAGAGGATGATGGCCCTTCAGGCAGCATCAACCGCATACACGGCACAGTTGGCCTAGAATCATCGAGGAAGGCCAGTGCGAGGAGTATTTTCAGCAAAGAATTCACCTCAACTTCTCAAGTAGCTCCGCGGTGAGGTAGTCTTCTCTGACAAAGATATGCCAAGATCCCAACCCCTTCAACGGCGTCGTCGTCGTCAAGGTAGACATCGAGAACTTTTCCATATCAAGAATTCTAATCGACACAGAGAGTTGTAAAATGTGTTTTTCAAGTCCGCCTTTGAGGCAATGCGAGTAGAGACGGACCTCTCTATAGGTTCGCTGGGAAAATAGATGGATGTGAGCATCACTCTTTCTGTGGCCATGTGCGGAGTGACTGTCAAGGGACCTTCATAGTGGTCGATTCTTCTACCAATTATAATGCCAACTTTGGCATGCATTGCTGAACGAATACCGGGCTGTCATCTCAGCATATCATCAAGCTTTGAAGATCAGCATGGGGGAAAGCAATTTCACGTTCGCAGCAACCTAAAAGTTGCTTGTGATTGTTGTGTTAGCTCGGTGAATGTGGTAAAAGGCCCTCGCGAGGAAGGAAGATCTTCAAATTAAGGAACTCACATGCTACTTGCACACTCAAATAAGTTCCCTTTGAAGGAGCAGAGATAGAATCCTCTCAATCAACAATGAGCTCAAAACTGAAGAGAAGAAAGAACTCATCAAATGTCTCCGCAGCAACCTCGATGTCTTCGTCTGGTCCACGATGAGCATGTTTGGGGTCAATTCAAATGTCTCATGTCATCATCTCAACAACGATTCAAGCGCCCGATCAATCAAGCAAAAGAAACAGGCAGTGACAACTACTTTCGTTGAAACTATTCAAGAAACAATATTGTAAGACACGAACTTTTGTGCTGAATTAATTACTATAGTATAATAGCATAAATAAAATATCTTAATAAGAATATGAAAATAATTCCCAAATATTGAAAAAAAAATCAGCGTCGATTCAACGTCGCACGTTTAATTTTGAAGTTTGAGTTTTCTGAAATTTTTGTGACCACCGTTTCAATGTTTTGCTCAACGCAATTTGAAATTTTATGATTGTGTATATATACACATATACATACAGAGGTTGTTTCAATCTTATTTGGCCGGCTGGATTCATGCTCTTAATAAGTCATTAAGAATTGGTAAATTATTGAGGGGTTAACTTAACCCTTAGGATTATTTGAGGCGGTGGGCTGATTGCATTCCTTTATATTTGGCCGAGCATTCTCTCGATATTTTGTTCTCTTTCGCCGTCTGGAGACCTCGGCGCTGCTGGGAAAGAAAGCTAGGGCTTGATTTCCTCTTTCTCGACAACATCTTCCTCTCGCTCTTCTCATCGAGGCCGGAAGAGCTTGATTAGGGCTATTGAGTTGGCTATAACCACTGGATGAAATTTATGTTATTATCATGTGTTGGCCGACTGTCTTTTGGGTTTTGTTGCCTATTTTGGAGTGATGATACTGGTTGCTTTTAGGGTTGGTTCCCGTTCAGAAGTTTCGATTTTAGAAATTTTCATATTCATTTGATTACTTTGGGGTTTTGGATAATTGAATCGAATTGAAATGTTAATCAACTCAAATCGTACTTATGTAACGACGCAACTCTAAGTAAATGATTTCATTGATATTGCAGAGGATGTCGTTTGGCGATAGACGCAACGAGAATCCTGAGAATGACAAGCGCAAGGGAAAAGCTGTGGTGAGTCTTTACCGCTTTAATTATGCATATTTGAATTATATACATGTGGAAATTACTTGACTCTGAGCCTACTCTCTTTGCATGCGCACGGTATATTGAATAATTTGAAGAAATTCAAAGGTTTGAAATCACTGATAATCATGAAATCGCTAAAAGGCTAAACATGGACAAGCAATCGATAGAAACTCTGAGGGGAATATTATATAAATATTTTCTATATTTTGAAAATGAATAAGAACTGAATATAAAAAGAATAAGAAATTGAGTGTGCATCGACGTATAAAAATGTTAAGGGTTCGCCTCGTAGGTGTGACGACCCAGGATTTACCCTGCATTCGCACAGGACTATTCCTGGTTCCTGGGCTTTACCTGGCACCGTCATCGGGCTGCAGCCCAAACACCCAACCCCGCTCTGGCCTACTTTCGAGTACCAGCGGGTTGTTGGAGGCCTCTGCCCCCCCCCCTTTTGATGAGCAGACTCCATAGTTCAGCGTGCCTAAAGGGATTTCCCAGGAGGTCACCCGTCCCGAAATTTCTCTAGCCTGAGCACGCTTAACTATGGAGTTCTTTCACTTCTCATCACCAATTGAGAGCCCAATTGGTGATGAGAAGTGAAGGAACATCATAGTTAAGTGTGCTCAGGCTAGACAAATTTCAGGATGGGTGACCTCCTGGGAAGTCCCCGTAGGCACGCTGAACTATGGAGTTTCCTCATCAAAAGGGGGGCAGAGGCCTCCAACAACCTGCTGGTACTCGGAAGTAGGCCAGAGAGGGGTTGGGTGTTTGGGCTGCAGCCCGGTGACGGTGCCAGGTAAAGCCCAGTAAGCCAGGAATAGTCCTGTGCGAAGGCAGGGTAAATCCTGGGTCGACACAAAAAAGTGCACTTTTTTTGTCACGACCCAAGACCCTGGACTTACAATCGGGACAACGTCCACCGACTGCCTCGTCTGGCGTCATAGTTATTAAAGGCGCAAGGCGCACCAAGGCGCAAAGGGGCCCTGGAGCCTAGGCGCAAGGCGCAGGCGCGCGCCTGAGGCACGTGAGGCGCAAAAATGGGGAAAAAAATCAGTTAATTGGGCGCCCAATTCAAGGAAAATCAGCAAATGGGGCGCCCAATTAGCTGGAATTCAGCTAATTGGGCCCCCAAATTGCTGAATTTCAGCGAATGGGGCGCCCAATTCGCTGAATTTGTGCGATTTGGGTCCCCAATTCGCTGAATTTCTGCGAATTGGACACCCACTTCGCTGAAATTCAGCGAATTGAGCGCCCAAATTGCTGAATTTCAGCGATTTGGGGGCTCAAATCGCTGAATTTCTGCGATTTGGGCGCCCAAATCGCTGAATTTCTGCGATTTGGCCCCCAATTCGCTGAATTTCTGCGAATTGGGCCACCAATTCGCTGAATTTCTGCGAATTGGGCGCCAAATTCGCTGAATTTCTGCAAATCGGGCGCCCAATTCGCTGAATTTCAACATTTGGGCGTCTTGGTGCGCCTTGGGCACGCCTCGGGTGCGCCTTGGCGCGCCTCAGGCACATCGCCAGCCTAAGCCTTCCTGGGGCGCAACGGGGTGCGCCCGGCGCCTCAGGCGCGCCTAGGCGCGCACCTTGATAACTTAGCATACCGGGCTGCAGCCCAAGCACACCAAAGCCTCTTTGCGCCTATTTCTCAGCAGCGGCGCATTGTTGAGGCCGGGTCTCGAACCCGCAACCCCCTTGATAAGGAGTTTTCAAAACACTCTTCATCACAAACAATGCGCTGCTGCTGAGAAATAGGCGCGGAGAGGCTTTGGAGTGCTTGGGTTGCAGCCCGGTACGACGCCAGGCGAGGCAGTCGGTGGACGTTGTCCCGATTGTAAGTTCGGGGCCTTGGGTCGTTACAAAAAAGCACTTTTTATTGTGACGACCCAGGATGTACCCTGCCTTCGCACAGGACTATTCCTGACTTCCTGGGCTTTACCTGGCACCGTCATCGGGCTGCAGCCCAAACACCCAACCCCTCTCTGGCCTACTTCCGGGCACGCTTAACTATGAAGTTTACTCAGTCCGAGCACGCTTAACTATGAAGTTCTTTCACTTCTCATCACCAATTGAGCAGCTCAATTGGTGATGAGAAGTGAATGAACTCCATAGTTAAGCGTGCTCAGGGTAGAGAAATTTCGGGATGGGTGACCTCCTGGGAAGTCCCCGTAGGCACGCTGAACTATGGAGTTTACTCATCAAAAGGGGGGAGAGGCCTCCAACAATCCGCTGTGCCTGGAAGTAGGCCAGAGAGGGGTTGGGTGTTTGGGTTGCAGCTCGATAACGGTGTCAGGTAAAGCCCAGGAAGCCAGGAATAGTTCTGTGCGAAGGCAGGGTAAATCCTGGGTCGTCACAGTAGGAGGGGTGAAACTCCTACAAAATTTTGATGATTCAAAGACGGGACGTGTGTTCGATCACCCTGAATTTGAATAGAATTGTCTAATCTAGAGGGCTTGAAAGTTTGTTGCGTGTATGATCGCCTTAGATTGGGCATTGATTTGAAGTGCCGAAATGCTTGAGGAACATTTTACTACTTTGTACCTGTTCACTGATACTACTTTCTGATATTGTTCCTATACTTTTCCCTACTTACTCTATTGATTTACTCTTTCTACTGCACATGTATACAATTATGCATGTTGATATTATTCTTTTTGATTGCATGTAGAGCGGTTAAAGAGATAAATGACTCGCTTAGTTTTCTAAGCTAACGGTTTGTTGATTTCTATTTTTAGGATCTAACCGCCAGTGTGACAGACGCCGCTAGAGGATTGGCGGTCGAGGCAGGAAAGAAGCAAAGAGAGGATGTGGTTAGATTACGGGTTAGAGTTTTGGTATAGTTTGTATTAGAGTTGTTGTTGTCCTTTGTAGAATGTCCATATGTACTAGTTCTGTTTTGGTAGTGGTTTTCATGTACTCTGACATGATGTAAATTATGCTTAAATGAATGAAAATTTGGTTTATGTTTTCTCCTGGTACTTTTCCTTAGTTATATATTAAAATTGTTGTGTTATATTATTGTGAAAACCGCTCAGAATAACAAAATTAAATTGTGGCGGTCTACGGGTCATTACAAGTATATCTCATTGAGGCAGACTTTATTAAGGAAGTCAAGTATCCAAATTGGGTCTCTAATGTGGTAATAGTAAAAAGGACGAACAATAAGTGGTGTAAGTGTATCGATTTCACCAGACTTAAAAAAACATGTCTTAATATTTGTTACCTTTGGCCTCAAATAGATTGACTAGTAGACTCAGCCGTCTGTTTCAAAGTAATAAGTTTCCTGGATGCATTCTCGGGATATCAACAAATTTGGATGCATCCCCCGAACATCATTCGTACCACCTTCATCATCAATGATGGATGTTGATATCATTAAATTCAGATGCATCCCTTGGACATCCCTCGTACCATCTTCATCACCAATGATGGATGTTATTACTAATAAAGTGATGGCTTTGGGCTCAAGAACATTGGATCTACATATCAGCATGACCTTCCTATCAAAAGTGGCAAGGTAACTAATGATATTCAGGATCTCATGGAAACATTTGTGACTTCGATAAATTACAACATGAGGGTTAATCTAAGTGCATTTTTAAAGTCAGTAAGGGGAGGATTTCGGGTCACTTACTAACATAGAATGGGATTGAACTCAATTCAGACATACTAAAAGCTATCTTGGATACTTCAGCTCCATGGAGTCTGAAAGAAGTTCAACAATTGGCTGGAAGAATAGCAGGACTTAGTCAATTCTTGTCCAGCTCTGTTGATAAATGTACTTTGCTCTTCAAGAGTGTAACGACCGGGAGGAGGGAGCCTGGAGAAGATGAGAGCGTCAAACTCACCTCAAGATCGCCGTGAAGAAAGGCATTCTTCACGTCGAGCTGGAACAGAGACCAGTGGCGAACAGCTGCAACTACAATAAGAGTACGAACTGTAGTCAAGTGTGCGACTGGAGCAAAGGTCTCGTCATAGTCTCTCCTCTGCTCCTGCTAAAAATCGCGAGCAACTAGCTGAGCCTTGTACCTCTCCACAAAACCATCGGAGCAAGTCTTGACCTTGAAGACCCACTTGCAAGTAATAGGAACAACACCAGGTGGAAGAGGAACAAGGTCACATGTACGAGTGTGTTCAAGCACCTCCAACTCGGCAGACATAGCAACCTGCCACTCAGATATCTGGGCAGCCTCACGGTAGGAAGTCGGCTCTGGAGTACTACAGGCAGTAGCAGGAAGGGCAGGTAGATCCAGCGGTAGTGTAGCAAGGCTAAGGCGGTCGGGAGGACGTCTCTCACGAGGTGGGTTGCAACGTACAGGAGGATCATCCACAAGACACTCGCTGGAGGAGGCAGGCACTGAGTCTGGGGGCACTGGAGACGAGGGAACGGGAGGAGGATGACGAGTGTAGTGATATAGAAGGTGGACGACGAGCGCATTAGAGGGAAAAGTGGGAGGCGAAGGGGAGGAGTGAGAAGGTGAGACTGGAGAGGTCGGGGATGGTGTAGGCGACGGCAAGGAGAGAGGGGGTGAACATGCCGGTGGAGAGAAGGAGACATGGGGCGGTGGGATGGGAAGAGTGAGAAATTGCACATCAGATGGAGTCACGGATGAGTGCGAGGTCGAGGGGATGGAGGAGACAAAAAAAGGGTGAGACTCGTCAAAGGTGACATCACGTGAGATACGAAGTCGGCGTGCAACAGGAACATAACATCGATAGCCCTTGTGCTCAGTATTGTATCCAAGAAAGACACAAGATACAGATTGAGCAGAGAGTTTGGTACGCTCATGTGGAGGAAGTAGAACATAACATCGACAGCTAAAAACACGAAGATGAGTATAACATGGGAGTCGAGAGTACAGACACTCACCAGGACACTGGCCCTGAAGAAAAGTGGAGGGTTGCATGTTAATAAGGTAGACAACAATGGAAACATCCTTAGCCCAAAAGTGAGGAGGAATGTGGGAGGAGATGAGAAGGGCGCGGGTTGTCTCAATGATGTGGTGATGCTTCATTTTAGCGGTGTCATTCTAAGCGTGGGCACCGGGACAAGCAAGCTGAGGGAGAGTGTCGTGGGTAGCTAGCAGAACGTGAAAAGCATGAGAGAGGTACCCCCCCCCCGAGTCGAAACGGAAAATACGTATGGAATCAGAAAACTGAGTGCGCACCATAGCGGAAAAAGTAACATAAATCTGGAAGAATTCGGAATGAGAGTGCATAAAATAAATCTAACAATAATGAGAGTAATCATCAACAAAGATAACATAGTACCGATGTCCGTCCTTTGATACAAAAGGTGCGGGACCACATACATCTGAATGAACTAAATCAAAAGGACGCTGAGACCTAGACTCACTAAACTGATAGGGGAGTTGTAGCTGTTTATCAAGTTTACAACCCGTACAAGAGTGAGACCGGTCAACAAAAACACGACCAAGAAGACAACAGAAAACAAAAGTTTTTTTGATACAAAAGGTGCGGTGCTATTTTCTTGCTACTTCTGACCATGGAACTTAAAAGGGAAAGCTCATTTTTAACACTTTAGAAAAACTTAGCAAGCCACAAAAAATGAAGCAAAAAGGGCCAAAGATGTGGATAAACATATAAGGAACCATCAAATGAAGACAAGAATATTACTTGGAGTAAAAAAAAATCATTTATTGATGATGATGGTGTGATGAATAAGATTAATACGTTATTGTATTTTTTCTATGGTGGACTTCATGCTAGAAATATCTGAGAGTACATCATCAGACAGCCCAGCAACCACTATTTTTATAAAACCAAGAAGATTATGTGAGGAGATTAAACGGGGAGATAAAAAGTGAGCAATTGACAACAGGAAATTGAAGTTTTTTTTAACATCTTGAAGCAAGTCAAGTACAATCTGAAAATTATAGAAATGAGAGATTTAATAAACCTCAAATTTTAACAAGAGATATCATAACACAGAAGTTTGTATGAGGTCTTATCAGATGGTCAGTCTATGGCAGTGAACAAAACCAAAGGCAAAGCTAATTGTCAATGAATCTATCAACCTTCTATACAAGCCATGCAAGTTACCTGATTCGATGGTTTGGAAAGTAGAATACTCCACAGAATATTCCATGTCGTAATAGAAATAGTACAATGGCGTAGACCTAGACTTCAGCTCCAACTGCAAGGAATGATTTATATAAGATTAAGCTACTCAAAAAATACAACTACCATAACTTATGAGAGATGTTAATCAATTAGTAATGCACATTACTGAGGATCAACAGCTACATAGTGCACACCTTTTACATTAATGTCACAAACTGCCATTACATGGCTTATCCAGCACCATTTTAGATACCAAGGTTTAGTCTCTAGGACTGAAGAAAAAAGTTCTCAGCTTGCAGATTTTTCGAGACATGTAGATATTCGGTTTTGTAGAAACTTCTAAAATATCTAAAATATTATAGATAATTCTAGGTGTATAGAATTTCAAGAGTCTAATAGATTAGCTCTAGTAAGTGTGCATTTACTATATACTTTTTACATGAGTTGTTTCTTCAATTTGTCTCTTGTGTTCTTAGAATCGGCACAAGTGAAGATTTAGGAGAGAAGAGTCCTCCTAAGGGCACAAGTTTGGGTGCACGAGTTTAGCAACTAGCAAGCATTAAAAGCAACAACAGAGCTAACTAGTGGGTGCTCACACAACCTGTGACAACTGGTAACGGAGCCAAAATGACACCAAGTGATATAAGACCCAAAGTGATACCAAGTGGTATTAAAGACAGCAATTCTAAGTGATATTCGAGAGTGGTTGAACCAATACGTGCAATGAAAGGTTCAAGATGATCAAGGCAAGAAGGACAAGAGGTCGAGAGGGAGAGAGAGACAGAGATATGTTGGAAGCATTTCAAGTTCACATGATGAAGATGGAAGTATCCATGAGGTATTATAGAAGAAGGTTGAGGATGCTTCTGCACACACGTAGGAACTGAAATCTGAGTTGGAAGAACGCGCGTAGATGCTGGGAGTTTTGAATGGCGAAGTCAATGAGCTTATGAAACAGGTTGATGCTCTTTAAGCACTAGTAAAGGTCATGCACCATGAGATGGCAGAGCACAAGATGGGGCTCTTAGATATGAAGGCAGACAAGTGAGCCACGACTGAATGTCCATGCATGAGATTCGACTAGGATGTGATCAACTTCTTGTGGAACATAAAGCTATGTGATGATGGTCATGGATGATGTTAAAGAAATCATGTAAAAAGGCCCAGTAACAAAGATCTATTTAGGCTATTTCACTTTGTAGTTATTAGTCTCACACCTTAGAATGGGATTTCCTATCCCCTCTCTCTTCTACATAAATGTATAAATACTTGTTGTAATACATATGAAGAAATACAAAGAATTAATATTTTTATCAAGTTTATTTCTCCCCTGGTGTTTTTCTACATGGTATCAGAGCAGGAAAACCGGTCCTTATAAAAGAATATCTCTCTCGCATGTTGCCTGCTTCCTGCGTCCTCAAGTTTCAATGACCGCGGCCCGTGCTCCCTCCATCTGCGGTCTCAATTTCGTGTGACCGCAACCCGTGCTGCCTCCTTCTGGAGTTGGTTCTCCTCCTCCTTTTATACTCCCCTCTTTGACAACTGGGTCCCACAGCTGGTCAGCTTTTCGCCCTTCCCTGCGATCTGCTTTTTTCTGAACGCGGCTCTGTCCAAGCCGTTCTGCGTCCGAGACTGCTTTGTCTCGCTTGCCAAGGCCGCGAGCTCTCCTGTGAGCCCTCTTGATCTACTGCGAACTCTTCGGTTCTACGAGCTATATGGTTCTGCGAGCTCTCATGTCCGCTGTCACCTGACCGCCGCGAGCTCTCCAGACCACGAGCTCTCCAGACCGCTGACTTCAGACCGCAACTTGTCTCGCTTGCCGAGACCGCGAGCACTCATGTGAGCTCTCTTGTTCTCCTACGAGCTCTTTGGTTCTGCGAGCCCTCCAGTCCGCTGTCATCTGACCGCCGCGAGCTCTCCAGATCGCAGCCTCTCCAGACAGCAACCTCTCAACCTGCGAGCTCTTTGGTTCTGCGAGCCCTCCAGTCCGCAGTCATCTGACCGTCGCGAGCTCTCCAGACTGCAACCTCTCCTGCGGGCTCTCCTGTCCGCTGTCTCCAGACCGCAGCTTGTCCAGACCGTTGTCATCTGACCGTCGTGAGCTTTTCAGACCGCAGCCTCTCTTGCGCGCTCTCATGTCCACTGTCTCAGACCGCAGCATGTCCTGACCGCGCTCTGCGTCTCTTGGTCGCTTGCCCTCCTCGCTTTCTTCTATGGCCGAAAATAATGCTCCGACTCTCCTGGCTCGTGTTGCGGCTCCTTTTCCTGAAGTTCGTGATGAGCTTAGGATCACCACAATCTCTCTTAGTGGGAAGAAGAATTTTGTGGAATGGGTGCACTCTGTTCGTCGTGTTCTCCAGACAAAGGGCCTCCTTCATCATCTGACAAAGGTCACTCCATCTGAGCCCACCGATAAATGACAGCGTGATGATGGTTATGTCCAATCGTGGATTCTAAATTCGATGGACAGTGAACCATATCGGATAGCGATGTATCATGAGACGGCCAAAACTATGTGGGAGGAGCTTCACTCCCTTTATTCTGACAAGGACAGCTTGCAACATCTCTTTGACATCATCACGGATTTTCAGTCTTCGGACCCAGGGGTGACTGGCGACCTCACCTCGTTTGTGGCACGGTCCAAAACTTTAGTAGAAGCCTGGCTTCAGCATCAGCCACCTACTACTGATCTCGCTGCACAACGTACTCAGAAAGAAGCAGTTGGCATTGCCATGATGATGGCACGTCTTCCGCCTTACTTCCACAGCATCCAGGCTCAGATACTCTCCTCATCCACCATTCCTTCCCTGCCAGATGTATGTTCTATGTTGTTGAAGGTCGCACCCCCCCCCCCCTGAGGCTCCCGGGAATCTCTCTTCGGCTCTGCTCCAATAGTCTTCTCCACCTCCCTCTACTCCTCCATCCTCTTGTGGAGGTCGCACCTCTTCTCGGGGAAAGGGTCGGAACAGTCGTGCTCCCTTCAAGTGTACTCACTGTGTTCGGGATGATCATCTCGAGGCCACGTGTTACCGTAAGCACGGTAGGCCACAACCACCAAAGGACTCTATTGTCACCAATGCTCCCACCAACAATCACACCGACATTGATGCATTGCGCACCCAAGTCCAACAAATTCAAGGGATGCTCAGTCGTTCCTCCAGCTCTGTCGCATCTATCTCCGAAAAAGACATCTCCTATCTCTCTCATAGTTCAACCTGGATTATGGACTCCGGAGCAACACACCATATTACACCGAAGCAACCTTCTTCCTACTCAGACGTTGCACATCCAAAGTACATTACTGTGGCCAATGGGGACACCACTCCGGTTTCTAGATCAGTCGATGTTTCTCTTACTCCCTCCATCTTTCTTCGCTCGATTCTACATGTTCCGGGCTCTCTGTTTAATCTTCAAGTCATTAGTCGTCTTACACAAGACCTTGATTGCTATGTAACTTTCTTTTCTACCTCTTTTGTTTTGCAGGATCGAAGGACGCAGACTATCATTGGTAAAGGGGAATTGTCGAATGAGCTCTACACTTTAGAACATCCCCCCACGATTCTCTCAGTCGTTAGTACTGTTGATTGGCATAGGCGACTTGGACATGCCCTTCTTCCCATTCTCAAGAAAGCTCTTCCGAATATCACCCTCAACGACTTCACCTGCGAGTCATGTATCTTCGACAAACAACATCGTTCCTCTTTCTCTCCTCATTGTACTCGAAGTGATGCTCCTTTTATGTTTGTTCATTCTGATGTTTAGGAACCTTATAAAGTAACAAGTAGTTCTTGGTGTCGTTATTTCATAACGTTTATTGATGATTCGTTGTACATGACATGGTTATATTTACTTCATGATCGTTCTGAAATAACTCGTGTATTCTGTGCCTTCATTACTGAAACACACAACCAATTCTCCACCACCATTAAAACTATAAGAACCGACAATGCTAGAGAATACACAGGTAACATGTTTGTCAATCTATGTACTGAGTTTGGGATTATCCACCAAACCTCATGTGCATGCACCTCACAACAAAATGGGGTAGCTGAACGTAAAAATCGTCACCTCCTTGAGGTCGCTCGCTCTCTGATGTTTCAAATGCATGTTCCCAAAGTTTATTGGCATTTCGCGGTATCCACAGCCTGTTACCTCATCAACCCCATGCCCTCCTCTCTTCTCAACTTCGCAACTCCTTTTAGCCTTCTGTTTCCCTCCACCCCTCCCTTTACTCTCACACTCGTGTCTTTGGTTGCACTTGTTATGTTCACAATCTTGGTTCGACCAACGACAAGTTTGCTCCATGTGCTACCAAATATATGTTTGTCGGTTACTCTCGCACTTAGAAAAGTTATGTCTGCAACTCTCCTAGTGATCAAAAGGTTGTTACATATGCGGATATCACTTTTCTCGAAGAGCAGCCCTATCACTCCACACCTACTATTCCTCCTACACCTCCTACCATTCCTTGTCATACTGTTCCGGTAACATCTCAACTGCCACCACTACTTCCAACACCGGCCGCCATCCCCACCAAACCACCACTTCTTCGTGTCTATACTCGTCGCTCTTCTACATCGGATGCTCTGAAACAAGTACCTCCTACCAATGATACTTTGCGGCCTGAAGATCCGACACCTGCTTCTACGGCTCACCCCTTGGTAAATTATGTATCCTTACATCGCCTCTCTCCGCAACTCCGAGAATTTGCTTCTTCTCTCTCCTCTATTTCCACCCCTAACACTTTGCAGGAGGCTCTTCAACATTCAGGGTGACGGGCAGCCATGGATGAAGAAATGACTGCTCTTTGGACAAATCACACTTGGGATCTTGTCCCTCTTCCTCCGGGCCAGACTTGTGTAGGATGTAAGTGGGTCTATGCCATCAAGCATGGCCCTAATGGGACAGTTCAAAGCCTCAAGGCTCGTCTTGTTGCTCGTGGTTTTACTCAATAACAAGGCCTGGATTATAATGAAACTTTCTCCCCTGACACCAAGCTGAACATTGTTCGTGTTATGATCTCTCTAGTTGTTCATTGGCACTGGCCATTGCACCAATTGGACGTCAAGAATGCTTTTCTCAATGGCGATTTGCAGGAAACTGTCTACATGCAACAACCTCCCAAGAGTCTCTTGTAAGACGTCTACAAAAATTTCTTTATAGTCACAAACAGTCTCCCCGGGCATGGTTTGACAAGTTCAGTCAGGTTGTTCGTGATGTTGGGTTCACTCGAAGCTCGTCTGACTTCTCTCTATTCACTCGTCATAGGTCGTCGGGCCCTGTGATTCTCTTGGTATATGACGATGATATTTTGATAACGGAAGATGATCTCCACGGAATACATATGATCAAGCAATATTTGGCCTCTGTCTTTTAAACTAAAGAACTGGGGAACCTTCGGTACTTTCTTGGTCTCGAAGTCTCTCGGCGTCCAAATGGTCTTGTTTTGTCTCAACGAAAATACTGTCTTGACCTGCTCCGCGACGCTGGCTACTCTGGATGCAAGTCTGCTGACACTCCTGTGGATGTCAATCACAAGCTCTGTACGCATGCCTCAGACTCCGATCTACTCCTTCCAAACCCGGAGTATTATCGCCGCATTGTGGGGAAGTTGATATATCTAACGGTTACAAGACCTGATATATCCTTTGATGTTGGAGTTGTCAGTCGTTTATGCATGCACCACGTATCTCTCATCTTCAGGCAGTTGAGCGCATTCTTCAATACTCGAAGACTGCTCCTGGAAAAAGACTTGTATACAAGCCCTCCTCATCTCCCTTATCTCTTACTGCATACTTTGATGCTGATTATGTTGGCTCCCTGGATGAACGTCGCTCCACAAGTGGATATTGTACATACTTTGGTGGACACCTTATCACCTGGCGTAGCAAGAAGCAGTTGGTGGTTGCTCGCTCGTCCGCCGAAGCAGAGTATCGATCAATGACCATTGTTGTATCTGAGCTCACCTGGCTAGAAAGCCTTCCATGTGACCTTGGCGTAAAACTTCCCTCAACAGCCATTCTCTATTGTGACAGTC
The DNA here is from genome assembly GCA_033032865.1 of Dactylorhiza incarnata. Taxonomy (NCBI): domain Eukaryota; kingdom Viridiplantae; phylum Streptophyta; class Magnoliopsida; order Asparagales; family Orchidaceae; genus Dactylorhiza; species Dactylorhiza incarnata. Next base: position 7,738,827 of record JAWHQI010000085.1, read on the forward strand.
AAGCTGCTATACATATTGCCAAGAATCTTGTTTTTCATGAATGGACAAAACACATTGAAGTCGACTGTCACTTCATTCGGGAGAAGGTACAACTCAAGAAACTGGAGTTAATACATGTTCCTGCAGCCAAACAAGTTGCGGACATTCTCACGAAGGCTTTACCACGTCCATAATATAATCAGTTCTTGTCCAAGCTTGGTGTCTACGATCTGTATGCTCCAGCTTGCGGGGGAGTGTTAAAGAAATCATGTAAAAAGACCCAGTATCAAAGACCCATTTAGGCTCTTTTCTCTTTGTAGTTATTAGTCTCACATCTTAGAATGGGATTTCCTATCCCCTCTCTCTTCTATATAAATGTACAAATACTTGTTGTAATACATGTCAAGAAATACAAAGAATTGATATTTTTATCAAGTTTATTTCTCCCCTGGTGTTTTTCTACAGATGATATGCTACGAGTAAGCATCGTGTCGATGTATCTAGCGGATGCAAACTTATCATGATAACAAGAGTGGAAGAGACTTCACAACTTAGGAGGTCTGACAATATTTCTAATCATGAAGAGGATCAAGCAAGGGCTAAACTTAGCCATATGGAGCATCAATGAAAGGTTATATAGCACATGCAAGAGTACTTGGAGCTAGTGCTTCAAATACCATCCATGAGTGAGAATGATGTGTTCTTTAGTTTATTATTGGACTAAAGTCTTGCGTGAAACTTAGATTGCAAGGACATCTAGAAGTGGTCGAAGTCTAGAATGATGGTCAAAATATTGATAACAAGGGACAAATCAGACCCCAGGCACAAGGAAAGGGGCAACGGTATGGGTGATTATGAAGAGTCACATGGTCAGAATGGTGGGAGAAGACATCAACCCTAAATTACAAAAGAAGGGTCGGTTTCATGGGGATGACAAGTGAGATCCTCAACCTTTGGAGTGCTTCTTACGTAAAGGACTGCATATGATGAGCGATCTCCTAACAGAAAAAACTAGCATTTTTCATCAATTATGATGAGGAAGAGAAAGAAACAACTTGATTAATTTTGAGTATTTAGCTCAACGAAGAAGGTAAAGGAGTACAACTGGCAAGATAAAAATACCGGTAGAGGAAAGTGAAGGGTTTGACAATGAGTTTGAGCACAACTTTTGAAGACCACCATGAAGAATTCAACAATGACCTTGAGCACTTAAGGAAAGTGAAGGAGAATAAATAGAATGAAGATAAAGTCCACTTAGAGTATGTGCGGAATATAAAGATAAGACCTTGGTGTGAGGATGGATCAGCCCACACTGAAAGGATGCAATCATTATTGATGCCTAATGTGGTTATTATGGGATAAGAGGAGTAGCACGCTTCATAAGTTCTCCAAGGAGTGCGAGCGAACTGACATGGTACAATCGTATTTGAACAAATATCAACCTTTTAGGAGGAAAGCAAATTAAGTTTGTACCCAATATATCCATGCATGTGATAGGATATGTAGTAACTTAAGACATGGCCTACTAAAGTACATTGTAAAGATATGGTCTCTTGTTGTGATGACATGGTTCAAAATGTTCAGTTCAGTGGAGGAAAAAGTATACTAATCATAGATGACAGTGTGTCAAGTACTACATGGAGAACTTGGTGAAGACCAAGCTACACTTGATCTTTATGCATAAGGATATACATAAAGGTTAGTTTGTCATTATGAAAGGCCTTTGACGATGTCAAGCGGTGGGCAAGGTTGCCTACAAACATGGGTTCTTACAAATATCAAGCTTCCCGTGATGTTTCGGATGAATATGATGACCCAGCCAAAAGGAACCGCAGCATGCGCCATTTGGGCAAAGGCTCTGGACAATCAAGATATAAGAAATATTAAATTTTAACAAAGTCATGTGGAAGCATCATGGCACTCTAAAACAAGATTACATGATCAAATAGAAGGGATTTCAGGAGAGTCTGGTAGCTTAGGAAAAAGAAAAAACTATTTGGTAATTCCATACAAAAAGGGGCAGCGGGGTGCACAAGGCATCCCCACGCAGCGAGGGCACGGGGAAGGGTTCCACCACAAGGGTGAAATGTAGACAAACCTTACCCTGCTTTTTTGCAAAAGGCTGCTTCCAGGACTCGAAATTGTGACCTCAAGTCACACGGCAACAGGTGCCCCAAGGCTCCCCTTCAAGAGCATCACAAGGATAGGTGGGGAAATTGTCAAGTACTGCCAGTTCATGACTTGTTTATGATATTGAGTACGAGACGAGCATCACAAGGATAGTGGGGAAACATTCAAGTACTGCTGGGTGACTTGTTTATGATCATTTTTAGACACACATTGAGGTTATTCTCAACCGTTGAGAGAGTTCTTGGAGCTTGCAGAAGTTTCTATAGACAAGTCAATATTTGACTTTCTTTGTAGGACCTTCTAGAGTGTTATAAATAACTCTGTCTGTAGATTTTTCTTGAGTCATGTAAATAAGCAGTGGTGGAAATGAAAATTTTCATAGCAGATAATTGTGTAGAATAATCTAAAAAGATGTATCTTTGAAGCAAAACCCATGAGCCCGCAAAGGAGAAAGATCCTCCAATCTATATTCATTCACATCGATATAAAAAAAGGGCAGTCCGGTGCACAAAGCATCCCCGCACAGCGAGGGTCAGGGGAAGGCACCCACTACAAGGGTGAAATGTAGGCAAACCTTACTCTGCATTTTTGCAAGAGGTTGCTTCCAGAACTCGAACCTGTGACCTCAAGGTCACATCAATATAAGCAAGTAAAAATCTTAGTGAAGAACCCATGATATGGATAGCAATAAGAGTGTTCTTGAGTTCTTTCTCCTCTCTCGTGTGCTTAGGTACTTCTTAGTTGAAGATTGACAAGGAGTCGAAACTATTAAGGCCGCAATGATTTCGGAACAAAAGTTTGGCAACCATTGACGAGCAGTGTTGGAGCTAAGTGATTGTCATTCTTGCAGCCCATGATAAATGCATTTCAAGTACATACGAGTACATGGACTCTTTGTGTGATTGTACATGGATAATATATAAACATGCATCTATACATATGTGTGTAGATATTCTAACATTCATATATAAGCAAACACACACATAGGTACATTCACAAAAGAGGAACCTATAAATACATATATACACATAAACAAATACATTCAAATACAAAAAGCATCTGCATACACATCCACAAAAAGAAGCATATACAGAAAAACATAGAAAGCACATAATGTATGAAAGTACACCCAGGTATGTACTTAGTGTGTGAAAATGTATATTGAGGTGGAGTGCATCATAAAAGCAGAGAGAGAGTCAGAGAGAGGTAATTCACTGTTAAAATGATAGAACGTACACTTGGAGCAACTTGAACAACCCTGACTTTTGAGACAATACAATCTAAAGGATTATCATTCCTCAAGTTGGAGTAGAATAATCTCTTTTTATCATGCCATCCTGCCTGATCCTTCATAACCTAGTGCAGAAGATCAAAGACAAAGACCATAAACAATAAATAACTAAGAAGCCTTATACACTGAAATAATTATTATGTACTCCTATCTATTAGCACATTCAATGACAGGGACTTCAAAAAATCGATAAATCAGAAGTAAATTAAGCTCACGGTATCTTCAGCCCGAAAAAACCATTGTACAGTGAAGTAGTATTGGCCTTCTGTTGTTTCAAATAACTCTAAGATCCTGCCAACATAGTCTGATTTACCATTTTCACCCTAAAAATAAAAACAAGTCAGTATATCAAAGAAAAGAATCATTCAATTTCCAAGTGTGAGATCCTTACTGATACAAATAAAAGTTACCAAAATTGCAGGGGGTGATGTTATGATTTATCAAAATCTTTATGATATAGAAGATGACGCGGGATGAATATTTGGTGTGGTGTAATTACGCCCTAACAAAAACATAATGGATGAATGTAAGTGTACTGTCGTGGGTAGGTCTAAATGGTGCAATGTTCATACAATTATCCAACGAACAATTACAATAAATGCTGAATTTATTAGTAAAGTTCACAAACATTCTGTTACCGACATCCAGTCAGACGAGCCGGAATGGCAGGTGTACTCGAGAAGGACGCGCGCGAGAGCAGGCGACGGCACCAAGCCTCACACCAAACCGGGCAGTTCTGCGGAGGCTATCTAGGGGGGCCGACCGGTCTCCAGATATCTTTAGTTTTCAGTTTTATTTTATTATGTTTGTTTTTGCATGTTAATGATGGACTCTAGATATGTGGTAGTTCCCCTCTATATAAGGGATCACCTTAGAGTTTTAGTTATCCTGGGATCACTTATGCAAGTTGGGGTTGCTCCCCTTTTCCTCCTCCTATCTCTCTCTTTCTCTCTCAATCTCTCTCGCTCGTCTATCTCTCTCTATCTCTTTCTCGCTCGGTCTCGCTAACGCCACCTCCGCCGGCGGTATTCCAGCGATAGCTATCGCCCCCGCTACCGCCCTCTCTCTGACGCGATACCCTAAGCGGTATCATTGGTCCGACCTGCCGCTCCGCCCGCTATCTCCAAGCCGCCGGAAACCCTAATGGCACTGAACACCCGCCTTCATGCCGCCGACTCCTCCGCCTCCGACGACGCCGCCCCGGTCGCCGAATGCCTCGCGCTCTTTGGCATCCAACTCGCGCTCCACGACAATCAACTCGCCGGTCTCCAATCCACGGTGGAGGCGATCCTTGTGACCCAGAACGCCATCCTCACGCGTCTCGAGGCATTGCAGCCCTCGCCGAGCACGCCGCCACAACCGTCGGCCCCGGCCGACACCAGATCGGTGCTCGGCACGCCGCCCAGCCTCCGCGCGCCGGCACCTTTTCCGCAGCCCCCCGCGATGTCGCCGCCCGTAGCCATTCGACCTCCACTTGCGGTGGACGTTCCCCTCTTCTCCGGGACGGACCCCATGGGGTGGATCGCCCGTGCGGAGCAATATTTCGACCTCAATGGTACTTCTCTGGCGGATCGCGTCGGCACCGCCATGTTCGGCATGGACGGGTCGGCCCTCCATTGGGCACGATGGCTCCGCCAAGTTCAACCTCTCATCCCATGGCACGAGTTCAAGCACGAGATGATTAGCCGATACGATTCCCGCTACACCGGCTCCGCTATCGAGCGGCTCTGCTCCGCCCGCCAATCGACAACGGTGGACGGGTATATCGACGAGTTTGTCGCTCTCGCCGCGCAAGTTCCCGGACTCCCGCCCGACCATTACATGGGCTTCTTCCTGCAAGGTCTCCTGCCCAATATCCGCTCCCGCATTCGAACCCATCATCCTCGCACGGTCTCGGAAGCCCTTGAACTCGCCCGTGCGGTTGAGGAGGACATCGGCCCCCGGCAAGCCAGCTTCGCCCCATTCCGCCACCATCCACCGCGGGGCACCGGCCCTCGACCGATCACCTTGCAACATGCTCGGTCGGCACACACGGACGGGTCGCACCGCGTCTCCAACGGCGACTACAACGACCTACGCCGCCGCGGCTTATGTTTCCGGTGCCGCCAACCATACAAGCCTCAGCATGTTTGCCCCATTAAAGAATTCCACGCCATCTTTAGTGACAGCGAGGGGTACTCCGTGGCCGAGGAGTCGCCGCCCTTGGAGCCACCACCTGACCCACCTACGGCGGATTTGGAGGACGCCACCCTCAATGTGTTGGAGCTGCCGTTCTATTCCGTGGGGGGACTAACCGGGCCGCGCACCATGAAGTTGGTCGGCGAGGTCCAGAACCGACCCATTATTGTGATGGTTGATAGCGGGGCAAGTCACAACTTCATGTCGGCCCAACTTGCCCGGGAGCTCGCCTTGCCGATCGATCCGTCCCCTGATTTTTCGGTGTGCCTTGGCGACGGTCGCCGTCGGCCGACTTTGGGACAATGCAGGAGTGTTACCATGTCGGTGGGGCCGTGCCGAGTCACGGACGATTTCTACATGTTCGAGTTAGGAGGCCTCGACGCCATTCTGGGCGTCGCCTGGCTCGAGACCCAGGGGGACGTACGAGTAAACTGGGCTTCTATGACGATGGCTTTTCAGCAACAGGGCCAACCGTGTCGTTTGGTGGGCGACCCTACCCTCCTTCGCTCACCGCTTTCTTACCGGGCCATGACTCGCGTCACCGACATCGACTTCTCGGCCTGGCTATGGCCTCTTCAGGCGGATCTACAGGCGTCGGCCGCACCCATCGATGCCGACATGGGCCCCGTGCTCGCGGAATTCGAGGATATCTTCACCGCCCCCACAGGCCTTCCACCTCCACGGCCGACCGACCAAGCCATCGTCCTCCATCTGGGGTCGGCAGCGGTGTCAGTGTGATCCTACCGTTACGGCCACGCCCAAAAGGATGAGATGGAGCGACTCGTTCGGGAGATGCTGTTGGGAGGTCTCATCCAGCCCAGTGCTAGCCCTTTCTCCAGCCCGATGCTGTTAGTCCGCAAGAAAGATGGCAGCTGGAGGTTCTGTGTGGACTATCGGGAGCTCAACAAGGCCACGGTACCGGACAAGTACCCGATTCCGGTGATCCAGGAGCTCCTGGACGAGTTGCACGGCGCGGCCTTCTTCACCAAGCTGGACCTCCGCGCCGGCTATCATCAGATTCGAGTTCGGCCGGAAGACGTGCCGAAGACAGCATTCAGGACTCACGACGGGCACTTCGAGTTTTTGGTCATGTTGTTTGGGCTCACCAACGCTCCCGCCACATTTCAGGCCACGATGAACGAGATATTCCGACCAGTTCTTCGTAAGCATGTCCTTGTTTTTTTTATGATATCCTTGTCTTCAGTCACACTTGGCAGGATCACCTCGGTCATGTCCGGGAGACGTTCGCCACTCTTCGCCGACATCGCCTCACGGTCAACCGCAAGAAGTGCACGTTCGGTACAACCACAGTCAGCTGCCTGGGCCATACCATCTCGGACCACGGCGTGGCCATGGACGAGGTTAAGATCCAGGCGGTGCTTCGATGGGCGACTCCGGCCTCCCTGCGTGATGTCCGTGCGTTCCATGGCTTGACCGGTTACTACCGGCGTTTCATCAAAGACTACGGCGGGTTAGCCCGCCCCCTCACCCAGCTGCTGAAGACCTCAAAGGAGGAACCGTTCACGTGGTCGTCGGCGGCCATGGAGGCCTTCGCGGCGTTACAGTCGGCCTTGGTTCACAGCCCGGTTTTGGCCATGCCGGATTTCCACCAGCCGTTCGTCGTAGAGTGCGACGCCTCGGGCACAGGCGTCGGAGCCGTGTTGATGCAAGCCGGCCGGCCAATTGCATACTATAGTCGGGCGATATCTCCTCCAACAAAAGAGCGCCACGCCGACGCAACAGGTTTGGGTGGTCAAGCTGCTCGGGTATGACTTCACGGTGAAATTTCGACCGGCAAGACCAATCGGGCGGCCGATGCACTCTCCCGGCGCCCGCACGCCCCAGAGTTGACAGCCATCTCCCGGTCGGTGTAGGACGACGCCGCGGCCATTCAGCAGGAGGTGGACAGGGACCCACAGCTACAGGATATTCGGGCGGCACTGCTGGACGACCCCACGTCCCGGCCGCCATTTTCGCTTATTGGGGGCCGCCTCTTCCACCGGGATCAACTCGTTCTCTCAGCATCTTCGTCGAGGATTCCTTGTTTGTTAGCTGAGTTCCACTCCACGCCATCAGGCGGCCACGCGGGAGCTTTTCAGACATACCGGCGGTTAGCCGCATCACTCTATTGGCCCCACATGCTTCGCCAGGTGAAGGCCTACGTGGCGGCCTGCCTGCCCTGCCAGAAGGCCAAGTACGAGACCATGTTTCCCAGCGGTCTCCTACAGCCCCTGCCGATTCCTGAGCGTGTCTGGGAGGACAACGCAATGTACTTCATCACCCGGCTGCCCCGCTCCAACGGGTTTGACTGCATTTTGGTGGTCGTGGACCGCCTGACGAAGTACGCCCACTTCGTCCCTCTGCGCCACCCCTACACCGCGGCGTCCGTGGCCGACAGCTTCATTGCGGAGATCGTACGTCTTCACGGTTTTCCCTTCTCGATTGTGAGCGATCGCGACCCACTCTTCCTCAGTAGCTTCTGGGCCTCCTTGTTCCGACTTCAGGGCACCCACCTCCGGATGAGCACGGCATACCACCCCCAGTCAGACGGCCAGTCCGAGGTGCTCAACCGGTGCTTGGAGACATATCTGCGCTGCTTTATCGGCGAGCGACCCGGGTCGTGGGCCAAATGATTGTGCTGGGCAGAGTACTCCTACAACACCGCATACCACCACGCCGCCCATAATTCCCCATTCGAGACGGTCTATAGCCGGCCGCCGCCGACCGTGCTCCAACATCTACCCGGGGAATGCCCAGTTGCTAGCTTGGCGGACCATCTACATGATAGGGTTGTCATCTTGGATAGTTTAAAGCATCATCTTTGGCGTGCACAGGCCAAGATGGTTTCCTTTGCCAATCGGAAACGCAGGGACCTTACATTTCAAGTTGGGTAGCGGGTTTTCATCAAACTCCACCCCTACCGACAGCTTACGGTCGCCCGCCGCTCTTGCCCAAAGCTAGCTCCGCGCTTCTATGGACCGTTCGAGATTATCAGCCGCATCGGAGCCGTCGCCTACCGCATCCGCCTTCCGGACACCTCTCGCATCCACCCAGTGGTTCATGTGTCACAACTACGGCGCGTGATCGGCGATCACCCCGTCACTGACCACATTCCGGCCGACTTGGACTCTTCCGGCTCAGACCCCCTCTATCTCGAGGCTATTGTTGATCAGCGCAACCACACGACCGAAGATGCCCAACCAGAGGAGATATGAGTGGCCTGGCGAAACCGTCCTCTTACCGCCGCGACTTGGCTCCTTCGTGATGATTTTCGCCGACAGTTTCCCGATTACTGCCTTGAGGACAAGGCCAATTTCCCAGACTGACGTATTGTTACCGACATCCAGTCAGACGAGCCGGAATGGCAAGTGTACTCGAGAAGGACGCGCGCGAGAGCAGGCGACAACACCAAGCCCCGCACCGAACCGGGCGGTTCTGCGGAGGCTGTCTAGGGGGGCCGACCAGTCCCCAGTTATCTTTAGCTTTCAGTTTTATTTTATTATGTTTGTTTTTGCTTGTTAATGATGGACTCTTGATATGTGGTGGTTCCACTCTATATAAGGGATCACCTTAGGGTTTTAGTTATCCTGGGATCACTTATGCAAGTTGGGGCTGCTCCCCTTTTCCTCTTCCTATCTCTCTCTTTCTCTCTCTATCTCTCTCGCCCGTCTATCTCTCTATCTCTCTCTCTTTCTCGCTCGGTCTCGCTAACGCCACCACCGTCGGCGGCATTCCAGCGATAGCTATCGCCCCCGCTACTGCCCCTCTCTCCGACGCGATACCCTAAGCGGTATCACATTCACAATAGAGATTAGGTGCTAGAAGCAAGAGCAAAATACAATTAAAATTAAGAGATAGTGCTTCAATTAAATCATAAGTGAATAAACCTTACAGGTAGCACAGTGGATGGAAAAATTAGCACAAATTACTATCCCAAATAATAGATTATCCACCAAACATTCAACAATAAGTAGTAAATACATTGTACAAGAACTTACACAGGTCAAAAGTAATAAAAAGTAGTAAATACATTGTACAAGAACTTACACAAGTCAAAAGTAATATAGGTCTGGAAGTTATGTTCCTAATTTCAGGGACTGGGCAGCAGGCTCGTTGAAATTCTGCTCTGATTTCAGTTGAAGGCTGTCGGAGGTTTGGGGAAGGATGCTTGGGCTATTGGAGTGGAATTGGAGAGGTTGGAAAGAATTTCTGAGTGAAGGATCTCAAAACTGGGCAGCAGTACTTGTATCCAGGAAGACTGGATTGAATCTAGAAGAAGACGGGTGCAGTTAAAGGCTTGTGTGCAACAGTTTCAGTTAATTATGGGCATGGTGCTGCAGGTCAGCAGTGATGGAATGGGGTAATAGAGTGCTGGAAGAGATTTTCTAGGGTAGAACTACAGGAAATAGAATAGGCGAGTGGGTAAAGGGGCAGAATTGCAGGGAAATTGGGGCTGGTTTTCATTTTCTGCAATAGAGATTAAGAAGGATGAGGTGGAGTTCGGTCATGCAAGAAATGGAGATTTAGAGGTGGCTAATGCCGGAAGCAAGAGTTAATGGCAGTTTTTTAGTGGTTGAGTGTGCAAGGGTAGTTATATGAAAGTGCGGAATAAACTCTTTGAATACTTCTCTGGAGATGGGTGAATAGAGAAGAAACTCAAATTGAATTATTTTCACTTATTATGTTTATACAGATGTTTTGGGAGTTAGGTTGTATCATTGTATGCAATAAATCAGATAGAACTAGAGCAGAGATATAATCAGATAAGTAAACACAGAAACAACAAAGCAAGAAACAGAAACAGAAAAGCATACAGAAGACACAAAGGATTTTAATAGAGATCCCCAAAAGGTGGGAACTCCTCTCTTCCACAGCTTTGTGGGCTAGCGCTGCCTCTTCTCCAACGCGACGAGTCTTTTCCAGTGGAGACTCCAACCACTGAATCTTTTCCACTGGAGATTCAAACTCTGTGCAGCTCCTTTGAAGGGAGAGCATGATAACCTTTTACAACATATGTTTGTGACGCAGGGTAGGTTGTGGAAGGTGTGTCGACTCTAATGCACATCAATGTGAGTGGCGCGGAATTGACTCAAACAAACCTAAACTATATGATGCATGCATAATTTGATTCGATCTGGAATTAAATTTAGCAAATAAAATTATAAATTTTAGCAAATTAACACAACGTTCACCGCCTTTTCAAGTGAATAAGCAAAAACACGTTCTCCTTCGCACGAAGAGCTTAAAACTATACTTGCACAAATGAAAATTTTATAGGAAAAATAAAAAAAATGAAACAATTATACAAACAAGTCAATATCCCAAACATTTATATGATAATCATTCAATATTCAATAAAGTAAGAGAAAACGCAATACAAAATACTCACAAGCAAAGGAATCTGATAGCAGTGAATGTAGATGAGTAGTTGTGGAGGGTAAGGAGCAGCAATAAGAGTTGTCGAGGTTGTTCGTGGACTAGAGAGACCGTAACTTGCGGTGGGGAATAAGGAGGGGGTGGTCGGTTTGGTGAAGTGGGATGGTTGTTGTGGAAGTAGTTGTTTCAGCTGCAGAGAACAGGGCAGGGGTGGGCTTGGCTTGTTGTTTGTGGTAAGGGAAAGAGAGGAAAGTGAGACACGGAGAGGGATCTTGGTTGGTGGCGAGGTTGAGAAGGATTGATGAAAAACTTGCAGTTGGGAGGAGGCGTCAACCTGTAGCAGGGATACGTCGTCGATCGAAGGAACAGAAGCGCTGCAGAAGCGGGATCGAGCGACGTTTTCATGTCTTAGGGTAGGATCGATTGTTTTGGATCAAGCGCATACTCAACTGGTCCATAAGCTCGAACTTATGGAATGGGTGCAACTATTTTCCTTAAGCAAATAGCAGAACGCATCATGGGTTCAAGTGAGGGACGTTGGACCCCAACAATCCCACCAGCGTCCCGTTGAACCCTCAGGTTGAAAGGTGGATTGATTTAAGAGAGAACACACAACATTCCCAACAATCAAACACCCCAGCATCCCGCTGAACTCACAAGTTAAAGGGAGAACTGATTTATGGCAAATACAGTGCCCTTCATAGGCCTCGATCTTATGACCTACTCTGATACCACTTTTTAGATCAAGTGCATACTAAACTGGTCCATAGGCTCGAACTTATGGAAAGGGTGCAACTATTTTCCTTAAGAAAATAGCACAATGTGTCATGGGTTCAAGTGAAGGATGTTGGACCCCAACAGATAAGCGGAGCGGTGTTAGGAGGCAGGACCTGGAAAAGTTTTCGTGCCTAGAAACGAGGCCATACGGGTTGGGGTTGTCGATCGTGGATGGATGAAGTTTGAGCGGTTATGGATGGTGAGAGAGAGTCGTGGGGGGAATGGGGGGTTGCAGGAAAATAACAGGGTGAAACAAAAAAAACGGGACTTCGCATCCTGGGATCTCGCGGCATCGCACCACGATATGATTTTTGGCTCTGGAATCTCTCACAAGGCTAATAATGCCTCAAGCTGACATTCATTACCCCTATTTATAGTGAAAGGGGCTTGATCATCCAGCGTGAACGGCAATGATTGGTCATTATGCCCGATGTACGAATCATATTAAATAGCCCAAAATAAAAAATAAAATACATGTCAATTGTAAAATGGAGCTCAGATGCGTCGTGTTCTCGGATCGCCGATCCGATCAACACCTCCCCCACAAGTACGTGAATACGGGCCCCGACGAGTGGTTCATCACTGACGGACATGTGTATAGCGCTTCCCACTATAAGATATGCCACCAAATATATTACTTCGGCTCTCGTCCGACGTTAATATATTTGGTGTGATGTGAACTACGTGCGGTTTGATCTACCCTAGTGCAGTAAGTAGGCATACATATTATATCTTATGGTCTCCTGACAACCACCTTTGATATTTACAATACACACATCTTGTGGTTGGGTGGTTTCGGTGACTATTTTAGCATCCCCACCATTTCACAATCTTACATCCCATCATTTCCACTCCCATTCCTCCACCATCCATTAGCTTTATATCCAATCCCTTGTCATATGGGATCCCCTATACATGCTTCTTATACCGGCTTCCCTTTGTGCTGTTTTATCATAAGTGGCTTTAAGCCTACCTATAAGATATAATATAAACCAACCTATAAAAAAATCATGAATCAAGCTATAATATATCTCATTATTATGTTGATTTTATTTCCCAACATACTTTCTTTCTTACAACTCTCGCAATATATATACATGGAAAGAGAAAGGGAAAGAGGGAGAGGGAGAGAGAGGGGGAGAGAGAGATGGTATCTACATATATATCTATAACTATGAATATTTGTGTGTATATGGATAAAGAAAGATAAACTCTCTTTAACCTATAGAGAACCAAAATGTTTTCAACTGACTGTCCCCTCGATTGTCGTGTGATTCAAACTACCAAAATATATAATCAGAAGGTTAGTCATCATTTACACTGAAAATTGGAAACTAAACTCATTAAGCACCGTAATAGTTTGAGTTTTTTTAAGTGCTTTCAGGTTTTGTGTTGATGACTAATCACTATACATAAGAAAATCCTCGTATTTAGGTGTGATACCATCAAACTTATACTACTACGTGATTGCTTATCATTATTATTAAGATGTGAACTAAATAAAATAATAGAAAACATTAAGAACTAAAAACCAAAATACTTTTGAACATGAGGAGACCGTCACGTGATTGTACAACGTCTGTAGTGCCAATGATGCTTGTTTGATGTACTTTTTGACGTTGGACAAGGTCAATCACGGTGGAAACATGAATGTCAGATGCAAGAAGGATGAATTTCACTTTATGTATTTCTTCCGGACCCATGAAGAGAGGTCAGCTTTTCCTTGCATATAATGTTTCCAATCTACTCCCAAAGATGTCGTCTTAAGGCTTTGATGAGTTCTCATGCCTTGCTAAAACTATAAGATGCTGCTAGCGCAAAATATTGTGTTCCTCTGTCATAGAATCTGGTTTGGAGATTGCCATAAATCGAATAATGTGCAATGGGACACCGTGCTTCCAACACTAATATTTATATATAATTTTTTATTTTGTACATTAAAAAGGGATTTACAAAAAAAATTATGTTCGCATAACTTTTATTAAAATGAAACGGTCACAATTCTCATTAAATATACAAAAGATTCTATGAAAACATTGCTTATACAACGTTAATTCTTTTTCTATTATGTTGATGCATGAAAATTTGTCACAAACACATAAACCTTCATAAAATAGTCAACCAATCTCTAATTGAGCCGATCAAAGACAGTTTTCATTTTCATTTTGGAGTCTACGTGACTAGATTCAATGGTTTAGGTGAAAAAAAACTTCTCCCATCAATTGGTCAGGACCTTATCAACTGGATCAAGTCCTAACTTAATGCACACATATATATGTATGCAACTATGGCATAGATATAAAAGTGAAAGATATGTCCCGGAAGTATTGAAAATTGCTTCAAAATGATGGCTAACCTTTACATGAGCACAATCTCCAAGATCAAAGACAAAACCAGATACATTAGCTTGTAAATAATGACATTTGACATTTAAGATGATTTCATCTTCATCATCAAAACTGCATCAAAAATTGTAAGAGAATAAATCACATGAAATCAAAGAAAAAACATAGGAAAAGGCCAAGGTAAAGGATGTCTTTTACATGCCAGTACTGTTCCACCTATTGCGTTTTGCACCCTTCAAAATGCAGAAATTGCACGAGTTAGAAAGTTAAAAAAAATCCCTACTTAATAGAATAAGCTATAGAGGAAGAATGCAATAACTAGATCTCATCATTATAGGAAATTACCTCTAAGAATAAAGGCTTTGCATCTCAAAAGTCGGTATGGAGAATTTTTTATGCGTGTTATAAAAAAATTACAGGCCAGATAAAGATTAAGATGATTGACATTATGAAGGGAATAAACTTGTGCTCTGAAATACATGCAGAGCTTCATCATGCTAACGAAAACTTTATAATTTGATAAAAAATTAAGATGATTCACATCTGAAGAGCATAAACTTGTGTTCTGAAGTACATGTGAAGGCTCATTATGCTAGCGGTGCAGTTGTTACAGAAGATTAAGATGATAGTACTCATACATTCATTGGAATTAAAGTAATCTAAAAACGTATAATTTGTAAAGTGGATAGATCAAACTTCTCAAACTAGCCAAAGATTCTATGTAGAAAATGGATGGGATAGGAAAAACAATATGGCATCCTTCAACGTCAATACCAAGCTGGAAGCAAAAGAGGAGAAAATATAGTCTAGTAAAAACTTGCTAGATCAAACAAATAGAAGAAATAAAAGAAAGAGTAAAATTACTTGTAACCTTGCTAGATCAAACAAACAGAAGAAACGACAAGAAATATGGACATTAAAAACGTATAGAATTTCTTTTATTCTTTTAATTGATGCTTATGTAAGAATAGTAAATATGATTGATATGCCTTATACCCTTCTTTTAGTGCTTCATGTTTGAAGAGAAGTCATGTTTTAAGCTAATATTTCCAATGCATAATTATCCCATGACTGTGAACTAATTGGCATTAGCATGCTGTTAAAAAACCTCGAATTGCATGTAAGCATTCAAAGACGTATGATGCCACTTGGTCAGTGTGACTAAAGGATACTATCCAACTATCTTAGTACATGGATGAGGTGACTAGTAGTTTGACAGAGGAAGGTAGAAATATGATGCAGGAACAGAAATATAGACTTTGGATAAAGATATTGTGCAGTTTTTAATGGGTCGAGAAATATGGGAAGCATTGTAAGGAAGTGTTGTAGCATGAGAGGCTTCATCAGTTTCTAGAATAGCGTGTGTATGTCAGGCATTTGCTGTTTTGGGGGATATTTGGAAGTTTTTGTCAGTCTACTAGGCCGATGATAGTTTATGTGGTATGGGATATGACTGTGTATATGTATATCAAGGAGCCAAAGCTGTATATGTACAGTGTTAAATATGAACATTGTGCTTTTGTGTTACTTATCGACAATTTGTGATGTGGCGTTTATGCTTCAACAATGTTGTTTTAAGTTTCAGTGACAGTGCAGTGTGACTGTTCTAGAGAGCGTGAATAACGCCTAGAGAAGGTGAGTTGAGAAGCAGCAAAAGTGAGTGTGCGGGATCGATAAGGCTCTGATATCAAGTTGTTAAGGGCAAGAACGTAGCGCCTCAATATTAAGGTTGTAGTGGCGGCGAAGATACACCCTAGATTCGAGATAGGTGATGGAAATTAGGAACAATAAATTAAAATCTATGTTGGTAAATTTGGAGGGAAATTAAGTCCCGCTGAATTTTTAGAATAGGTATAAAATAAATCACTTTTCACGAAGAATGAAGTATAAGTGCAAGGAAAATGGGCAAAACACACGCACGACAGTGCTAACGCACGCAAACATGAAGGAAAAAAAACTATTTTCATACAAAAAATAACAAAATGCGAGCTTACATGTCGCGCATAATGATGAGGCCACCTACGCCTAGCTTCATCAGCAGGAACAGGTTCACCAACGAAGAATGTCGCTCCATTAACATCTTCTGGCTTCTTTAAACTTGAAGAATAATCAGTTTTTGACTTCTTGGAGACAGAACCGACCTTTTCCCTCTCAGTATACGGCTGATCCGCCGTTACATTTGGCCTCTTCTTCTCGGAAGACGGCGCCGATAAACTTGCCTCCGTTCTCGGCGATCGCCTCGGCCCGCCATTCTCAGCCGGGCAACGTATGGGCCAATTCTTTCTCGATCTAAGCTTGGATACGCAGATCCCCTCATAGGCGGCTGAACTCATCGTTTCCTTGCTCGGCGGAGTAGCGGAGACTGACACCGAAGAAAGCGGAATCTGGATCCCGCAAGCATTCCCCTCGGAATAACCAGGATTGCCGACTTCCGTACTCACGCCGGGGGTAAGATGTCCGTTCGGAGCTGTTGGATCCGGTGCATTGAATGGGATCTCCGCCGCCATGGGGAGAGAGGCTGCGGCACTCCCGGCGTGAGGGAATTAGAAACAAAGACCAAAAGGGGATTAGGGTACGCGCGAAGTTTAAGCCCATGGCGGGAGTTCCGGATAATTGGAAGTGATTGAAAAAAAACCCGGTAAAATAATTAAATAACTAATAAATATATAAATAATTATAATTTTAAGTATTTAACTAATATAATTTAATTAATAGACCAATCGCAGAACAATACTGGGATCTAGATCCGTTCTATTTGAGATCTCAAATGAATGTTTTGCCCTTCGGGCAAATTTTGTTTGGCTGGAATTGAGTTTGCCGAGCTTGTTTGGGTGGACTTAGATGACATGCTGTAGTTTTTTTTCTTTTTTTTTTCTTTTTAATTAAATGTTATTTGCATCTTTCAAAAAAAAAGATGAATATTTGGAATTGATTCAACTTTATCTATTAGTAATTATTTTTTAATTAAAAAATATAAAAAGATTGGACAAATTATTTCAGTCCCTTAGATTACAAGGTAATGTCAATTTGGTCTCTAAATTTATAAGTTGTGTTATTTTCATCCTATTTGCTAATATTCAGCTTCATTTTGAGTGCAATTCAAGGGCTAAAATAGGTTCCTAGATGAGAAGATCAAGGACTATTTTGACACGACTATATAAAATTGTAGCTACTAATTTTATATTGGCTTGAAACCTAGATTAGTGAACTCGTCGGATCAGTCACAAATTAATCTGAAACGAGAAATAGATGTTATTCATTTGAATTTTGGACTCAAATGAAGAGAACACTAGTACATTATACTCGTAAGTCATAAATGTACGTACATAGATTTCACAACCCCAATAAAATAAGGAACTACTATTAGCTTTAGTAAACTTTGGCCTTTTATTATTGATATGTGTGTGTGTGTGTGAGAGAGAGAGAGTTATTAACAATTTAGGCAAAAGTCAAGAATGGTATGACTTACATAAATGGTAAATTGGCTTATAAATGGTGTGCTCTTAAAATAGTTATTATTTTTTATTCATGTTAAGGGAACTAATTATCTTTCATAGCATTTATCAATCAATTTCTTTAATAATGAGTATAACTTAATAGGTCCCCCTTACTTTTAATATAAGGCAAAAATTTATGGTATCTTTATTAACATTGTATTGTGTAAGTATATTTTGATATAAATGCATGTCTATATATAATATATCTATTATTAATATATTAAAAGAAAACTTCTTCTTTAGTTCAATATTGGGGAATTATTTTTAGACCTACCTCATAAAATGAGGATATGTATAACTTAAGAGTAGGGGGTACATCTACTTAGTTGTACTTTAGTAAAAAAAAAACTAAATGTTCAATAGATGTTATATTTAATAAATTTATTTTTCACCTTTACTCTTAATATAAAAGTTTACAACATGGTTATATTTCTTGAGTATACATTAAATTTGTTAGAATTTTAGTATAGTTATTTAAATGTAAAGTACTCCTTTTATATTTAAGAGACAATGTTTGTGATGTACGCACACTACAAATTGTTTTATCATGCATATCACAACTAAAATAAAGCTTATGTTCTATACATTAATAAGTAAAATGACCGAGAAAAATTACCCTGGAGAAAAGAAACATTGCATGATTTACTTATATACGGTGTGACGAGAATAATATAAAAAAAGATAGAAAATACATATATGCATTCATAGATGTGGTGTGTTTTTATTTGGAACATAGATGCAATCATTTACTTAAGAAAATATATTCAAACTTTCTTAGTATGTGATTTGAGTTTTAAACCATTGTTATATATTTGATACAGTTTTTGATGTGCAAGAATTTTTCTGCCCGCTTCTTGGGTACCAACCCGAACCACTCGGTTCGGATCGGTACGGGTCCAATTATCGATTCTTTGGTTAGTTTTGCGCACTCATAGTTTTATTCATGCATGTTTTTTATGGTTTCATGCATTGCCTGCTACCGCAGACTCCATCTACAACAACAACAACAAAACCCATATAGTCCCCAATCATTAGGGGTATGGGCGGGAGAAGATTGGAAACAGACCTAACATTTGGCACTATGCACAAAGTGACTTCTCTCAAAGGAGAAAGACCTAACCTTTGACAATAAATGCACAAAGTGGCTGCTCACAGAGTACCACTGAAAATAGTGGCCCCCTATACCGTCGCGTTTGCTGCGGAATCATGCCCTCAAATCAAATTCAAAGACATCAGAGAGGGTAGATCCAAGAATCCATTTTGATTTAGGTACCTTATTTTTACTTGATCTCGAAAAAAAATTGAGAACCACATGAAAAATATTTAAAATTTGGCAGCTGTTTATTCAGATAAACTATAGGTGAGTTTCATCAATGATAGGGTTCAGTCAACATTTAGACATTAAAATACATTTTTCATGTCCAATTCTTTTTGTGGGCAGCTGCAGAAACAAAGATAGCGTTTGAGGTAATGGTTGACTCGAGTATAAGAAACTTCTGGATACAGCTGAGATGCTTCCTCGCAGTCGTCGCCGATCTCGAAGTTTGTCAGGCAGCCCTCGTAGCACACGTGGTAGTAATGCCCCAATCCAACCTGCTGCGCATATTCTTGGCCTGAAAATTATGTAAGACGCAACATATATAATATATCTCAGGTCTAATATAGGCTCCGTTTGGCGCTGCGGTGGAGGTCACGAGCGCGATGGTTATGAACCGTCGTTCGTGAACGCCTGACCTCACATAAGGATCGAACTTCATCCACTTCTATGTTCAAAACTAGTAATCTTTTCTTGGTGGCGGTCATAATCATTGTCATGGCAGACATGTATTCTATGACGGTGGAATTTTTCTCCAAACTCACCGGAGCAAGAACGCCACGCCAAACTGAGCCATTGTTGCTTGCAGATAAAAAAACTATCTTTTTTTAGAAGCTTATGATGATAACTCTCACATATATCCCACATCATCTGTGGAAAGATTGGTTTTTTGTGCGATTTTTGGCGACTTTGTACTCTCCTTCCTCTGGCTATAGTTATTTTTCTCCGTCTTCTGTGGATGTAAGTCGAGTATGTTTGATTATTCTCGCTCCATTTGTTTTTAACACGAACGACGTTCAACAACTCGGTCAAGAACATTTGGGAATTCAGGTTTGATAACCTTCTAAACTAGGGTTCATTGCGTGAGAGGGAGATATATTGTTGAGTTCATCCCACATCATTTGTGGTAGGAGTGGTGATTGTTTTTATAATTGCGGGGGAATGCCAATGAGATAGATTACCCTACATAGTTTTTAAGGGAACAAATGATTGGTTCCTAAGTGCGTGGGAACTCCCCACCTTAGAACTAACTTTTTATATGCTAGATGCAGAGGATGTTGTAGAAATGAGAGTAAAACGATCAAACAAATAGAAAATAAAAACACAGAAGACATATTTACATGGTTCACCTCAAGATGGGCTACCGCCCAAGGGCAGCGCAGCAGTTCATTTTTCACTAGATCAAGAAGAGAGGGGGTTACATGAAAGTGAGCGGATTTTAGATTTTTGAATCCCCTAATCCTGGAATGAAGATCGAGTTTAATATAACACTCTGTACATTTGCAAAATACCCCTGATAACGTCAACATCTTCTTTGAGTTAGGATTCGAGGCATGTAATTATTAACAGAGAGGTTTTTTTCCAAAGAGAATTAGGGCTACAAAGAAAAAATATAGATGGGCGCTACTATGTCCATCTGGGATACACGTTGTAAGACATCTAAGAAGGTGAAGTAGCCGCTTGCTAAATAAGTAAGAAAAGAAAGAGAGAATTTTATTGTCACTTACCTTGTATGTTAGAGAGGAAGTCCTCTTCTGAAATACATGTCTTTTCAAGCTCTCTACCAATGAGCTCCTCCCATGCCACGACCACTTCCCTTTGTGAGAGTATGTTTTCCGGTGGTCTGATGTACACTGTTTTGTTTAAAGTTCGACGGTCGTCGATCATCTTGATAGTATATAATGCTATGTCATCCTCGTCGACGTAGACGGCTGCAATGGTTCTAGAAATTAGGTTTGTTACACAATCTTAGATGCTAGTACAAATAGAAAAGTTTAAGTACCACTCTACATACATTCTATAGTACTATTGCGAATAAAAAAAGACTCTTCAATGGACAACAGAGATGGAGAGTGGACGGGGTACCTTATGCGTTGTCGTCACTAGCATAGTAGTATATCCAAAAACAAACGAAGACATGTTTTGGTGACGCATTATATATACGATGACAACAATTCTTTTTCCTCTAAAATAATTTATTGGATTCTATCATCTGATTGGATCTAAGGCTTCGTTTGGCACGGCGGTAGCGGTCGCGGATGTGGTGGTTAGGAACCATCAATTGTGAACGCCCGAACACACATAAGGAACTTCATTCTTTTTTATGTTCAAAACTAGCTTTCTTTTCTTGGTGGCGGTCATAATCGTTGTCATGTCAAACATACACTCTATGACTTTGTTGATGTATGTTATCTATCTCTACTAACATAACGCTCGGAATCGCCTCCATAGTGCGATGTTGACTACCGATTGCATAATTTGGGCTCTTCCAATCTTGCCCTTGCGAGAGTCGGGTCATTAATAATTGCCGATGTATTATTAAAATATATAAGAAAAGCCCCACTTATAAATGGCATACATACAAGATCTACTCTAATTATTGAGGATAAGAAAACGAGTTTGTAATACATTTAACTACTTACCTTTAACATTGCCTTGTCCATGCAAGCGCACGCTGTGCGTGGAGGGGATGATGTGCCCGGGCTGGCAGAGGCCACCGACGAAGTACCCCATGAAGCAATTGGCAGAGACATAAGTGAAGGGAATGTTTGCTTCTTCTATCGCGCGTCTCACCACCATCTTCTCGTCAAATGTTACTCTTCCCGGAGATAAAGCATGCCCCATTCTTGAAGGGTCTGTCCCAAACTCGGAGGGTATGAATCTCTGTATATATATACAAATAGAAAGAGTAAGTCTTGCATCATTTGATTGATTGTCCTCAAAAAAAAATTTATAGAGTAAAGTATTGTAGATGAAAGACATTTGACCACTATAAGTTTTAAAAGTACTGTTGTAATCCCTAATTTTTCATAACCAAGACATTTGACCACCCAGTCGAAAGAAATTGTAGGGGGACAAATGTCTCTATTATGAAAAATTAAGGGTTGCAACAATACTTTTGAAACTTACATGGGCTCAAATATTTTTTCCTCTACAATATAGAGATGTTACATGTACTTTACCCTAAATTATATAAGTACATGCTTTCTGAATTCTTAATATATATATATATCTATGTTATATACTGATGAGATCTTCATATTTATTTATGACACCCTTCAAATTTGTTATAGCATTATTACTTTTAAGATAGAATACAAAATCATGGAAAACAAAGTTTAACTTATTAAAAATGTGTTCTCAATGGGAGGATTCTACGTGTCGGCCGGCTCAATCGCTAGTGTGTGAAATACAACAAACACCTTATCTACGTTAACGAACTGTTGATCATGGATCTTAGATGAACAATCATAGCACAACATATGTGAATGAGTACGGAGAGGAAGTCGATTGGCGGCGGGTTTTTTCAAGATTTTAAGAATCGGATCGAATAATGAATCGGATGAGATGAGGGTTCAAAGTCAAATCAGCTCGACCAATTTGACATTAAATCGAATAATATCAAGCTCAATATAACAAAATAAATGATCTCTTTAGAGTAAAAACGATGTTTAGAATTCTCTTATTATAGTTTCAATATAGCACACGTAGAACATATAATAAATTTTCTCTTAAAACACATCAGTTATCGCTAAAATTTGATAACTATCTTCTTTTTTTTCAAAATCGGGATCGGTTCATCGGATCCGGATTCTCTCCATTTGGGTGAAATGAATAGTATCCATTTCCGTGGTGTAGATGCATTCTCACTGGATCTAATG
This sequence comes from Dactylorhiza incarnata, assembly GCA_033032865.1. Classification (NCBI taxonomy): domain Eukaryota; kingdom Viridiplantae; phylum Streptophyta; class Magnoliopsida; order Asparagales; family Orchidaceae; genus Dactylorhiza; species Dactylorhiza incarnata. The sequence continues at coordinate 7,761,377 of JAWHQI010000085.1, forward strand.
GTGGAGAATTTTCTGATTAAAAAGAAAATATAAAAGATGGGATTAGTGAACCCGTCGAATCAACAAGAAATAGATCTGGACCGTGAAATGAATACTATTCATTTCACTCCAAATGGAGAGGATCCCCACGGCGGTTCACCGGTATACAAAACAAGGTTTGACCGCCGCTCTCCGGCGATTCTCATCCGGAACAGTTGTTATAAGCTTGTTCAGAGTTGTTTGATTCCTAAAACACAGATTTTTTCTCTTAATCCACTTAAATAAAATATAAATAATTAAGTATTTTATAATGTTTTAACAGAGCCTTGTTTGATATTTGATGTATGCTTTCTAGTTTGAACATAAAAGTGGTCGAAGTTCCTTAGGTGAGTCGGGCGTTCAAGAACGACAGTTCATAACCACCGCGCTCAGGATTGTCACCGCCGTGCCAAACAGAGTCACGTTTAGGCTCCGTTTGGCATGTTGTTTTTGCTCCCGTGAGTCTGGACAGAAACTCGTGACCTCCATCAAGAAAAGAAAAATAGTTTTGAGCATAGAAGTGAATGAAGTTCCTTAGGTGTGGCCGCGCGTTCATTAACGACAAACAGTTCATAACACGGTGTTCACGACTGCAACCACAGTGCCAAACAGTGGCTTCGTTTGGCGCGGCTTATTTGCTCCGGTGAGTTTGGTCAAAAATGTCATTATCATAGAATGTATGTTTGGCAAGACAAAGGTTATGACCGCTACCCAAGAAAATGATTTTTTTTAGATGATGTTGAGCGTTCACGAACGACGGTTCATGACCACGACGTTCACGACCGCCGCCACCGCGCCAAACGAAGCCTTAGTTGAACAACCATAGCACAACATATGTGAAAGAGTACGAACAGGAAGGTGATTGGCGGAGGTTTTTATCAAGGTTTTAAGAATCGGATCGGATAATGAATCGGATGAAAAAAGGGTTCAAAGTCAGATAAGTTCGACCAATTTAGGCTTCGTTTAGCGCGGCTTATTTGCTCCGATTTGGTATTATCATAGAATGTATGGTTGGCAAGACAAAGGTTATGACCGCTACAAAGAAAATAAAATAAATTAGTTTTGAGCATACGAACGAACCACCGCGCACCAACGCACGAAACGAAGCCAAACAGTTCATAGCACGGCGTTCCCGACAGCCACCACCGCACCAAACGAAGCCAAAAGTTCACAACACGGCGTTGACGACCGCAACGAACCACGATGCCAAACAGAGTCTTAAATAAAGCTGATGATCATCACCTTGATGTTGTTGCCAGCCTCCTTCATGGCGTCAACAAGCTTGAGCTGGAGAAGGATGTGGTGGCTCCTGATATGGACGCCGGAGATTGCGCACACGACAACGTCTACTTTCCTGACGGCGTCGACGAGGCTCCGGTGATCGCCGAAAGATCCCCGGAGAAGCTGAGCCCCCTGCTCCCTGAAGGACAGCAGCATCTGCACCTTCTCTACGTCGATGCCGATCTCCGGCCGATGCAGCACGAAGGTTGGGTGGCCTTCAGCCATGCTTGCCCTCACTATCCTTCTCCCCAGGTATCCTGTGCCACCCACCACAAGAACTCTGCTCTTCTCCATTTCGACTCTCTCTCTCTCTCTCTCCCGTGTTGTAAGCCTGTGTATAATGGTAGGGACTTATGTAGCTAAAAGCTGGCGAAGGTGGAGTGGTAGGTGAAGGTGATGCTTCAAAGTTAATGGAAGTGGTATGTGTTGGACAAATAAAAGCAGAATTTCTGGGTCCGAGGCTCGGACTACCACATAAGTCAGATCGGGCTCATGCGCAAAGATGATGGTTCGGGTATGTACATAGGAGACCATTAGAGACACGTGTTAGGCGTTGTGAGAGTTTAGTCACTAGAAATGTTAATTAACGGGGGAGGGGTAGACCAAAAAAGTCTTGGAATGAAACTATAAGGAAAGATATGATGTACTTGGTATTAATGAGGTCATGATTAAAGATAGGGCGCAATGGCGACAAAGGATACATATAGCCGACCTCACTATGGTGGAATAAAGGCTTGAGTGTTGTTGTTGTTGTTTCCCAGATGTCCCCGCCACACTCAAGATATCCTCGCTTTAGTGCAAAAGGCCACACTCAAGATATCCCCGCTTTTGTACATAGGAGATGGCCCATTCTGAGTCCATTTGAACGCTCTCTCTCTCTCTCTCTCTCTCTCTCTCTCTCTCTCTCTCTCTCTCTCTCTCTCTCTCTCTCTCTCTCTCTCTCTCTCTCTCTCTCTCTCTCTCTCTCTCTCTCTCTCTCTCTCTCTCTCTCTCTCTCTCTCTCTCTCTCTCTCTCTCTCTCGCGCGCGCGCATGTTGTATGCCTAGAATGGTGGTGACTTATGTAGCTAAAAGCTAGCAAAGTTGGAGGGGTAGGTGAAGGTGATGCTGCAAAGGTAATGGAAGCGGCACGTGTTAGACAAATGAGAGCAGAATTTTTAGGTCCGGGACGGGTGCCTAACAGCCACATACGTCAGGCCGGGCCCACGCGCAAAGATGTATGTCAAATATTTTACTGTTCAAAGGTAATGGAAGTGGCGCGTGTTAGACAAATAAGAAGATGGTGGAAGTGGAAATTAACCATAAAATTGTTGAAAGGTAATGTAAGTGCACTTTTGCATGAATGGGTCATCGTGCAACTAGACTCTAGTCCGTACACTTCAACCAGCTCTCCGCTATTCTCCTCTAGGCGCTGATAAGTAGTTTTTAGTCATAATATTTTAGGTTAGTTTAGTATAAATTTCCCTAATTTTAATTATATTTTCTTTATATTTTATGTTTGTTGTGTTATGTTTGTTATTTTATGTTTATTATTGTTATTTTATGTTTATTGTTGTTATTGTATGTTTGTTATTTTATATTGTTGTAATTTATGTTTGTTACATTTTATGTTATAATTTATGTTGTTTTTTTATGTTTGTTCTATGTTATGTTTGTTAATTTTAATGTTGTCATTTTATGTGTTTAAATGTTGTTATCTCATGTTTTTAATTTGGTTATCTCATGTTTATGTTATGTGTTTAATTTGTTTATTTTATTTTTGTAGGTTCAATGTTGTCATCACCATCGCCGGCATGCTCGCCGCCACCTTTTCATGAAGTCAACGCCAACGCCATCGTCGCGCCGTCAATATTCATGCCGCAACGCCATCGTCGCGCCGTCAATAATTATGCCGCAACGCCATCGCCGCACCATGCAATTCATCACCTACCAGCCCGACCACTTAATGAAGACCAATTCCAGCCTACCCGAGCAGCTCCTTGGTGCAACCCGAGAATGCAACTCCATCCCTCTAATTGGTGCTGTCCAAGCCTCCAAATTAATCCAGTCAGCGTGAATGCAGCCCTCAAAGTCCACCTTGCTCCCATGCAAACCGCCACCTTTGCATGGGCCATGAATAGCCGAACTCTCCCCTCTCTCCTCTTTCTCCATCAATGCTTGGCAGCCCTCTCTCTCCTCTCTCTCATTTAATCTCATTCCTCCACTTCATCTTGGCCGAAATTCCATATCTCTCTCTCTCTGTTTAATCTTCATTTCCATTTAATATTTTCCATGCATGTATGGCTCTCTCTCTCCTATCCTCTCTCTTCTCCATGCATGCACTTCTCTCTCTCCAATTTATTTCTCATCCATTCCCCCTTCTTTATTTCTATTTTATTTTATTTTTCTTTAAATAAAATTTCATGCATGTAGCCTCTCTCTCTCTTCTCATTTATTATTATTCATGCACCTATCCATTCATGCATCTCTCCACCCCATGTGTCCCTTCATCTCCTCTTCTTTCTAGATCCTTCTCCCTCTCCTATATAAAGGACCCCATCCCTCATGTTTTGAAGTTAGTAGGTAGTGGAGAGAAAAGTTATAGTTCTAGTGCAAGCCTTATGTTCCCTCTTTGTTGTTAAGTTTTCCTTTAACTCTTGTACTCTTTTTTGTTTGTATTTTCTTTATCATCAATGAAAATGCTTTATCTTCTTATCATTATAGTTTCTCTTTCAATTATGCGTAGCTAATCTTTTTGTGCTCGATCGCGATAAACTTTGCAATGGAATAACGTTTCGTTTATTTTATGTTTCACGTTTGTCTTTTTATTTTTGATCCAACCTTGATTTTTATCGTATCGACTCCGTATTTCATGTATACGGTAGTAGATTCCGATCTGATATTTGAGTAGCCGAGAGGCTCGTGAATGTGAAAGATCACTCAAGGAAGGAAGGAGTTGCACGCACCCCTAGAGATAGGATGACGTAAATCCTCCGGATTGGAGTCAAATCCAATAGCGCGGTTCACTTCGATAATGCAACTTTAGGCCTTTTGATTTGCAAAGAGATTTCGGTCAAAACGTCTAGAAGTTAGGAGATTTATTGCTCTAGCGAGAATATTTCTTAGTTTCGGATCCGCCACGGTCTTTATAAAATTGCAAATGTCAAACTAATTTATTCCGTTATTTTGAATCGTCGATCGAACACTCTTTTGCAATAGTTTTATTTCTCTTTTAATTAAGTTAGTTTATTTTTATTTTCAAAATCCATCAACCGTTCGGTAGGATAATAGAATCGTTGTGAGTAATAGTACTTGCCTGCCCCGAGTTTAAATACGACCTTGATATATTTTATATCATATGCTATATTTCGATATGTACACTTGCCTTAATCGAGTATAGATTGGAGAACACAAATATCTCTATCAGGCGCATCAGTGAGGGGTAGGTTGTTCCGGACCTCCCGGGATCGAGCACCCGATCTCCTTTACAAGAGGAGACTTGCTCCACCTCTTATACCCAACCAGGCAGGAACGCGGTTGGGTATTAGCTAGAGGAGCTCCTAGTCTCCTCTTATAAAGGAGGTCGAGTGTTCGATTCCGGGAGGGCCTCAACAACCTACCACACATTGGTGCGCCCAGAGGAGAAAAGCGGAGAGCTGATTGGAGTGCACGGACTGCAGCTCGGATGTGGGACGAAGCAGAATACTTACATGAGTGAGCCGGGCCCACTTAAAATGAAAATCAACATATTTGGTAGTTGAATTGACATTATTTTTTATTTAACCTTCTGAAATAATAATAATTGTTGCAGATCACTCGGGCGCTCTGGTAGACCGATCGAATTGAACCGCCTTAGCTCGTAAGCGAACCGAGCGTGCAAACAGTCAATGAATGAGTTAGTAAGTGGCACGAAAGGTTTTTACTTAGGGGGCGAGTTGGGGAGTGCCCACTCGCCCCCAAGGGGCGAGTGGGCACGCTCCCCTCTCCTCTTTCCCCTGCGCGTGAGTGGGAGTAGTGCCCACTCGCCCCCCTTATTTTTGGGTAAAGACCCTTCTCACCTCTCTCTCCACCTGCCCGAATGTTTTCGCAGGGGTGCGGATAGTATTTTCAAACAGCAGGATTGCTCTATCCGCGGACCATTTCCAGGAATTCTATAAATAGACCCCCATGGGCACCTTGGGGAGGGTTGGCATCTCCTTACCCCCACCCCCTTAGTGTGTTCGGTTAGCTAGTGACAATGCCTTCCGTTCGCCAAGTCTTTCAGGCCAACGGTCAGGTGTTGCGAGTGCTCTCTGAGGTGCCCAGGCTCAGCATTGGCTTGGGAGGAGAAGATCTTCGGGTCTTTCGAGTTAGTGGCGGGGACCTCCTCGCTGCAGCTCACGGGGTCTGTTTTCACCTGAATCCACCAGTAGAGAGGTTCTTAGGCTCTAAGTGACTAGCCGTTCGACTTTACCTGAGATAAGTAAGGGCAAGCTGCCTACCCCTATTTTCAAACGCTGAAGCCAGGAAACTGGTTTCAACAACTTAGAATTCGAGCGCGACAGGCCACCGCTCGTTACATTGGCGAAGAGAAAGAGAGAATTCCGAGGGTGACAGACCACCTCTCGGAAAGCTAAGTGTTCCTTCTTCTGAGAACAACCGTGAGAATAAAAGTGAGAATGCTGGTGAGAACAAAAGTGAGAAGGTCGAGTTGCCTTTCGAGGGGAAGGAAATCTCCAAGTCTGTCTAACAAAATTATTGAATAACACACAAATAGTTGAATGAAGCTAGCAGATACAATACTTTAGTGCAGAACTTCCATTTTATGCTTCATTTTATGGCGGTCTAACATCACGACTTGTGTTTCCTTACGAAATTCGCTGAATCAAACCGGTCCTGAAGTTCTAAAGGGCTATAATAAGTCAATAAACTATTAAAATCAAACAATTTTAGTCCTAAAGCCGATTTCGTTCCCACCTTTCCGTTAGGCATGAACTCATAAACAAAGCCGGTGAGTCAACCCTCTCCTACACCGTCGACTTACGAGTTTGAGAAGGGAAGGAGCAGAGGGCAGATGAGATTCTCATGCATGGAGCTCGCCGCCGCGACCAAAAACTTTGCCGACGAACTGAAACTTGCAGAAGGAGAGTTCGACGGTGTGTAAAAGGTATTTCTGCCGAATTCCAAGACCGAAGTGGCGATCAAGCGGTTTTTGAGGGGATTGAAGCAGGGGAAGAACGAGTATATTGCCGAGGTGAAGATCGTCATAAGTCAACTCCGGCATCGGAACATGGTTCAGTTGGTCGGGTGGTGCCATGGCTGTGGCAAACTCATACTTGTTTATTAGTTCAAGCCTAACGGAGCGGCGCAAGTTACGATTTTGGGACTAAAATTGGGAACTATGTTAACGTAAACAGTCTTTGAGACAGAATTTGCTTGGTTTTAATAGTTTAAGGATTGATTTCAACCCTTTAGAAGTTCACCGACTAATTTAAAAAGGTCCCAAAATTTAGAGATCATATTTTATTGACTAACACTAACAATAATAATAATTTTGAGAAAAAATTGTGTTGGGTGTGTTAAAGAAGGTGATTGTTATCCGCACTACAGTTTTGGCTATCCGCACTCCTTTTGTATGAGTTATTACGCATCTTTTGGAAGAGAGAATTTTCTGTACGTGTAACGTTTCTACAGGATGGTACGTGACAGTATTTTTAGTTGAAATTGCGACTGTAACTGTATTCATAGTTATATTTACAGTCGTCGTAAAAACATATGTAATTTATAACTGTAACTGTATTAAAAAAATCACTTTTTAACACGTGTATTTTCAGACTGTAACATATACATATGAGATCTTAAAATGATCATAAAAATAGGTAAATTAATATTCTGTAATTTATTTTTTTAAAAGCACTTTAATTTATTTTTTTAAAATCTACGCATCATGCTATAGAATTGTTAAGCGTACCTAAATATTTTCCCTTTTGGAAACAAGTCTTGTACATGCTTTTTTAGGAAAAGTGTTCAACACGAAAGTTGTAGATCTTGATGAGATCTACAACTTTCGTGTTGAACACTTTTCCTAAAAATGCAGGCACAAGATGTATTGCCGCCCTGATTGAAATATGTGCATAACTATAACGAATTTTTGGAAATATGTCTTGTACATGCATTTTTTGGAAAAGTGTTCAACACGAAAGTTGTAGATCTCGACGAGATCTAAAACTTTAGTGCTGGACACTTTTCCTAAAAATGCATGTACAAGACATATTTCCAAAAGACGCGTAATAACTCGTACAAAAAAGTGCGAATAGCCAAAACTGTAGTGCGGATAACAATCGCCTAAAAGAACTTTCTCATAGGACAAGACAAAACTTTGAAATTATTTTCTTACAGAAGTACATGAAATAATTTCCAAATTTTTTTCATGCAAATTTCCCCTTTCAATTTTGGGCTTCTGTTTTGATGCAAAGTATTCCACAAAAATTGAACGTGATGATTACGAAACGTCGTTCGTGAATGTCCAACCTCACCTAAGGAACTGCATCCATTTTTATGTTCAAAATTAGTCTTTTTCTTGGTGTCAGCCATAACCATTGTCATGCCAAACAGGCAAACATACATTCTATAATGATGAAGTTTTTTGTCCAAACTTACTGAAGCAAAAACATCGCGGCAAACGGATTGTTGATTATAAACAAATTTGAAGATTACTGGAAAAGAATTATTTTTTAACATTTGTTGGACACATACGCCGGGGGTTAATTAGAATAACGAAGAGATATTTTGTAATGCAAAAAAATCACTGTGCGGGAGCAAATAGAGCAGTATGATCGTGATTCTAATGACAGAGATATCTGTGAAAATATACTATCGTATTTGTATAATACGACCATATTAAGTACTGATTGTTTTTGGGTGTTGATAATCATACGTCATATTTGGCTATTTGTAACCCACTTTTATTCGTACATCGCAGAATTATAATTGTACAACACAATCCTATTTGTACCCAAAATATTTTTTGTAAAAAATTGAATTTAGAGATATAAGTGAGTATATATATTGAACATTGTTGCGGGTCGCTTAGGGCTCTTGGTAGACCGGTTTACTTGAACCACCTTAGCTCGGGAGCGAACCAAACGCGCAAACTGTCAATTCGGGATTCGTTGATTACACTGGGACTTTTTAGCGTGGAAAACCCGGAAAGGGTAAAAACCCACGTGGCCGGAGCTGTGCCGACCAAACTTCCACTATCTTCTGGGGGGTTACAATTATAGACTTAGAAGTCGAGCGCGACAGGCCGCTGCTCGTTACAATAATAGAGAGAAAGAGAGAGAGAGAAGAAGAGAATTCCGAAGGTGACAGACCACCTCCAGAAAAACTAAGTCCTTTCTCCTTCTGAGAAAGGCGGAGAACAAAAGTGAGAATGCCTTGTCCGCTTTCGTGAAGACGAAAGTGAGAGCGCTGTGTCCGCTTTCGTGAGAACGAAAATGAGACTGCCGAGTCGCCTTTCGGGACGAAGGAAAACTTCAAGTCCACGAGGAGGATATGACTTTTTGTAACGATCCAGTCCCGCCAACACGGGAACCAGCTGGACCGCCAGCACCCTCCCAGCCCAGGCCCGCCAACACGGGACCCAACTGGCACCGGAAGGGTTCAGCCTAACCAGATGGTCTGCAGACCATGCACCCCAACCCCCCTCTGTCCCACCACAGGGCACAGTGGGTTGTTGGAGACCGCAGTCCCCCTTTGATGAGAATTGAGTCAGTTAAGCGGCAGCGCGCGGACTTCCCAGGAGGTCACCCATCCCAGAATTCCCAGGAGATCTTCAAGCGCCGAAGGAGAAATCCGTGGAAATCTTCAAGAGCTCTCTCTGGCCATCCAGGCCGGTCCCCCTTAAATGAAGCCTAGGGGGTCCTTTTATAGCTTTGGCCGGGGGTAGCCCGGTAATTTTGCCGCTGTAACCACCGTAACCACCTGGGAGGACGAATCATATTTTCCGGTTCAGAGCCCACAGATCACCATTTTTCGTAAATGACCATCCTGCCCTCCGAGGAAAGGCGACAAGCTGTTCCTGAAAAGTGAGAAACTGAAAAGACAAAAAGCGAGCGAGTCGAGTCGGAAAAGCGAGCGAGTCGGAAATATGAGAATGCTCCGAGCGCGCTCAGAAGCGTTCTGAGCGCGCGATGAACATGGAAGCGCTTTGAACGCGCTTAGAGGCGTTCTGAGCGCGCGTGAGCGCGGAGGCGTTCTAAGCGTGCTCAGGAGCATTCTGACGAGGGCGCGAATATGGGAGGGCCCCTTGCAAGCCCCCTGGTGAGGAAAGCGGAAGGAGGAGGAGGCTCGGCCGTACCCCGCCTCGGGGAGGGGCGCGGCGCGGGCGCACCCCGCAAAAAAGGGGGGTGCGGGTTGGCCGCACCCCATGAGGTGCGTGGTTTGACGCGGCCCGCTCACCGGCGGGGGGGGGGGGGGGGGGGGGGGGGGGGGGGGGGGCGTCGTGCGCGCTGCGGTTGGCGCGCTTAGCGCGTATTTTCGGATTGACGGTTGGTGGCGAGAATGGCGGTTCCGGCCTTGATCTCCCACTCTCTCCCACTAAAGTAGTGGGGGGAGTGGTTTATGGTAGTAACCGCCATCCGATTTTTCTCATAAAAGGGAGCCCATGATGAATCCTCATCAAACATATTTCTCAAAATAATAAAAATGTTTCAAAAATACACTATTTTCTCATTCTAACATCGATATGATCTATAATATCAAATAGTCCTCATTTGTTAAAGCTGTCTCTCAAAAAATCTAAATAAGAAGAAAACCTAAAATCTCTCTTGGCCGGCCGGAAATCACCCCCGTCGGCGGGGGAGTGAGGGAGGGTGGGTGTCGGACGAGTTCACGAATGGAGGCGGGTGAGGGTATCGTTAAACTGTGAAAGACAACGTGATGGAGAAAATGAGTACAATTAGGGTATTTGGAGAATTGGAGGCTTTAATAATGTCTCTTAAAAAAGAGAGAGATATAAATAGCTATATTAGAGATATGATTATCATTAACCTAATTTTTTAGATCATGATCGAAAAATAATGCTAACAGAAATAGACGGCCGGATCAGCAGCAATTTAGTAGAGACAAAAAGAAACTATATTTTAACCTAAGATTGCCTTGTTTTGTTTCGTCTCCCACTCATAAATAGTAGAGCCAACCAGATCTCAGCAGCAACACAGCACTCGCTGCAAGTGTATGCGTTACCCGTCGAGTTGCTAACCAGACCACGCCGCCGATCAGATCGCCTCTTTGCTGTCGGGATCTTTTTCTGTTCTTAGAATCCTGGTGATTCCGATCTCCCTCTCTCTTTCGTCGTCTAGCTTGGATTTGGGAGGAGAAGAGAACGTGAGACAGAAATGCTGTGCGCTGGCTAAGGTCGCTTTCTTTGTTTATGGTAAGTTGGTCTTCAACTGCCTCTCTGTTGTTCCTGTCGCCTCTATTCGCCCTTTCTCTATGATCTGTGGCCTTCTTTCGTTTTCGATGTCTAACCCGATCTATGCAGCCGGATCTTCTCTTCGTATGTAATTTTGACATTTTCACCGGGATCTGGTTTCTATGATGCAAGTAACTCGTACAATTTCTCTTTTTTGGGTAGGTTTGGTCATTTCCCATTTTTTCTGGGAGATTCCTAATTTTCTTTTGATATTTATGCATTACATGTATCTGTTTATATTTTATCTTCACTTTCCTTTTTTTATCACACCTGTTTAATAATGAAACGGGTTACTGTAAATATCATCTCACAAGTTATAGCTAAAACTCTATCCCGTAATGTGCCTTTCTGGTTGATGCAATCCAATTTCCAACGGGAGTTCGATTGCGCTGAACTAAACTCAAATCAACAGCAGAACTGAAGCAAGGATCAAAATAGGAATTGATTGCTTAGAAAACTTACAATTGCACTCGGCTCAGCCCTAAGTGGAAGACCCTGAACAAGCAAGCTCGACGGAAGGAATCAAGTTACAATTGCACTCAGCTGAGCCCTAAGGGGGAAGACCCTGACAAGCAAGCTTAAGCTCAATAGAACCAAACAAAACGAAACACACAAGCTTAAGCTCAAACTGATATCAGATAAAACTCCTCCCGTCATCCATAACTATTTATAACCTCCATAGCTTGGAAACGGAATTACAAATTTATCCTTTATTAAAAAATTCAAAATAACCGTTGGTTTGAGTCTCCCCGCCTACTTAAGCCTTCAGAAAAATGTTGGCAACTCAACTGATATTTAAGCCGGTTAATCTCAGCCGTTGAGTTGATCAGGCCGAATCACTACCCCCTCCTTCAAAAGTTCCTTGGCTTTAAGGAACGAAAGATGGATAGTGCGACGCAACGACCAGAGGTCCTCCCAAGTAGCTTCCTCCACAGTATCAGTGCACAATTTTACCAACAATTGTGTAATGACTCTGCCATTTTTTGTCGCGGTTCAACACAACTAATGGTTTTACCAAAAGTTGGCCCTTTGCGTTCATCGTCGAAGGAAGAGTTGGTGCAGGTCCTTTGTATTTTCGTAGTTGTGAAATATGAAAAGTGGAGTGGATCTTAGCATCCTCCGGCATGTGTAACAATAAGCAACAACCCCCACCTTTTCAATCACCTGAATTGGACCAAATATTTCTGGGGATAACTTGTGGAATCCATGGGAGCGAAGATTGATCTGTTTATATGGCTAAATGCGCACATAAGCCCAGGAGCCCACTTCCAGAGTTCTTTCTCTCCACTTTTTATTCGTCAATACTTTCATCTTGTTCTGTGCTTGCGAAAGATTGAAATTCATGAGAGAAATGACTTTTTCCCTGACTTCCAAAGATCGGTTCACCTCTTTTCCCTAGACATCCCCAAAAACATATGGCGAATGTAAGGGTGGTTCCTGCCCGAACACCACCTCTTAGAGAGTCATCTTGCTGGCACTGTGAAAAGTTGTGTTGTACCATTATTCGGCCAATGGCAGCCAACTGGACCGGTTGCGAGATTTCTCAAAACACATACACCTTTGATAACTCTCTACGCAGCGGTTCACCACTTTGGTAGTTTGGCATGACCATCAATTTGAGGATGGTAAGACGCGGAGAGCTTCAAATGGACTTTGCAAAGTGCAGAATAACTCCCGCCATAACTGACTGATGAAGATAGGGTCATTGTTACGAAGGGGAAATCACTTGCACTAAATGGAATAACTGGATACAATCACGAGGTATGTTCGTGGCCAACTTCAGGAGGCTGGTTCCTCCTAGAATCTCCTCTTCAAATGAGAGATCTCAAACCTAATGATCCAAAAGATGAACCTAACTCCCAAGCCACCTCCTTATATAGGGGGGGCTCAAATGTCAAAACCCTAACACAAACAATTTAAAATATGAAATACAATAATAATAATAATACGCGCATGTGTAGCAATTCATCCCGCCAAACAAATCGACCTTGACCCCAAGGTCGAAGTGCCGCCCGCCATCTAGTAGTAATGTGCCCGCGGGTGGGCTGCCACAGAGGTGCCCGGAGCTCTGTCCGGTGGTACATCCGTGAGCATAAGGGTGTCCAAGTCTGTCGTGTCGATCTCGTCCAAATCATCCCCGATGAGGGCCCGGCTCCTTGGCATGACAATTATGATCAGGCAAGTAGGGTTGCTTGCAGCGGTAGCACAAACCCTTACTCCGCAAGTCATTGTACTCTTGGTTGGAAAGACGGTGAGTGGGGATATGACGGTTGTTGCGTGGGCCCATAATGGTTGGCCGAGGAGGATGAGGTGGCAGTGGTGGAGCCGTGGAGGTTTAGACGGGGGAGGAAAATATGGTTGGTAGGGAGGGTTGGAAGGAGGCGACGGGGAAGGAGGGTCCTCGAACGTCGCCATGAATTCCGCTTCCACTAGTGGGGAGAGGTCCATGGCTTGGTGGACAGTTAACGGTTGCAGGGTGCTGAGGCGGGCTCGGATGTGGGGTTGTAAGCCGTGCATGAAGTAGGCCAAGTAATGGTCGGGTGGATGACCATGAACATGGGTGACCAACTCTATGAATGCAGCAACGTACGAATCAATGGGGCCGGTGGAGTCCTCAAAGGCGCTCGATCATGGAGCCGGGGTAGCGGTGATCATACCGTTGAATGAGGGCCTCTGTGATAGCTGTCCAGGTGAGGCCGGGAGAGGATTGGCGGAGCCTGCGGACCCAGTGAAGGGCGGAGCCCTCCATGCCGATCAAGGCCGTGTTGACCTTCCATGGCTCTGAGATCTGCTGTATCTCGAAGAACTGTTCGGCCCGAGCAATCCATCCCATGGGATCGGTGCCGTTGAAAGAGGTGGCATCAAAGGAACGAGGGCCCTGTGAGCATACCCCGGACAGGGGGGGTGTTGCATGGAAGAGTTCCGGGGTAGCCCCGAGGAGGGGCGGCGGATCCGCTGCCGACGTCGCGGGTGTGGTGGGACGGCCGACCAGGTGGGAGTCGAGCTTAGTATCCATGCGTAGCATGAGGGCCTGCAACGACGCAATTGAACCGTCGTGGTCATCCAAGTGACGAAGAATGGTGGGATCGGTGGTTGGGGGCTGCAACGATGCGTCAGAGGTGACCATCGATCGCAGTCTAGGTGGCATACACTCGACCGGGTGGAAGAAGACGAAGACAAAAGCCGCTCGAAGCCTTAGGCGGGAAGGCCGAACCCGCTGGAGCAGTGCCTAGGGCAGCCGAGGCTGTCGGGTTGCAGATTTGTCGGGTGCTGCGTCATCCAGTGTCGGCGAGTCCGTTGGCTGTTGCGATGCGTCGGGTGAGATCTGGAGGGGATTTGGACACCGAAAGCCGTAGGCGGAGACAGGAAGCCCGCTGGAGCGTTGTCCAGTGTCGGCGAGTTGACGGTGGAAGCGGACGAGCCACACGAGAACGCGTCGACGCGGATGATGCACGAAGGAGCAGGATTGGCGGATCGGGTACACGACTGAAGAGCGGAAAGGGTGCGATGTACGATTGCTTAGGCGCGGTCACTTCTTCGGGCGGCGGAGACCACGTCCGGAAGGCGGCAGATCAGACCAAATGTTACGAAGGGGAAAACACTTGCACTAAACGGAATAACTGGATACAATTACGAGGTATGCTCGTTCCCAACTTCAGGAGGCTGATTCCTCCTAGAAGCTCCTCTCCAAATGAGAGATCTCAATCCTAATGATCCAAAAGATGAACCTAACTCCCAAGCCACTCCTTATATAGGGAGGGGGGGGGGGGCTCACATGTCAAAACCATAACACAAACAATTTAAAATTTTAAATACAATAATAATACGCGCATGCGTAACAGTCATGGTCGCTTATAATTGACTTCGATAGTCCTTGCAAGCGGAATGTAGAATCTAAGAAAATCTGCGCAATGCACTCGGTAGAATAAGGATGAGGTATTGCCATGAAATGGGCTTGCTTACTCAACCTATCGACCACTACCAGGATTGTCGATTTGACATTGCTCTTTGGTAAACCATCAATGAAGTCAAGGGATATGTCTTGCTAGATTCTCTTCGGAATGGATAGAGGTTGTAATAAACCCATAGACCGTTGATTATCAGATTTACAACACTGACAGATTGAGCATTGTTGGATATATGCATATACGGTTTCATCTTTTTCCAAAAGAACATCCGCTTTAATCTTCGATATGTTGTTGTAATACCCGAGTGACCACCCAACGCCCCATCATGATATAGCCGAAACAATTTGTTTTTGATGGAATTTATGTTCCCCACTACCAATCTTCCCTTCCTTTTAAGTATGTCATAGTTCCACTGATACTTAGGCCGCCTAAGTTCATTGCTACTTCATTCTTATGATCTCCCGAATGTACTCATCTTGTTCCCAAGACTCTCTAATTTGTTGTAAAATATCAGAGTTGATGGTACGCATCACGCATAATTCCCCCGCTACCTCTTCATATCGTCAGGAAAGAGCGTCAACACAAACATTCTCCTTCCCCCTTTTTGTTTTGAATTGTAAAATCATAGCCTAAGAGTTTGGCGAGGTACTGTTGTTGAGCTGGCGTTGCAACTTTCTGTTCAAGGAGGAATTTCAAGCTTTGATGACCCGTCTTAATCACAAAGCCGCCACCTATTAGATAGTGACGCCATTTCTGGACTGCTATCACAATGGCCAACAATTCCTTTTGATACATCGACAACAAGGAATTCTTCTTTCCGCCCCTACTCCAAAATCAGAAGCATCGGTTTCAACACAAAGCTCTTGTGAAAGTCAGGCAAGTTAACACAGGAGGTTGAGATACTGCATGCTTCAATTGATCAAACGCCTCTGATGCTTCCATAGTCCATTTGAATTGCTTCAATTTCAGTGGATCTGTCAGGGGTTTAGCTATAGTCCCATAACATTTGATGAATCGACGATAGTAACCCGTTAACCCCAAGAAAGCTCTCAATTTTTGTAAGGTGTTGGGTGTTGGCCAATCCAACATGGCCGTAGTCTTGTTGGGGTGAGTGAAAACCCCATTGCTTGAAATAATATGCCCCAAGTAGTGTGTGTATTTCACTCCAAAAATGCATTTGTTGCGCTTGCGGAAGAGTTTATGGCGCCTCATAACCTCAAGCGTGAAGGTGAGATGATCCAGATGCTCAAGCCATGTTTTGTTAAAATTAAAATATCATCGAAGAAGATGAGGATGAACTTACAAAGTTGATCTTGAAAAAGTCGATTCATTACCCTCTGGAAGGCAGAGGGCGCGTATGTTAAGCCGAAAGGCATCACTAAAAACTCATAGTGACCTTGATGGGTCCTGAATGCGGTTTTGTAAATGTCTTCAACTGCCATCCTTACCTGGTGATACCCCGCTCGTAGATTCGACTTAGAGTAGAAGACAATCCTTTTAGTTCATCAATGAGCTCCTCGAAGATAGGTATATGGATTTTATCTTTCACGGTGACCTTATTCAGCTGGCGGTAGTCAATACACAGCCTCCATAAGCCATCGCTCTTCTTCACCAACACCACCGAGGAAGCATATGAGCACATCTATGCCTGATGATTCCCGTGCTTAACATCTCTTTAATCAACCTCTTAATTTCTGACTTCTGGAGAGGGGGGGGGGACGGAAAGGTTGTAAGTTAATATCAATTCTTCCTTAAGGGGTATATGATGTTCATGCTCTCGGATGGGTGGCAATTCTGTGGGTTATTTGAACAAGTCGTCAAAAGATTGTAGCAGCTCCTGGATTTCCACCGGAATCTCATCCTTTGAACCCATGTCCAATCCTGGGCAGGGGTTAGTTAAGCTGCATATAAGTCCTTCAGATGGGGGCTCACTCACCCGAATATCACAGACCGCTAGCATATGTATTTGATCACTTCTCGCCATCAAGTTCTGCATTCTTTTTTGCTTCATCCGAGTCCCTGCCAAGTTCTTAGAGTCGCACATGGAAATCTTCTTACCTTGATTTGTGAATTCCATCTTCAAGTTGTTGAATTCCTAGTGTACAACTCCTAGAGTGACTGATTAGCCATTGAACCCTCAACACAAATTCACATCCCCCAGGGATAATATCATAATACTAGCATATCCGACATGAAGAACACCCCTTGCATCCGCCAACGAAATCTCACTACCTTATGGGAGCTAGATATGCTCTTTCCATTTGCAATTGCCATATGAAATTCAGGTATTGGAATGAGTTTGCATTGAAGCTTGTTGTCTGCTTCTAGATCCAGAAAATTATGCGTGCTTTCTGAGTCAATCAGAATGTTGATGGGCTGTCCTTGATAATAGGCCGTAACACACATGGTGTAGAAGTGGGTCATTCTCGCGAGAGCATGGAAAGATACTTGTGAGGATTTAGCTTCGTCTTCAGGTTCATCCGGCATAAGCAACTCCTCATCAGCGGCTGCATCTTCCTGGTCGTCTTCCTCCCCATCAAGTGCTCTAATGCGTAAGATTGTCGTTTCTCTAGACAACGATGACCCAAGGTATACTTGCTATCACACCAGAAACATAACCCCCTACTCCTCTTCTCATCCATTTTCGTGGATGTCAACCGCTGCCCTCCTCTCCTGGGAATTGGGTGGTTGCCGACTTGCTGGAGGTAGGCAGAGGAAGATGTTGAAGGGTGTGTTTTACAGCAAAAGTGGACTTTTCCTCCCTTGTTCCAGATCCAGTCTATGTTGCCGGAAGTCGTCGATGCGATATGCTAACGTGATGTTCCTAGATACAAGCTAAAGAATAAACGTCTTGGAGAGCCTTGGGTTGAAACATCTTTACCTCATACCCGATTTCATCCTTCAATCCAGCTAAGCAAAATCTGATTGCATATTTCCTTCCCGAAATAGTGCTGTCCAAAAAGCAGTTGGAGAAATGCTGTCCCATTCGGATACTTAAACTGCAGGGAAAGAACTTGTAATTTTGGACCTTAGACCATCTGTGTGTTTCTGATTTTTTTAGTACTGTGATTGCTTTTCTCAACAACAATTAAAGGTTTTGGCATCATATAGGGACTGATTGTTCTACACAGAAACCGAGAAGCACAGAAAGCATCAGAGATTCTTTAAGCCATATGGGTGACTTTGGTGGCCTACAACACAAAGGAATCAATGAAGAATCTCCGAGATCTAAAAATTTTCAGAAAATCTCCATCACCTCTCTTGTTTTCTTAATCTTCTATGAGGTCTCTGGTGGGCCTTTTGGGATAGAAGACAGTGTTCGTGCAGCTGGCCCTCTTCTTTCACTACTTGGATTTCTAATACTTCCATTAGTATGGAGCATTCCAGAAGCACTGATTACTGCCGAATTGGGCACAATGTTCCCGGAAAACGGTGGTTATGTTCTCTGGGTGTCTTCAGCATTGGGGCCTTTCTGGGGTTTTCAGCTAGGTTGGATGAAATGGCTAAGTGGTGTCATAGATAATGCTCTCTATCCTGTTCTCTTTTTAGACTATCTGAAATCTGGAATTCCAGCTCTGGGAGCTGGATTTATGAGAACATTGGCAGTGTTTATTCTTACTGTTGGCTTGACTTACATGAACTACAGAGGTCTCACTATAGTTGGATGGGTAGCTGTTTTTCTTGGAGTTTTCTCGATCCTTCCCTTCATTTTCATGGGGTTCGTGGCGATTCCGAAACTAGATGTTTCGAGATGGTTGGTAGCCGATTTTAGCAATGTCGATTGGAGTCTATATCTGAACACTCTCTTCTGGAATCTGAATTATTGGGACTCGATAAGTACTTTGGCTGGAGAAGTCCGCAATCCAAAGAAGACTCTACCAAAAGCACTGTTTTATGCTTTAATACTAGTAGTCTTCGTGTATATTTATCCTCTGTTGGCCGGTACGGGATCTATTCCGCTTGAGAGGGAGCTATGGACCGACGGCTACTTCTCTGACATCGCCAAAATACTAGGTGGCGTGTGGTTGACATTGTGGCTGCAAGCGGCTTCGGCACTGTCGAATATGGGAATGTTTGTCGCGGAAATGAGCAGTGACTCTTATCAACTTCTCGGAATGGCGGAGAAAGGTATGCTTCCCGAGTTCTTTGCCAAGAGGTCTCAATATGGAACACCAGTTGTGGGGATCCTTTTTTCGGCATCTGGTGTGCTGTTTCTCTCATGGATGAGCTTTCAAGAAATTGTTGCTGCAGAGAATTTTTTGTACTGTTTTGGAATGTTTCTGGAGTTCATCGCCTTCATAAAGCTGCGAATGAAGCACCCATCAGTACCTCGCCCCTATAGGATTCCTCTGGGCACTTTCGGCTGCATTTTGATGCTTATTCCTCCTACTATTCTGATAATAGTGGTTCTGGCTTGTTCTTCCTTCAAAGTCATGGTTGTTAGTCTATTAGCCATGCTTATTGGGTTTATATTGCATCCCTGTATGATTTATACTGAAAGGCATCGATGGTTGAAGTTCTCAGTGAGCTCTGATCTCCCCGATTTTGAAGGTGTTCGGCATGAGGATGGCGAATCTTTGATCAGTTAACTCTAGTTACAGTGGAGGAATTTCATACAAATTACAAGTGTTCTAATTCTTCCTAAAGGGAATGTTTTCATTCTTAGTACAGTAGAGGGTTGTTGTGTTTCAACTTTCAAGTATCAGGTAGTGTAATATTTATGTTATGATGCTGTAATTTCAATAACCATGAACGGATTAGGATCTAAAGAAGGTGATGTTTTTAGAAAAGTTCATATCCCTGCAAGTTAGGTGTCTATTTTAGTGCTTGTACGCATCTTTAGGTGAATAAAAATGTTAAAAAAAATTCCTACCTTTTTCCAATTTAACGTTTCAAAGGATGGACAATATGTATGCTTTAAGATTTACAATATTTGTTCGGCATAGAGAATTGACATGTAGAAAATCATCCTCAAAATATTGCTGCATTTTGATTTTTTGTGGTAATATTATTGTTCAGTTTCATAGAGAATGGAGCAATACTTGTTTCACTTATTTTAAGAGTTTCACTGAACTCCATAAAGCTGTTTTGCAAGTTTAATATTTATAGTAGACTTCGGCAGCGGGCAAAAAACACAATTCTTTAAGTGGACATTTGTTAGTAGGGGAATAAAGTTGTTTGCAGTAGAAACAAAAGTCATAACGGCGGAGACTGATATAATCTTGGTGTGAGTTGATGTGGTGGGTGATTTGAACTTCAATGGAGGTACTTTTGGGGGTGGAGGAAGAGGGGGTATCGACATAACAAATGACTATGGGGCTTCAGGGGGAGGAATGTGTGGGCATTGTGCCATCTTAGTCAGGCTGATGTACGACTACGACTGGTAGGATTAAGTGCTATAGAAACTGAAGGAGGCCCCAAATGTCGTTCAATATTCAGCCTTCACAAAGCTGGCCTGCTGGACCCCAAGGGGAGCGTGGCCGCGCTCAGGGTGTGCAAGCTGGCGCGATTGTGTGGTTGCAAGCCATGCATGAAATTACCCAGGTAGTGGGCCATTGATTTTCCTGGAACATGATGTGTCAGGTCCACAAAAGCATACATGTAAGCCATGCATGAAATTACCTAGCAGTCGAAGCCAACACATCCAATGAAGGGCGGACCCCTCCATGTAAATCATCCGTAGGGGCACCTTGCTAGCTTCAGGGGTGAGCTGTAACTTAAACAATTGTTCCATACCAGTGATCCAACCTAAGGAGGAACCATCAAACAATGGAACCCCCACTCGTCGGGATGGACGGTGCAGAGGAAACGAGGGCAACTAATTACCAAAATATCACTAATACATAATATAACAATTCGAGACACTCTGAAGGCTGGTCTGGGTCTCCACTTGCCAAGATGCGAGTCTTCTGAATGCATATTCTCAACTGCATATATGTGTCTTTTTTTTAGAACCTCCCTCCCTCTTTTAAGCTCACGATATGGACAATTATGAGTTTGAGAGAGAAAATAAGAAGGCTAGCACTCAATCATAAGGATCAATCACCGGGAGCTTTCCCAAGAGAAAAATGTGTCATTGAAAATCAACTATCAGCATATGAGATGAAACATAAGATAGAGTGATAGGCCCACTAAGTTATTGCTGGCGGACATAGTGACAACCAACCTCCATGTGATTCATTTTTTCATGAAACATGAGGTTGGATGCAATTTAGGCAACACTAGAATTGTGGATGCAGGAACAGAAACCGGCACATCCATTTTAATAAGGAGCCAACGAAGCAAAGTGATCTCAATAGTAGTGTTAAACATCACTCAGTATTCCACCTTTGCACTGGATCAGGTGATCACATCCTGTTTCTTTGATTTGCAATAAATTAAAAAAAATTCTAAGAAGCACGCAATACTCAATAATAGATTGTCTATCAGCAACAATTTCTGCCCAATCAGCATTAGAATAAACATGAAGCTCTAACTGCGATGTCGAGGAGTAAAATAATGTTCTAGATTTGATGCCGAGGACCAAATATATCTATGAAAAATGAGAATAGTCGTCAACCAAAATATCATAATATTTATTTACTCCTTTACTCTTTTTGAAAGGTGAACTATTAACATGACAATCAGGGATACAACCAATATAAGATGCAAGGGACTTTGCTAAAAAGTTCCACGTGAAACAACAAAGGATGAAGCTGAGGAAAAGATATATGCGCTAATCTCATGCACCAAATGTCGCAACTAGACGGTAGAGTAGGAAACTCATGGCAGGTGATGATGGAAGCAGCGATGGGTAGGGGTATTCACGAATCGAATAACTCTTCAATCGAATCCAAATTTGTCATAGAATGCTGATATTCAGATTCAGATCCGTTCGAATATTTGAATTCAGATTCGTCTCGAAGTCCTGGATTCGAATTTGGATTTGAATTTGGATTCGGGCTTGGTTTCGAATTTGAAAATTATATAAAGTTTATTTAAATATATAATTGCTATTATTCACAAACTAATCACAAATCTTGCTAATAGAAAATTTGAATTTGGATTCGAATTTGAAAAAAAATTAATGTTAATTGAATCTCCACGAATTGATTCCCGAATTATGCACAAACTATTTGGTTTTCGAACAACCTTAGCGATGGGCGGTGGAACTAGCGGAGGGTAGTGGAAGAGTGAGATTATCCATAATTCCATTTAGTAAAGACCATTGCATCTATGCTTAGCCCCAACATTTTTCACCATATGAGGATCTTGTATAGTGCAAGTAGAAGTAGTGGATGAGGTAGTAGAACACATTACAATCGACTTAGAGATTGACGAAAACTCATAGTACGAGAGACATGATAGACATCAGAGATAGTGAAGTTAGAAATGATAACAAGATGGCCATGATCGGAGATCGACAAGAGGGTCCCATCTACCATATGAATGAATGCAGCTAGTCGAATGGGAACGATGATACTAAAATAAGAAGCATTGTTGGAAAGTAAAGAGGGAATACTTGATGCAATATATTCATCCACTTAGGGGTATTATATAGGACATACATGAACACTTAAAATCGGGCGGACAATGTGGGACTAATACCTACTCACACAACTACTAATATAATAATAAGCTCATAATCTCCAACACTCCCCCTCAAGCTGGAGGGGAAGACTCCAACTTGGACACATCAAATAAGGCAACGGAGGTAGGTGATGTGTGACAAAACATCAGACGAGCAACCGGGGGAAATTCCAAACCGGGGAATCAAACGGGGGACATAGCCACACACGACGCTTACCCACACACGACGTAAACCCACACTATGACGCAGACTCGCTGGAAACCGGTCAACCAACATTACATACACACAAAACATGCGAAAGAGAACGAAAGATGTGAAGCAAATCATCAAACGGGCAAACGGGGATAATCCGTCGGGAATAATCTGCCGGGGATAATCCGCACAAAGGGCGGTCTCACATGACACAGTCCCGCACGATACGGTCTCACGCGACACAATCCGCCGAGATTAGAATACCAATATCAGTCGTGTCCCAACACAACCAATCGAAAGAAATATTGGGAGACGCATAACAACATACGACGTACGCCTAGAGGTTGTGTGGAACGAAGGTGAAAGGTCGGGAAAGCTCATCCTAGTCGCCTTTGTCCTAAACACTCCCCTCACGTGGATAACACATGCATTTAGGCATATCAAGCTATACTAAGCAAATACGAACAATAATAAAAAAGGGCAATTAAAGACACATAAAAATGACTAAAACTACCACCAAACATCATCATCGACGAGATATTACCACCATAAAAAGGGGAACAACGACTGGAGGCAACCGGAGTCGTCGGAAAGTGGAGCAGCAGAGAGGCAAAGCAATGTCAACCCAACATATAACAGCAAGGAGCAACAGAACATCATCGGCCTCAGATGGATTGACTGCATGACCTCTTCCTGCCACCATATGAAGCTCCTCCACGACAAATCCCGCCAACACCCCCTCTCCAACCCTTGCCTCTAGTTCCTCCACCAAATTTAAATCCTCCAACACACTACCTCTCCCATCAAGATTACGTCAACCTTTGCTTACTCCCCTCTTCGTAAATGTCCCCATTAAAAGCCGAGATTGTTGCTTGCGACCGAAGACGACAACATTGCAACTGCTAACTTTATGTCCCTTGAGCTAGAGGATGCCACCACAGGTAATTTACCTTGAGGACAAGATCAATTTTGAAGGACGCAGTATTGATATGTATACACTCTATGCGGATGGTCATCCTCGGCTAGTGGAGATCAAGCCCAGGATATTCAGGAGCGTTTGTTAGCAGGATATGATGTATTAATGATATTTATGTAAGTAGAAGTAGTCTCCCGTCCTTTGTAAAGGGTGTGGAGTCTTAATGTTTCATCTTGAAAGTCTTGGACTATGGATCTCCTATTATAGAAGGCTTGTTGGGAGAGCTAGGCCCGAGAGCTTGATGTGAGAATACCCCACGAGTGTATCTGGATCTACTACTAGTGCAATCTATTTTGGGAAAAAAAGTTGGTACATGTATCGCACCTTAGATCACCGTGCGTGACCCGTGATCCCGTAGTGTATTTCCGCCAACATGAATTTTCGTGCATGATTATCTAAAATACGACCACTTTTCAATACCACCGTATTACACAAATACAACCGTATATTTTCGCAAATAATCTACACTATTGAAATCACGGATCATACGGCTATATCTGCTCCCGCATGGTGATCTATTATGATCACCGTGCATTACCTGTACATAAATATCTCTCCTATTTTGGTGCGCAAAAAAGTACTACATAAATCAATGTACAATGTGATACTATTTTGGGAATAAAATACTAAATACATATTTAGCATATACAATAAGTCGTGCATGTGGTTCCCCCGTGCGCCAGCACTAGCACATCCACTATTGGTCGTCTCCATGATTTTTTGTCTCGCAAAATGTAGATGTTAATAAAAATTGATTAATTGAGGGGATGAAGGCATGTATTAAAAAACAAAATAAAAAACACAATTTAAAGCCACTTATAAAAAATGTAAAACTTGTAATAAATAAGAGGTAATATTGGAAAGATAAATATTTCACCAAATGATATTTTTCCCTTATATATATATAGTATAAACTAATTGAAAACACTTCAATTTTGTCACCAGAGAGATTGTTTTGTCATCTAGACTTTAAAACTTGAAAGGTTGTGAAATTGGAATTCCATCAGTCTCATCTTGATACACACACACTATTATATAAAGAAGTCCCTTTAAAACTTTTTGGTATAATGGTGTCTGACCATCAGGATATTCTCAGCCGTTAGATTTCATTGAATAATCATGCCCCCACTATCAATCTCAAATTCAAATTCCAAATGTATGAGATCTTAATCATCCCGCTCAATCTTCAAAAATACGTTCTACGGAGATCGACATTCATGCTGAAAAGCACTCCTCGCGTTAGGGTTTTATCATCGCGCTCGGCTCTTGTGAAACCCATCTTGCTTGAAACCAATCTCGCACTGCTCTTGCGAAACCGATCCCGCGCTGCTCAAGAAATTTCATGGTAAATATTCGAAAATCCCATCCCAATCTCTCCCATTCCTGCGCTCTCAACCCTTCTCCTGGTCTCCATCAACGTCGAACTTTGAAGGTTCGACGTTCAGCCCTTCTCCTGATCTCCAGCACCAACCAACTTCGACGGCCAACATTCTCAACTTCGACGGCCAACATTCTCAACTTCGACTGGCTTCCAATAAAGGTGAGTGCTTTTTCCATTTCCGTAATAGGGGAAGCTTGACAGGTGCATCAATGGCGCTGACGAGATACTTTTTTCTGCAGCATCCGCCAGAGAAGAACCGAGAAAACCTTGGCGGGGTTTTAGAGCTGTGAATTTTTGTTGGTTGTTAAGCTGCCACTCCGGCATACGGAGACCGCCGATCGGCAATCGCCGATAACGTAGTCGCCGATCGGCGAACTTTGAGTTCGAGCAACGATCGTGATCGCCGATCGTTGAACGTGGTGGGGAGGATAGTTTGGGTCCTAAAGATTTGGGCTTCATTGGTTTAATCGTGGAGGACCATCACAATATTAGTGACCGCCCGATCAACACAAACAGAAATTCGGGAATGCTTCCCTTGGGGGCACTACTCATTTCCCGCTCTACGCTAAGAGAGCTAGGGCTCCAAAGCCGAAACAGTCACACACGTTTATTCCCTCGATCATCGTCGACTCTCCGTTCCCTCGATCATCTTCCGTTCCTACTACCGGATGGAACCTGTTGAAACCGATTTCTCGGCCTCTTGTGATGCTCGGGTCCCTCACCGAAATGAGGGGCAGCTAGGCTTTACTGATCCCTCGGAGAAGGTAGACTGAAGACTAGGAAAATGACTAAGACCTTAGTCACAGCGAGGAGGTCCCTCCACTAACCCGGAAGATCGTTGAGCGCTTCCCCTCCCAAGCCAAAGCTGAGACTCGGGCACCTTGGAGAGCTCTGGAAATGCTAGCCAAGGAGAGCCTGAGGAGAGAGAAGCTGAAGTGAAGTCCCCTCCAAAGGTGCCCATTAGGTCTTATTTATAGGTTTTCTGATCTGGCCTGCAAATAGCATGATTCCGCCTTTTGATTTTACTATCCGCACCCCAAGTGGGTCTGCTAACAGCCAAACTCCGCTGTTTGGAGAGGCTAAAGGCAGACCACCAAGGGTAAAAGGGGTAATTTGGCCCCCTCAGGCCTCAACCTATGGGCAAGAAACTGCGAGAGCACTACTGCCGAAGCTCTCGCGGGCCTTCTCGCGAGTCCTGCTCGCGATGCCTCTCCTAGGCGATCGCCCCGCGAGGACCTCGCTGGCCCCCCTTTGGCGGTATCTGCCGAGGTCCGGTCTCGCAAGCCTTCCTGCGAGACCGCCTCTTAACTTCGTCGAACATAACTTATTTTGTTGAACACAGACGAGCTCGACGAACGCTGAATGTTAAACTGTTCGTCGAACGCTGAATGTTAAACTGTTCGTCGAACGCAGGAGGCAATTCGTCGAACATAGAACTGAGTTCGTCGACCGCGAAGGCCCGGTCTCGCGAGCCTTTCTGCGAGACCGCCCCTTTCTGCTGGACCGCCGCTCGACAGGTGAGCTCGACGAACACAGGAGAGTTCGTCGAGCGCAGAAGGGTTCGCCGAACACCCTTCGCTGAACCTAATATTAGTCTCGCTCGCCTGACCGCGAGCCGTTGGTCAGCACCTTTCTCGCCTGGCCCTCCTGTGGGGACTTTCGTCCGCCTTGTTACTTTCTTCATAGCATTGATTTCTCAAACCGCGCCTCCTCGTCTAGCGAATATCGGGGTTGTACAGAACCGCTGGTCATCTCGTCTCTCAACGACGATGTGCCAACTCTTGCCGTCCCACAACACAAATGCATCGCCGCGTCCTTGAAGCACGGTATTATCTATCGGTCAAGCCCTCTGCTTAATTTACCCCTCGCCCATTGTACCACTTCCAATCCATGATTCCCGCTCATTAGGCTTACCCATGTTTCGTACATTTCTCTGTCGCTCTACTGAACTCCCAACTATTGCGGTTCGTCACTCTCTGCACTGGTTGCTGCCAGCTTCAAGCCCCTGCAACTTCCAACCTCCGGCCCTGTTCTGGTAATATACCTGAACCTTCATTCAACACTGATTGTTGTTGAACCTTCATCAGACTATTATCTTCACTTAACCGCAGCCGCTGCAGTTTGATAAAATTGCAGCCGCAGTTGGTGGCTTTGTTGTGGTTGATAATTGGTCACTTAACCGAACTCATTTGCGATGATTTGTTCCTTCGTGATTTATTTGCAGACAGAGAGAGTCCGCTTCTTCCTTGACATCTTCAGGAGCTAGTTCTTTATGCTGCCTAAGAATGAGCGATGCTGCGACGTGGACGTGCACTTTGCGGGCATGGTCTACTTTGGGATAAAGAAGATGCATCAACTTGCCGAACAAGGCGCACAATTGGAACGACCACTTCGCCTTCTTCAAAGGGCAGTTCTGCAGGCTCTTGAGGAAGGCGGAGCCTTGAAATGAGAGCGCATTCAGGACTCCCACACCGAAAGGAATTGAAGCTAAAATTATCGCATTTCTGTACGGCACGAGCTTAGATATAGATCATTATTTTCCGCGGGCATGTGTAGTTCTAAACTTTACTGAAGGCCAGAGCAAGGGCACGCGCTCGGCGGCACAGAGCTTGCCGGCACAGAGCTCGCCGGGCTGGCGAACAACACTCGCCCCTCCAGGTCATGCACTGACCCTTCGGCGACTTCCTTTTCCGGCCCTTCCCCCCGGGGCATTCTCGCCGCCCGCTGCTGGGGGAGGGGTTGCCTGAGGTGCTGGGGTCGCGAACTCACTTCGCAGTGCCGCGACAGTGAGCCCGAAGTTGTCGAGCACCTCCCTCCTGAAATCTGCGAACATCCTCGGCGTCACCACCTGGGGTGACTCGCTGAACCCCTCGCCTTGATCTTCGTCTCCTGCCACCCCCTCCTTGGAATTCTCTTGGACCAGCCACGCTCCATGCTCACCGCACCAAAATGTTGAAACCGATTTCTCGGCCTCTTGTGAAGCTCGGGGCCCTCACCGAAATGAGGGGCAGCTAGCCCTTACTGATCCCTCGGAGAAGGTAGACTGAAGACTAGGAAAATGACTAAGACCTTAGTCACAGCGAGGAGGTCCCTCCACTAACCCGGAAGATCGTTGAGCGCTTCCCCTCCCAAGCCAAAGCTGAGACTCGGGCACCTTGGAGAGCTCTGGAAATGCTAGCCAAGGAGAGCCTGAGGAGAGAGAAGCTGAAGTGAAGTCCCCTCCAAAGGTGCCCATTAGGTCTTATTTATAGGTTTTCTGATCTGGCCTGCAAATAGCATGATTCCGCCTTTTGATTTTACTATCCGCACCCCAAGTGGGTCTGCTAACAGCCAAACTCCGCTGTTTGGAGAGGCTAAAGGCAGACCACCAAGGGTAAAAGGGGTAATTTGGCCCCCTCAGGCCTCAACCTATGGGCAAGAAACTGCGAGAGCACTACTGCCGAAGCTCTCGCGGGCCTTCTCGCGAGTCCTGCTCGCGATGCCTCTCCTAGGCGATCGCCCCGCGAGGACCTCGCTGGCCCCCCTTTGGCGGTATCTGCCGAGGTCCGGTCTCGCGAGCCTTCCTGCGAGACCGCCTCTTAACTTCGTCGAACATAACTTATTTTGTTGAACACAGACGAGCTCGACGAACGCTGAATGTTAAACTGTTCGTCGAACGCAGGAGGCAATTCGTCGAACATAGAACTGAGTTCGTCGACCACGAAGGCCCGGTCTCGCGAGCCTTTCTGCGAGACCCCCCCTTTCTGCGAGACCGCCCCTCGACAGGTAAGCTCGACGAACACAGGAGAGTTCGTCGAGCGCAGAAGGGTTCGCCGAACACCCTTCGCTGAACCTAATATTAGTCTCGCTCGCCTGACCGCGAGCCGTTGGTCAACACCTTTCTCGCCTGGCCCTCCTGTGGGGACTTTCGTCCGCCTTGTTACTTTCTTCATAGCATTGATTTCTCAAACCGCGCCTCCTCGTCTGGCAAATATCGGGGTTGTACAGAACCGTTGGTCATCTCGTCTCTCAACGACGATGTGCCAACTCTTGCCATCCCACAACACAAATGCATCGCCGCGTCCTTGAAGCACGGTATTATCTATCGGTCAAGCCCTCTGCTTAATTTACCCCTCGCCCATTGCACCACTTCCAATCCATGATTCCCGCTCATTAGGCTTACCCATGTTTCGTACATTTCTCTGCCGCTCTACTGAACTCCCAACTATCCTCCGGCCCTGTTCTGGTAATATACCTGAACCTTCATTCAGCACTGATTGTTGTTGAACCTTCATCAGACTATTATCTTCACTTAACAGCAGCCGCTGCAGTTTGATAAAATTGCAGCCGCAGTTGGTGGCTTTGTTGTGGTTGATAATTGGTCACTTAACCGAACTCAGTTGCGATGATTTGTTCCTTCGTGATTTATTTGCAGACAGAGAGAGTCCGCTTCTTCCTTGACGTCTTCAGGAGCTTGTTCTTTATGCTGCCTAAGAAAGAGAGATACTGCGGCGTGGACGTGCACTTTGCGGGCATGGTCTACTTTGGGATAACGAAGATGAGGATCATCAACTTGCCGAACAAGGCGCACAATTGGAACGACCACTTTGCCTTCTTCAAAGGGCACTTCGGCAGGCTCTTGAGGAAGGCGGAGCCTTGAAATGAGAGCGCATTCAGGACTCCCACACTGAAAGGAATTGAAGCTAAAATTATCGCATTTCTATTAGATCATTATTTTCCGCGGGCATGTGTAGTTCTAAACTTTACTGAAGGCCAGAGTAAGGGCACGCAGACACTGCTTTGATGACCGCGCTAACTAATTGTTCCTGCTGTCTGGCCCTACGATTAGTTCGATTGAAATTGCTCCTTTTCTACTACCTACAAGCATTAATGAAATTGCTCCTTATTATGATTTTCCTTACTACCTGCAAGCATTAGTCAAACTGCTGCAGGCATACGACTGTCGAAATTAAAAAAAGGTAGCACTTGGAGTTGGGGAGACCACCCCTCCGGCGAGTTCGGTTGTAGCAGTCGCTGGCAGAATGATAATTTGCCGTACTCGTGTAGGAAGACATCCGCACGATGGAACAAACATCGCCGCCGCCCCAATCCCTCGCATTCGCTTTGAAATGTTTTCTTCAACTGGAGCTGATCTTGCTGCAGTAGTAGCCTTTCTATATTAGACTTTTCAAAAACACAACTAGCATTGATGTTTGTTTTTGTTAGATTTTATGCATCTGTCTAAAACTAATTGGCTAATAGATGGAATTATTATCCTCTAACAGCGAGACTGAAGATCTATAGTAAGCACACAAGGCTATATTAGTTTTTCGTTCAGAGACTACAGATCTTAACAACTTTAAAGAGGCCGCCTTAGGAGATGCTATTCGCACACCTGGCATATCCAACAATGCTGGTGCTAATGAAATCCTAGCCGTCGATTTCTGTCTCTATACATATACGCTTTCGTGCAATATATTTGTGTGCGTTTAGTATTTAATGTTACGAATAATTACCAAAACATTTCCTCGAAGATGGCATAATTACAGATTGCACCCCTCTTGTTATTGAAATTACAAAAACTTGCCCTGAATGTTATAGAGCATTGTTAATAGCACACCCTATCTCGCTATTAGCACACTTAAAATTAAGATTTAAACCTCTATTTTACAAGTATGCTCGCACCCCATCTTTTATTTCCCGTGAAAGCAAGATCTTTAGGTTTCGCCGGCCCAGGTCGCGCTTCTTCGTCGCGCTTCTTCTTCCCCATATCGCCGGTCGCGATAAGTCCCGCTAGATCGCAAATCGCCGGTCCCGCCTGGTATTTCTTCCTCGTTCGACTGGTCTTTCTTCCTCGTTCGACTGGTCCCGCCTGGTATTTCTTCGCCCTAAGTCGTCGTTTTACCGAACCAGAGAAGGCATTCCGCCAATGATGTTCCGCATATGTGTTTCTATTAGCGAGATTTTTGGCTTCTTTTTGGTTTTCACATGGCACATCCCCTCCTCGTGCTCCCCTTCCTTTCATCGCTGCCCCTTCATCCCCTGTCTGGATCGCGAACAGAGCCGCCCCAATCGTTAACCCCCTCCTCCTCCATGCTCAAGCTCTCGAAAGATGGAAACCTTGAACTCCTTAACGCCTCTGAATTTGGTCAAACACCAACGAACACCAACGTAACCTCGAAAACCACCATAGCCGTGCTCCTCGACTCCGGGAACTTGGTTCTCCGAGATGGCTCAAACACCTCCCGTGTTCTATGGCAGAGCATTGACCACCCCGCCAACACTTGGCTTCCCGGCGACAAAGTTGGGTTGAACATGCTCACCGGCGAGAACCAGCAGAACAAACTCCCCGGCGAGAACAAGCTCATTTTTGGGTGGTGTGCTAATAGCCAATAGGCGTGGATGAGGTGTGCTACTATCGCAGGGTTGCTATTAGCGAGATGAGGTGTGCTATTAACAATGCTCATGTTATAAAACATAACATTTACCTCCCTTGGAAGTTTATATTTCACAACATTCATGCACAAAATATCCTCTCTGAAAATGTACTCTGAAGGGGATATTCTTGTGCATGAATGTTATGAAATGTGAACTTCGGGGGAGATAAATGTTATGTTTTGTAATATAGAGGGGGAGGTTTTTGTAATTTCAATAATAAGAGGGGTGCAATCTGTAATTTTGCAAACAGAGGGGAGGTCCCGGTAAATGTTATATATATATATATTGGAGACGGACCTTACAACCCCATTTCTCGCTTCGCCGTGGGAGCAAACGCCGCAGCCCAGCATTTGTTGGCGGCGGTTGTTCCTACATTGACGTGAAAACGTTGAACCAAATGAAGCATTAGACTGGTCCAAGCTTGAGCTGGTTTGGCTGTAGCCAATACTGATTTTAAACAAAGTCTTCTGTTTGTTAGGGTGTTTTTGCTCCATCTCCTGCACCATCACTACAAAATGTCATTTTGATCTTTTTTCTGAGACTGCGGTCACCCCCTCCATTTTTCATCGCTCCATTATCAACGCTCTCATTCCCACCGCTTCAACTCTCACCCTCCACCCTTGGAAATCAATATTTTTTCTCCCTTAGAAATCAAATTTATATTTTAAGTTATCAAAATAACATCTTAAATTAATTTTGCCAGGCGCCAAAGTTGTGTTGCTGAGGAAAACAATTTATTTATTTTTTAAATTGTGTTAGTTTGACCGACAAAATATGGTATTAGTTGGAATATCTAAGATTATATTAGATATGATACATGGTAACATGGATAGATTAGAAACATTACTTTTAATTATTATCTTAATTTTAATTATTATACAAATAAAAAATTTATTATTGCAACACAAGTAGCCCTGCACAAAAAGCCCGACCGGGCCGGGCCGGTACCGGGCCTGAAGGGCCCGGGCTTTTGCCAACCGGGCCTGGCCCGGGCTTTATTTGCAACCGGGCCGGGCTTTTGCCCGTGGAAGGGGGCCTGCCTAGGCCCCCAGGGCCGGGCCGGGCCGGGCCCTGGCCAGGCCCAGCCTTATGGCTGCCATGGCAGCAAGCTGCCATGGCAAAAACCGGGCTTTTCAAGAGCCCGGTAACCGGGCTTTGCCCGGCCCGGGCCGGGCTTTTGCCTAATATGGGGGCCCAGTTAGGCCCCCTAAGCCCGGCCTGGCCCAGGCGGGCTTTGCCCGGGCCCGGGCCTTGCCGGGCTTTTCCCGGGCCGGGCTCGGGCCGGCCCAGTGGGCCCGGGCCTTTTGTGCAGGGCTAAACACAAGTTAGTATTAACGTACAACGTGTAGAGGGACACCGGGAGGATATATCTTATACTATTAATAAAAAAAGTGTGATGTTAAACGCAGGCCAGTTTTGGCTATATGCAGGCCACAGTTTTTTAAAAAGAACGATGTTAAACGCAGGCCAATTTTAGCTATATGCAGGCCACAGTTTTTTAAAAAAAAAGACATCATTTTTTCTTTTAAAACTTCAGGAAAAAAATTTCGAGTAGCTTAATCTTATGTGTTTTTTCCTTTCATGCAATCGTGTCCCCAAGGAGTTTACTCGTTTGTCCGAGTTCGATGTGTTTTTAAATTACAACTGGCCTAAAGCTATTCATGGGTATTTGCTACGGCGATGGCGACGACGGCGATGGCGACGATCGCGACTTCGTCGGCGATGGCGGCGATGTCGGCGATGGCGGCGTCCGCGACGTCGTCGGCGATGGCGGCGATGGCAGCGATGGCGGCGTCCGCGACGTCGTCGGCGATGGAGGCGATGATGACGATCGCGACGTCGTCGGCGAGGGCGGCGATCGCGACGTCGTCGGCGATGGCGGCGATGACGGCGATGGCGGCATCGTCGGCGATGGCGGTGATGGTTATACTTCAGGTAGTTAAGTCGCTAATGGGGGTTCTTTGGATAACCGCACCCCCATGAATGGAGTGCGGTTAGCGCCTTTAGGGATACTCCATCAATAATTCTCCCAGATTTACTGCCGAAACAGTGACATTCAACGTAACCTCGCACGCATGATATTTTACTTTTACTTATTTTATGAATGCTATTTTGCTTGGTGATTTATTTAGAAAAATATTAATTTAATTTTTGAATATAGTACGTAAATATGAAATTTGGCCTGCATGAATAGCCTTTTGGCCTGCATATATCCGCGGTCTGCATATAGCCAAAACCGGCCTGCATTTAACATTGCTCTAAAAAAAATTTGTACTGTGAACAGTGGTGCAGTGAGGACACACTATTCGCTCCCCAAATTTATCCCATTATAAACGCAGTCCATAATGAAAAACCTGAAAACATGAAAATTGATTGGGTTGAAGCGACGGTGGCGGGCTGGGAGACCACTTCAAATTTCATAATTTGCTTTCGAGTTCTTCCTGGTAGAAGCTCCGCGAAGAAGGGTTCATACAGTTGAATCAATTGCCGCATTTTCAGGTTCTTTGTTATAGACTGCGATTATAATGGGATATCGTCATGCCATGGTACTGTCGCGACCGGGGTAATATTAAGATAGCTATTCAATACGGTTATTTATTCGTTGAAGCTAAATGATATAATAATGTTAATGTAATAGGCGATTGTTATCCGCGCTACAATTTTGAATATCCACACTTTTTTGTATGATTTATTACTCGCCATTTAGAAATACGTCTTTTACATGCATTTTTACGAAAAGTGTTCAACACGAAAGTTGTAGATCTCGACGAGATTTACAACTTTCGTGTTGAACACTTTTTCTAAAAATACACGCACAAGATTTATTGTCGCCCTGATTGAAACATGGGCGTAACTATAACGAATTTTTGGAAATACGTCTTGTACATGCATTTTTAGGAAAAGTGTTCAACACAGAAAGTTGTAGATCTCGACGAGATCTACAACTTTCGTGTTGAACACTATTCCTAAAAATGCATGTACAAGGCGTATTTCCAAAAGACACGTAAATAAATAACGGTATTGAATAGCTATCTTAATATTACACGAGAAACAATGCACGGGGCTCAGCCAGGCCGTGATATGATCCCAGCCGTGACAGTACCATGGCACTGTGAGCGGCGGGAGTATCATCGCGCCCTAATGCTCTCGTGAATTCGTGATTGGATTCACGAGAGGCTCAAAATTACAGCTCTTTACCCAAAATTATGATCGGGTCCGAGCATGGTCGCCCCAAATAAAGACACAAATTTTTATGAATCATATCGATCGCTGAGCGATCGTCCCTCGCTGAAAAATTTCGCCGGCGAACAAAATCATCCTGAGAGGAGAGGAAAGTCGTTTTCATGGCTGATTTCCGACAGGACAAAGCTAGCTAGCACTATTATCCGCTCCCGATTATTTCGTCCCAAATTTTGAAAGTCGTTTTCATGGCTGATTTCAGAAGAAGCTTTCGCCGATAGTTTCATAGAAAGATGACAAAAGGGGCGCCTCAGAATCTTGTCGAAGCAATGGTAAGGAATATCAACTGTTTAATTCTAATTTATTTCCCAACCCAACGTGTCGATCCATTATTTCCTCTTTTATATTCACACCGTTTGACGAATAGAACCCTAAAAACTTTGTTTGAATCGGTCAGCTAAAATTGGTTGGTATTTCGTCTCTGTCCTCGTCCTCATCATCCTTATGCTTTCCCCCATTCTTTCATGATTTATTTTGGCGCAGGCGCTAGTGAGCAGAGAGTGGCGCCTGTCGAAGTACTACAGAAGAGGATCAAATATTGAAGTAAGTAAGAAAAATTGGTCACCTCTGCAACCGAATTATGGAGATGGAGGGCAGAGGATTTTCAGATTTTCTTAGAAGTACTACTGAAGAGATCTTCCTGACAACGATGATGGAGAACCCGATTGGAGCTACAGCGCCAAGCATGGAGATGCTTGGACTCAAGAACATCACGCAGTCGTTTAGGGGAGACAGTGAAGAGCTGTTCAATAGCTGGTTGTCTAATGGGGAGGCAATGCTCTTTTTTCCCATTTTCCGTTTTGCTTTTCAGTGGTAATTCAGAAAATTTAATCAGATTTCTCTCTCGATCGAATCTGAATGGTGAACGATTCATTTGTTTGCTGTTGACTTTCTCAAAAGGTTTGATTACTGAGCTTGAAGATGGAACAGCTAGTGGCTGATCGAATGGTCAATGATGATTGACTATAATCAATTTTTGGATGGAAATTTGAGTTTTCCCAAGTCAATATGTGCTTTAATTCTTTTTTTTTCTATGGGAATGCTCATATGCTAGATGAGTAGAGAATCATGAAGAGTTGACATTTAATCTCACCGCTAGTTTATTCAAATTAGATGAAAACTTTCTTTTTGCTATAAATTATGCTTTTATAAAAAAGGAAGAACTACTTGGATGTAACACTAGAGCTTCTCAGTTTATTCATGCATTCATTATTTTATATTATAAGAGCCCCATTTTGTGTAATACTGTAGCATCTAATTTTACATATATCAGAGGAATAAAATCACCAATATATAGTTTTTTTGGTAAAGAATTTGTTGAGAAACAAACAGCCAACCATGAGATATTTGGTGCGCGAGATATCCCGCCGACCGCTAGTGCTGAGTATGCCCTTACTTTTGGTGAAATGGTGATGGTCAGGGATTTGAAGGAAATAAAGCCCCCTCTTAGTTATTAAGGCGCGCGCCTAGGCGCGCCTGAGGCGCCGGGCGCACCGGCCCGCGCCTCTGCAAGGCAGAGGCAGGCGAGGTGCCTAGGCACGCCTAGGCGCGCGCCTTACCACCTCCCAGGTGCACCAAAGGCGCGTCTGGGCTTTTCAAAGTGTTTTCTACAACCTGTTTTTTTTGGAGATGGGCAAAAACATGATCTCAGACACACCCGAGGCACACCTAGGCGCACTTGGGCATTTAATTCAACAATTTTCAGTGAATTGGGTGTCCAATTCACTGAAAAATCAGCGAATTGGGCATCCAATTCGCTGATTTTCAATGAATTGAGCACCCAATTCACTGAAAACCAGTGAACTGGATGTCAAATTCGCTGATTTTCAGTGAATTGGGCACCGAATTTATTTTTGCGCCTCACGTGCCTCAGGCGTGCGCCTAGGCTCCAGGACCCCTTTGCGCCTCGGTGCGCCTTTTTTGCCCCCTTCAACACCCAAAACCACATTGGAAGTATAGGATACAGAGGAAAGGCCTAACATATCCATTTTTCATAAGGAATTTTCTCAGCTTGATCTGTCTAAGGATGGTAGGAGAACTCTTTTGTGTTTAAGCCCTTTCCCTTGCCTTCATGTTTTGAAGAAATTAACATGCACAGACAAAGAACGTGGATTATCTTTTAATTGTGATATAAGTTGTTTGCTAGTAATCCAATTTCCCGGTATGCCTTTTACTGACTGTTTCTTGTCTTGTGGAATACAGATTCCTGGCTACTGTTCTTCAGGTGTAGTCCAACGTACCCGGCAAGCATCTCGGAGGTGGGTAGGTAGCATTGCACATATTTTTTTTAAACATTATTCTGCATTTTGATTTCTAAACGGTTGTTAATTTGTCAGCTATGTGATATTGAGTTAATAACTCTAGGATATGGAGAGCAATGTGGATAACTTTGTATCTGAAAAGGACTTCCACATTTAGTGAAGATATTACATATCATATAACACTGAATTTGATTGAGATGGAGGACAAAGTCACTTGTTTTGTTTTCTGTCTGAAAATTTTGCTTCATACTGCTTTTTCACCATCTCTTCTGTTAGTTGTCTTAGGATTTGTGGATTCTATCAATAGTTCGGTAACATTTAACTCTTAGTAGCAAGACTTAGAATTTTCTATCTTAGATAAGATCAGTTCAGGATATCTCAGATGACTAGCGGAAACTGGAACAGTCTTTGCACTCAGTCCCAATATTAATTTCCAGTTGTTTTCTATGGTTCTTACATTTTATGTTGAAAGTTTCTCTTTGATGTGTTCAAATTTCTAAACATGTTTCATGGATTATTTGAAAGTTCTGCCCGTGGCTTCTAATTGATAAGATTTGCAGGATATCAACAGATCTTGCTCCAAGCCAGCAAAACGGACAATCATTTCAAAAGAAGAGCAGCGAGGATAATGCATCTGCTCACAATTTAAACACCATTGATGAACATTCAATTGATCCCGGGGGATTCTCTCTAAGGTGGTTATTGTGTTCTATAAAGCTATAAGTACATCATTACCTTCTAAAGAAGCTGCCATGGTTTGTTATTTCTTGTTATAATTTTTGTTAGCCACCACAGTATCCAACCTAGGCCCCTTTTTATACCCTTATAAGTACATCATTACCTTCTAAAGAAGCAGCGAGGATGACGATTGATCCACTGACACTGCTTGCCAATATATGCCATTTTCAGCTTGTGTTACCTGAACCGACATGCCATTGTCTCATAAAGTCAACCCCATATAGTTTGGTTAATATTACTGATGATCCTGATGATGATAGTTGAATCAAAAAAGGAATGATCTACAATGTGATCCTCATCACAATGCCTTGTGTATATCCTTATTCCTCAACACGGTGAGCTCAATTTTTTTGTGAGAAGTGTTGAGGGGATTTTCTTTCATCATGATGATTGTTTGTTTTACTGGTTAAGAGTCTGTGAGTATGTTCTTTAATTACAAACATCAAAACATGTTAGATTAGTCTCAGATCATCTATATAAGGGGTGAGTGTTTGTTTTATAAGTGTGAGGAAATACCTTACTCTTTGAGCTAGTTTTTGGGTGTGAAGGCCCTAGAGTATCCAATACAACTTCTTTAACTGCCAACATCAAAACACGGTGGGTTGGTTTCCCATCATTTGTAGAAAAGCTGAGAGTCTGGTTTATAAGTGTGGGAGAATGCTTTACTCTTTGAGCTAGCTTTTGAGATGAAAAAGCTCTAGAACATCCAAGATAACATACTCTGAAATATGATGATGGGCTCAAGATTTTTTTTTAGTTTTAAATTTTATAAAAAGTAGATCGTAGGATTTGTGATCGACTTAGGTTTGGAAGTTGGAATATAGGTACGCTAACGAGAAAACAATGAAAGTAGTGGATACAATGATTAGGAGAAGGATAAATATTTTATGTCTGCAAGAGACTAAATGGGTGAGAAAGCTAAATTTCTAGATAATTCAGGTTTTAAATTATGGTACACAGGAAAAAATAAAACAAGCAATGAAGTAGGTACTATTGTTGATACTACTTGGAGGGATGAAGTTGTTGGAGTAAGCAGAAAAAGTGATAAAATCTTAGCTCTTAAATTAATCGTACGAAAGAAAACTATTAATGTAATTAGTGCTTATGTGCCACAAGTAGGATTATGTGAAGCTATTAAAGTACAAATTTGGGAAAACTTAAATGATTTGGTAAGAGAAATCCCACAAAGCGAGAAAATTTTCATTGGAAGAGACTTAAATGGACATGCAAGGAAGAAAAATATGGATTATACAGACGTTAATGAAGGATTTGGGTATGCAGAAAGAAATGAAGAACCATTCTAGACTTTGTCATAGCACATGGACTAATTATGACAAATACGTTCTACATGAAGAGGGAAGAATACTTAATTATGTTTAAGAGCGGACAAAATAATTCACAAATTTACTATTTTATGACTCGTAAAATAGATAAAAAGATTTGTAAGGATTGCAAAGTCATACAAGGAGAAAGTTTGACAACGAACATAGACTAATGGTGTTGGATGTGCAAATTAAATATATTAACTTTAAGAGAAAGATAAAAGTATTGCCAAAAATTCGGTGATGGAACTTGAAGGAAAAACAGGTTGCTTTCAAGGCAGCGGTTATATAACAACTAGTTGGTGATCCTTATGTTGATCATAGTGTCATATGAGAAATTATGTCTTCTCATTTAAGGATAAGTGAAATTAACGTATTTGGAGAGTCAAAAGGTCGTGCACCCCCACATAAAGAGGAAGTATAAGATAAAGTGAGGGCAAAGATGATCAATTACAAAATATTATATGCTTTACCCACTATGGTGGGATAAAGGCTTGAGTGTTGTTGTTGTGTTGTTGTATATGCTTGTAGGAATGATGAAAATTTGACAAAGTATAAAGTCGACAAGAAAGAAGCTAAAAATGCAGTAGGTAAAGCAAGAAGTCAAGCTTATGAAGAATTTTACAAACGACTAGATACCAAAAATGGAGAGCGTGATATATATAAAATTGCTCGAGCTAGAGAGAGGAAGATAAATGATTTAAGTCAAGTTAAATGCATAAAAGATGAAACATATACGATTTTGACGGATGATGTGGCTATTAAAGAGCGATGGAAAAAATACTTTTATCAACTATACATTGAAGGAAAAGACAATAAACTGAACTTGAAAGAGTTAAGTAAATCAGAGGACTATAGAAACATAACTTTTTATCGTTAAATTCAAACATCAAAGATAAATGACGCTCTGAAGAAGATGAAAATTTGAAAGGCGGTTGAGTCAGATGATATACCCATTGAAGTATGGAAATGCTTAGGGTGGGAAGGAATTTTATAGCTTACAAATTTCTTCAATAAGATACTGAAAACAAAGAAGATGTCAGACCAATAGAGAGAAAGTATTTTGATACATTTGTATACGAACAAATGAGATATACAAAATTGTGTTAATTACAAGAGAATTAAATTAATGAGTCATACTATGAAACTATGAGAACGAGTAATAGAGAGAAGATTAAGACGAGAGACTAGCATCTCAGAGAATCAATTTGGATTCATGCCAGGGAGGTCAACCATGGAAGCTATACATCTCTTGAGGAGACTCATTGACAACTATCGCGAAAGACAAAAAGATTTGCATATGCTATTTATTGATATGGAGAAGGCTTATGATAGGGTTCCAATAGAGGTCTTGCAAAGAGTCTTAGAAAAGAAATGTGTAAATGTATCATACATTGACGTAATCAAAGATATGTATACAAATTCTGTGACCAGGGTGAGGATATCTGGAGTATTAACACATGAATTCCCTATCGTTGTTGGCTTACATCACGGGTCAGCTTTAAGCCCTTATCTCTTTACCCTTATCTTAGATGAACTCACCAGACATATCCAACAAGCAATACCTTGGTGTTTATTATTTGCAGATGATATTGTTTTGGTCGATGAGACGTGCGCGGGTGTAAACGCGAAACTTGAATCTTGGCGAGACACTTTAGAAAAGAAGGGTTTTAGGTTGAGCAGGACAAAGACAGAGTATATAGAGCTTAAATTTAGTAGTGCAAGAAGGTCGGATGACTCCGTCATTAAATTAGGTGGCCAAGATATTTCTCGCAGTGAGTGCTTTAAATATATGTGATCGATAATTCAAAAAGATGGATGTGTAGATAAAGATGTGATACATAGAATCCAAGCAGGTTGGTTGAAGAGAAGGGGCGCGTCTGGGATCTTATGTGATCGTAAAGTACCATTAAAACTTAAAGGCAAGTTTTACCGTACTGCAATTAGGCCAACAATGCTCTACGATTCTGAGTGTTGGGCAGTGAATGGTGTACATGAGCAAAAACTGGGAGTTGCGGAGATGAGAATGCTTAGGTGGATGTGTGGTCACACTAGACTGGATAAAATTAGGAATGAATGTATCAGGGATAAGACAGGAGTGACTCCAATTGTAGAGAAGATGCGAGAAGTTCGTTTAAGATGGTTCAGACATGTATATATGAGACCATTAGAGGCACCTGAGGGGTAGATTAAAAAAGACTTGGAATGAAACTATAAGGAAAGACGATGTACTTAGGCATTAGTGAGACTATGATTCAAGATAGGGCGCAATGGAGACAAAGGATCCATATAGCCGACCCCGCTATGGTGGGATAAAGGCTTGAGTGTTGTTGTTGTTTACATTTTATAAAATAATTTTATCATGTCTTATGTTTCTTATCCACAACAATCCAATGGCATCCCAATGTTGATCATGAATCTACAATTTATAAATTTTTTTAATATATAATAGATAATAGAATCCTGAGATGGAGAATAGGGATTAAGATATCTTCTCTTTTTCACGGTAATATAATAGAATCCACAACAATCCAATGACTCCAACGTTTCTTATCCACAATAATATATATATATTTATTTTTATTTCAGTGATGCAATTTGAATCCATTAAGCATCTGATTTTTTTTCTTTATCAGGAATGACGCAGAGAAAGGAATACAAGCTAGCAATTTGTATTTAGCCAAGGTTTAGCTTCTCCTCCTTGGCCTCTTTTGTTTCCCATTCTTCTTCTATCGGCGAAATAATTAGAGCGGAGCATAAAAATAATTTTGTTAATCTGAACAGCCGCTCTTTCATGCAGGCGTGGTTCCATAGTTCTCAACCAATGACCAGAAGTAGATCATCAGAGTTAAGGTGAACTCTTGTTCATTTTTATATATGCTCCCAGAAAAAGCCTGCTTCGTTTGCTAAAATATGCTCCTGCTAAGTAGTTTTTGTTGAGTCTTATAATAGTATCGGTGAATTTTTCTGGCAGAATTCACCATTCATATCATCATCAATTATCTTTACTGGCACATTCCCCTCTCCAAAACTTTTTTTGGCAGGTGTCATCTACTCTAGTTATGTCCTTTTTATCATTGGTGACACTGGAACCAATGAGTAGAGAAAATTCAATCATAGAAATCAATTCAGTGCTAATCTGAGATTCTTAAAGTTATACAACAAGTGAAATTTGTAGGTCACATGCTGTTAACCTTTAACAATTATCCGTTTTTTAATGAAAATTACACCATAGAAATCAATTCAGATGGAAATCTAATGGCATTCCACTAAAATTATTCAGATCAAGAAATCCACGTAAGCAAGAATCTCGCCTATACGTAATACAAATGCTGATTAGATAGAGTAGATGTGAAAGAATTCACCAAACTTTCACCAAAAGCACGAGTCTCGTCTATACGACGAGACAATCTCTCTTAGAACTCCTCTAAGTTTCCACTCTCCATTATAGGAAAGAAAATCGGTATAGCTCAAAATAAAAAACCAATCCTCGATCACGAGTGGAAACCACTTGATGCAGTACCAAGAAAGATCGATGGAGACGTGTCGACAAGGTAAGGAGGACCAGCGAAAGCTAGTTGTACATTTTTTCTTTTCAAGAATAATTTTGATATCAAACATTTGATTTGCACTAATGCTCCCAGATATACCTTTAAACTAAATACTATCTTGCAACTTTTGTTTAGCTATCATATGCACTTAAAAATACTCATATACTTCTCATAAATTAATGTATCTTTGATCATATGGAGCTATCCTAATCCCTATTCTCCATCTCAGGAGGAGGTATGCTGCCATTCAAAACTCTCAAATGCCAACCATTCCTCAAGTACCAAACCGCACTCCAGCTCATGCTGCGAATCCAATGCAGCTAGATTTCACAAATGCGAACAATTTCCACAGCATTCAGACGGGCGAAATGCCGAATCAAATGTATTCCTGCATTCCACCTTATAATTCATCCTCTTCCCCAATTGCAGCATCTGATACAGTTTCTTCAGTTGTGAGTATGCTTAGAGGAACATTAGAACGCAAAAAGCTTAACAACATTGGTAAGAAGGAAATGGTGGAGGGAAATTCTTATGGTATGTTTAGTTTTCATGAAGCTGTGCCCAGCGTAAGCCTTAATCATGGTCAAGGGAGTCAGAATGTTGGGCCACAAACTTCATTCCACATGGGATTCTCCGATCCCGGTATATTGGATAGAGTTGAGAAGCCATTAGATCTAGGCATGGAAGGCTTTCAAAATCGAGCGAACCAAGCACGGATAAGAGCAGCCTCTCAAGAACCTTCTCGGAGCGAATCATCCACTGGGGCACCCACACTTTCAACTGGCTTTGAAGTGTGCGACGATAGCTCGGCTTACTCGGGGCATACCATGTCTAATGGTGTGAGTTCCAGTTTACATCTTCGGAATGGAAGTTCGGAACACGAATTGAAAGCCATTGGTAAGCATCTATTTTTCTGATCTATTCTTTTTCTTCTTTTTGTATTTGTTAGTTAGGACTAATCGTTTTGTGACATAATGTTGTACGGTAGATTAGTGTACATGGTTCTAGGAATAAGTAAGGCACATTTTTGCTTGCATAATTTATAGGATAACTTTTGTTTACTATTAAATACAATCATACTTAGCTTATACTCATTGTCTACTTTTAGTAAAGTTCATGAAGTACATTTGTATACTTTTACATAGAATCATAGCCTTCTAAACCTATAGGTTTATGTTATAGCCTTCTAAACCTATAGGTTTATGTTGTGAATATCGTCTCGCATTTAGAAAACTCATATGACTTTTTGCACTTTGTACAGATCATGGAGCCCTTTACCTACAATTCACTGAAGGAACTACGATTTTAACTCAACTTGTACACTAATTAAATAATCAAATTATATTGGTTTGATTAACATTCTCACGAATATAGCTAGTTGTCTTAGCTCGAAAGTCAAGTAGGTGCATGCATGCATAATCAAAAGAGATGACAAAATATTTTTGTGGAAAACAAATTGAAGGTTCGGCTAGGATCCGATGATCATGGTGTTTGTAGATTATGTACAAACTTGGTTCCTTCTACCATAGTTGATAAGGTTCAACTGTTCAAGAGCGGATGGCACTTACCATGATTCCACATGATTGATTGAGCTTTTGGTGCACTATACTTGATGAGCTTAAAAAAAGTTTTCATTTAAGAGGGAGTGATGGTCAATGTGGAGAATTCTCACATAAGGCGAGATAAATTAACGTATGTGAGAGTATTAAGGTTAGTCTATACTGGATAGGTAAAAGATATGGTTATCCAGAAATACTGACAGTTGACCTCACCTACCGGTTAATCTTTTGGGTTAAAAATGGATTTCACCACTTGGATCAAGCCCAACTTTGACCTCCCTTTGGTCCATAACTACTCCCCAACTGGTTTGGATATAATAAAATGGGTTAAGTTGAACTATGCATAAGAGATTGATTTTTTGCTTTATGGAGGATTGACTGAGTATTTGAGTATCCTCTAAATTATAAATTATTAAGTCAAATGAGCCTCCTGATTTATTACATTAAATTCTATTATTACAAAAAAGCAATATGATGGTAAATAAAAGTGTTTCATGTGTGATTTGTATCCTTTCTTCTAGTTGATTCCATGCGTAGTTATCTAATATCCATCAACCATCATCATCATCATTCGTTAACAAGTCTTAAACCATAATGGTCTGGTCTTATTCAATTAACTCCCCCCCCCCCCCCAATTTATGCCTTCTTCATAGAGTTTTCAGGGGTATTTGAGGAAATTCATATAAATTATGGGGTAACATATAAACTTCATTTGTTATAGGGTTTGAGATATGTCAAATACACAACCTCCCCCCTCTTCAATTTATACCTTCATAGAGTTTTCGGGGGTATTTGAGGAAATTGATATAATTTATGGGGTTCATTTGTTATAGGGTTTGAGGTATGTCAAATACACAACCTCTCAGCACGGTTGTCCAACCCTATTCTACATAGTGAAGATATTTCGCCGCCCAAAGACGGTCATATTTGGGTAATCATACAATTTCTCGAGTTATGTGTAATTCTGTGTTTTTGTTCTTCTTTACTCAATTATC
Source organism: Dactylorhiza incarnata (assembly GCA_033032865.1). Taxonomy (NCBI): domain Eukaryota; kingdom Viridiplantae; phylum Streptophyta; class Magnoliopsida; order Asparagales; family Orchidaceae; genus Dactylorhiza; species Dactylorhiza incarnata. The sequence goes on from JAWHQI010000085.1 coordinate 7,806,218, forward strand.
CACAATATCATCGTCAACCTTGCACATTTGTAGTTTGAATATCGATGCACTCGTAGTCGCACCCGATGGGATGAATGCAATGCGAAAATAAATTTTAATGCAGTTTAGATTAAAGAACGGTTCTTTAGGATTAAGAAGCAATTTGAAGCGCAATATGCACAAAATTAGCAATTTAATTTTAGTTCACGTGCAAATCATCTAATGAACACCAACTCTGCAGCAATCAATGTAACTTGAAGTAACAAAATATTCATCGAGAAAAAAACTTAGGGAAAAGGAAAAAAAAGCAAAAGAAGTTTTTTTAAAATAAACCTCCCCTCAGAAACTAGGTTTGATGGGGTCAAACCCACTAATTAGGGGATCCACGCTTATGGAAGGATGAACAAACAAGGAAACCTAATATTCATGGAATCCTCCCCGCAAGGAAAGCTCCGCCCCGCGCGCGATCGGCGTGCCGGATCCCGCAAGCAGGCCGCGATCCCCACACGCCCGCGACCGGCCACGCAAGGAAGGGTCGGCCGCCCGACACCGGCCATGGCCGGCTGCCCCGGCCAAGGCGCGACCGCCCTAGGCCACACCCGCCTGGGGCGCCGCCACCCATGGAGGCACCGGCCTGGGGCGCGGCCGCCCAAGGCCACCGCCCCGGCCTAGGGCCTGGTCGCCCTAGGCTGCGGCCGCCTAGGGCGACCAGGCCCTAGGCCGCCCTAGGCTGCGTCCGCCCTAGGCCGCGGCCGCCCGAGGCCGCCCTAGGGCGCCGCCGCCCGAGGTCGCGCCGGCCTTGGGAGAGGCCGCCCTAGGCCGCGACCGCCTAGGGCGTCGCCGCCCAAGGCCGCACCGGCCTCGGGCGAGGCCGCCCTAGGCCGCGGCCGCCCAAGGCCCCGCCGGCCTTGGGCAAGGCCGACCGTGGCCGGGCCGGCCACCCTCCGTCCCGGCCGCCGTCTTGGCCGGCGGCCGCGCACCGTTTCCTCCTTCCGGCTATGCCCGTTTAGGGTTTGGGGGTAGGACCGTCATTTCCGAGAACTTGGTGATCCGCGTGATAGAATTCGGGCGATCCTTTTGTCCGGTCCAATAATTAGCGAGTATAGTTACCGGACCGCCCCTTCAAAAGCCTATAAATAGACTCATTTATTCACTAATTCTCTCACTTTTTTGGGAGAGGAGGAATTCTCTCTCTTTCTCTCTCTTCCCCCCCCCCCCCCCCGCCTCTCTCTCTAGAGATTGGAGACTTGGAACATGCTATCTGCAGACCGCTTGGAAGCTGAGAACTTGCTATCAGTAGACCGCTGGGAGACTCGGAACTCGCTATCAGCAGACCGCTGGGAGACTTGGAACTCGCTATCAGCAGACCGCTGGGAGACTTGGAGCTTGCTATCAGCAGACCGCTGGGAAACTCGGAACTCGCTATCAGCAGACCAATCAAGGAGCCGAAGGCCCGCAGTGGTAAGGACGAAGCTAGGACCCGGGGGGCAAACCTGCAGTGGAGAAAGGCAACCGACTCTCTCTCTCTCACCTCCATTATTGTAACGAGGCGCGGCCTGTCGCCCTCGCTCTCTCAAGAACAAATCTGTAGAAGAACTCAAAGCATAGTGAAGATTAGGCCGGCACAGCTCCGGCCGCGTGGTTTTTCACCCCGATTGCGGGTTTTCCACGTCATCAGCTCTTGGACTCGGTCTTCTCAGGAGACCCATTTATCTGTCTGCACGTTCGGGCGTTAACGGGCTAAGGTGGTCGAATTGTCCGATCTACCGGAGACCCCGGGCGATCTGCAACAAGGCTAACTACTTTAAACTAGACTGAGACGATCCAAAAGATTAGGAAAGATCTCACCGGGAATAAAAAGGTAGGTGGGATGGTCGGTGGAAGGTCCGGTGGAAGACGAGAAACTCCTTACGTAAACGATGTACATGCGGTGGCAGCTTGCAAGGACGGTGCGGTGGTGAGGTAGAAGAAGCATGGTGGTGTTGAAATCCGTGGAGAGATGAAGGAGGTAGAAAATTACTTAGAAGAAGTGGGAGAAGAAGAGAAAAAAAAAGGCACCTTTTTTCCTCCAATCGGCAGCATATAACCCACGGCCTTACATGTGCAGTTTGCCCACGTGAGAGTGGGGCATGGGAGAAACTGGGACTTGGTTTCACGTGGTTTCACAGGAGAAACAGGAATACTTGGTTTTCACGTGGCTGGTTTACAGGGAGAAACGGGAATACTTGGTTTTCCCGTGGCTGGTTTTACTTTGTTTTTTCATTTATTGATTTTTTTTTGAATTCCTGGTTTTTTAAACAGGATTCTTTTCACTTTTTTGACTTCCTTTTAACAATGCAAGGCTTCTAATGACTAATGAGAATAACATAAAGGTATGCTCAAAATTTGGAGTAAGGCTCGAGATGAGAGTAGGAGAGGAAACAAGGTTTGACATGACCAAATCAAAGGATTACGCCTCCGACTAATCTAGAGCAACAAAATGTACGACCTAGTTAATCTCGACATCTGGAATATACCACTACAACTTCTCCAATACATAAAAAATGTAGGAAAATAAAAGCGCGAAACAAATGCGCGGCATAAAATAAATGTTCGACATCACTAAAAAATAAAATGCACGCGTAAAGTAAACTTTGCCGTTGCGAGCGGCTATATGCATCAAATATGGATATCCATTAATGCGTTTGTTATATACATTTTGCTTTCCAATGCAGATTACAAGGCTAGAGCATTTGGAAACAGCTTTAAAGATTCAAGAAAAGTATGTATTACTTGAAAGATTCCTATTTGGCAAAACAAAAATCATGTAAGCATGGCTTCTGCAATCCTTTTAACTGTATCATTTTGCATTTTGCAGAAACCAACTCTAGCGCGAGTGGGATCCATATCATCAACAGCTTTAGGTAAATCCAATGTGCATCGTGACTTCTTATTTGGCTAAATGCATTGCGGAAATATTATTATTATAGTTTTGAAACAATCATTTCAAAAGTTGTAATTTAAACTCTTGTTATATGATATAAAAACATGTTTAACTCTGTGAATATGATCTCAGGGGACACTTAACACTACAAATCTACAATTTGTCCACGAAAAGGTTGTCTCTGTCAGCTGTATCCATCCATTATTTTTTGTTCTTTGAACATTAAAACAACCAAGGCCCTCCTTGAGAGAATGGTGTCGGTGACTGCGGTGTAAAATAAAGCTCATGTGAGAAATTAGCTCCCACCCATCGGTGAGAAATAGAGCTCAAAATTGAGTTTTGCCACCGCATTGGTGTTTCTAAATGAAAGTCACCTAAACTCTTTCATTTCTACGGTGAGGTAAATAAAAAACGTCACTGACGCAAAACTGGAGGGCCAAACAGATCCTTAAATCCCTGGTGTGCTACTTTTCTCATATAGATTATCTTGACCCGTCTATTGAGAATTTAGTCCCTCATCAAGAAATTGTGGTGGTATTGCACACTTAATATAGATCATTGGCCTATCCATATATCATAGATTCTAACAAGGTATCTGTTGTGGGCCGGGCCCGAGACTCTAGGACTAATCCCGCTCCCGGGTTTAGTCTGCCACACAACAGGGCCCGCGGCCCACACACCCCAACCCCTCTCCGTATGTGTTCTCGGTGCGGCGGGTTGTTGAGGCTGGGGCTCGATACTCAGACCTCCTTGATAGAAGCACTTAACGCTTGCTCCTATCACCAACTGGCTCAGTTGGTGATGTGAGCTAGCGTTAAGAGCTTACATCAAGGAGGTGAAGGGTTCGAGACCCGGTCTCAACAACCTAACGCGTCGAGAACACGTGCGGTGCTGGGTTGGGGTGTGCGGGCCGCGGCCCTGTTATGTGGCTCGACCGGGGTTCAAAACCTGAATGAGCTGCCCATAACATAAAAGTGCACTTTTATGTTGTACTTGTATGTTGTGGGCCGGGCCCGGGACTCTGGGACTTTGGGCCTAATCCTGCTCCCAGGTTTAGTCCGCCACACAACAGGGCCCGCGGCCCACACACCCCAACCCCTCTCTGCACGTGTGCTCGGTGCGGCGGGTTGTTGAGGCTGGGCTCAATACCCAGACCTCCTTAATAGAAGCACTTAAACGCTTGCTCCTATCACCAACTGAGCCTATGTTGTGGGTCGGGACCTGGACTCTGGGGCTAATTTCGCTCCCGCTCCCGGGTTTAGTCCGCCACACAACAGGGCCCGCGGCCCACAAACCCCAATCCCTCTCCGCACGTGTTCTCGGTGCGGCTGGTTGTTGCTGGGCTCGATACCCAGACCTCCTTGATAGAAGCACTTAACGCTTGCTCCTATCACCAACTGATCCGCGGCTCAGTTGGTGATGTGAGCTAGCGTTAAGAGCTTACATCAAGGAGGTGAAGGGTTCGCGACCCGGCCTCAACAATTTGCCGCGCCGAGAACACGTGCGGTGATGGGTTGGGGTGTGCGGGCCACGACCCTGTTATGTGGCTCGACCGGGGTTCAAAACCTGAATGAGCGGTCCATAACAATATCATAGTAGTTAGGCCCAACATCCCACTCTCACATCGCTAGATGTTAGCTTTATGCACTTAATGTAGTCTTGGGGCCCCCACCTGTAGCCAATTGATTTTAAGTTGGATGCATAAGTTCTAATGTCATCGATCTCAGAAATCTCAACGAGCTATGAGCATGGATAGCTATTCATAGTTTGTAGAACCTTTAAAATCCTTGAGTTCAATCTATTTTAAACACTTGCAAGTTGATTTAAGACTATATATTTTAGCAATTATATTTATTATAAACTATAATGTGTATTCATAGAGATTACATTGATATATTATGACAATTCATACTTAATAAGAATTCAGTTATCATTTTAGTATATTGACTTTTGTTGCTTATTGTTTTCCTCTTGTGATATGGTTGCAGAGGACAAGGCGGATCCCACAAAGAAAAGAAGGGTCGAACGTTACCGCAAGTATGTAAACTAAAATTTGTATACAACATTGACTTGTCACCTTAAGTAGGTACACCATTCAACAACAATCTTAACTGTCATAAAAGAAGGGATATCCTTGATCACTAATATAGCCTCACATTAGAAAATTAATGTAGTTTTGTGCACTTAATATAGATCATGAGACCCTCCACCTATAACCAATTGGTTTGAAGTTGGATGCTTAGGTTCTAACATGATATCAGAGTCGGGTTAGTCTCAATTGCCCACTCCCACGTCAACCAATAAAAAAACATACGCGTTAGAGGCAAAAGATCCTACAAGTGAGTGTGTTGAAAATATATTAGTACATCTAAAATAGATTTTAAGTCCCCTTCACCTATAATAAAAATTGATTTTAAGTTCATTCCACATCAAATCTGCCCGGGTCAAAGATTGAAATTACAATTTATTTCAGTTTCAATTATTATTTCCATAGTTTGGATATTATCTCTTTTATTTAATAAAATTGTTATATTTTATTTTATTAGTAGTCATCTATGTTTCTAAATTTATAATTATCTTACCATGTTCTTTTGTTCTATGAAATGAAGTTATGGCTTAAAAGAAGGTATGCAGTATTGAATGAATCTAATTTTTCATCTCTTCTTCTTCCCCTGCTTGCCCTTCCCTTTCAGTTATTAGAGACTAAGGTCCTATGAAGATAACATCTCATATTTACTCAAATCAATGCTGCATAAATTTTAATATATTTTATTATGGGAATTATTTTAATCCCTTGATTACTATTTATGCCTGGTTCGTGCATATCGTACTCAGTTCAGCACATCAACTGTATTTGTTTCTCCTGATGGTTTAGGATGGCCGAGGCAAAGGAAAAGAGTTCTACGCCACCGATACCTTCCAATATGCAGTCAGTTCTGAAACGATGTGAGATTCTAGAGAAAGAAGTGCGCTCTCTCAAACTAAATCTTTCTTTCATGAACAGGTAGTCTCATGCATTATTCAATTTTGTTCTTACTGCTTATTTTTTTACCATTAACAGTCGTATTGAATATTTAGTACCACATTGGGAATCACATGTTGCTTTGTGTTGTACTTTACATATTTTTTGGCATCTTCACTTAACACCATTCAGTATTAGGTTTGATGTTTGAGTTCTCAAACTAGATTTGGCATGCAACACTCTCCCTCATCCCCTTGGCCATATGTAAGATCATGCGAGGGGCATCTTCGGTTCATGTGTTTCATCACAGCAGAGAACATTTTGAATATTTAATCTCACATTAAGAATTGCATATTGTCAATCTAACTTACGATCTAACTTAAATAAATTCGACTCGACTCAAATTTATCATAAGTTGAACCACGTTCAAACTTATTTTTTTTTGTATTTATTGGCTTTATCTTCACATGATATCCATATAACAAATCATATTTTCTCCATGGCGAATGTGCAATAGGAATCACTTGCCCCCTACTCTCAAAGTTTATTCAAATTGTAATCAAATCGCAGGAAGGATTCCGAACAGACCAAACAGATCGAAGACATGCAGATACAAAACGATGAATTAATGAACGAAAAAGAACGCCTCTTAGAAGAGATTGAGCACATCATCTCTGATTCGGGCAAAATGTAACACAGTTCTCCGTGCTCAAAACACAATATTAGTCTCCACTGGTTTCAAGGCAGATAAGAACCGAAACATTGTATGGATATTCAGTAACTTTGCGCAGTGTGATAACGGTTGCAACGATCAGTTGAGTAGGTGATCTGCGCACTGCTGCTCAGGTTGAAGTCCATATATATAAGTGTATTGATTGTATTAGGCATTGGACAAGTTCGATTTCTATGTATGCGGCAGCTAGTTTTAGTCAATTATAGCAGGAGGTTGGATGCAATTTGTCACCGGATTATAGAGATTAATTTCATTATTCATCTGTGTAATCTTAGCATCGCGATAGACTCAATGATGTTCCAGATAGTCAAAGTTATATATATACTTATGTATATATGAGAGAATCCCTCTACTTCGGTATAACGGTTGCTGTATTTCATGTTGTTGTTGGTTTTGCTTAATTAAATTATTGTTATAAAACTATGTTATTGATGTAATCAAAATAGAAAACACAGTAGAAAATAAAGAAAATAGATATTTAGGTGCTTTGATTAATTTCTATAGCTAATTTACAAGATCAACTCTTTTCTAAATGATGATGTTTTTCCAGCAACTTCTGCTTAGGAATGTTAACAATGAAATTTCAGGTCAAGCTAGGCTAGGCTCAAAATTAAAATACTTCAATTTCAAAAGCTTACTCAAAATCCTTCAACTTATGCTTGAACCAATTTTAAGTTGAAGTCTTACATAAATACATACATATATACATACCTTAGTTATTAAAGGCCCAAGGCACACCAAGGCACTAAGAGGTCTTGGAGCCTAGGCGCAAGCGCACACCTGACGAAGCCAAAGCACAACCAAATTCATTTTAAATAAACAACATCAAATTATCTTCTTGATAAGATTATTCATCTATTCTAATCATTAATTATTCATTACTATCATTTATATTTCTTAAAAATAAAATCAATGTGATCACTTGCATCATATTTAAGTCTTAACACTATTATATTTCACAAACACTAAATCATGCAAAAAATTAATGAATTTTTATATTATTTTTTTTCTTTATTTAAAAAAAACACCAAAATCGCACTCAAGAGCGTCATTTATGCTCCAAAATCGCAAAAAAGGCGCACAATGACACAAATCTCTGAGTCCGGTGAGCCATGAGCCTTACGCACACCTTTAACAACATAGATATGTACAGATACAAATATACATGCATACATACATGTGATAGAAAAGAATATATTACTACCGCAAGTTTGCACTTGTAATGAACAACTTTATTTGGTTTGAGGATTTGTTAAATTCAAATGAAATCAAATCAAAACACACTATTATGCTTCATATAAACAGAGGTTAAAATGTTTTAACTTAAAATTGCAATCTAATAAATTTTATTTTTATCACAAATATATGTAGCATCAAATCAATACAAATTGATCCAATCAAACCAAACAAACAAAATCTCCCAATTTACCCATATTAGATAAAATTACAGAGAATCCCTCTTATAATAATTTATTTTTATAAATACACTGCACATATTAATTAGAGTTTGAAAATTAATGATATTATTAATTACTCATTATTCTTTTAGATATTTTAAAAAGATTTTTGAAGTCTTATACATTGGTAGGATCTAATCACAACCAACCAAGCAAAAATTTAACAAACTATGTGTTACAAATTTTCTAATCCCTAAGATGGGGTGCACATATTGATGTATGAATCACAATCTCAACACAATTTTGACAAGAATCACTGCAATATAGTAAAATCTTCATACTCAAATTTATTGAAACATGTAAATATTTACCTAAATAAGAAAAAATCATTCCCCTATCATGAGCACTTTGTAAAAAACACATTGGTGAACAATGAAATACAACCTCCACAAAACATTTCATGGCGTTAAAGAAAGATCAACAAGTGAATCTCACCTCCTTGATCATACAAAACAAAAAACCAACAATATGGAGAAATCTATGGGTCTGTTTGGCACGACAATGGCAGTCATGAATGCAGAGGTTACAAATCATTACCCATTTGGCACAACATTTTTGCTCTAGTGAGTTTGGAGCCAAAACACCATTGTCATGAAATATGTGTTTCACATAACAATTATAACCACCGCTAATTAAAAAAAACTAATTTTGAACATAAAAATGGATGAAGTTTCTTAGTTGAGATCGGGCATTCACAAACAAAGATCACAAGTGCCAAATGGACCCTATGTCATGAGCTTCTCCATGATAAAATTCATGGAAAATGTCTGCAAATTTACAGTTTTCTAAAAACTTCCACACCAGGAGCAACAATGCATAATCAAACTAAAGCATTAATCCTGGGTTGAAATATATACTAAACTGATGCAAAACTTAAATCTCAAGTCAAGAAATCAACCAGAGAATCTTTTAACTAACATGGAAGAGAAGATCTTTTTTTTTTAATTCTAAACATTACATCGGAAGAAACAATCATAATATAAATACACATCAAAAATGTATAAAGAATAAGACTGTTTGGGATGAAAATAAATTACATATTAAACATTCTTGATTTAAATGCAACATAATGTTTTTAGATAGCTAACAAAAGATTTTAATCAAACCAGCACTAACTTTTGATTAATGGGTACAATTTAACTGTTTTCAATTACAATTTAACTGTGATTTCTGGCTTTCTATAAGAATAGATTGATCATCAATCAAAAGATAAGAACACATTTACAAGATAATATTTGAATCAGTCATTATTAGCAGTAATCAATGATTAAAAAAACATGGAAGAAACAACTACACAATTCATCCTCAATCTAGTTGCAAACATGTCATCAAATCAACAGAATCATATCAAAGAACAATGCAGGATTGATCGGCAAATGGACTAACTTCCCTACTTGTAAATCATTTAGGCAAAGCATTCCTCGGGGAAGTACGGCGAGAAACAGCAGCGGTAACCTTTTCCTTCTTGAAGGCAGATAGTTTACTGCTGCGAGTTCTTGAGGAAACGAGATCAACGGCATCATCCTTCTTAGCCTTCTTAGGAGAATCTTTATGAACGACTGGATTGATGAGAGCCTTACGCGTCTGCGACTTCTCCTCAGCAGCAACCAACTCAAACTCATCAATCAGCTTCCTCGCCCTTTTCTTCTTCGGCTGAAGCGGCGGAGTAACAGCAGCAGTTTCCTCACCGATCTCCTCCAAAGACTCGGTGGGCTCGGAATCGAGAGATTTCAGTGAGTTCGGCTTCACGCCGGAGATCCTGATCTTGGCCGCTGCCCTCTTCTTTCTGTCCGAGCGGTCGTGCTGTGCTCTGAGCCTCTTGATGGATCCTTCGATGCGGCCTTGAAGACGATAGCGCTGGAAACTGAGGCCGCCCATCGACCAGTGCGCTTCGTTGGCCCAGGAGAGGAGTGGATCCAATACCGACACCGGAGGATCTACGCGCTCGTCGTTGAGCTTGACGTCGGAGAAGTATCTCGGACGGGGGAGACCGCTTCCGTAGAATCTGCCCGGCCCCAAAGCCACAAGACCCACACCCATTTCGATCGGGAAGAAGATCGGGAGAGACGGAGAACGAGAGGGGGACGGATCGAAAGAGCAGAAGATGGAGAGAGGAGATCGAGATTTAGAGGCGGAGAAGTTGGTGCTGTTAGGTTGGAGTTGGGTGGGATTTATGCAGGAAATCGGAGATTTGGCGGGAAATTTGGCGCCAAGGAATTTGGCGGCAACGGGTAGAGAATTGAAAGAAGACGCGCGCTCAATATCGAGAGATATTACCGCCCTTTTTTCAACTTTTTGAACGTCAGAGATAAATATTTTTGGCATGAAATACATGTTAAAAGTGCATTTTACCGTGGTTTCGCTACCGCCTCGCACTAAAAAAAATGTTAGTGAGTGCAACGTATTTTAGATTATCGTGCGCGACCCTTGGTCCTGTCGTACATTTTGCCAGTATTGATTTTCGTGCATGATTGATCTAAAATACGATTGTTTTTCATTAAGGTTATATATTTTCACAAATAATCTACATCATTGAAATCATGGATCATACGATTATATTTGCTCTCGCACGATGATCTATTTGATCACCGTGCGTTACTCATACCTAAATATCTCTCCTCACACTAAGGACTTGTGGCCTTACGGTAAGGAAGTGAAAACTATCAATGGGAGGGGCCGGGTTCGTCAACGATGAATTTTTTCATTTTGCTCAAAAAAATAGGAGCAAACACCACCGGTGGAAAAAAAACAACATCCTAGGGCACGTCGCAGGCCGCGTTTGTTCGCGCACCGAATGGTCGCCGCCCTCCAAAACGAGTCCTAACCATAGGAATAGTTTTAATAGATTATATATATATATAACATTAAGTGTAACCTAAAATATAATAATACATAATTACTATATATTTATTATCTTTAAAATAAGAGTACCTATTTATATAAACTATTAAGTTAATAATATACACTTGATGGGTTATCACCTAATATGTAGATAAATTTGGGTTGCATCTAGCCAAAAACCCCACTCCCCACTAAGATGGTGGAAGCATGGGCAAGAAAGAGAAGAAAACCGCCCGCAACCACAAGCGCCGCAGCCACCACACGAAGCCACGCGCAAGCACCACGCGCGGACACGAGGCCGCGCGGCACCGCGCGTGGCCGCGCGACACCGCCCGGCCGTGCGGCACCGCACGGCCGCGCGGCACCGCGCGGCAGCATGACGCCACGCGCGGTTGTGCGGCACCGCACGGCCGCACGGCGCCGTGCGTGGCCGCGCAGCATCCCGCGGCCGCGCGGCACCCCGCGGCCGCCCGGCACCCCGCGGCCGCGCGGCACCCCGCGGCCGCCCGGCACCCCGCGGCCGCCCGGCACCCCGCGGCCGCGCGGCACCCCGCGGCCGCGCGGCACCACGCGGCCGCATGGCACCGCGCGGTGCCGCGCGCCTAACGCTGCGCGGTACCGCGCACCCGGCACCGCGGGGCGACACCGCGCGCCTAGCGCCGCGCGGTACAGCCCGGCACCGCACGCGGCCGGGCGGTGGGCGCGGTGCCGGTCGGCCTCCCTCGTCGCCGAGCGCACTCTCCGACCCCTCTCGTCTCGTCGCCGGTCGGCCTCCCTCGCCGCCGAGCGCACTCTCCGACCCCTCTAGTCTCGTCCCCGGTCGGCCTCCGTTGACCAACGGACGCGCTCGCCCGGCCTCTCCCGCCTCATTCGGCGGAGAAAACAAGGACGGTCAAGGCAAATCTCGCCAACCACCCATCATGGGGTGCAAATAGTAAGAATCCACATCATGGGGTGCAGATAGTAAGAATCCACATCATGGGGTGCAAATAGTAAGAATCCACATCATGAGGTGCAAATAGTAAGAATCCACCTCATGAGGTGCAAATAGTGAAAATCCTCCAACATGGGGGTGTAAATAGTAAAATCCCTCAATACGGTCTGCATATAGCAAATAGTATGGTTATGGTGTGCGCATAACCATATCCATCATATGAATGCATATCATCCCAAAACTATACAAATCGGTGTGCGCATAGCCATATTCATGGTGAGTGGGCATCCGGTCTGCGTCTAGCAAATAATATGGTTATGGTGTGCGCGTAACCGTATCCGACATATGAATACATATCATCCTAAAAACTATACAAATCGGTGTGCGCATAGCCATATTCATGATAAATGTGCATATATCACATAAATTAGTTATGGTGTGCGGATAGTCGTCCTAACCACCATAACCACCCTAACCACCTTCAAAAGCTATAAAAGGAACCCCAGGGCTTCATTTCAAGGGACTTGAAATTTTCTTCACGGGAGAGAGCTCTCTGGAATTCCTTTGAAGATCTTCATCAGCATTCGAAAATCTCCTTCGGAACCGAAGATCTTCAACAGCATTCGAAGACCTCCTTCGGAACCCGAAGATCTCCTTCAACATTGGAAGATCGTCATCAGCACTCGAAGACCTCCTTCAACCTTCGAAGAACTCCTTCGTCGCTTGAAGATCTCCTGCAAACTCTGAAGACTGCTCAAGGAGAAGGAAGTACTCAGTTTTTCTGAGAGGTGACATGTCACCCTCAGAGACTTTCATTCAATTACAATTGTAACGGGAGCGGCCTGTCGCTCCCGATTCCCGCACCATTACTTGTAACGCTCCACCACATAGTGAAGTTCGGTCGGCGCTGATCCGACCACGTGGTTTTTCACCCTTTCCGGGTTTTCCACGGTAAAAATATCCTTTTGCCACCTGTTCGTTCTCTCTGTGACTGTTTGCGCGCTCGGTTCACTCTCGGGCTAAGACGGTTCGATTCGCCCGATCTGAAAGAACGTTGAGCGACCCGCAACAATACTATTATGGTCACTATTATTATATTATATTGCCTTTATTATCTTTAAATAAAATTATAATAACCCTCAAGAACTTGTTATTAGCTGTCATATTATATTAGTACCTCAACAATTTTAGTTTCACACCAATTTGTTATTAACACATCATAAAAAAAAGGCAATTGTTATAAGCATACCAGTTTTGGTTATTCGCACACCAATTTCTATGAGTTATTACGCGTCTTTTGAAAATATGTCTTGTACGTGCATTTTTAGGAAAAGTGTTCAACACGAAAATTGTAGATCTCGTCGAGATCTACAACTTTTGTGTTGAACACTTTTCCTAAAAATGCACGCACAAGATGTATTGTCGCCCTGATCGTAACTATAACAATTTTTTAGCGAATTATTGAAAACACGCCTTGTACATGCATTTTTAGGAAAAATGTTCAACACGAAAGTTGGAGATCTCGACGAGATCTGCAATTTTCGTGTTGAACGTTTTTTCTAAAAATGCACGAAGAAGGCTTATTTTCAAAAGGCGCGTAATAACTCATAGAAATTGGTGTGCGAATAGCCAAAACTGATGTGCTTATAACAATTGCCTAAAAAATGAAAAATTTAAATTTCTCAATTCACTGTAGACCGTAAAATACAAAGTGTAGACTCTAGCAATATTTTGAGCAAAATTAAAATCAAAATATCTCAAAATATATAAAATCATAAGATTCGACGACAATAAATTTATTTATTTTGTTCATTCTAATTGGGCCTTGGACTGGACTTGAGCGAGTTAAGCACATTTTAAGCGGGCCTCGCCGGAGAAAAAAATTGAAGGCCCGGTATCAACCCACCTCCTAAGTACAGACTATAACGGTCATAAATATTGATCGTACAAATATGATCTACAAATTATAGTGGCCTATACAAGTTGATGTAAATTAATGTGATTGTAACCGCCACGTGTAATCATATGTCCACCATCACAAACATGGACCTAACTTTGGACATACATCAAAATTTATTATCAACACCAAAGTTTTTTTTACTAGATCCATTAAGCAAAGGAGAACCTGTTTGGGTCGGTGGTTGCGGTTGGAGATGGAGCGGTGAGAGATGAAGATAAAACAAAAATAGTTTTGAATGGAGCTCCCACCCAATCAGACATAAAATAACATTTTGTGGATTGATGGTTCCAAATGAAGGGTCTGTTTGTTTCGGCGGTAAGAGTTGGAGCGGTGGAAATGTAAGCGCTGTTAATGGAGTGGTGGGAAATTAAGAGTGTGGATGCGGTCTTAAAAAGGTCAAAAATTTGTGTTTTGGAGGAGTGGTCATGAGAATTGAAGGGTTACGAAACAATTTTTTAGGGTTGCGTTCCCCCCCTCCTTTTAGAGATTGAGCAAAAACGTCCTAACAAACAGAGCCGAAGACTATTAAAATTGCCAAAATTAGCATTTTTATTTTTTGAAAGCATAACTGCCAAACAAACAGAGCCTAGGGCCTCATTTGTTTCAGCGTAAATCCTCCTTTTGGTTGAAATGAAACGTCGTTGGAACCAAATTGCTTGTTTGCACAACGCATTCCATTCTCAACGGCGCTTTCCGACTGCTGCTCAGAGCTCCAATCGAACACGCATATGAAACTCCTAGTTGAAATCCTAAATAATCCTTTCAATGAAACCCTAGATAACCCCTTATATAAATGCCTAGATGAACCCCTAGATAAACATATAGATGAAAACCCGAGATAAAACTCGAGATATACTCATAGATAAAATCCTAGATAAACCCCTAGATGTCACCCTAGATAAACTCGTAGATGAAACCAGAGATAAGCCCCTAGATGAAACCCCAAATAAACCCTTACTTGAAACCCTAGATAAACACATAAATAAACCCCTAGATGAAATCATAGATAAATCCTTAGAGGAAACCATAGATAAACTCTTAGATGAACCCCATAGATAAACTCTTAAATGAACCATATATAAACTCGCAGACGAAAATCTAGATAAACCGTAGATGAATCCCTGGATAAACCCTCAGGTGAATCTCGAGATAAACCCCTAGATAAACCCCTAGATGAACCCCTATACAAATCTCTAGATGAACCTCTAGATAAAACCCTAGCTAATCCCTTAGATAAACCCTAGATAAAACCCTAGATGAACCCCTAAATAAACCCATAGATAAATCATATATGAACCCCTAATTAAACCCCTGGATGAACTCCTAGATAAAGCCCTTGATGAATCTTTAGATAAACCCCCAGTTGAAACCCCTAGATAAACCCTTAGATGAACTCCTAGATAAAACCATAGATGAACCCCCAGATAAACCCCTAGATAAACTCCTAGATAAACCCCTAGATTAAAATCTAGATAAACTCCAAGATAAAATCGTAGATTAACCCCTAGATGAAACTGTAGATGATTCCTTAGATGAAATCGTAGATGAACCACTAGATGAAATCGTATATGAATCCTTGGATTAAACCGTAGATTAATTCTAGATAAAAACGTAGATGAACCCCTAGATAAACCTCTAGATGAACCCATAAATAAACATTAAAGGTTTATCTAAGGGTTTATCTAGGAGTTCATCTAGTTGTTTATCTAAGATTCATCTGCAATTTCATCTAGGGATTTATCTATGAGTTTATCTAGAGGTTTATCTACAAGTTCATTTAAGGGTTTATCAAGGAGTTCATCTATGCGTTTATATAGAGGTTCATCTGAGGATTTATCTAGTTGTTCATCTAGGGGTTCATCTATGGGTTTATCTAGAGATCCATCTGATGGTTTATGTAGGGGTTCATATAGAGGTTTATCTTGGAGTTCATCAAGGGTTTTATCTAGGGGTACATCTAAGAGTTTACCTAAGGGTTCATCTAAGTGATCATCTACAGGTTTATCTAGAGGTTTTATCTATGGATTTATCTAGGAGTTTATTTAAGAGTTTATCTCGTGGTTTATCCAGTGTTCATCTCGTGGTTTATCTAGGTGTTCATCTTTGGGTTTATCTAGGGTACATCTAGGGGTTTATCTATGTGTTCTTCTAAGGGGTTTATCTACAATTTCCCTTAAGGATTTATCTACGATTTCATATAGAGGTATATCAACTATTTTATGTAGGGGCTTATCTAGAGTTTCATATAGGGATTTATCTAGGGTTTCATGTAGGGGTTTATCTAGGATTTCATGTATGGGTTTATCTAGGATTTCATGTAGGGGTTTATCTAGGGTTTATCAATGGTTTCATCCAGTGGTTCATTTAGGGGTTCAACTAGGGTTTTATCCAGAGTTTCATCTAGGGGTTTATCCAGAGTTTCATCTAGGGGTTCATCTAGAGGTTCATCTTGTGTTTTACCTAGGGGTTCATCTAGGGGGTTATCTAGGTGTTTATCTAGGAGTTCATCTATGGATTTATCTAGGAGTTAATCTAGTAGTTTATCTAGGGGTTCATCTAATGATTTATCTTGGGTGTTCATATGTGGTTTCATCTAGGAGTAAATCTACGGTTTAATCCAAGGGTTCACCTACGATTTCATCTAGGGGTTCATCTACAGTTTCATCAAAGGGTTCATCTACAGTTTTATCCAAGAGTTCATCTACAGTTTCTGTAACATCCCCAAGACAGCTAGACCCCCCAGGTGAATCTGTCTTGACAAGGTCATGACAGGGCCTTGGTAGTGTAGAAATCCCTTTAACTTAGGCAAGATTAGGGTTGAAAGTGCCTTGGACTGCAAATAACAATTTCCAGTGACCAAGCTTAGGGTTGGACTTTAGGGCCTCATCTTGACCATTTGACCCCACCATAGTATCCCTAACCCATTAGGGGTCCCCTTAGGGAACCAGGGGCCCATTGAGGTCAACCAAAGAGGCCAAATTGACCAAAGTCAACCATAACCCCAAATTGGTCAAAGTAGCCTATTTAGAGTCAATTGACCTCCACCATGCCAAATTGACCACACATCTAGGTCTAAAATATCATAAGAAATCTAGTAGACCTAAAAGCCCCATCATGGGACCCCCAGTGGTGCAAATTGACCAAAATGCCCTTTTAGGTCAAAATGGCAATTCTTCACTAAGTGCCCTAATTGACCACCACCATATTAAATTGACCCTACCCATAGTGTTACAATATCATAGGGGACTCAGTGGATCAAAAAGCCCCATGACTGGATCAACCCTAGGGCTCAATTTGACCAAAGTCAACTTAGCATGTTTTGGTCAAATCAACTTATATTGGGTTAACTAAGGCTCATGTGACCAAATTGACCCCACCAGTAGTTTCTAAATTTAATTTGGAGTCCAATGGACCCAAAAGCCTCATCCTAGGGTCACCCAATTGGTCAATTGGACCAAAAGTCAAACTTGCCCAAATTAGGTCAAATCTCTTAAACCTAGCCCAATCCCTTTGGGCTAAGCCCAAACTGAGTGGTCAACCAGCTCAAGTGACTGATAATTATCTTAGGAGAGAGAAACCCCATTTTCCCCAAAAATGGTGGAGAGAGAAAGAGAGAAATAATGGCCATTCATGACCAAAGGAGACCAAGGGCCACCCTTTCCTCTCCCAATTAACTGGTGCATCTCCCCTCTTCAGTTTGGAGTAGATAGATAGTCATTCAAGGCCATAGGGGGGCTGAATTTCGTGGGTTTTTAGGGTGGCCGAAAATAGCTTTCATGGCCATTAATGGCAATCCCAAGCTTAGACCCTTCCTCTCCCCAAATTGCTCTATTTAGAAGCTTTACCGGGCAGAGAGGAGTGTTTTCCCCCACTCACCTGAAGATTTCGAGCAACATGGTGTGGAGGTTGCAAAGGCACCAAACCTAGGTTCGGCCATGGCAAGGAGGGGATTCGGCAAGGCTTCAAGGCTCCAAGAAGGTCCACTTCTTCACCTCTTCTCCAGTGGATAGATCCAATCTATCCCTATTTCAAAATCAACTAAGATTGGAGGCTCCTCCAATCGGTTTTTCTATTGCTCTTGGCCGAAAATCATAACATCCGGGGGGCCAACTCCGGCCACCCCCGGCCACACCGACACCGGCAATCGGAAGCTGGAGGTCAGGTGGTGCTTTTGGCGGCGGTGATTCGCCGGAGGTGGCGCCATCGCGCCGGAAATCGGCCCGCAAAACCGCCCAGGCGCGGGCAAATCTGAGCCGTAGGCTCAAGGAAGAAGATGAGCAGTAGCCGCTCATCTTGCTTCAAGATGCGTGCTGGCGTTTTATTTTAAGTATTATTATGTGATTTATTTTGTATTATTACTGGCAGAACTTGAAATTAATTATTAAAAATACTTAGGCCCCTCTACTGAAAAAGTGCCCAACATGAAAGTTGTAGGCCTTGACCCCTAGGATCATACAAAATTGGGTTCACCCCATTTGGAGTCCTGGTTTGACCTCAGTACCCATTTTAGTGCAAAGTTTTACTGAACTTTGAATGGATGCTCACACTTAACCACTAGTCCAAATGACTTGAAATTTGGACTAGGAACGAGTCATGCCTAGGACTACATCATATCCAAAATTTTTGGAGAACTTTTTCCTAAAGTTTTTGTAAAAATTTAATAATCCTTGCATAAATTATTTGGAGGGTCAAATGACCTCCAAACTCCACCAAATTTTGGTGGGGTGCTCTTAGGGTCATGATAAGCCCCTGGTTAAAATTTCAACTCATTTGGGGTTCATTTGACTAGGTAGTCATTGGGCCAAAAATCTGCCCAATAAGGGGAAAATTGTGATTAGGAGTTATTTGGGGTTTTTCATGGTCAAACCACCTCCAATTAGAGTTGAATTTTGGCCACTGCCCTAGCATCACCCAAATCACCTCCAGGTGAGTTTTGGGGTCATGGGGAATTGGATTGCCCTAAGACATGGAGTTGGAGCCCCTTGGGGTGCATTTAGCCAAGTAGAGATCCATTGGCCAAGTGGGCCCTTAGAGACTTGAGTCTTCTTGGGAAGGTCAGTGAGATCAATTTGAGACCCCATGAGGAAGATGGTGAGCTTTGGAGTTGATTTGCCCAAGGCCATAGGGTTGATCCCTATGGAGTGGAAATTGGGGTTAAGAAGGACATAGGAGTGTTTGTCCTTGGATAGGTGTGTAAGGGACTCCTCTGAGTTCTATGAGTGTTTAAACACCCTCACAAGAAGTTTGGGTGGATTTGGGGAAGTATGGACCTTAATCCTAGGTTAAACCCTAAGGGGTGCAATTAGATATCAATGAAGGAAGAGGGGTCAAACCTTAATGGTTTGACCCAAAATTTTGGGGAGATGGTCATGGTGACTAGAGAAGCCACCCCTGTGAAATTGGTGGGGTTTGGAGTTTCCAACCCTAGGGAATAAACTCTTGGGTAGATTTGTAAATATTTAGGTTTTTGGGATTTAGGAAAAATTAGTACTTAGTGATGAACCATCTTCTGTCACCAACTTAGTTTTGAGGTTATTAATCCCTGGAGATTCTATTAGAACCATTGGAAGACTTTTGGAGGTCCAAAGAGTAATTATTCATATTGTTGGCAATTTTTGGGATGATTAATTTTAGGGTCTTAGTTTTCTGTAATTTCATGAAACTTTGCTGGATATCATATCATGCCATTATAAACCCTCAGTAATTTTCGCATAATTTTGGGGTTGATATTTTTGGTACTTCTAGTTCAATTTAGAATTAATTGCAAATATGTCCTTTGTGGAAATTACAAATGTAACCTCTATGGAATATGGTCAAGTTTTGTAGGGCTGAATATTTTAGTATGAATCACCTCTGTATAAATTTGCATAAGGTTTGGAGTTCATATGAGGGTACCTTCTTTGGAAATAATTGAAAATTAATGGGTTTTGGAATTTTTAATAATAGTAAACCTTGCTGGAATTTCTTACAAATTCATATTTACTGATTATTAGATACCCTTGATTTATTTAAAAAGTTTGGTAGACAATGGAAGCCAGAAAAGTGCACTTGTAGTTCAAACCTTAGAAAGTTGTATTTTGGGAAAATTGTTTTAAATATTAATAATATTGTAAAAAAATGTGATTCTCTGGAATTTGCCTTATAATACCATGATAGACCTCCAGTAAATATCTGGGGTCAGTTGGATGAATATTTGGAGTACCTTTAGTTGTGAGCTTCATATAATTAGTTTGGTCTGCGTATAGTAAAACTGTGAAATTTGAGAATCAAGTGGATCCTTAGGAGGGATGGGAGGTAAGTGGTTTACCTAGTTTAGTTGAGAAGGTATGATGGTCAACAAGAAGGATTATGGAGGGTAAAGTGGTGCTCGGGATTGTCGATGGATCGTCTTGAAAAGTCATAAGACACCTAGGGTTAATTCAATTGTAATAACAAGGAGGGTATTCTTATGGGTAGATACCAACAACACTAAGTGTCTTGAGAAAGGGAACTTTGGGGTGTCATCCCATTTCGGTTCCTAGTACCGTAGCGAGCCCCTTACAGGGTAATCCACGGGAAGTCCAAGATTAACCAAAAACTGTAGGAGTAAGTCGTTATTCAAGATTAACTTAATAATACACACACCCACACCCTGTGGTTTCGGGAGTTAGTTGGTTTGGTCCTACGAGCAGTAGGCTCGGTGGATGAAGGAGCGGATTGCTGAGTCAGGTGAGCTTGTGACCCAGTAGTGTTTGAAGGTACGGACGGGTTGGTTCGGCGAACCGATGGCTCGGCAGGTTATTAATGGCGGGCAGGTTAGCCCGGGGAGCTTATTGCTCAAAGGTAGGAAGTAGAACATGTTGCATATGCATTGAAGGTGGTGGGTCTTCGGTATTGGATGGTCGTTCACACCGACGTCAATACGTTGACTCGGCGAGTGTGGTATTTACACTTAGCCTTGAAAGTCTGGCGGTCCAGTCAATAAGAGTACGCAGATGCTCCGCGGGTTTTGCGAGAGGCGTATGATAGGTCTAGGTTAGGTAGTGTGAATAACAACCTAGAGGTGGGCGAGGCCCAACCCACCACTTCCGTTTGCCACTACGGGAGTATCCTGGGAGTCTAGCTCGCTCCAAAAAGGGGGAACTAAAGGTCTATGTGCATAGAGTCGTAGTGAGTGAGTTGCACTTGTATGAACATAGCATAACAGCATACATTGCATGTCATAGCATAAACATTGCATTCAACTTACCCCTAACGTATACGTCGGTTATTAGGCCTTGCTAAACGACCCCTTGGTCTATTGGTTTGTATGGGCATCCCTATAAATCAATGGTTACTTTTATATTACTTGCTATTATCCTTACTGCTTACTGCTCTTTATATACTTTTTACCATGCTTTTAGTTACTGTTTCATATATATATATATACACATGTGTAGTGTAGAAACATTCCATGTACCATCGTCACCTGCTCTTTGTTATACCCCTTGCTGTCCTCCGCTTCATCCTCCTGCACGGTGCCTAAGAGCCATTGGGGGTGGGGTGGGGAACATAAGGCTTAGTCTTTTTGACTAACGGTCGGTGGACCATATCATTTTAGGGTTTCGAGGAGACACATCAACATCAGAGAAACAGGTGCAGCAGGATCCGACAGGGTGGGCCCCACGACCATGCTACCATTGTCACCAGCCGGGACACACTCGAGTCAGATGCCCCATGATGGGTGGAACCCCTCCAGCACAGCGACCAGGAGGCCGAAGGCGAAGACGTAGACGTGGATTGCGAGGCAGCAACCGCATGCCAAAAGAGAAGAAGCATCCAGTGTTGCAGCACCAGTGGAGCACCGAGTCTGCAGGGATGGGTCAGACTAGTCTGGGTACTCCTGTTTCAGTGTCGGTGGCGATTAGCTTTAGTTTTACCTAGGAGTTAGCCTCCGCGAGTGATCTTGTAGTGAGGACATGATGTACAGGGCATGAGCCCTTTATTATTGTAACCCTTGTTATTTTTATTCAGTTATTATCTGTGGACAATTATGGTTTATAATTCATGTGATTGTGGACTTAAGCTTCTTATTTGTGCATGTTTACTCTCTTCTTCGTGATCGATTTGGCCGGCAGGATCGGCGTTTTGTAGTGACGACCTTCCCGAGTGAGGGTGTCACCGCAAAACGGCGGTTCTGGGCCTAAGACCCGGTGGTGTTTTAAAAAAAATGGGGTCTTACAGTTTCATCTAGGGGTTCATTTACAGTTTCATCCAGGGGTTCATCTATGATTCAATCTTGGGGTTTATTTAGATTTTCATCTAGGGATTTAGCTAGGGTTCATCTAGCGATTTATCTAGAGGTTAATCTAAGGGTTTATCTAGGGGTTCATCTAAGGTTTTATCTATGGGTTCAACTATAGGTTTATCTAGGGATTAATTTGGGGTTTATTTAAGATTTCGTCTATGGTTTATCTAGGAGTTCACACAGGCCTTTATTTAAGGGTTTATTCAGGGGTTCATCTAGGATTTTATTTAGGAGTTCATTTATCGGTTTATCTACGGGTTCATCTAATGATTTATCTAAGGGACCATCTAGGGTTTTCTAAGGGTTTATCTATAGGTTTTATCTATGGATTTATGTATGAGTTTATCTATGAGTCTATCTAGGGGTATATCAATGAGTTTATTTAGGGTTTCATCTAAAAGTTTTTCTCAGGATTCACCTATGGTTTATCTTGGGGTTCATCCACGGGTTTATCTATGATTTTCTCTAAAGATTTATTTATGGTTTCATCTAGGTTAATCTAATATTTTATCTAGGGGTTTGTACAACCCGTATTTGGCGAGTGGGTCCCTCGAGTCAGTTGATGGGACAGGGGTCATCCAGACCATTCGCCCGTACCAAGATAGGAAAAAGGATCTCCAGATTAGTGGGGGTAGGCTGCAGGCGAGAGGGAGCCTGACGAGTGGTGCCTCCACGGACCATTCGCTCAGGGGCTTGAGCATTCGCCCAGTCAAGCGGGAACTCGGCGAGTGGTTCCCTCACGGACCACTCGCCCAGAAGGCAGTGAGGAGGAAATGACCATAATACCCCTTGTGGTCTGCATATAGCCCTTCAGAACAGCGGAGTTAGGCTATTCGTAGACCAATTTGGGGTGCGTTTAGTAAAATTAAAAGGCGGATTCATGCTATTTGCAGACCAGCCTAAGAAAAACTATAAATAGACCCTTAAGGGCACCTTGGAGGAGATCCGATTTTTAGAGCATCCTCTCCTCTAGGCTAGTTTTGGTTGGCAGCCAGTGCCCTCCAAGGTGCCCGGTTGAGCTTTGGTTTGGGAGGGGAAGCTCTCTAAGATCTTCCGGGTGTGTGGCGGGACCTCCTCGCTTCAGCCTTGGGTCTATTCCGTTTCCAGCATCCACCGTCAAGAGAGTCTAGTGAGGGAGAAATAAGCATCGGCTACACCCCCAGTGGGTCCGAACTCAAGAGACCAGTTGCTGGTTTCAACATTTTTGGTGCGGTGAGCGTGGACCGTAGCCGGTGAAAGAAAATCCCAAGCTGGTTTCGATGACAGGAGATGGAGGAAATGGTTCTGACTCGGGTCACTCGCAGCCACCCGCGGCGGGCGAGTGGCTGGAGATGTTTGAGAAGTTTAAGCGAGAGGTCCTGCAGACGGTTCTCGCGTCAAGGACCGAGTGCGAGACCCCGGTGGTTCCAGTGGTCCCGCCTTTGCAGATTGGCGAGAACGCCCCGGGGCAGCGACCGGGAAAGGAGGTGCCAGCAGAAGGCAGTGCGCGAGACCTCCCCGGACGGCAGTTGTTCAACAGTCCGGCGAGTGCCGAGGTGTGTGAGTTGGTCCCGCGCGAGAGGACCACTCGCCGAGCAGGGGAAGGGAGCCCCTTTTGCGAGATGATCCTCTCAGCCCCAGTGCCAGAAGGGTTTCGTGGGCCGGAGATGTCCTACTACACCGGCAAGGAGGACCCAGTTGTGCACCTGCAGTGGTTCGAGGACATGACTTCAATCCTTCCCATGTCAGATTCTTTCCAATGCCGACTCTTCGCAACCACCCTGAAGGAAAAAGCAAGGGACTGGTTCCACCAACTTCCCACAGGTTCCATCTATGCGTTCGATGATCTGCGCCGAAGCTTCCGACTACGTTTCTCGACGTCAAAGAAGAGGAAGAAGGATGCGGAGGCTCTCTTCAAGATCCGGCAGAGGGAGGGAGAATCCCTGGCTAAGTACGTGGACAGGTTCCAGGAGGAGATACACCTAGTGCAGGAGGTGCCGGGATTCGCCCTCCAGATGGCATTCATCGTAGGGCTGCGAGAAGGGTTCTTCAAGATGGACCTGAAGAGAAGACCTCCCGTATCCTTCGAGGAGTTGATGGAGAGGGCCGCGGAGGAGATCGAAGGGGAGGCGGCCAACCCCGAATTCTATAAAAGGTTGGCAAAGATGAGCGAGCCCGAGGCAAGGCAACCAGAAGGAAGAAGGCGAGAGGAGCCCAGGGGCCAGGGGTTCGAAAGACCACCTCGGGTTTGGAGGAACCAGGAACCCAACAACAGGTTGGGCTGGAGGAACCAAGAAGGACCAGCGCGAGGTCAGGATGAAAGGTACCCAGGAAGGGAGGCAGGAGGAGTGAATCAGGGGTGGAGGCAGGGTCCTAGACCCCCTAACCCCCCGAGGGAGCAAGCCATGGCGGTAGGCCGAGGAAGAAGAGGTAGAGGAGCAAGAGGAGGAAGAGGAAGAGCTGGAAGAGAGGACAGGGTGGCGTTGCCTTACTGTGATTTTCATCAGGAGGAAGGTCACGCGATCGCCACCTGCCCAGAGTTCTTGGAAATGAGGGAAAGAGGACGGCCACGGCGGCCGCATGCCAGAATTGAGGAAGTGCTTCCAGAGGCAGAAGAGGACCGGTGTGAGGATAGGGCGGATACAGGAACCAGGGGGGGAATCGGGGTGATTCACGGTGGGGTTGGGATAGAGGCCTCTCGCAAGAGGAGCTTCCAGGCCATGTTCCGAAGGGATGTCGCGTCAACTTCCCAGACCCCACCCCCCTCCGAGAAGCTCACCTTCTCCTCAGAGGATATGCCAGACTACGAAGACCCATTCTGCGACGCCCTGGTGATCCAGACGGCAATAGAAAACTTCACGGTCTCTCGGATCCTGGTGGACAACGGGAGCTCGGTGAATGTGATCTTCAAAAAAGCTTTCGACGCGATGGAGGTAGAGAAGAAGAGGGTGCAGGCCTCCGACGGACCACTGTTTGGTTTCTCGGGAGAGAGGAAGGAGGTCGAGGGAGGCGTAGGTCTCCAGGTGACGCTAGGAGGAGTCCCGAGAAACTGCCGGTTCGTCATCGTGGACGCTCCGAGCAGCTATAACGCCATCTTTGGAAGACCCCTCATCAGCGCCTTTCGGTGCGTGCCCTCATCGTACCATCAGTGCCTAAAGCTTCATAGTGGAGGAGTCCAGATCCGCGTCCGAGGAGATGCTAAGGTGGCGAGGCAATGCTACGTAACTGCCGTCAACACCATCTCATGGATGGCGGATGCCGAAAAGATGGATGAAGAGATGGAGAGGCCGGAGGGGCCAGGAGGGGGAGAGGGCGATGCCCGAGAGAAGGTGTTGGAGATCGCTCGTGAGGAGCAGGAGGTTGAGGTGTTGGAGGTCGCTCGCGAGGAGCAGGAGGTCGAGCCGATGAAGGCGGAAGGAGCTGCAGGAGAAAAGGCCCGGGAGGAGGGGCGAGAAGCGAAGGGCCAGTGGGACGAGCCAGCCCGGCTCGAGCCAGCAGAAGAGGTGATAGAGATGGAGGTTACCACCCAGGCAGGAAGGGTGGAGAAGGTGCGGATCAGCGGGGGCCTCGGCCCGGGGGACCAGAAAAGGATGTTGGAGTGCATCCAAAAGAACATGGACATCTTCGCGTGGAGCGCAGCGGACATGCCGGGCATCGAGGCGGACGTGGCTTGCCATCGTCTCAACCTCGATCCAGAAGCCCGCCCCATCCGGCAGAAGAGAAGGGCTGTAGCTGACAAGCTCGAAGGACCAATCCGCGAGGAGGTGACGAAACTCCTCGAGGCAGGTTTTGTAACAGAGATCCAGTATCCAGGCTGGGTCTCCAATGTCGTAATGGTAAAAAAGGCCGATGGCCGCTGGCGTATGTGTGTGGACTTTTCATTGTTAAATAAGGCCTGTCCTAAGGATTGTTATCCCTTGCCTCGGATCGACGCGCTGGTTGACTCAGCCGTCGGTTTTTCTGTGATGAGTTTTTTGGATGCTTTTTCAGGTTATCACCAAATAAGAATGCACCCACCAGACGTCAAAGATGTCTCGTTCATCACCAGGGAGGGATGCTACTGCTATAAGATGATGCCCTTCGGGCTGAAAAATGCAGGAGCAACCTACCAGAAGATGATGGATCGGGTATTCAAGAAGCAAAGGGGACGGAACCTGGAGGTCTACGTGGATGACCTTATGATAAAAAGCAAGTGCGTGAGCTCCCACATCCAGGACCTCGAGGAGACCTTCGCCACCCTACGCAAGTACAAGATGCGCCTGAACCCCCTGAAGTGTGTGTTCGGGGCCAGCAAAGGGAAGTTCCTCGGGCACCTTCTCACCCCCTGGGGGGTAGAACCTAACCCGGACAAGGTTAGGGCTATCATGGAGCTGGGGTCGCCTCGGAGCGCCAAAGAGGTTCAGCGCTTGACCGGAAGACTCGCCGGGCTGAACAGGTTTCTATCCCGGGCAGGGGAAAAATGCTCTCCCTTCTTTAAGGCGCTAAGAGGCAATCAGAAGTTTGAATGGACGAGAGAATGCGAGGAAGCCTTTCAGGCCTTGAAGAGCCAACTCACCAAGGCTCCGCTACTACAAAGTCCCAAAGAAGGGGAGGTCCTACATTTATATCTCGGGGTCGGGGCGGAGGCCGTAAGCTCCGTCCTGGTTCGAGAGGAAGGAAAGAAGCAGCTACCAGTCTACTACGTAAGCAGGGTCCTGAGGGGAGCGGAGCTCAGGTACCCAATTTTAGAAAAGTTGGCTTTTGCCCTGGTCATCGCAGCCAGGAAGCTCAGGCCATACTTCCAGGCCCATTCGATCCAAGTAGTGACGGACCATCCACTCCGCCAGATCTTCGAAGGAGTGGAGCACTCAGGAAGACTCGCAAAATGGTCAATCGAGCTAAGTGAATTCAACATTACCTTTGTCCCTCGATTATCTATGAAGGCGCAGGTGGTGGCTGATTTCATGACAGATTTCGTGGCCGAGATGAAAGAAGACGGAGCCCCTCGTCACATCCCGTGGAAGCTGCTGGTGGACGGGGCTTCGGGCAAGAACTCCCTCGGAGGAGGGGTGGTGCTGGAGAGTCCCCACGGAGTGAAGATAGAACAGACGCTAGTGATACACTTCCCAATCACCAACAACCAGGCGGAGTATGAGGCTGTGATCGCCGGCCTGCGGTTGGCCCGGGAGCTCGGGGTCCATGACGTGGAGGTACTCACGGATTCCATGATAATAGCTTCTCAGATAAGGGGAGAGTTCGAAACAAGGGAGCCTGTGCTCATGAAGTATTTGGCAAAAGTCAAAGGTCTCGTGGGGACGTTCAAAACTTTCTCCATCCAGCATGTCCCACGAGAAGAGAGCACTCCGGCAGATCGGTTGGCAAAATCTGGTCCTCGAGCCGGAGGAACCCTGACGGACCTATTCCGTCCTTCGATTGAAGAAGGAGAGCTCATGGAAGTAGAACAACGGCCCTCCTGGAAGGATCCCTTCGTCACCTTCCTTGCAACGGGAAAATTTCCAAAAGAAGTTCCGGACCAGAGGCGCTTCCGGTATAAGTCTGCCTACTATGTGCTCCATGAGGGTGACTTGTATCGGAAGACCCTCTCGGGCCTCCTGGCCCGATGCATCTCGGAGGAAGAGGTCCCAAGGATCTTGGAGGAAGTCCACTCCGGCGAATGCGGCAGCCACTCGGGGAGCAGGATGTTGGAGGCAAGAGTCGTGAGGCAGGGGTACTTCTGGCCAACCCTAAGCAAAGACGCGGCAGCCTTTGCAAAGAGATGCCAGAAGTGTCAAATGTTCGCCCCGCTTCAGCTCGTGCCAGCCCAGAGGCTGAAGAGTATCACGGCGCCCTGGCCATTCGCCATATGGGGAATGGATCTGGTAGGACCCTTCCCCCAGGCTAGCGGGCAGAGGAGATTTCTCCTAGTCATGATTGACTACTTCACAAAGTGGCTGGAGGTCAAGGCGTTGGCTAAGGTCACCTCCCAGGTAATCCGCAACTTCGTATGGGGGGAGATCATTTGTCGACATGGGCTTCCGCAGGCCATAGTCACGGATAATGGACCGCAGTTCGCAAGCGAGGAATTCATCAGCTTCTGTGGCCAGCTGGGGATAGACCTTAGGTTTGCGTCCGTCCACCATCCCAGGAGCAACGGGCAGGTAGAAGCGGCGAACAAAGTCATCGTGAGCTTGCTCAAGAAAAAGGTGGAAAATCTCAAAGGCAATTGGGTGGAACAGCTCCCCTCGGTCCTATGGGCTTTAAGAACCACCCCCAACACCGCCACGGGGGAGACCCCTTTCAAGCTCTCTCACGGCTGCGAGGCGGTCATCCCCATAGAGTTCGAGATTACAACACCACGGGTAAAGGTCGCCGCAAAGGGAGAGGAAGATTGGAGAGCCGAGAACGAGGAAGAGTTACGGCTCTCCCTCGACCTCATCGAAGAAGCCCGGGACCGAGCAGCCATCCATCAAGAAGAGGTCAAGCGGCGGATGGCCAAGTATTTCGATAAACACGTCAGGATCAAGCAGTTCGAGAAGGGAGATCTGGTACTCAAGAAGGTCGACGCAGCCGGGAGGTCCGCCGCGGTGGGAAAGCTTAATCCTAACTGGGAAGGCCCCTATGTTGTGGAAGAAGCACTGAAATCTGGGGGGTATCGCCTTCAGAATGTGGAGGGCCAACCCCTCAGCCACACATGGAGTGGCGACGACCTTAAACGCTTTTATCCTTAGTACCATGTAATAATGATACTCTTTTTGAATGAAAGCATTTTGTCTAAACTATGTGTATGAAAATAATGCTACAGCTCGCAGGAGAGACCCTGGATGTTCCAGAGGTTGGCCCCGAGCAGACCCGCTGTCCAGGCTCTCATCTAGCTGGCAGGTCCGAAGGCTCACTCGGTGGCAGGTTCTATGTTCCAGAGGTTGGCCCCGAGCAGACCCGCTGTCCAGGCTCTCATCTAGCTGGCAGGTCCGAAGGCTCACTCGGTGGCAGGTTCTATGTTCCAGAGGTTGGCCCCGAGCAGACCCGCTGTCCAGGCTCTCATCTAGCTGGCAGGTCCGAAGGCTCACTCGGTGGCAGGTTCTATGTTCCAGAGGTTGGCCCCGAGCAGACCCGCTGTCCAGGCTCTCATCTAGCTGGCAGGTCCGAAGGCTCACTCGGTGGCAGGTTCTATGTTCCAGAGGTTGGCCCCGAGCAGACCCGCTGTCCAGGCTCTCATCTAGCTGGCAGGTCCGAAGGCTCACTCGGTGGCAGGTTCTATGTTCCAGAGGTTGGCCCCGAGCAGACCCGCTGTCCAGGCTCTCATCTAGCTGGCAGGTCCGAAGGCTCACTCGGTGGCAGGTTCTATGTTCCAGAGGTTGGCCCCGAGCAGACCCGCTGTCCAGGCTCTCATCTAGCTGGCAGGTCCGAAGGCTCACTCGGTGGCAGGTTCTATGTTCCAGAGGTTGGCCCCGAGCAGACCCGCTGTCCAGGCTCTCATCTAGCTGGCAGGTCCGAAGGCTCACTCGGTGGCAGGTTCTATGTTCCAGAGGTTGGCCCCGAGCAGACCCGCTGTCCAGGCTCTCATCTAGCTGGTAGGTCCGAAGGCTCACTCGGTGGCAGGTTCTATGTTCCAGAGGTTGGCCCCGAGCAGACCCGCTGTCCAGGCTCTCATCTAGCTGGCAGGTCCGAAGGCTCACTCGGTGGCAGGTTCTATGTTCCAGAGGTTGGCCCCGAGCAGACCCGCTGTCCAGGCTCTCATCTAGCTGGCAGGTCCGAAGGCTCACTCGGTGGCAGGTTCTATGTTCCAGAGGTTGGCCCCGAGCAGACCCGCTGTCCAGGCTCTCATCTAGCTGGCAGGTCCGAAGGCTCACTCGGTGGCAGGTTCTATGTTCCAGAGGTTGGCCCCGAGCAGACCCGCTGTCCAGGCTCTCATCTAGCTGGCAGGTCCGAAGGCTCACTCGGTGGCAGGTTCTATGTTCCAGAGGTTGGCCCCGAGCAGACCCGCTGTCCAGGCTCTCATCTAGCTGGCAGGTCCGAAGGCTCACTCGGTGGCAGGTTCTATGTTCCAGAGGTTGGCCCCGAGCAGACCCGCTGTCCAGGCTCTCATCTAGCTGGCAGGTCCGAAGGCTCACTCGGTGGCAGGTTCTATGTTCCAGAGGTTGGCCCCGAGCAGACCCGCTGTCCAGGCTCTCATCTAGCTGGCAGGTCCGAAGGCTCACTCGGTGGCAGGTTCTATGTTCCAGAGGTTGGCCCCGAGCAGACCCGCTGTCCAGGCTCTCATCTAGCTGGCAGGTCCGAAGGCTCACTCGGTGGCAGGTTCTATGTTCCAGAGGTTGGCCCCGAGCAGACCCGCTGTCCAGGCTCTCATCTAGCTGGCAGGTCCGAAGGCTCACTCGGTGGCAGGTTCTATGTTCCAGAGGTTGGCCCCGAGCAGACCCGCTGTCCAGGCTCTCATCTAGCTGGCAGGTCCGAAGGCTCACTCGGTGGCAGGTTCTATGTTCCAGAGGTTGGCCCCGAGCAGACCCGCTGTCCAGGCTCTCATCTAGCTGGCAGGTCCGAAGGCTCACTCGGTGGCAGGTTCTACGTTCCAGAGGTTGGCCCCGAGCAGACCCGCTGTCCAGGCTCTCGTCTAGCTGGCAGGTCCGAAGGCTCACTCGGTGGCAGGTTCTATGTTCCAGAGGTTGGCCCCGAGCAGACCCGCTGTCCAGGCTCTCATCTAGCTGGCAGGTCCGAAGGCTCACTCGGTGGCAGGTTCTACGTTCCAGAGGTTGGCCCCGAGCAGACCCGCTGTCCAGGCTCTCGTCTAGCTGGCAGGTCCGAAGGCTCACTCGGTGGCAGGTTCTATGTTCCAGAGGTTGGCCCCGAGCAGACCCGCTGTCCAGGCTCTCATCTAGCTGGCAGGTCCGAAGGCTCACTCGGTGGCAGGTTCTATGTTCCAGAGGTTGGCCCCGAGCAGACCCGCTGTCCGGGCTCTCATCCAGGTGGCAGGATGGAGGGTCCACTTGGTAGCAGGATCCAAATTCTCTAAGGTGGATCCAGGAGCATTCGCAGGGGCCACCCAAGCGAATGATAATCCTACCTCTCTTCCTGACTGCCCGGGCGAAATCCCCGTCCGAGCGAATGGTGAGGGTACGCGAGTGTTTCGGGTAGCGGGAAGTCGAAGAGGGGCAACACACCTAAGTCATCTTCGAACACTCGCTGGGTGGCCGGGGCGGTTACTCTACGACCTAACGTCCTGGTAAGCCTAGCGAGACGTCACAGCGAATGATAATAAAATTTGAGATAACATAAAAATTGAGATTATGTAGAAATTGAGATAGCATAAAAATTGTAAACCATAGATATATCTTTTGGGGGCATTCGCCCAATTCATGGGTACATCAGAAAAAAGAAAAGGTAAAAACAGGAAAAAAAAAGGGGGGGGGGGGGGGGGGGGAATACAGAGGGCCCCCCTCAAGGGTCACCAGACTCCTCCGAAGAATCTTCGCTCTCATCCTGGTCGGGAGCGTCTTCTCGCGGCGCGACGCCATCGTCCTCCGGGAAAGGAATCGGAATGTAAAGCTCCGGGACTACTTGGCGAGTGGTGAGGCATTCGGCCTCCGGCTTCAAATACCCAGCCCGCCGCAGCACCTGCAACGAATGCTTGACGGCGCGTTGCGCATTCTCCTGAAGCAGTTGCTCCAGCTCGTGATGGGGGTAAAAGTGCCCCCCATCACCCGGGGCGAGTGTTGTCATTCCAGCTTCTCGCAGTAGCTGGGTCTCGGCCTGGGCGAGACGGACTTTCTCCTCGAGGTCGGCCACCCGCGCGCGGAGCATCCCAGCACTTGTAGCATCCTGAAAAAAATAAAGTTATCATGGTGAGGAGTATGGGACGGTTAGTGATAACCATTCACGGGAGTGAAAGTAAATGTACCTCTACAACCGGGCGGCTGGCGAGAAGAGCTTCCGCGGTCTTTAGTTTTTCCCTGAGATCGCTCGCCTCCTGGGACAGAAGAGCCCTGGTCTCCTCGACCTTGGCCAGGTTCCGCGAGACCTCAAGGCTTCGTCGAGAGGACATATGCGAGAGCTCGAGAGCGCGCAGCATAGCCCGGGCGGCTTCGTGGGCGAGAACCTGAGTCTTCTCCAAATCGAAGACCTCGGCGTCCTCCCGGCCATAAAGAGCATACGCCAGGGCATAGGCCTCTCCGCTGGCAATGTTGGTCTCCACCCAAGAGGGATGGAGAGTGGATAGCGAAACCCGGTTCGCGTTCCTGTCCCACTTCAGCAAAGGAGCCCCGGAAGGATCCACGTACCTCTCGCCGTTCGCAAAGTTACGATGGTCCCGGGGCAACGGAGGTGGCGGCAGCGCCAATTTGTCCGGAGGAGCATTCGCGCCAGGCGCGTCGGTTGAGGGTGGAGCACCCGCCCCAGAGGATTCGTCCAGAACCCCCTTGCCCTTCGCCGCGGGAGGACAGGGCGACTTCGAGGGAGGAGGGGAAGAAGCCTTCGCCGACTTTCGCTTCCGGCTACTAGGTTTGGAGGAGGACGGCTCCTCCCGGCAAGCATCCGCGGCGGCTTGCGCGAGAGGTAGGCAAAACCCAGGAGGGCGAGGCGGATGAACGGGAAGATTACGCACACCTGCGTGATGTTGCGAGTGGTTTAGGCGAATGGAGTAAGAATCACAACCAAAATGAATTCAAAAGTCTTGGAATCTTACCCTCGCCCTGCGGAATGAACGGGAGCGTGTTGACGTTTCGCCGGAGATAGACGAGGTCCATCCCGTACTGAAGAATGTATTGATGGAGTTTCGCCTCATGCCCCCCTAGGGTCGGGGGGCGGAAGGTCGACTCCTCCTCCTGCACCGGGGCGAGAAGGGTGTTACCTAGGCTCCCGCTGACGAAGATGAAGCGGCGAACCCATTCGTGGTTCTTGTTCGGGAGCCCGTAGTGTTTGAGAGGGCTTAAACCCGAGAAGAAGGAGATGCCGCCGGAGCAGCGGAAGGTGTAGAGTTTGCGGAAGACAGGCAGCGAGAACTCGATCCCTTCTTCTCGCAAGTAGCTCGCGTACCCGACCAGCATGGCTATGGAGTTGGGGTTGAGCTGGGCGGGCACGACCCCATAGTACCTGAAAGTCTGGCGCAACTCCGGCCAGATGGGGAGGCGAAAGCCCACCTCGAAGTGCTCTAGCGGGATCGCGAGAGCACAAGGCGAGATAGAGTTCAGGCGCTCCTCAGGCCTGGGCTTTCGCCCCTCGAACCCCCCGGGGACGTAGTCAGCAACCGCCGTCAAGTAGGCTTCTTCGGAAAGGTCGCAGGAATCGAACACATGATTGACGAATGCGCTAGCACACTTGCCCCTTCCTTCGGCATCGGCACCCATCTCGCGAATGAGGGAAAGGAAAGGAGCAGCAAAGAAGGGAGAGGTGCGAATGCTAGGAGCAAGGAAAGAGAGGGAGCGAATGGTGATGTATTTATTACGGTAGTTGAGGGGCCTATTTATAGAGGCGTTAAACGGCGTTTGGGCTTTCGAGGCAACGGGGGGTGCGGATAGCAATCTGCGGCAGTCCGGCGCCTCGAAACCCGGTCCAAGTCTCTCTCGCCCATTAATGGCGAGTGACCTATAACTATTCGCTCAACGGCTTTGTGAAAAGGGTTAGGTAAGCATTCGCAAAGCATATCATTCGGCAGTACCCAGGGCAGGTTATGAAAGAAGCAAAAATGGTTAGGTAAGCATTCGCAAAGCATATCATTCGGCGACAATCAGACAGGCTGAGGAAAGTAAATAGCGATAAATAGAGCATTCTCAGAATCATAATATACAAAGTTATTACAGACAAATATTAATGTTCGACACTCGCGGCGAGGCGGGTAGGGAAAGAAAGAGATTATGGCGTCTGGGTCAGTACTCCACCCAAACCCATCGACCTCGCTTTCGCGACCCTGCTTCTGGGGGCATTCGCTGACGGTAGTATGTCATCATGTTGGTGATCTCGTGGGAAGCCAGTTGGAGCTGGTCCCGGGCTCTCGCCGCGTGCCTTTCAGGCGACAGCTCCCCACCTTCGCCCCCCAGTCGCTCCACTGTCGCGAGAAGCCGCGAGTAGTCCCTCCGGAGTTCCTTCAGCTCGCGCTTGATCTCCAGCTTCTCCTCATCCACCTGGCCGGCAGCATTTCGCTGAAGATATATAAGTTTCCCAAAGATCTCCGTGATTCGCTCCTTCAGGGTCACGTGGTCAGATGAGTCACCCAAGAAGTCGGTGAGATCACCTGGGGAGGGAAGGGGCGAGAGCACCCCGTCTTCCCCCTCATAGTAGGACTCAGGGGGGGAGACCTCCCGATACCCTGCGAGATTATAAAAGGATCAATACGATGAAGTTAGCAAATGCGGCAAGGACAAGATAGAGGCCTCACCTGGGGCAGGTACCCTGTGGCCTGAGGGGCGAGAAGTATGGGGGTGTACTTCGGGCAAACCGGCGAAAGGGGGGAAAACCTTCCCTTTTCCGGGGCGGAAAGGCGGGGGAGGAGGAGCCTGATCATCCGCCGGAGGATTCGCGTTATCTTCAGCACGGAGGTGCTGACCCGGCTCCCGCTCGGGGTAGACCCTCCGTTCATTCGCTGTAACAGAAGGGTTCCGCTGGGTTGGGGAAGGTGGAAGAATAGTGTCCCGTAGCGAGACGTCTGGGTTGAGGGCTGCAAAAAGTTGAGGGTCAGAAACAAGCCGTCTCAAAGGTAAATCGGAAGGGTTCCAAAACTCACTGGACTGAAGTACGGTCTCGCCCGGAGGAGGGAGATGAGCCAGGTCCGGGTTAGGGGGAGGAACCAGGTCCAGATCTGGAGGAGGCCCCTCAGACTCGGGGGGTGGCGCCGCGACACTATTCAAGACGACCGCGTGGCCGTCCTCTGGCACCGAGGTCCCCTGCGAGTGGTCAAAACAACTTTGGAGTAAGGGTCCGAACTAAAAGGTAAGGTGGGAGGAATTCCCATACCTGGGTCCCGAGGTCAACAGGAGTACGCGCCGGAGATTCGGACACGGCCTCGCCTTTCTGACGATTCAACCGAATCGTCTTGGCTCGCCGCGAGACGTACGGGACGCTTGGGTCTCGCTTGGATGTCAGCCAGGGAGCGAATCTGGCAGTTTTCGGGGCGGTTGCAACCTGGGCCGCGGCCAGGCGCTCGATCATCTCTTGCGAAAGGGGTTTCGCGGAAGGCTTATGAGAAGACATTGGAAGTGGCAAAAGGTCAAGAGAGAGAAGAAATCCTGAGCCGAAATGGGTAAGTGGTCCAGAAAGAACCGGACACGGGATGTATATATATATAGGATAACGGTGGGACCCACGGAATCTTGCGGGGCCCACTCAACAAGCACTCACCAAATAAGGGATTGGACTGTTCTTTCCGAGTGGGCGAGCCACTCGCAAAGAGCGGGGATTGTGTACAACCCGTATTTGGCGAGTGGGTCCCTCGAGTCAGTTGATGGGACAGGGGTCATCCAGACCATTCGCCCGTACCAAGATAGGAAAAAGGATCTCCAGATTAGTGGGGGTAGGCTGCAGGCGAGAGGGAGCCTGACGAGTGGTGCCTCCACGGACCATTCGCTCAGGGGCTTGAGCATTCGCCCAGTCAAGCGGGAACTCGGCGAGTGGTTCCCTCACGGACCACTCGCCCAGAAGGCAGTGAGGAGGAAATGACCATAATACCCCTTGTGGTCTGCATATAGCCCTTCAGAACAGCGGAGTTAGGCTATTCGTAGACCAATTTGGGGTGCGTTTAGTAAAATTAAAAGGCGGATTCATGCTATTTGCAGACCAGCCTAAGAAAAACTATAAATAGACCCTTAAGGGCACCTTGGAGGAGATCCGATTTTTAGAGCATCCTCTCCTCTAGGCTAGTTTTGGTTGGCAGCCAGTGCCCTCCAAGGTGCCCGGTTGAGCTTTGGTTTGGGAGGGGAAGCTCTCTAAGATCTTCCGGGTGTGTGGCGGGACCTCCTCGCTTCAGCCTTGGGTCTATTCCGTTTCCAGCATCCACCGTCAAGAGAGTCTAGTGAGGGAGAAATAAGCATCGGCTACACCCCCAGTGGGTCCGAACTCAAGAGACCAGTTGCTGGTTTCAACAGGGTTTATATAAGGTTTCATGTTATGGTTTATTTAGGGTTTCATCTAGGGATTTATCCATGATTTCATCTACGGGTTTATCTAAGGTTTTATCTATGGGGTTTTCTAGAGTTTCATATAGAGGTTTATTTAGGGGTTCATCTAGGGATTTATCTAGAATTTTCATCTGTGGGTTCATCTATGGGTTTATCTAAAGTTTCATCTATGAGTTTATCTAAGAATTTTATGTAGTGGTTAATCTTGGAGTTTATCTAGTGGTACACCTAAGAGTTTATCTAGGGTTTATCTAGGAGTTTATCTAAGGGTTTATCTAGGGGTTCGTCTAGGGGTTTATATAAGGGGGTTCATCTTGGGGTTTATCTAGGGTTTCATCGAGGGGTTTACCTAGGGGTTCATCTATAGGTTTATCTAGGAGTTTATTTAGGGTTTTATTTTTTGGTTTATCTAGAGTCATATTTAGGGATTTATCTAAGGGTTTATCAAGGTTTCATTTAGGGATTTATCTAAGGGGTTTATCAAGGTTTCATCTAGGGGTTGATCGATCTAGAGGCTTATCTAGGGGTTCATCTATGAGTTTATCTAGGGGTTCATCTATGGTTTATCTAAGGGTTTATCTAGTGGTTCATCTAAGGGTTTATCTAGGAGTTCATCTAAGATTTTATCTAGGGATTTATCAGGGTTTCATTTAGGGGTTTTGCCAAGGTTCATCTAGAGGTTTATCCAGAGGTTCATCTATGGGTTTATATAGAGGTTCATCTAGGTGCTTATCTAGAGTTTCATCAAGGGATTTATCTAGGGTTTCATATAAGGGTTAATCTAGAGTTTTATCAAGGGGTTCATGATCTAGGGTTTTATCTAAGAGTTCATCTAGGAGTTTATCAATGGGTTCATCTAGTGCTTTATTTAGGGGTTCATCTATGATTTAATCTAAGGATTAATCTACGACTTAATCTAAGGGTTCACCTACGATTTCATCTATGAGTTCATCTATGGGTTTATCTATGAGTTCATCTATGGGTTCATCTACAGTTTCATCTAGGAGTTCATCTGCAATTTAATCTATGAGT
The DNA here is from genome assembly GCA_033032865.1 of Dactylorhiza incarnata. NCBI lineage: Eukaryota > Viridiplantae > Streptophyta > Magnoliopsida > Asparagales > Orchidaceae > Dactylorhiza > Dactylorhiza incarnata. The sequence continues at coordinate 7,843,362 of JAWHQI010000085.1, forward strand.
TTATCTAGGGGTTTATCTTGGGGTTCATCTAGATGTTTATCTATGGGTTCATCTATGAGTTTTTCTAGGGGTTCATCTAGAGGTTTTTCTATAGGGTTTTCTAGGGGTTCATCTACGAATTTATCTAGGGGTTCAACTAGGGGTTTATCAAAGGGTTTATCTAGGAGTTCATCCAAGAATTTATCTAGGAGTTCATCCAAAGATTTATTTAGGGGTTCATCTGGAAGTTTATTTAGGAGTTCATCTAGGAGGGTTATCTAAGAGATCTTCTAGTGTTTTATTTAGGGGTTCCTTTATGGATTTCTATAAGGGGTTCTCTAGAAATTTATTTGAGGTGCTAATATAATATGACAGCTAATAAATACATTTCATGCATTTCTTTGAGCGAGGCTGAGGGTCCACGCGGGAGGAACCCTTTGGGGGCAGTTCGCCCAGTGGAAGTCCAGTGATGTTTTTACCTGGGAGCCCTTGGTGGTCTGCAATTAGCTTCTCCAAACAACGGAGTTTGGTTGTTGGCAGACCAATTTGGGGTGCATATAGAAAAATCATAAGGCGGAATCCGACTATTAGCAGACAATATGTAAAAAACTATATATAGACCTTGAAGGGCACCTTTGGAGGGGATCCAATCTCAGCACTCTGAGCTTCCTTCTCCTTAGGTTACTTGGTTCAGCTCTCAGGCTCTCCAAGGTGCCCAGTCTCAGCTTTGGCTTGGGCGGGGAAGCGCTCTAAGATCTTTCAGGTGTGTGGTGGGACCTCCTCACTGCGACCAAGGGTCTGTGTTGGTTCTAAGACTTCGGTCTGTTCCTTCTGCGGGATCAGTAAGTGTTAGCTGCCCTCACATTTGGGGGCCCAAACTCGACAAGAGACCAAATATTGGTTTCAACAAAGAGGTTTATCTCATGGTTCATCTAGGGGTTTATCCAGTGGTACATCTAGAGATTTATCTTGGATTTCATATAAGGGTTCATCTATAGTTTTATCTAGGGGTTCATGATCTATGAGTTTATCTAGGAGTTCATCTAAAGATTTATCAAGATGTTCATCTAGTGGTTTATCTAGGGGTTCATCTATATATGGTTTAATCTAAGGTTTAATCTACTGTTAAATCTAAGGGTTCATTTACGATTTCATCTAGGAGTTCATCTACGATTTCATCTATGGGTTCATCTAAGAGTTCAACTACAGTTTCATCTAGGAGTTCATCTACAGTTTAATCTAGGGGTTTATTTAGGGGTTCATCTAGAGATTTATCTATGGGTTCATCTAAGAATTTATCTAGAAGTTCAACTATGGGTTTATCTAGTAATTTATCTAGGAGTTTGTACAACCCCGTGTTCGCCCGAGGGGGTAAGGCTCGAAGATGTGTGATCTAGGCTGGAAATGATCGTCTCGCCATTAAGGAGTCACGAGAGCTGAGGGAGGCGAACCATGGTGATCTCGCCATCTCGCAGAGGAGATGAGGAGACCTGACCATGGTTGGTCGTCGTCAGAAGGAAGGCGAGCAGGGCCTTCGCGGGCCGCTCGCCTAAGTAGGGTTCGCGGTCGGTACTCACGAGGAGACTCGCGAGGAGTGCCAGGAGTGGCGCTCTCGCAGGCCACTTACCTAGGTGCTAAGGAGGTGAAATTACCCTTCTGCCCTTGGTGGGCTGCCAGTAGCCCTTCAGAACAACGGAGTTTGGCTGTTAACAGGCTAATTTGGGGTGCGTTTAGTAAAACCAAAAGGCGGAATCCCGCTATCAGCAGACCAGTTCAAGAAAACTATAAATAAGACCCTAGGGGTACCTTTGGAGAGGACTTCGTTTTTGCTTCTCTCTCCTCAGGTCATCTTTAGTTAGCTCTCAAAGCTCTCCAAGGTGCCCAACTTCAGTTCTTGGCTCAGGAGGGAAAGCGCTCTACGATCTTCTGGGTGTATGGTGGGACCTCCACACTGCCGCCAAGGGTCTCAGTTCCAAGTCTTCGATCAGGTTGCTCCGAGGGATCAGTAAGCGCGAGTTGCACCCATCTTTGAGGTCCGAACTCCTCGTTGGGCCGAATCCCGGTTCCAACAGAGTTCATCCAAAGAGTTATTTAGGGGCTCATCTAGAAGTTTATTTAGGAGTTCATCTAGGAGGTTTATCTAAGAGATCTTCTAGGGGTTCCTTTATGGATTTCTATAGGGGTTCCTCTAGAAATCTATTTGAGGTGCTAATATAACATGACAGCTAATAAATACATTTCATGCATTTCTTCGAGCTAGGCTAAGGGTCCGATCGTCGCAGCATGTTGAGCGCGATAAAAAGAAAGGCAGAAGTACTGTAGTACATGGCACGGGGAGCCGTGCACTTAAGGGTTCGTTTGGCTCGGCTTATTTGCTCCGGTGAGTTTGGACAAAATCGTCATTGTCATAGAATGTATGTTTAGTATGACAAATGTTACTATCATTACCAAGAAAAGAAACTAGTTATAAACATAAAATATTTGGTATGACAATGCCATTTTTGTCCAAACTCACCGGAACAAATAAGCCGAACCAAACGAAGCATAAATTTGCACGTGCTCTTCATCTATTTTTTATTTTCCCTTTCCATTTTCTTAAAAATTGCAAATAAAATAATATTAAAAAAATACCGTAATGTAAGCTGAGCATAGGCATTAATAATGCATGACTGGCATCAGCATGGCGTGCGTCAGTTTCCTCTGATCACCATATACGACGAGTGCAATACATTTTTGTTCAGCAAAGAAACCAGCAGGCAGGCAAAGATATCAATTATTATACCAGCTGAAGCACGTGTGCCAGTGAGCTCAACACAGGCATCTTGCACGTGTGATCAGCATATTAAAACGCGACATCTGTCGGCGCGGCCCACACGAGAAAAAAGATCAACTATTGTGCGGCTCGAGCCATCTACGGGCCTCTGGTGTGTTTGATGCAAGCACTCGAAGTTTTTGAACTCGAGCTAGTTTTTTTTCACGACGAGGGGATGATGTGCAGCCTTCTCAACCATCAAATTCCTCAATCATCTCTATCAGGCGAAGAATCAGCGTATTCGCGGACGATTAACGCGAATTTCTATGGCAGATGTTCGCGGACGATTAACGTGAATTTCTATGGCAGATGCGAAAATAAACGCAACTTCCCGTCGCTCGCCCAAAGTGTCACTATGATACAAATTAAAATGAAATACCAAACAGAGCCCTGCACAAAGATTCATCATGCCTAGCTCATTTATGACACTGAGAGTCCGTTGGCACAGTGGTGTCGTTCGTGAACAATGTGGTTACGAACGCCCAACCTCACCTAAGGAACTTCAAAAATAAAAAATTTTTGGTGGCAGTTTCATGACGGTGGAGTTTTTGTCCAAAGTCAGGTCCGAGCAAAAATGTCATGCCAAAAGGATACGATTTGTAACCACCGCATTCACGACCGCCACTGCGCTGGCAAAAACATCACCGTCATAGAATGTATGTGTGACACATCAACGGTTACGACCACCACCAAGAAAATAAAACTAGTTTTGAACATAGAAGTGGATGAAGCTCCTTATGCTAGGTCGGGCGTTCACGAATGAACGACGGTTTATAACCACCGCCGCAGTGCCAAACGGAGCTCAAGTCTTAAGTCAGCAGTGAAAGTAAATGACATTTTATACAAGTTTTACTCAATTTTATTTAGTAGTGCAGCAAAGTTTCTATCAACTTCCTCTCCCTTCTCCCAAGCTGCTGTGTTCTGTAATCCGAAATCTTCATTACAAAATCAGCCAAATAAACTCTGATTCAAATGTTGTAAAATGGGACGGCCAATCCTGCCAGTTGCAACAATACATTTACAAAAATGCTGAACATACAGTACGCGATCTTGCATCAAATTCACAAAAATGTCATCAGGAGCATGTAAATTACAAGAGCAAACAATCAAATAGAATCAACAGAACTCTGTAAACAGATTAGTCTGCTCAATATACATCCAGAAGATCATCTGAACAGCATTATTATTTAATCAAATGTTCATAGTTTGAATATTACAGATGATATTCTGAGAAATTCTCACATTTGTATTCACGCAGACACCCAAGCAGGATTGAAACTATCTCCCAGCGTTTTCAAGTGCTCCCAGCATATTTTTGAGCACCTTTTGTAGAAGACTAATGTGAGGAAACACATTTTAAAGCCCATTTGATAGTTGAAATTTGATAATCCATCATTCTGTTGGATAATCAGACCATAATGTTGATTCAAACTTACATAATGTTGATTCACAGATAAAATGAATGTAAACAAAGCCTTTAAACTTAAGAACATCATTTCTATATACAAACCATCAAATGAGCCCCCAAAATTGTTGCTCAGAGTTTTGTATGCTAGAATGAGCAGAACTCAACAATTAATGAACGCAGGGTTGAAGTGAAATAAGCCATGATATTTATTTGGAATAAGGCTTACATAAATCATTCACAAGTTGGAAAATAACTATATTTGTCACGCCATGGCAGTAATTTGAGAGGTCAGATATGTAACTGTAACCACTCTTTAGGCCGGTTAAGGCACGTAAAGCTTTACAATTGGGGAATGTTCAGGTTAGGTAAATGTGGTTTATTAGCTTATAATTGCTTTGTAAATTGTATATACGAAGCTCCAGTAATTGTATGACGAAGCTAAGTAATGAATTGTATGACGAAAGTAATGAATTTGAGAGGTCGGATATGTAACTGTAACCACTCTTTAGGCCGGTTAAGGCACGCGTACAGCTTTACAATTGGGGAATGTCCAGGTTAGGTAAATGTGGTTTATTAGCTTATAATTGCTTTGTAAATTGTATATACGAAACTCCAGGAATTGTACGACGAAGGTAAGTAATGAATGAACTCGACTTATCTCCTCTCCTTGTTTTCTTCATACAGAGGTCTCCCTTATAGCCCCAGGATCAGTATTTGCGTCCACCACCATGCCCAGGCGAGCACCTGAGAATGGAATGTGCTACAAGATTTGTTCTAGATTTCTAACCTATCTGTGAGTGTCTACAGGAAATGTTGTCCCTAGAAAGAACAGCCATTCTAAATCACTAACAAAACATTGGTGAGTCTGCAAGGCCTAAGCATTAGTCACAGCCATTCTAAATCACTAACCCGAGAACCTTAGAGAGAGGAGTCGCATTCGAGTGATTAATTTCTACAGCAAACACAGTTCTGGTGTTTGTAGGCTAGCTTCGGTTTACGGGTAAAGATAATTTAATGTAGTTTTTGCAATATTTTGTCAAACAGTAAGTATCAATCGCCAATCTCCTGTGCATGTAGATTAATCTCATTGATTAACTTACGAACATAAATCTATTTTTATGCTTTGTTTGATTGCATCAAAGGGGGTAGTTTTTATAATTGTTTGTGTGGAGGCAGCTGGGTTAGATTGATTCCAATGTTATTGATCAGAATTTTTTTAATCTCAGGAAGATGTCAAGGTCAAAGGATGAGGTAGAACTGATTTTAATGTGGAAAAATGGCATCAGGATTTTGTGGGTGAAGTTTCCTGCCTCTTTGGTGGAGCAGGGTATGCTCAAATGCAGTGAAGGGAAATGAAAAACTGCATGCTTCTGTGAAAGATGTGAAGAGAAAAGCAGAAATGAAATGAATACAAAAATACTTTACAAGCAGATGCCCACATCAAACCCTCTTCCTTCTGAAGAAGTCGACCTAGAGTTCAGTGGAGATTGTTGGGAGGAGTTGCTTGCGCAAGAGCCTGGGGGAGAGGGCGATATCAAGCATGACACCAGCTCGGGGTACAAAGTAGTCGAGCGTCTCGACAAAATTTGTAAGCTCGAGCCGGTCATAAGCCGTATTTTCTTCGTATTCATTACATTTTCAAAAACAAAAAACTACAAAAAAGCCTACGAGGAAGTAAATCGGCTGACGGCCCACCTGTGGACACTGAAATGAAGCAGGGTGGCGGTCTACCAAACATGGCCTCAAAAGGGGACATGCATGCGGCCACATGATACGTAGTATTATATTGATACTCAGCCCAGCTTAGTAGCGAGGCCCCGTATTTCAGATGCTGAAATGCGAATATTCGCAAATACCGGTTAATGCAACGGTTCACGCGTTCAGTTTGACCATCTGTTTGTGGATGGTAAGCCGAACTAAACCTAAGTTTCGTGTCGTTAACCTTAAAAAAAAAAGACAACCAGAATGAACTTAAGAAAATGGAGTCCCTATCCGAAACAATGGACTCATGTAGCCCATGTATTCTGCCACAATAATCCCAAAATATCTGGGCTACTAGAGGGGCAGTATAATGGGAAGGTAGCGGAGCAAAATGCACGCATTTTGAAAGGCGATCTGAATTCGGAAGGTGTGTGATAAAGTCTATAGTAATGTCGGCCCAAATTTGGGTCGGGATTGTTAGAGGCTGAAGTTTTCCATATGGGACTGCATTGCGGTCTTTGATTTTTTGACAAAGATCACAATGTTGAACATAGGGAAGAACATCTTTATGAATATCTTGCCAATAAAAATATTGGGATAAACGTTTAAGTGTGTCCGTTATTCCGGAGTGACCACTCGTGCGCGTGTCGTGGGCTTCTCGCAAAAGTATTGAGCATAACACACCATCTGAAATGTATAATTTTTGTTTAAAAAATAATCGTGTACTCGTAAGCGACCATTCTGGTATTTGTGACGGAGTATCTTTAAGTAACTGTAATATTTCGGTTGTTTTTGGATACAATTTATACAGAGTAGACAGATTTTCAAAAGGATTAGAATATGAATAAAATATATTTTGAAAACTATTAATAGCTCGGGCATTGTAACTACTTGGGAGGTTAGATTATGTAAGGTTTTATGATCGGTATGTATTGTGAAAGTGGCGCCTATTAGATAGTGTCTTCATTTACTTACAACTGAAATAATCGCTAACATTTCACGAATATAAGTGGACTTAGCTTGTTCTAGAGCTGTCAATTTTTTACTGTAAAAAGCGATGGGATGTCCTTGTTGTTGTAAAACAACCCACATACCAATGTTAGAAGTATCACATTCAATTGTAAATGGTAAGAAAAGGTTTGGTAAGGCTAAAATTGGGGTGAAAATCAAAATTGATTTCATGTTTTGGAAGGCTTGGTCAGATTGTTTTGTCCAATGAAAATTATCTTTGATTAGTAAATCTGCTAAGGGAGTTAAGATATGAGCGGTAATAACCTGCCAGTCTCAGAAAAGATCTAAGTTGCTTTACATTTTTAGGGGCAGACCAGTTTTGTATAGCTTCAATTTTAGAAGGGTTTGGCTGTATTCCGCTGGGAGTAATTAGGTGGCCTAAGAAATCAATAGTCATTTTAGCGAAAGAACATTTAGATGCTTGTAAAAAAAGATGGTTTCCCACTAAAATTGAAAAGACCTCCTGAAGATGTCTTAAATGATCGGCCTAAGATCTACTATATATGAGGATATCATCGAAAAAGATAACCATATATGGAACGTCGTAGATATGATTGAAAAATAGTGTTCATCAGCGCTTGAAATGTTGCAAGAGCATTGGTGAGGCCAAAAGGCATCACTAAGAACTCATACAACCCATGATGGGTTCGAAAGGCCGTCTTATGGATATCTGGGGGGTGCATCCGGACTTGATGGTATCCGGAATATAAATCTAATTTGGAAAAGATTGTTGCACCGGATAGTTCATCCATTGTAGGCATTGGGAAACTGTCTTTGATTGTTAGGGTATTAAGAGCACGGTAGTCGGCACAAAAGCGCCAAGTTCCGTGTTGCTTTTTGTTAAATTGGTTAAATTGTTATTTTAGTTTTTCTCAGTCCTTATTTTGCTATTGCCGTTGATGGCATTCTTGTAATTGTGTAATAGCTTCTTTTTTCTTTGGTCTTTCATTCTGCCTATTTAAGTAGAGCAGGAGATCGTTTGTAACACACAAAAATGGAAACTGAATGAGATTCAAAACTCCAGATCTGATTTTCCTTTTACTTCCTTCTTCAACATTGCTTCCCAATACCTATCAAGAACTCAACATGGTATCAGAGGAGCTTTGATTTCTTCTTGTTCTTGTTAAGGTATGTCGATTACCCCTGAAGCGGATCCCATAGAAACGAACACAACATCTATCAATCCCACAAATTCTGAGATTGACTGCATTGATTCAACTGAAAACAATACAAGTGTTGATATCCCTACAAGATCCATGGCCATGCCAAATTTCTTGAATCTTGCCAATTCTGATGCGCCAGGCATGCTTCTTGTTAACCAACTGTTAGAAGGAGCATCTAATTACATACCATGGCGCCGTTCCATGGAGATTGCTCTTGGATGTAAAAACAAGTTAGGGTTTGTAGATGGTACCTCAACAAGGCCACAAGAAGGAGATGATCTCATTCAGAGATGGGATCAAATCAACAATATGGTTATATCTTGGATCATCAGCGCAGCCTCCAAGGAAATCGGAAATTCTATTCTTCATGAAAAAACGGCTGCCCACATGTGGAAAAATTTACAGCGCAGGTTTTCTACTAACACGAGATCGATGGTCTACAACCTGCGCAAAGCCATAACCTCCTGCAATCAAGGGAGTTTGAAAATTGAATCATACTACACTAAGATGAAACAATTGTGGGATGAGTTGGAGTCCATCACCCATCCCGATCTGTAAATCTTCTGCTCAATGTGAAGTCATGAATGCTTGGCATAATCAACAAGAAGAACAACGGCTGATGCAATTTCTCATGGGCCTTAATGATCAATACAAACCGGTTCGAGGACAACTCCTTCTAATGAAACCTCTCCCTAGCATCGAAGATGCTTATTCTATGATTTTGCAAGAAGAAAGGCAAATGAGTTCCTCACACTTTATACCCATGAATGACTTAGGGGCAGCCCTCTTGGCTGAAAAGCCTGCTGCAACTAGTTTTGGTCCTATTTCAAATACTAATTACAAGATTCCTAATCAGCCATGGAATACAAGGAAGAGTATGTGGTGTGAACATTGTCAAATGAGTGGACACACTAAAGACAAATGCTTCAAAATTCATGGCTACCCCCCCTAATTATAAGTTCAAGGGAAAGAAATGGGTTGATCATGGTAATCGAAGTCAGGTTCATCTTGCAGATTGTGGGACAAACTTCCAATACAGTCAACACAAACCATGTGTACACCCCCAATTAATACTGATGCAAATAATCCTCAACTCACAAAGGATCAGATCACGCAGCTTCTTGGACTTCTTTCCAACAAACCACCTAACTTCAGTCATCGACTAGCAGGCATCAGCTCTCATTTCTTTTTATCTGATCATGGAGTTAATTGGATCATTGATAGTGGAGCTACAGACCACATTACCTGCAATTTTTCTTTGCTCACAAACACCACTCAGTTGACTTCTCCACAAAGGGTTTATCTACCAGATGGATCGAATTCTTTAATCACTCATTCTGGGACTATACAAATTGAATCTAAAATTGTTTTACACAATGTGTTGTTTGCGCCCAACTTCAAACATAATCTCCTCTCAGTTCACAGATTGATTATGGATTCTAATTGCAGATTGATCTTCGATCCTCATATGTGTTATATGCAGGACCTTTCGCTGAAGAGAAAAGTGCCAATTGGTAACAGGGTGGATGGTCTATACTATGTCACAAATATCTCCAGCACAATACCTTCTGTCAACTTACAAAGTCACATGGTCAATCATCCTAATGCTACTCAGCTGTGGCATAATAGGCTTGGTCATGCCTCAGTGAATAAACTCAGACATTTATATGAGAACATTTCTGATTTACATAAGCACTCTATTCTTCTTTGTAATATTTGCCCTTTGGCTAAACAAACCAGGCTTCCTTTTAATAAGAGTGATAGCACTTGTAATGCCGTTTTTGATTTGGTTTATTGCGATGTTTGGGGACCCTATAAGAGTCCTACTCATTTTGGTTACAGGTATTTTTTAACAATTGTAGATAAATTCTCAAGGAACACATGGACTTACCTCATGACATCCAAACATGAGGTACCTTCACTCATAAAGTCTTTCTATTCTCTGATTAAGAATCAAATTCAATGTTTCTATTAAGACCTTTAGAACAGACAATGGGACAGAATTTTGCAATCATGCTATGAAACAGTTTTTCTCTGATCATGGGATAATTCATCAGAGCAGCTGCACTTACACCCCACAGCAAAATGGCATTGTAGAGCGCAAACACCGACATAAACTTGAGATTGCTAGAGCCCTACGTTTCCAGGCTTGCCTTCCTCTGATTTTTTGGGGTGAATGTGTGCTCACTGCCACACACATTATCAACAAGCTCCCTACCAGTGTACTTAACAATAAGTCCCCTCATGAAATTCTTTTTCAAACACCTCCCAATTATGAACAATTAAGAGTTTTTGGGTGCCTTTGCTTTGCCTCAACCATCCATCACAATCAAGACAAATTCTCTCCAAGAGCTACCAAATGTATTTTTATTGGATATCCAATGGGTCAAAAAGGGTATAGAGTGTTTGATCTTCAGACTGAAAACATCTTTGTCAGTAGAGATGTACAATTTGTTGAAGACACATTTCCCTTTTTAAATCAATCTCCTTCTCAATCACAGGTTCTGCCTTTTCCTACAGACCTTGATGAGTTTGACACCACCAATAACCCTTATTTACCTCCTACTGATCATATTTTACCATCAGCAAATGAGAGCCCTATTGATAATACCACCACAGCTCCTTTGAATCAACCAAATACAAACCCTCAATCTCAAACAACTAATGATTCTTCCAGTACTCCACCTGATCACGGTTCTGATTGCACTCCTGAGGAAAACTCACTACCCCACCTTAGAAAAACCACTCGACCCATTACCAAACCAAAATGGCACCAAGATTACATATGTTCATCCATCTCTGTTAAATCCTTTCTTACTACTTCTCCTATACAAGAACCTAAGACATATGCTGAAGCTTATGCGGATCCCAACTGGCAGTGTGCTATGAAAGCAGAGATACAGGCCTTGGAAGAAAACAATACCTGGAAGATCACTAACTTACCTCTTAACAAGAAAGCTGTAGGTTGCAAGTGGATTTATAAGATAAAATACAAAGCTGATGGGTCGATAGATCGTTATAAAGCGAGGCTAGTCGCCAAGGGATACACACAAATGGAAGGGTTGGATTACCAGGACACTTTTGCACCGGTGGCAAAAATGACCACAGTCAGGACTGTGCTTGCTATTGTTGTGGCCAATGGTTGGTTTCTTCACCAACTTGATGTTAACAACGCCTTCTTGCATGTGTATGCCACCAGGTTTTTCACCACCTACAAATCAGACTTTCACCACCCCTGTGTGCTTGCTTTTGAGATCTATATATGGCCTTAAGCAATCATCACGGCAATGGTTTGCTAAACTTTCTACCACATTAGCAGCTCTTGGTTTTAAACAATCACAATCTGATCATTCCCTCTTTACAAGAGCACATGAAGGTCACTTTGTTGTTATTCTTGTTTATGTCGACGATATTATACTCACAGGGACTCATCAGTCAGACATAGCAGATCTAACTTCATCACTGAATAAACAGTTCAAGCTCAAGGATTTGGGTCCTTTGTCTTACTTCTTAGGCCTTGAAATTCGCCGGGATAATGCTGGGTTGTTCCTACACCAACAGAAATATGCTTCTGACATTATTTCTGATGTTGGTTTCAATTCAGCAACAATTAGTCCAATTCCTATTACTCAAAATCACCATTTGACTGATAGTGATGGAGAATTGCTAGAGGATCCTACAATTTACAGAAAATTAATTGGAAGATTAATTTACCTTACCGTCTCGAGGCCAGACCTTGCATATTCTATCCATATCTTAAGCCAGTTCATGTCCAGCCCTCGCCAACCTCATCTTCACATGGCACATAAAGTTCTCCGATATATCAAAGGTACCATAGATCAAGGAATTTACTTTCCTGCTACATCAAGTCTCCAACTATCTGCCTTTTGTGACGCCGATTGGGCATCTTGCCCCATGACCAGAAGATCTATAACAGGTTTTGGAATAATGCTGGGAGATTCCCTCATCTCTTGGAAATCCAAGAAGCAACCCACTGTGTCCAGATCCTCTACTGAATCCGAGTATAGAGCCATGGCATCTGTATGCTGTGAATTGACCTGGCTTGTCAATTTGTTGAATGATTTACAAGTTAAAGTATTGCTGCCAATTCATTTACATTGTGACAATCAAGCAGCCCTCCACATAGCCTCAAATCCTGTCTTCCGCGAGCGGACGAAGCACATCGAATTGGATTGTCACCTGGTCCGGGAAAAACTGTCTTCAGGAATGATTTCAACTCATTATGTTCCTACTCATCTTCAAGTGGCTGATGTTTTTACAAAAGCTTTAAGTACCTCTCAATTTCATTCCTTATTAAGCAAGTTGAACATTTGCACACCTGCCCAAATGTCAACTTGAGGGGGGATGTTAAATTGGTTAAATTGTTATTTTAGTTTTTCTCAGTCCTTATTTTGCTATTGCCGTTGATGGCATTCTTGTAATTGTGTAATAGCTTCTTTTTTCTTTGGTCTTTCATTCTGCCTATTTAAGTAGAGCAGGAGAGTGTTTGTAACACACAAAAATGGAAACTGAATGAGATTCAAAACTCCATATCTGATTTTCCTTTTACTTCCTTTTTCAACATTGCTTCCCAATACCTATCAAGAACTCAACACTTTTTTATTAGAAGGTCTGGGGAGCTAAAAGAGGAATTGCTTGGACGTATTAATCCAATATTTAACATTTATGAAATAAGCCGTTCTATTTCATTTTTCTGGAAATATGGATAACGATAGGGTTTAACTTTAGCGATTTGGGTGTACGTCATTAGTAGGAGGGATTTTATTGTCAATTGGTCTGGGAGGGGAAACCTGTGGGCGTTTGAAATAAGATAGAAAATGTAGTAAGTAAAGATTGGATTGATTTAGACGTTGAATTGGGAGGGGGTTCATTACTATCCTTAGCGGCTGACGGATCTGTTTGAAGACATAAAAGCATTGATTCAACTGAATCTTGGACCATCAGTTTATGCAACAGAGAGGAAGAAATTGTTCCTGAATGAAATTCTGATGGGCGAAGGGCTTTAATAATACATGTCTTGTTTTGATATGAAAAAGACGTTTCTAAGGTTTTATAGTTTGTTGTAATAGGTCCTATAATTTCAAACCAATGGAATCCTAGAATAATGTCAGCTCTGTATAAATCCGTTATGAATAATTCTAGGATAAAGAGAATATCTTGGATAGTTAAGGAAACCTGAGAACATTTCTCTTTACAAAGCATAGTTTGACCATTTCCAACATGAAATTTTATAGGGAGGGATAGCAATAATGGGTAGTTTTAAGAACAAAGCGGAGCGTTTTGTAATAAAATTATGGGTGCTACCATTATCGATGAAGATGTGGACTTCTGATTGGCCTATTTCCCTTGAACACATAGATATTTTGTTGAAAAGGTTCCCATTAGGGCGTTAAAACTAATGTTGAAATCTTCTATTGGCTTAATTATTGAATACATCGGTTCTTCCTGGTGGCAGTCATCTAAGTCGTCATTTTGTTCACATTCCAGATAGTATAAATTGGCACGGTTTTTACATTTATGTCCAGCAGAGTATTTTTCTTCGCAGGTGAAACATTGACCTTTATCTCTACGAATTTGTATTTCAGATGGTGATAGGCATTTAAAAGGCATTTTATTTTGTCGTATAGAAATCGAATTAGATGTTGATTGTACAGATTGTCGTCCTACCCAAGGTTTGTGAGGGCGTGAATCCTGTGGGTGTTGGTCTTCAAACAGCCATGCCATTTTAAGAGTGTGGTAAAGTGTTTCTGGTGAATGTGCAATGACCTCTCGTCATATATGAGGTTTCAGACCTGATATAAAATTGTGTTTTAATGTGTCTTGAGAAAAATGTGTGGCATGACAAGAGAGTTTTTCAAAAGATTCCTGATATGCGGAAACTGAAGAGGTTTGTGAGTTTCATGAATTTACCTAGGGGATCCTCATACTCGGAAGGTCCAAAACAGTCTTTAATGGCGCTTTTGAATGTATGCCAATCCGCGCATAAGTTGTTGTGTAGTAGACCTTGGAACCAGCGAGATGCGACCCCTTCTAACTGCATAGAAGCCAAGAAAACATAATCAAATGGATTAATGTTATTGAACTTGAAAAACATTTTTGTTTTATAAATCCATTCGGTGGGGTCTCCGGTAGAAAACGTGGGACATCTCATCTTGGATGGAAATGTATTGTAATTGTCTTGGTTGTTGGCTGATCCGAAAAAATATGGGGGGTTTCCATTATGTTTGGGTGCACTTGAATAAGAAGAAAAATGAGGAAATATAGATGTTTATAAAGAATTATTAAGAACAGGGGTGGGTCGAATAGACTGCTCTTGAGCTACAGGTTGTCAATTTGGAAATGTGCAAAGAAGACTCGGCTGTGATGACGTAGGTCCATCGATATTAATTGTCTGAGCCAGGAACCGGGGATGACCTTCCAAATTGTCCGACGAGATGGCAGTTTGTATTGGGAGGCTCCCTTGGATGTCTGGCAAAGAAGATGATTGTGAACCAGTCGGATCACTGTTCTGAGCCTGAACAGTCAGATTCATTTCCTTGGTTGGCACTGTAGTGACTGGTCGCATAAATGATTGTAATTCGCCTCTGAAATCTTTAAACTCTTGGTAAAAGGCATTATGGGAATTTTGGAGTAGATCTTGTTGATGTTCTTGTTGCCTCTGAAAGCGTTCTTGTTGTTGTTCGTTTTTTGATAAAGATTCGGCGACTTGTTGGCTTTCGTGGCTAAATCGATCCTGGATCGCCTGAACCTTCTCACAACGGTAGAATGTTGTTCCATGTAGAGGATGTGACGCCTGTCCAGGTCCTGCCATGAGACCAGCCTAGAAGGTGGGGATGAAGCGGTATAATGGCCGACGGTGGCTGTCGGTTGTGTCGTCTCCATGGGAGACGCTCTCAACGAGAGCACCAGTTGTTACATTGTTGTTTCCTGGTAAACGAAAGTGGCCATGGGCCAAGAGGAGAGAGAGACGAAGAAAGTGGGGAGAGAGACGAAATTAAAGGAGAGAGAGAAACTAGAATTATTATTAAACTTCAATGCGTTTATTACATCCCTTAAGCCTATTTAAAGAAAACAATAATAACCAATAGTGTCGTTGGCACAGGCTCCAACTCATCTTCTTTTTTATATTTATAAATAGTACAATTTGCACAGGCGCCATCTTTTAATAAAGCTATCTATGTTGCTTATTTGTAGTCTATACAAGCGCAACAAAGAGCGCTACAGTAAGTTGTCGAGACACCAATCTAGAGTTTGACTTTCCTTGCGTCATTCAATCGATTCGTAGGCCACGGTACATACAATGTGTAGAAACACATTCACAAAGGAGACCTGAAATTGAGAACATGTTCCTCTCTTTCTTCCAAAAGAAGGATATTTACACAAGTTACATACAAATGCTTTAAATGGAAATTAAACGCCAAGAAAATAAATATAAATTGATCAGAGTTATCAAAAAAGTGCGACAATTTATCATTTTGGGATACATATGACTGAAGCGACCTATCAGTTGATCATTCCTTCCTAGGCCATAAATAGAAATGAAAGTAATGCAGAAACACTTTACAGTTGAAATATGATGGGATCCCTAGGTTCCAAGAGAACACGTAGAGGCGAGGGCAGGAGACGCCGAGAACAAATATATTGATGGCTATGCGACTGTGTCATCCTTGTGGAAGTCGTCGAGATAGTTGCCTGCTACACGAGTCTTCGGTGGAATCTGAAGGTGGCGAGAAGTCGGTGAAACCCCCTTGGATATTGTCGGTGTAGGGAAGCGGCAGACTCTCCCTATGGTGGAGGCGATGGCCGCCCAAATAAGCACCTAAACTTTGATTAGAGAGGTAGGCACGCATATACCCCTTGCATATTAATCACATTGATTAACCTAAATTTCTGAATCTCCATCTTATTTTCCGCTGCTTTTATTCATTGATTTCTTCATGTTTACAACAATTTTCTTACAAAATTTGGGACAATTGAGTCATATACTGATGCTTGCAACCTTATATAGATACATTTTAGAGTATTTACAAAATAATACTTCTATAAATTATTCATTAATATGCCACTTTATAGAAACATGTATGTTATAGACTTCTAGAAAACACACATCACAATAACATTTTTTTTCACAACAAGACCTTGACACAATACAATTATACATATATATATATAACTCTTCAAAGTAAATCCCCACCCAATCACTATTAATTATATGTCTAGAATCCTAACCCAAAGACGACAATTGGTGTTGACCTCGACCCGCGGGGTCCGGGGTAGTTATCATGAGTATTTTGTAAATGTATTGTGTTAGAATCAAGAAAATCTTAGTTCCAAATATTCTTACCAAGAGGGTACCAAAGTCTACTTGTCTAACGGTCGACCCGGGAAAATTAAGATTAGATGGAGCTGAAATATTATTGAACTGCCTATAAACTAGACCTCGGGCTGCAGCATGAAGGTCTCGCCTCTTACCCGAAAGTGTATAGGAACTCCCCCTCCTAAGCCAAGGCTGAGTTCGCCATAAGGACGACACAAAATTGTCTGAAGTGAACCTTGGGGTTGGGGTATGGCGGCAACATGTCTTTCTCTTGTGCCTTGTGGTCTTATTTATAGGCAATCTAGGGGAGGAGAGGGGGGGGGGGGGGGGGGGGGGGGGGGGTACATGGTCTACAAATAGCCGCCTCCGACGAGGTGAATTCTGTCGAGCTGGGCCGACGAGGTCAAAGCTGCCAAGCTGGGTTGACAAGGTCAAAGCTGCTGAGCTGACTTATGCAAGATGTCGAGCTGATCCCTGCAGGATGCCGAGGTGAATTCTGTCGAGGTGAATTATGCAGAGGTGAATTATGCCGAGGTGAATTATGTCGAGATGAATTCTGACGAGTTGAATTCTAGAACCCGCTGAGTTGGGCTCCCGATGTCTCTTCTTATGAGTTTTTGATCTCGAAAAATTATGAGTTATACATACGAAGTGTTATATAAATACCTTTGTCTTTCTAGGGTTTGAATCATTACGAATATCATAAATCTGCCCACTTTCAATAACAACCTCTATTTTGACCTAATGAAAAACGGACTACTGTTGCCCGTAGACGTAGCCCGTCTTGGGGTGAACCATGTAAATCTGTGTCCTTTGTGTTGTGATTTTCTATTGTTTTAATCTTTCTTCTCTCATTTCGGCTACAATCACAATCTAAGCAGCCAGTAAGTTGAAACTCATTATAAGAACCATAGTATAATAAGTCATTGGTTAATAGACCTGTGACATATAAAGGATATTCAAAGCCACCTTCACGCGTGTCTCTGTTATTGATATAGTTAAAAATGCACTGTTGCTGCCTGTGGACGTGCCCATTTTGGGGTAAACCTTGCAAATCTATCTTCTGTGTTGTGATTTTCTATTTTTTAATCTTTCCTCTCTCATATCGGCTACAATCACAATCTAACCAGCCGATAAGCTGAAACTCGTTATAAGAACTGAAGTATAATAAGTCATGGGTTAATAGACCTATGACATGTAAAGGATATTCTCATACAACTCATCCATATAGCCTGTACGTATTTCTAACTCTATGAAATATTTTGATGTATTTACTTGAGAATATTGATTGTTGAGTACTAATACTGCCAACACTTATTGTTGGAAGCGCGACCTTTCGGCACAATTCCTCTTCTCCTCGAACACTCCTCCGGCAAGCACACGCCCTCTCGCACACACTCCTTTCCTTGGCGAGCACTAGCTCCTTGCCGAGCAATCACCCCACTACACAGGCGAGACGCACCACCTCACTCACCCCGGCGAGATCACACACACCACTCTGCCCGGCGAGACCACTCCAACCTCAAACCTCCGGCGAGTACAACACCTACTCCGGCGAGCTCCCTTAACTCACGCAAGCACTGCTCCTCTCCTCCAGCAGCGAGATGTTCAGGCGAGCTGAGATGGCGAGAACCCCCCCCCCCCCAGCGAGAATCTCCTGCGGGAAATATATATATATATGGGCGAGTGGGCAGCTGGCGGGAACCTTCTCCCAGGCGAGAAGAAAATTTATTCCTGCGGGAATAATATCAGTACTTCACTCTCTACAAACCTCTCTCTCCCTAACTCTGCCGAAAGAAAACAAAAGTTTTTCAAAACTTTTCTATTTCACACAATTTCATTGAACAAAGTTAGCCTATATATAGGCAAATACAACCAATAAAAAATCTACACGTTGCCACCACATTAAATGCCACCAAAACCAAACTTTCTCTCTCCTCCGCCATACTAATAAACATAAAACAAAAACCAATTTGACCCGGTCAACGAAGTCAAATCAACAAACTCCCCCTCAAGCTTGGCAGCACATGCCGAGCTTGCCTTTGAGCCTCGCGAACGTCTCCACCTTCAAAGCCTTAGTAAAAATATCCGCGACCTGCTCTCTGGTAGGGCAATACACCACTTCCACGGTCTTCTGCTCCACCTGCTCACGAAGGAAATGATACCTCGTCTCGATGTGCTTGCTCCTCCCATGCAGCACTGGGTTCTTCGCGAGCTGGATGGCCGACATGTTATCTATTAACACTGTCGTTGGCCAGTCCTGCACATGATGTAGCTCCCCTAATAGCTTCCTGAGCCAGATGGCTTGGCAGGCGCATGCCGCCGCCGCTATATACTCCGCTTCGCATGATGACAAGGCTATAGTAGCCTGCTTCTTCGAGCTCCATGAGAACGCCGCCGTCCCCATGTGAAAACAGTATCCGGAAGTGCTCTTTCGATCATTGATATCTCCACCATAGTCGCTATCCGAGTAGCCGACTAGCTTCAACTCTCCTCCTGATGAGTACTTCAGGTCATGGTCCCTTGTTCCGTTCACATATCTTAGGATTCGCTTCGCTGCGGTGAAGTGATCCTGCTTGGCTCCTCCATGTACCTGCTTACTACCCCGACCGCATACATGATGTCCGACCTAGTGAAGGTCAAGTACCTTAGACTCCCGACTAGGCTCTTGAACATCGTCGGGTCCACACCTTCCTCCTCAGAGTCCTTCCTCAACTTTGTCCCTGGGTCCGCTGGAGTGGAGATAGCCTTGCTACCCTCCATCCTGAACTTCTTCAGAATCTCTTCTGCATACTTCTTCTGGGATATGAAGATCCCGTCTTCCTCCTGCTTCACCTCAACCCCCAGGAAATAACTCAGCTCTCCCAAGTCCGTCATTTCGAACTCCTTCTTCATAAGCCTCTTGAACTCCTCAAGCATAGTTGGGTTGTTCCCGGTGAATATCATGTCGTCCACGTATAGACACAAGACCATGATATCCCCGTTCTCCGCTATCTTCACATATAGGGCATACTCGTACGGGCACTTCACATATCCATGCTTCTGGAGGAAGGCATCTATCCTTCCATTCCACGCCCTTGCTCCTTGCTTCAGCCCGTACATGGCTCTGTCTAGCTTGCAGACTTTTCTCTCCTGGCCCTTTACTACATACCCTGGAGGCTGCTCGATGTACACATCCTCTTCCAGGTACCCATTCAAGTACGCCGCCACAACATCCATTTACAAGATTGTCCACCCATAATGAGCTGCCAGTGCAATGATCAACCGAATGGTGTCAATCCTCGCCACTGGGGCGTAGACTTCATCATAGTCCACTCCTTGGACTTGTCTATACCCTTTCACCACCAGCCTGGCCTTGTGCTTCTCCACAGCGCCGTCTTTGTTCTTCTTCACCTTATAGACCCACTTCACCCCGAGGGGTTTGTGGCCTGCCGGTGGATCCACTAGTCTCCAGGTATCGTTCTTCTTGATAGAAGCCATCTCGGCATCCATCGCCGTCCTCCAAGATTTCTCCTGGGCAGCTTCTTCATAGGACCTTGGCTCACAATCTGCTAAGAGGCAATACAATGAATAGTTAGTATGGATTGGGGCCGTCTCCTCATAGAGCTCCCCCACCCTCTTCATCCTGGGTGGTGGACTCTCGGAGTCACTCCGACTCCCGCTGCCTCCTGCAGAATTTTCTCCACTTGAGCTTTCCCCTCTTGAGTGGGAGGTGGAAGCTCCCCCTGAATCCCTGCTCGGTGGCTCCACTCCACCATCCTCGGCTCCAGCCTCATGACCACCTTCATCTTCATCCTCGAAGAACATTCCCTTCATGCTCCTCGTCTTCTCATCCCAGCTCCAGCTACTGCCTTCTTCGAACACCACGTCTCTCGAGACTATGGCCTTCTCTGTCACCGGGTTGTAAAACTTGTAAGCCTTGCTCTCCAGAGCGTAGCCAACAAAGATACACTTCTCGCTCCTATCGTCGAGCTTCTTCCTTCTCTGTTCCGGGATGTGAGCATGAGCTACACACCCGAAGACCCTTAGGTGCTTCACGCTTGGCTTCCAGCCACTCCATGCTTCAAACGGCGTCATGAACTTCACGCTCTTTGTGGGGCATCTGTTCAGTAGATACACCGCACACTGCACTCCTTCCGCCCAGAAACTCTTCGGTAGCCCCTTCTCCTTCACCATGCTCCTCGCCATGTTCATGATGGTGAGGTTCTTCCTCTCTGCCACCCCGTTCTGCTGCGGTGAGTACGCCGCCGTCAGCTGGTGTGAGATCTCATTCTCCTTGCAGAAAGCATCAAACAACCTCGAGGTGTACTCCCCACCCCGATCCGTCCTTAGCACCTTCAGAGTCTGACCGCTCTCCTTCTCCGCCATAGCCTTGAACTCCTTGAACTTGTCAAGGGCCTCAGATTTCTCCCTTAGGAAATATACCCAACACTTCCGACTAAAGTCATCCGTGAAGGTTATGTAGTATCTGCTTCCGCCTATTGAGGTGGTCTCAAACGGACCGGCAATGTCCGAGTGAACCAGTTCAAGTTGCCTCCTTGCTCTCCAGGACTTCCCTCCTTCAAAACTCTGCCTCTTCTGCTTCCCCTTCGTGCAAGCTTCACACACCTTCTGGGGTGGTGAGATCATTGGCAGATCTGTCATCATCCGTGAGTGAGATAGCAGCTTCAACCCCGTGAAACCCAAATGACCCATCCTATGGTGTCATAGCCATGCTTCTTCCTCTTCCTCCGTTCTCGCGAGACAAGCTGTCTCTTGAGCATCCATCTTCAGCGTGAAGAGGCGGTTCGCCGTCATCTCCACCTTCACTACTTCCTTCCCTTGACCATTATTCATTGCCAGAGACCCATCCTTCATCTGGACGCAATAGCCTCTCTCAACTAACTGCCCAATGCTCAAGATGTTGGTCTTCAACCCTGGCACATAGTACACATCGTTCGGGTGTACTCTCTCCCCGTTCAGCTTCGTCTCCACCAAACCCTTTCCTTCCAAAGAGATCTTTGACGCATCCCCGAAACTAACCTCACCCCCAATGGGTTCAAGGTTTGTGAACATCTCTCTATCTCCACACATGTGGTTGCTCGCCCCTGTGTCCAGGTACCACACTTCACTTCTCCCTTCTTCCCCACCTCGGTAGGTTAAGAACATCATCGGGTTTCCACCTCCAGCATTGTTCCCATTGTTCCTAGCCTCCACATAGTGGTTAGCTTCTTCTCTCTTCCTCGGACTCCAGCAGTCGTAGCTCATATGCCCATACTTGTTACAGTTGTAACATTGTATCTGGGACATATCTCCTCGGCCTCTTCCACGACCTCTTCCTCTTCCTCTTCCTTCTTGCCATCCACCTTGATGTTGCTCCCCCTCTTTCTGGTTGTTCTGATTTCTCCCTTGATTTCTACCTCCTCTTCTTCCTCTACCTCTTCCTTGGTGACCTCGGCCACGCTGGCCGCCTCCTCTTCCTGAACTTTCCCCAAAGTTCAACTGGGTCTGGAGTGCTTTTCCCAAGCCACTCGCTTCTTCGTCATCCTGCAACATCCTGTACTCATGAGCTTGCAAAGAGCCTACAAGCTCATCCACGGCCATCTCGTTGAGGTCCTTTGACTCTTCAATCGCCACCACTATATGACGGAATTTCTTGGCCATAGATCTCAGCAACTTCTCCATGAAGCTCACATCCTCGATTGTCTCTCCATTCTCTTCATCTCGTTTGTGAGCGTTCGCAGACGAGTCACATAGTCACCGACCTTCTCGGTGCTTTGCATCTTGGTTACTTCATACTCTGCACGGAGGGACTGCAACTTCACCTTCTTAGCCTTCTCAACCCCTTGCATGGAGCGTTGCAACACCTCTCATGCTTCCTTAGAGGTTCTCGCGTCTGAGATCTTCTCGAAGGTCGCCTCGTCGACCCCTTGATACAACAAGAAGAGAGCCTTCTTGTCTCCCTTCCTTGCCTCTCTCAACGCCGTCTTCTGCGCGTTGGTTAACGCCGCCTCTGCTTCAGCAGTACGTTCCTCATAGCCATTGTGAACTACATCCCATAGTTCCTTGGAGGCAAGTAGCACTCGCATCTATATACTCCAATTCCCATAATTGGTCTTCGTCAACTTCGGGACTTGCCCCGGCATAGCTCCGCTCGTCTCCATCACTTCTACTCCTCAAACCTTCCGAGTCACCGCAAATGTTTGCAACCTAACTTTGATACCACTTGTTGGAAGCGCGACCTCTCGGCACAGGTCCTCTTCTCCTCAAACACTCCTCAGACAAGCACACGCCCTCTCGCACACACTCCTTTCCATGGCGAGCACTAGCTCCTTGCCGAGCACTCACCCCACTACACAGGCGAGACGCACCACCTCACTCACCCCAGCGAGATCACACACACCACTCTGCCCGGCGAGACCACTCCAACCTCAAACCTCCGGCGAGTACAACACCTACTCCGGCGAGCTCCCTTAACTCACGCAAGCACTGCTCCTCTCCTCCAACAGCGAGATGTTCAGGCGAGCTGAGGTGGCGAGAACCCCCCCCCCCCCCCCCACCCCCCCACAGCGAGAATCTCCTGCGGGAAATATATATATATGGGCGACGTGGGCAGCTGGCGGGATCCTTCTCCCAGGCGAGAAGAAAATTTATTCCTGCGGGAATAATATCAGTACTTCACTCTCTACAAACCTCTCTCTCCCTAACTCTGCCGAAAGAAAACAAAAGTTTTTCAAAACTTTTCTATTTCACACAATTTCATTGAACAAAATTAGCCTATATATAGGCAAATACAACCAATAAAAAATCTACACGTGGCCACCACATTAAATGCCACCAAAACCAAACTTTCTCTCTCCTCCGCCATACTAATAAACATAAAACAAAAACCAATTTGACCCGGTCAACGAAGTCAAACCAACACTTATATATTAGGATTTCGATATTAATCGCCTCGCTCACACACCACAAGACTAGGGTATCGAAATTCTTGTACACCTCTTTAATAAATTGTTATGCACCTCTTCATATTTCCTTGTATTATAGTATTTAGTTTAGTAATTGTAGTGCTCTTTGTGGCCCCTTAATGTTGATAAACTCAAATTAATTGGGCAACTGATCGGTGAGTGCATGTGCAGGAGGTGATCCATAATAGGCGGATATGTGCACAGTGGAGTGTTGCCGAAATTTGAGTAGAATGAAAAATGACATAAAATATAAACAATCACAGATAACATAGATTTACGTGGTTCACCCAAAGATGGAACGTCCACGGGCAGCAACAGTCCTAACAATTGATGAGCTTGATGGCTCTCTCGAGGCACACGAGCATCGAAAGAAGATTTGTGCCATTCATCATAAGGCCTGAAAGCATTGACAACCGTCGATTAAATATCTAAAGAAGCGAATACCAAAAAAAGAAATTTAAAGATCCGAAAAAGACCTTCTGAACCCCGACATCCTCTTTGTTCTCTTCTCCTCTAGATCGCGATATTCCTCATCATTCCGCCTCCTCAAAATCTACCTCTGACACCTCGCGATACCCCCGCTAGCATCCCTACCTCTCGCAATCTCCCTGAGACCTCAATATCCCTCTCTCAATCCATCCTACGAAACTGCTTGACATCCCCCTTCCACGATCGATGCCACCATCACTGGTGGATCGAGCTCTCATACCCCCTTCTCATCGATCTCCCTCACTTTATTTCTTTCTTAATTCCCCTTTCTTCTTCGTTGCAGCTCACAACTTTTCTTCTTCATGGAACCAAGCTCAACTTGGCCTTCGTCCATATTGTAGGATCCCGCCTGAACCTATTAGTCCCCCTCTCAATCTAGTCGATGTAGCTCCTTGTCGTCCCTTCCACGATCGACGATGGTAACCTCTGCCTTCTCCTCTATCCTTCTCCTTTCACGATCGACGATGGTACCCTCTACCATGAACTTTTCCAACCCCATCAAATCTTCACACCTAATTACTCATATGATTCATGTCCTTCTTAATTTATTAGTTTTTTGGTTCAATAAAAAGAGATGGAAGCAAAGCTTTGAAACCACTTCAAAAAGTCAAGCCAAAGAGGAAAAGTCTCGAAGAAGGAGAGCGGTAGTGCACGGTCGAAGGCCGCGGTAGGCGATGGCGGGTTGTAGTGGCATCAGAGAGCCGCAAGTGTGCAGGTAGCTGCAAGGCGTAAAATTCGCGAGCAGCAGCAAAGTGGACGGTCCTCGATGACTGCATGCTCGTATGCGGTGGTGGTTGTGCATAAGTGGTGGCGTTGAAGGGTTGTGCGTTCACGACAAGGTCAAGTTCTGACTTGGATCTCTTCTCGGTGGTGGTGGTTGCGGTGCTTGGTCGTCTGACGACGACGAATACGTTATGTTACGAATCTTGTGCATCCGTTTTACGGATTGCAGTAAAGTTCAAATTACTCTCCTGCGAATTTTTGTAATCTGAGTTTTTCAACAATATATTTTCAGATTTATATCTCTTAATTTGAGTGCTTATTAATTTTATTTGCTAATAAAATTGTGTGAAATACGTCTTTTCTTATGACTCTGTATTTAGCTGTGTCTGGGGATTGCGCTCCCGCGACCAGAAACTCCAACAAGAACTTTGAAAGATTGTGTAAGAAATCGAAAGGAATATGATACCTAGACATGACTTCAAAAGAAGACACCGATTTCAGCTGACTGGATGGGAAGGAATAAGACATGACCTGGAGCAGAGAAAGTTCGTGGAGGTCGATCGGAGAAAGTTCTCATGCATTGACACGACCGGGATACTGTCGTAGTAAAGGATAAGGGCGAAGCCCATGCCTATCACTCATATGTGTGTGTAAAATTTTTAAGGTGAAAACTATTATATATATATATCTTTAACTACTATATGCAAGAAGTTGACTTTGGTGCAACATTCAAAATTGTCAAATATAACATCATTCTTTTACTCAATGACTTAAATATATATTATGAAAAAATGGAAATTCATAAAATATGATGGCTATTTGTGTAATTACACTATATCTCTATAATAAAAATAAGGATGAAAATTCATAAAATTGAAAAGTTTTTAGTAGACCTCCTACACCTACTATGGTAGGTTATCATTAGACCTCCTAGACTACTTTAAAATGATTTTTTATTAAAATATAAATATTTTTGAATTTTTTTTATAAAATATTAATTAATGTTTTTGTACGATCATTTTGAGTACTCATATGTATATATTCCGCCCGGGGCGGGCTTTGGGAGCGGGCGAAACCCGCCGTCGCCAGACAGGTACTGTCGCGCTTGGCAATAGGGAAGAAGCCCCGTGCCTGTCACTCGTGTGTGTGTATATATATATATACCTTGCTCTAATTTGTTCGGGATAAGTCAAAGCATGCTTCTAATGCATATCAAAGCATGCTCTGATAAGCATGTAGACGCATGCTTGACAAGCCTTCCTTCATCATGGAGTCGACGCACCTGCTTCGACTGGAAGAAGAGTATATATGTCGACGCATGTGGCCTGAAGTCGACGCCTCTTGCTCACATCTTGAAGTCATGTGAAGGTTTTCTAGAGAGAGAAAGGATCCAAACTTTTCTTCTCATTTCAACGCCGTGTGACCTCCGTTTTTAGAGATCATTTTTTTTAGGTGTACCCTCATCAAGGAGTCCACTGCTGTGTGTTTTTGAAAGTGTTGTTTTGCTCACACGAGTCCATAGATACTGCCGAAGTTTCGTCTATTCAAGGTTCTTTGTTTGTTTTTTCTGGACAAATTTTGGATCAGATTATTTTCTGATTTTCTGTATGTTTGGTTGTACGTCTCTGTGTATGTCTATGCATATGTTGATGCGGTTGCAGTGAACAATCTTAACTTTATTTGAAGCTTGCATATTTTCGTTCTGATTATTTTTCGGTGTTGCTCTCCATAGTTATTTGAAGCATCCTTGAGTGTGAATATATATATATTATTGCATGGACCCTAATAGTTAGTGATTAAACTCATATTGTAGAAGAAAAATAATAATATATACACAGGTTGATATATATATATAATTAATAATGATGATAAATACATATTATTATTCATCTTCTAGAAGAGCACGGATAGAAACTTGAGCATTACTAAATAGTGAGGTATGCAGCAATAGCATGCTATGTTAATTTAGTTCTCAAAAATAAAAAAATAAAAATATGCCGAAGATTAAATAATTATAATAACAAATACAGGTCTTGTTTGGTGGAGCGTTCCGGGCGGCGGCACAAAAACGTCGGAGGGCGACCACGCCGAAAAAGTAGTTTGTGTGTATCGCCGTCGCCGGAGAATCCACTCTACAACGCAGATTGCTGGAACTGGCTGAAAATCTGCGTTGTATCGCCGTCGCCAAATAAACCCTAAATATAGTATCATAAATTTTAAAAAATATATTGAATTAAGAAGTGGAAATATATAGCGAAATAAATAATGAAAAAAAAAAGCTACTGCTACACCACTTCAAAGTTCTACCCTCCTAAACGTACAGCCAATTGTCAGTTCACCATCCTCAGTTTAGTAGCTAGGCCATTAAAAAAATGCTGTCAAATTCAGCAGCCTGCTACAATAGCTACAGATGTATAAATAGGAGTAACAGTACTCTCTCTCTCTCTCTCCCTCTCTGAGCTTTCTCTCTCTCTCTCTCTCTCTCTAAAACCCAGGTACCAAACAAACAAGTGATCGAACTACTACTGGAAACGCCCAAACAGAAGATAGCATACAATAGGAGTATAATTAAGTATATATATATATTGATATAGGAAAAAGGAAAAGCTAGATGTACGTGCTCACCTGGCTAATTAGGAAGAAAGTCGGCGTTGGAGTTGGCGGCGGCGGCGGCGGTTATGGAGATGTGGTTGTGGTGTTTGTTGGTGGGGTTGCGCTTTTTCTTGTCGTAGCAGACACCGCGGGCCTTGGACTGAAGATCGCGGACCTCGCGGAGGAAGAGGCGGACGGCGCGGGAGGCGAAGGGGTTGGTTTCGGGGAGGCCGCCGGCGTGTTCGTCGTAGGCGGCGCGGAGGCGGCCGATGAGGGCGTCGAGGCTGCCCCAGGCCTGGCGGAGAGGGCATGGGCAGGGGGCAGGTGGGCTGGGCTGCCCGAAAAAGGGGCACCCGGCGGTGTGGACTTTTGTCTTCCCGAACTGGTCCAGGTAGCGGAGGAACTCCAGCACGTGCGCGCCGCTGCAGCGCGGGAGGCTGAGCGGAGGGCGGTGGTTTCTCAGGTACTGCCCGAAGGTGTTCCAGTCCCGCAGTTTCTGCGACTCGTACCGACTCAGCGGCGGCGGCGGAGGATGCTGCAGGTGGGCTATTGTTTGTCGGCAGGTGCCGCCGGCGGAGGAGGTGGTGGAGGAGGATGCTGAGGTCCCTTCGACTTCCATGATCGATCAGCAGGTAGCTGCTCTGTTGATTCTATACCTGATCAGTCGAGCTGCCGGAGAGTTGAGAGAGCTAGCTCCACCGCCCCGGTTGCCGGCAGCAGGCCTGCGTTTAAAGAGGTGGAGAAGAAGTGATGGATGTGGATCTAACAAGGGAGGACACTAGCTAGGAGTAAGGGTGATTTGATGGCCTGGCCGGGGTGATGGATTTGGTAAAGGAGGAGGAGAATTCTTGCTTTCTTTAATTTGGAGGAGAGAGAGCCAGCAATAATAGAGAGAGAGAGAGAGAGAGAGAGAGAGAGAGAGAGAGAGAGAGAGAGAGAGAGGGTGATTTCTGCTGCTGCTGCTGCTGCTGCGTGCTGGTAAGTAAGTTCATCCCAGTTATGGTAAATAGGATGGCTTGTTTCAGAGGCTTGATCTGTGAACAGTTTGGTACAGCATATCTTATCCTGTGCGCGCTTGCCGGATGCAGTCCTATCTGCGCGTCAACCTAATTTTTAATTTTATTTAATTAACCTAAATATCGTATATATATAACATTATTCATTATATTTTAAATATTATATTGACTCACCTCTATCTAATAATTTACACTATTCCGATCAAATAATACATAAAATTTACATAAACTTTAAGCTTGTTCTCCCAGAATATATGTTCGAATTAGACAAATAATATATACTTGTTGTAATCAAGAACGAGATCTACAATTTTTCATATTTAATATTTTTTCAAAATATGCAAGTTTTGGTCGGAATATGTTCTGAAAGGATGTTGGGTCGAAATTAATATAATAATAATAATTTTCAAAATTCGAGCCGAAAACTTTCAGGTCTTATTCTGGTCAAATCGTGCATATTTTGGAAAAATATTTAACATCAAAGTTGTAGATTTCGTTCTTGACTACAAAATTCATACATTATTTGCCTAATTCCGATATGTATTCTGGGAGAATGAGTTCATGCTTTTATATATTCCAAACCTTTATTTTGTACATATACATAGGTGGGATCGAACGTTCACGAACGACGTTTCATAACCACCATATTCACGACCGCCACCATCGTGCCAAACGGAGCATTTTTGCGGCCTAATTAAAAAGATCATTTCACGTGATGACAGTAAAAAAGGGTAATGTTATTTGTACACCATTAATGGCTATTTGTAGCCCATGGATATTCGTATCCCTCAAAATTATATTTGTACTCCGACTGACTATTTATACCCCAATATTTATTTTAAAAAAAAATCATCCTTACAAAGTATATTGTGACATAAGTATATTATTTTCAGAATATATTATGACATAACACTAATTTCTTCAAAATTTAGTCACCATCCGTAAGCTTCCGTTCAAAATATATTATCCCTGCAAAATAATGACTACAAATTTAAAAACCAATATAAGACAAACATAGAAGAATCCCTGCAAAATATATTGTGACATAAGTATTTATATGAAATTTCTGAACTAATACATTATAAAGAGTGTGATCCCTCATCAAATCCTAAACTACAAAACTCAAAATCAGTCCCCAAAAGTGAAGTTCACTAAGTTCAGTGATTTCCTTAGTAACTCTGAAATACCATCCAAAGGAAGGAGAAAAAGCCTTCTTCTTCGCCGGGGCGGGGTTCGGACGGGCGGCGTTCTGGACGGGCGGCGTTGGGGCGGTGTTCTGGGCGGTTGTTGGGGCTGTGTTTGGGAGGGGTGGCGTCGGGCTCCAGAGAAGAAGAAGACGACGAGATGTCGGGCTGGAGGGCGTCCGGCGAGCGGCGGCCGGAGGATTCCACGGGCGAGGTGCGGTTGGAGGAGGGTGGGTTTCGCGAAGCGCTAGGTATCAGGAATCTGGACGGGCGGCCGAAAGAAAGGGGGTACAAATATAGTGATTTAAGGTTATAAAAAGGACTATTTTAAAAGAAGTAATGATGTGTGAATAGCTAAAAATGAGATACAAATAACACCACCCTAAAAAATACGCTCGAAGCAATTTTTAGCGGTAATCAGCAAAATATGTATGTAGATCCTCTTCCTCTGGAATTAAATTTCGGGTCTATTTCATAGTACAGATCAATCATTAATTATTTATCTGTGCACAGTATTTTGTTTATATATAAAAAATAAAAATAATGTGATTACTTAAGCTGTATAAACTTTGAAATGAATCATTCAATTTAATTCAAAATGGAGAGTATCTTAATAAATAAAATAGGTAGACATCTAGATAAAAATTAAGGATCATTTACAAAAAGACTCCCTTGAAGATTTACTCTAATGAGTTATTTTTGTGCATGGATGTTATGAAATGTAAACTTACAGAGAAGATTTTTGTAATTTAAAAAATAAGAGAGGCGCAACATGTAATTATGCTAATTTTTAGAAAAAGTTTTGATAATTATTCTTACAAATTAATTACCGGGCAATTAATAATAGTCAGATGTGACCAAAAATAAGGCCATTGATATATATACACACTCACTGATATTTTTTGTTATAGTTTTTCAGATTTCTTTTACGCACTCAGCTTCTCCGCCCACCCTCTGCCATTTCTCTTGATTTCGCCGATTTTTCGCCTGGATTCGCCGGCGTCAACCAGAGGCTGACCACCTTAGCAGCTCCTGTCATTCTCACGGGCGTCAACCAGCGGTCTCAGGTTCGTCTCCCATCCGACTGTATCGACCAATCTTCTTCCTTTGCAATGAGATCCTTTTTTCCCTTTCCGACCGTATCGCCCTAGATCTTGTGGAAATGTATGCGCTAGTCGTACAAATTCCTTCCATGCTGTGAAAATGCCCGTGGAAATGCTCTGTTTAATTATATGGAAATGCCTTATAACCTCTCTTTGCTCTTTTTTAACAATTTAATGATTAGGAGACATAATTGATTGCTTTTTAACTTGTTAAAATTTTTAATTTATTTGTTTGCGGATTTTTTTTTTTGCGAATAGGCAATATTGTAGTGCGTATATATATATCAAGTGAGATAGAGAAGGACCGTATGATCGTGTAAAAGTTCTCCGTGACGAAAACGACACCATTGGAAAACCGGCCGAAGCTAATTATTTTCCACGCATAACACGTGTCATGATCTCACGACCGTCGGACTCCAAATCAAAATTTTCTAGAGAGAGAGAGGGGTGGTGGGTGGATCAGGGTGAGGGGAGAGAGAGAGAGACATAATACTGTTTGTGCTGTGTGGAACAGTGAGTTGCTGTGGCTTGTGAAGCAATGGGTGTGACAGAGACGGTGGTAAAAGCTAAAACAAGAGAGAGAGAGAGGAAGAGAGAGAGAGAGAGAGAGAGAGAGAGAGAGGTAGCAGGTCAATTCTGAGTAGTACTGGATTGCGAGCTGCTGCTTTTCATAGCTATTTTTGCAGCCATATTTGTCTGTTTGGCCCAGAAAGTATGGGAATGGTCCGAGCATTTGTGATGCCCGCTAGCTTCTCTTCAACAAATTATGTTCTTATATATATATCTAATAATAGAACACACATATAGGAGAGAGAATGCAGTGAAGAGAGAGAAAGAAGAGAGAGACCAAGAGTATCTCAGTTCTCAAGTTATTTTGTGTGGTTCGGCAGCTTTGGCTATGTTCAATGCCGCCTTAGGTTTTTAACTATTTCTTTTTTATTACAGAAGCGAGATTCAAAGAAAATCTTTAGGCTACGTTCGTTTGGTAGGTTTTGAAAGACAGGAATTGGTTTTGGCCGAAAACCTATGGCGCAGAGGTTTTAGAAATGGGCAAAAAACAAATTCTTGTGTTCCTTTGGAGAAAGTTTTGAGAGAGAATGATGATGAAAAGTGTAAAAATGATGATGAACGATCCGACCAAAATGATGATTAACTCCGGCCATAATGATGATGAACAGTGTCAAAACTATCTCAAAATTCATCTAAATAGGTAATTTTGGGCATAGAAAGATTTTTCAAAAAACTAATCCCTTCTTTTAAAAAAATAAGCAACGAACAATAGAACTGATTTGATCAAACACCTTCCTCCAAAACTCATAGGTTTTCTGTGAATATCAATTTCTTCCTTAAAAACGTCAAACGAACCAAAAAATTAATTTTGATATACCCAAAACCAATTCCTTTCTCTCAAAACCCGCGAAACGAACGCAGCCTTATATTTGAAGTCTAAGATAACCATAATAATGAAAGTATACAAATATCCCTGCCCAAAAATTTCTTCAGGGGCGAAATGCAATAGATGAATTGGTACATGCGGGTGGCTGAGCTGACAGCCGTTCGATCGGCCGGCAGCAGAACGATCGCCTGTTTTTTTTAGGCAATTGTTAACCGCACCCCAGTTTTGGCTATCCGCAACCCATTTTTATGAAGTATTACGCATTTTTTTAGAAACACGCCTTGTACAAGCATTTTTAGGAAAAGTGTTCAACACGAAAGTTGTAGATATCGTCTATATCTACAACTTTCGTGTTAAACACTTTTCCTAAAAATGCACGCACAAGACGTATTGCCGCTCGAATTGAAACGTGGACGTAACTATAACGAATATTTGGAAATACGCATTGTGCATGCATTTTTAGGAAAAATGTTCTACACGAAAGTTGTAGATCTCGACAATATCTGCAACTTTCGTGTTGAACACTTTTCCTCAAAATGCTTGTACAAGGCGTATTTTCAAAAAAAATGCATAATACTTCACAAAAATGGGTTGCGGATAGCCAAAACTAGGGTGCGGTTAACAATTGCCTTTTTTTTTATAATATTTCTCTTTTTTGCTGGCCGTCCGATCAGATATTGTCATATTGGGCGGACGAAAATTAATCCGCACGATTCACCGTAAGAGTGAGTACGGTACATAAATATCTCTGGGTTGGAAAATGGAAATAAAGGGATTGATGCAACTGGAGAGCTGGGGATGTGAAACATGATGTGATGGCGTCGGTGGAAAGTTTAAATCCAGAAATAGTGAAATAACCGTTGGCTGCAAGTATGCTACATAAAGGCTGGGGCTCTCTCACTTATGAAAATATTAGGAGAAATTACATGCTCGGCCAATAAAAAACCAACACGTTGCTCGCATATTTTTTTGGTGCACACGATGTATGGTTCTCTCGTGCCCAAATAAATAGGTTTCAATAGCTGGGCCCCACATCCAATTTCAACTTTTCCCTCTTCTCCTCCAAAAATTTTTCCGCAGCTTTCCTCTAGGGTTTCAGCACGACGCCGAACGCCATTATTTCCTTCGCGCTTTCCTCTTCCGAACTCAACCCGCTTGCTGCTCTAGGGTTTCTGCACGCCGCCGGGAACTTTTCCGACTTCCTACCAGATCGCTTGGAGGTTGCCATACGCGGAGCGCCATTATTAGGGTTCCTACTTGATTGAGAAACGAAGTGGCCCTTACATTTTTCTACATTTCCACCCTTAATAGGGTTTGCTTCTCCAACATTGTCTAAAGAAACTCCAGTTTTTCCGGCACCATTGTGTAAAACGCTTCGGGCACTCCTTAGCTCCAGTTTTTCCGGCAACACCTAATCTCTGAAGGTATAATCTGCTCCACCATTCCAGTTGTAAGATATAGTTTTCCAGTTTTAATTTCTCTAAATTCCAGTTAGAATGTTTGCATTCCAGTTGTAATTTATAGTGTTCCAGTTGTAATTTATGCTTAATCTAGTTAGCTGGTGAATCTTGGCTGTATAGTTGTTGTATGAATTTTTTTTCTCTATAGTTTTTGTATGCATAGTTTATCTGGGCATATTTTAGCTGCTGAATTTCCATGACTTTCCATTCCTGATTGCAGATGTCTGGTTTTAGTTATTTATATACCAGATGCGCATTAAAATCTTTCAAAGAGAATGCTAAACCTCTACTTGATGTTCTCACCGACGACTCCAAAGAGACTCTTCGTGAGATTCAGATTCTAAATTTGTTCACCATGCCCACTATTCAACAAAATATTCCGCTTTTATATTATATCCTTAGGTCCTACTCTCCCAAGAGGAATGGTTTCCTCTTGGGTAATTTCTATGTTAAATTAACCGTCAACCAAGTGGCTTGCATTTTGGGCCTTCCGAACCGGGGAAGAGAATTTCATTTTGAGAGGACTCCTCTATCTAACTTCAAGCATAAGGATTTGGTGCAGGAGCTAGCTGACCTCACTGTTGAGGAGAGCTCACCAACCTTAGAACTAAGGAGAATAAATTCTCTAATTAAATACGTCCTAGCAGTTCTATTCTTCCCCCTCAAAGGACTGAAAGTGCCAACATGCCTTGTGGACTTCCAAGGGTTGGAGGAATTTGGAGATGTGAACTGGCCGAAGGCCATACATAATTTCCTGCACTCTCATTTTGCTCCTATGAGCCAGGCTGAGGAGGAGACAAATCTAGGCTACCTTTGTAACATCCCCCAAACTACTAGGCCCCTAGATGATTTTTGTCATGACAAGTCATGACAAAAATAGGATAAGTGACCTAGAACCCTAGGATGAAAATGGAAGAGGTGAAAAACACGTGGTGTGCACTTAGCCATCATGATCCACCCTAATGAGAAGTGAACCAAAAGGGAGGATAAAATATCTTGTAAACCCCACATAACCATGAATAGTTCATATGGTGAGTTAAGTACACAAAGTGGGCCAGGAAGGCCCTATGAACTCATTAAAATGGGAAGGAATGCACTTTGGGGTGCAAATAGCAGAAATGGATGTCTTAGCCTAGAGGTGACCAAAAGACTTCAAAAAGCCAACATAACCTCACCATGATCCCTATGACCAACTAGGAGGGCAAGTAGGCCACTAGGGACCCTTGGGGTCAACCAATTTGGTCAAATTGACCAAAAGTCAACTCTGAGCAATCTTAGGTCAAATCACCATAATTAAGGGCAATTGAACCCCAATTGATCAAATTGAAGCCACTCTCCTATGGCAACCTCCCTAAGGGACCTAATGGACCCAAAAGCCACATCATAGGGCCATCAATTTGGGGAAATTGGGTCAATTTCTTAAGAGCCCCAAATTGACCTAAAAGGTGCTAAAACCCAAATTAATCTTCAAGGGACTTAGAATGACCAAATTGATCACCCCCAAAACCTAAAGAGAGTATATGAGACCTAGATGGACCATGGTGTGCATTCAACCATGGAAAATTAGGGCAAAATCAACATAATACCCAAATTGCCCATATAGGCAAATAAGTGCAATCAAGCCCCATTTGACCCCACCTTAACTAAATTCTTCTTGGAATAGGTCCATGGAGCCTTGGGGAGCAATGTTACTCAGTCACATTGAGTGGAGTGAGCTTGGGTCAAGCCCAAACTCAAAATCCCAACTTTAGCTTAATTGGGTCAAGTGAGCCAAACCCAAGCTAGGTGGACCTAACCCCAAACCCAACCTTAGAACCTTGGGCTCAACCCCACCTAATTAAGCCCACTAGTGGACTGAATTACCTAGAGCCCAAATTGGGTCCAAGGAGGGGTGCACCAAGGAGGTGGCCGGCCACCTCCAACCTTGAATTCATGAGGAATTCATGGAGGGGTGGCCACTTGGCCACCACTCCTTAATTCCTGGTTGGCTCCTGCCTTCCCAAGGAATTCCAGCAGGTAGAGGGACTGAGCTGGCTGCCGCTGAGAGGGAGGGGAGGAGAGAGAAGCTCACTTTGCCGGCCACCATAATGGCCGCTCCCTCCTTCCCAATACAATGCCGGCCAATTTACTCTCCTCTGGTGTCAATGTGAGCCCAGGAGTAATTTCCTGGTGAGCTGGAGGTCTGAGACTGGCTGACAAGGGCGGTGGCGACATAGAGGAAATCGCCGGGTATTGATAGCCAGCCATATACTCGCTCTTCCTCTCATTACTCCTCGCCATTAGCTTCAGAACTCCCAGAGCAGTCGAGCCCCCTCTTCAGAAGAAGTTTTCGAGCTCAGCCGCACAGAAAACGCCATGGATGCCGGGAACAGGGACGCACTCTTCCTCCGCCGCAACACCCGCCGCCACGGCCGTGCTCAGGCAAGTTCCTTTCCCCCTCCATCTGTGCTAGTATCTAGACTCCCTTAGGAGAGACATCGGGCTCAATTGAGCCCGATCCCATGTGAGAACGAGGGAGAAATCCCGAGTTTTTCTTCTTGCTCGGGATCGCCGGAGACGGGTTCTCAGGCGGCCGTGTCGCCGCCTGGCGTTAGCCACCACCTCAACGGAGGTGGTGGAGGCGGTGGCCGGCGGTGGAGGGCCGTGGATGGCCGGGAATTGAAGGAGGAAGGCGGTCCAGGCGGGATCGATCCCAGCCGTTGGCTGTCGGGGACGATGACGGGCTGCCGTTGGATCTGCGCTGAAATTCGCGCTGGATCAATTTAAAATAGCTATTTTAATTATTCTGATAATTGCATTTTCTGTCACACTTTGACATGTTTATTCATGTTGAATTTTAAGGCCTTTAGAGGCCATTTTGAGAAAAATTGCCAGAGACAACTTTTGTAGGCTTGGATGTCAACTCTCATTTGGAAGTAGAATCAAGTCATTTGGTTAACTGTAGGACTCACAGCACTCATTTTAGTGAGGTTGGTCAAAACCAAATCCTGAATTTTAAAAGTGCATATCTTGTTACTGGTAGTACTTATGAAGCTGAAACTTGGTACATGCATGCATATGACCCAAATTTAGATTAGGTAAAAATATCAGAATTTTAGGAGGTACTTTTTCTAAAGTTTTGTTCAAAACTTAGGAAATTAAATAAATGATATTTTTGGGGTTATATAACTCCAATTGACCCCAAATTTGGGGGATAACCTTATCTAGGTACTAGCAACTTATGGTTAAAATTTGAGGTCAAATGGATCTCTGCATGTAGAGGAATTTCAATCTGTTTGTCTCTACTCTTATGTGATTTGGTGTGCCAATAGACAAAGTCTATTGTTGTATTTTCAGAAGAGAAGGCTTGGTGTTAGCCTCTGAAACTTAGGCAGCACCTTCATAATATCAAAACATGCCATTCCAATGAATGGTGGGGACCCTAAAGACCAAAAACCCCTTACTTTGATTTAACATGACTTAGGTCACATAATGTTGTCCATGGAAAATTTCATGGGGAAAAACTTATGGAAAAATATGAAACTCTGGGGATCACCTTGTAACATCATTTAGGACCTCTGGAAATCTTGTGTGAATTGTTAGATATTGTTTACTTGAAAATCATGATAAATTACCTTATGTTGCCTTTTTAATTAAATGAGATTTTTGTGATGAAAAGTATTTGGGGATTGTGCAAACCATGGAAAATCATGTGAAATCTAGTTTTGAACTCCTGAGATTTTTGGTAGAATTATTGGATGAATATTACTTAGTAAAATTCCATAAATATGGTTTGTCACACTTCTCAATTTATAGGATTTTTAAGTAGTTTGCATACTATTTTTGAAGGCCTTTGAGGCCATATCATGAAAAGTTGGCAGAGACAACTTTTGTAGCTCTTGATCTCTACTTTCTGTAAGATTTGAGATCAAGTGATTTGGAGCTCTACAGCTCCTTGTAGAGCCATTTTTCTAGGACTGCTCTTTATGTCTATTAGCAAACCACAATAATTCTGCCTAGGATTTCTATGTAGTTTGCATGCTATTTTTGAAGGCCTTAGAGGCCATATCATGAAAAGTTGGCAGAGACAACTTTTGTAGCTCTTGATCTCTACTTTCTGTAGGATTTAAGATCAAGTGATTTGGAGCTCTACAGCTCCTTGTAGAGCCATTTTTCTAGGACTGCTCTTTATGTCTATTAGCAAACCACAATAATTCTGCCTAGGATTTCTATGTAGTTTGCATGCTATTTTTGAAGGCCTTAGAGGACATATCATGAAAAGTTGGAAGAGACAACTTTTGTAGCTCTTGATCTCTACTTTCTGTAGGATTTGAGATCAAGTGATTTGGAGCTCTACAGCTCCTTGTAGAGCCATTTTTTTAGGACTGCTCTTTATGTCTATTAGCAATTTGGGGTGGAGTGAGCCCTAAGCCTTTGGGGTTAACCCAATGGCTTGAAATGCTGGACATGGGTCCTTGGCAGCAATATGACTTCCCAAAAGTCGTTTGGGATTTTTGGGTACAAAATCCCAAGATATGGAATTTACTAAATTACCCCTAATTTAGGTTATAAAATAAAAAGGGGGTCATATCACTTGGAATAATATGAGACTTAGGATCTGGTGTTTTCAGACTAATATGGTGCTATAATAATTTTCCCAGAATTTATTGAAGTCTTAACATAACACTTGAAGTGTAAACCCTTATACGCACACCAAATGTAATAAATGATATTTAAGGATAAATATCACTTTGAATAATATGAGACTTAGGATCTGGTGTTTTTAGACTAATATGGTGCTATAATAATTTTCCCAGAATTTATTGAAGTCTTAACATAGCACTTGTAGTGTAAACCCTTATACGCACACCAAATGTAATAAATGATAATTAAGGGTAAATATCACTTTGAATAATATAAGACTTAGGATCTGGTGTTTTTAGACTAATATGGTGCTATAACCAGAATTTATTGAAGTCTTAACATAGCACTTATAGTGTAAACCCTTATACGCACACCAAATGTAATAAATGATAATTAAGGGTAAATATCACTTTGAATAATATGAGACTTAGTATCTGGTGTTTTTAGACTAATATGGTGCTATAATAATTTTCCCAGAATATATTGAAGTCTTAACATAGCACTTGTAGTGTAAACCTTTATACGCACACCAAATGTAATAAATGATATTTTAGGGTAAATATCACTTTGAATAATATGAGACTTAGGATCTGGTGTTTTTAGACTAATATGGTGCTATAATAATTTTCCCAGAATTTATTGAAGTCTTAACATAGCACTTGTAGTGTAAACCCTTATACGCACACCAAATGTAATAAATGATAATTAAGGGTAAATATCACTTGGAATAATATGAGACTTAGGATCTGGTGTTTTTAGACTAATATGGTGCTATAATAATTTTCCCAGAATTTATTGAAGTCTTAACATAGCACTTGTAGTGTAAACCCTTATACGCACACCAAATGTAATAAATGATAATTAAGGGTAAATATCACTTGGAATAATATGAGACTTAGGATCTGGTGTTTTTAGACTAATATGGTGCTATAATAATTTTCCCAGAATTTATTGAAGTCTTAACATAGCACTTGTAGTGTAAACCCATATACGCACACCAAATGTAATAAATGATAATTAAGGGTAAATATCACTTGGAATAATATGAGACTCAGGTTTGGTGTTTTTGGACCAGTATTATGTCATGGTAATTTTCCCTGAGTTTATTGAGAGCGGTAGACTCGTAGTTTAAATACAAGACTAGTGTAGTCTAGCGAGCGGTAGGCTCGGGTTATAAGGAAGGACTGGGATAGTCTAGCGAGCGGTAGGCTCGTAGTTCAAATATAAGACTAGTGTAGTCTAGCGAGCGGTAGGCTCGTAGCTTAAATACAAGACTAGTGTAGTCTAGCGAGCGGTAGGCTCTACTTTATAAATGTTGATATAGAATTGCGAGCTGGAGGCTCGGTACTAAATGGCTAATACTTGTTGCTTGTGTATGAGATGTGGTGGGTCTTCGGTTCTATCTTAGTCGTCACACCGACAGCAGTTCGTTGACTCGGCAGTGCTAGTGGTTGTATTGGGGCCAGGTTGTTTTACTGCGCGTCCGACGGGACGAATTCCCTAAACCCTGCCTGTCCAGTTCAGTTTAGTACGCAGGAGCTCGTGAGTACCGGGTACCGGTATCACAGCGTACGTTTGGGCCTAGGTCTGGTAGTGTGACTTACCCACCTAGGTGAGGAGACGCCCGCTCCTCTGCCACCGTTTGACCACGACGGGAGGTGCCCGAGAGGTTAGCTACCTCCGAAAAGTGGGAACTAAAGGTCTGTACGTACAGAGTTGTGTGAGTGAGTTGCATGTGTATGAAATAATAATACAAACATTGCATCATTGCATTGCATATCCTAGCATAGCATTTCTGCATAAACAGAGACCTCATCGTATAAATCAGTGTGGGCTCTTTTATACGATGAGTTTATACCTTCCAGATCCCTTAGCTTATGTGCCCTCGTGTGTGCATATAAGTTAAGGTTACTTTCGTAGATGCTCATATTTATTTGCTTCTTATATTACATTGCCTTTTACACGTTGCATAAACAGAGACCTCATCGTATAAATCAGTGTGGGCTCTTTTATACGATGAGTTTATTGCTTGCCAGATCCCTTAGCTTATGTGCCTTTGTGTACGCATATAAGTTAAGGTTAATTTTCTTAGCTGCTCTTCATATTACTTTATTTGCTCATATTACTGCTATTGTAGCTTTCTCCTACTGTTTGCTCTTAATTACAAACCAAATTGTAGAACTGCTAGAGTAATCTTAATTAGTGTACTCCTGCTAGCTTGAAGCTACTTATCTTTTGCTTGATATACATTGCTAGTTTTACCACCTGTCACCTGCTTCCTTGATTTACCCCTTGATGTCCTCCGTTTCCTCCTCCCGCACGGTGCCTAGGAGTCGCGGGTGGAGGCGGTGAGGAATATGCTGAGTCTTTTAGACTGACGGTCAGTGGACCCTATTATTACAGGAGCACCAGGAAGAGCAGGTCAACCCCCAGAGGGTGGTGCCTGAGACGGTGAACAGGCCCGGAGTTGGACTCTCAGCTGCCGCCGGGAGAGCCCCGGTAAGCAAGACCCCTCATATACCTACGCTACACATCTACCCAGGTCAGAAGCCGGAGTTATATGCCATTGAGGGAGTCGAGCCTTGTGGATGCTTAGATTGTTATATCTTCGCCAGGAGAGAGGCGAAGAAAGCATCCGAGGACCGGGCCTAGGCCCATGTTGTGCTTTTGTTCTAATTTCCGCACTCTGATGTACTCTTATTTTGTATGAATATCTCTTGTTGGACATGTTTCTCTATTTGAGGTGATTATTGTGGGCTCGTACTTTTAATTCACTCTTCCTTTTAAGAATTTGGTTGGCCTGGATATAGTTGAATAGCCGGCAGGATTGGCGTGTTGTGGTGGGGACCATGTTTGAGAGGGTACCACCGCAAGACGGCGGTTCTGGGCGGTAAGACCCGGACTTTCAAAAAAAAAAGGGGAGGGGTCTTACAAACTGGTATCAGCTTAGCCAAAACCGATCCAAATAAGGAGTCCACAACCCTAGGGCAACCCCGCTTGAGTTAGTTTGAGGACAAACTAGCAGCGGAAGCAATGGTGTGCCCATAGGAGAAATCACATTAAATTGTCCATCACACGAGATGCTTAGGGCCAACCTTTCTAATTAAACACTTTTCTTATGTAGCCTCCGGTAAATGTTCCCAACCGGAGAACGATTCCCCATGTTCAGGTCGTGATTCCCCCAGTGCAAGATGAAGTCCCTCCGGAACAGGCTACGGTTCCCCCACTGCAAGACGAAGTACCTCCCGCACAGAATGCGGTCCCTCCTCCACCGGCTCCCGTCCAGTTCCAACAAACGGAGCTGGGTCAGACCCTGACCGCTATCCTGCAGGCTTTTACTCAGCAACAGGTCCCACTTCAGGCCCCCAACCCAGGGGCAAACTGGTTGAGCGTCTTCCGGGGTCTCTCCCCCCCATCTTACACAGGATCTGAGTCAGTGGTGCAAACGGAGGAATGGCTGGATGCAATCCAGGAAATGCTGGCAGAGATTCGTTGCCCGACGGATGTTGCAGTGTCCTTAGCTGTTTCTGCCCTAAAATCTCATGCTAAGAGATGGTGGAAGTCAGCTTTAGACACCACCTTTGCCGGTCTTGAGTACACCGACATCACGTGGGAAGAGTTTAAGGAGGCACTACTTGAGCACTTTGTGCCTCAAACAACAAGAGATGAACTGGAGGAAAGGTTCTTGCATCTGAGGCAGGGGAATCTTTCAGTATTGGATTACCAACGGGAGTTCTCTCACCTGGCTCGCTTCGCTACATCACATCGAATAAGCGACTCTGGGTACGCCAAGAGGTTCTTCAAGGGCCTACGAGACGATCTCAGACACTCCCTACAATATGTGGCGGACTCCAGTTTAGCCCGAATCAGCGAAGCAGCAAGAAGACTGGAGGCAGATCAGCAAATGGTGAAGGGCCGAGGAAAAAGGCCAGCGGAAGATGGAAACGGGAATAGAGGACGGGACCACCGACAGCGCGGTGGATTCATTAGACATCAAAGAGGCAGAGGACAACCTCATCCAGACCCCCGACCGGACCAGAGACCCCCGGCTGTACTTGCACCTCAGCCGTTGCGGATACAGGGGCCCCGAGAACAAGAAGGTAGAGCACATCCCCCGCCAGTGTGTTTCTGGTGTCACCAACCAGGACATGTGCATGCTCACTGCCCTCAGAGATGGGGTAACCCCCCACCCCTACCTATAGCAGCACCGCCGGTACAACAAATCAGGGGCCGAGGCCGAGGACGTGGACGAGGTCGAGGGCCACCGGGTAGAGGCAGGCAGCCGGAGCAAATGTATGCACTGGATCTTGCCGAACCCAGAAATCCAGAGGATGTGATCACAGGTACCTCAGTTTTCCCTACATAATTGTTTAATTACTTGCCGACCTTTAGCTTACGTCAAACAATAAACTAAATCGCAAAATCACCCAGGTATAGTGCTAGTATGTAAAAAGCCTGCGTACACCCTTTTCGATACGGG
This sequence comes from Dactylorhiza incarnata, assembly GCA_033032865.1. Classification (NCBI taxonomy): domain Eukaryota; kingdom Viridiplantae; phylum Streptophyta; class Magnoliopsida; order Asparagales; family Orchidaceae; genus Dactylorhiza; species Dactylorhiza incarnata. The sequence continues at coordinate 7,885,787 of JAWHQI010000085.1, forward strand.
CGCCTCCCACTCATTCGTTTCGGCGGAATTCGTGGACGACTTGGACCAAGTACAACATTTCGAAGGCGTCGAAAGGAAGGTGCGACTGGCGGACGGGTCAGAGATAGAAACATGTGCTAAGTGCAACATGAATGTGGAGATCAGAGGGAAGATGTTCGAAGCGCCGACAACACTGCTAAAGATGAAGGGCTACGATCTAATCTTAGGCATGAACTGGCTATACTGGAACCACGCCAAGATCGATTGTCAGGCAAAGAAAATCATGCTAAAACACGAGGGCGACGATGTGGTGATCGAAGGTATTAAACCTATCTCTCGTCGTTTAATCTCATCAATTCAAGCTGTCAAGGCCCACTTGCAAGGAGATGAAGTCTTCATGATCTGCTTTGAAATAAAGGAGGAAAGTAATCCCCTGACTGATATTCCCGTAGTTCAAAAATTTCCTGATGTCTTCCCAGAAAAACTACCCGGACTACCGCCACACAGGGAAAAGGACTTCCAAATTCAACTAATACCAGGAGCAAAACCGGTGTCTCGGGCACCATATAGAATGGCACCAAGAGAATTGGCTGAGTTCAGGACTCAACTCCAGGAACTGGTGGACTCAGGGTTCGTCAGACCAAGTTCATCACCCTGGGGAGCACCGGTTGTTGAAACCAACAACTGGTCTCTTGAGTTCGGACCCACTGGGGGTATAGCCGATGCTTATTTCTCCCTCACTAGACTCTTGACGGTGGATGCTGGAAACGGAATAGACCCAAGGCTGAAGCGAGGAGGTCCCGCCACACACCCGGAAGATCTTAGAGAGCTTCCCCTCCCAAACCAAAGCTCAACCGGGCACCTTGGAGGGCACTGGCTGCCCACCAAAACTAGCCTAGAGGAGAGGATTCTCTAAAAATCGAATCTCCTCCAAGGTGCCCTTAAGGGTCTATTTATAGTTTTCCTAGGCTGGTCTGTAAATAGCCTGGATCCGCCTTTTAATTTTACTAACCGCACCCCAAATTGGTCTGCTAACAGCCAAACTCCGCTGTTCCGAGGGGCTATTTGCAGCCCACCAGGGGTATCCTGGTCATTTTCCCCTCACACCCATTTGGGCGAATGGTCCGTGAGGGCACCATTCGCTGGGCACCCGCCTGTCTGGGCGAATGCCCACGCTTCTGGGCGAGTGGTCCCCTGGCTGGGCGAATGCTCTCACTTCTGGGCGAGTGGTCCGTGAGGGCACCACTCGCCTAGCGTCTTCTTTCCTATAGCTTACCTCCACCATCTTGAGGGCATTTTTACCTCACTTAGCCTGGGCGAGTGACCCGGCGAATGATCCGGACGACCCAGGTTTCGCCAGTTGGCTGGAGGGGGCCCACTCGGCGAATACGGGTTGTACACAATCCCCGCTCTTTACGAGCGATTCCTACGATCGTAAAGAACAGTCCAACCCTGTATTCGGTGAGTGCCTGCTGACTGGATCCATAAGATTCCGTGGGTCCCACCGCCACCTTATATATATATCCTCATGTCAGGTTTTTCTGGACCACTCTCTCATCTCGGCTCGGAGTTCCTCCACTTCCCAATGTCTTTCCACAAACCTTCTGCGAAACCCCTTTCGCGAGAGATGATCGACCGCCTAGCTGCGGCCCAAGCTGCGACTGCCCCCAGAGCATCCAAATTTGCTCCCTGGCTAATGTCTAAACGGGATCCGAGCGCCCCCTATGTCTCGCGTCGAGCCAAGACGATTCGGCTGAATCGTCAGAGAGGCGAGACTGCTTCGGAGTCTCCGGCGGATACTCCACCGGCGGATACGCTGGCGGATGCCCTTCCGGACCCCGCGGTGCTGGTACGAGGATTCTTCTTGTCTCCATTTGGTTCCTGTTCCTTACCCCGCACTTGTTCCGACCATTCGCAGGGGGCTTTGGTACCTGAGGACGGTCATGGGGCCGTTCTGAGCAGTGTGGTGGTGCCACCTCCCGCGGACGAGATACCTCCTCCCGATTCGGATCTTGCTCCTCCGCCTCCTCCTGGGGAGACTGTACCCCAATCTCGTGAGTTGTGAACCTTCTCGCTACTCCCTTTTATGTTGTCGGCTACTAACCACTATCTTTTCGCAGCCCTCAACACTAGCGTTCCGCTGCGGGACTCCATTCCTCCCAGTCCCCCTGCTCAGGTGAACCTTTCTGCCACCGCGAATGAACGGAGGGTCTCCCCTGAGCGAGAGCTGGATCGGCATCTCTGTGCTGATGACCATGCGGAGGCTCCGGCCCCTTCTTCACAGCCTTACCGTCCAGGAAAGGGAAAGGTCTTACCCCCCGCCTGGCTGTCTGGGACGCACCCGCATTCGTCTCGTCCTTCGGGTCACCCGGATCCCATCCCAGGTCAGTTCACTCACTCGCCTCTATTGCACTCGCATACTTTATCACCGCTAATCCTAGTTGTGATTCCGCAGGCTATCGAGAAGCCTCCCCCTTCGACTCCTACTACGAGGGGGGAGAGGGAATGCTCTCGCCTCTCCCTTCCCCTGGGGATCTCGCTGACTTTCTGGGTGATTCCTCGGATCACGCGACCCTGAAGGATCGGATCTCGGAGGTCCTGGGGAAGCTTATCCATATCCAGCGAAACGTCGCCGGTCAGGTGGATGAGGTGCAGCTGGGAGTCACACGTGAGCTGAAGGACCTTCGACGAAGTCACTCGCATCTTCTCGCGGCGGTGGAGCGGCTGGGAGGTGAAGGAGGGGAGTTGTCTCCCGCAAGGCATGCCGCGCGAGCCCGGGACCAACTCCACCTTGCTTCCCAGGAGATCACCAGTATGCTCGCGCACTACCGCCCGCGAGTGCCCACGGAAGCCGGGTCGCGAAAGCGAGGTCGGTGGATCTGGGAGGAGATCTGACCTACTCAACGTCCATCCCTCTTTTTGTTTTCTTTTCTTACCTTGTGCTGCGAACGTTGAACATTGTTTTGATCTGTAATAATTTTTCTATGCTTTGCGAATGCTTCTTTATTCATTTTTCGTATCTCATAACTCTGCTTGGGTTTTGCCGAGTGACAACCTTTAGCCGGATGCTCTTCCTATTTCGTTGCGTAGCCGCGGAATGAATAGACATAGGGCATTTGCCATTAATGGGCGAGAGGGACCGGCTCGGGCTTCGAGGCGTCGGGAGGGCGCGATGGCTATCCGCACACCCGAGGTCTCGAAAGTCCAAACGCCGTTTAGTCCCTCTATAAATAGGTCTCTCAACCACCGTATTAAATACCTAACCATCCGCTTTCCTTCCCTGCGCTAGCACTCGCGCTTCTTCCTCGTCTGCCGCTCCTCTTTTCTTCTTCATTCGCAAAAATGGGCGGCGATGCGGAAGGCAGAGCCAAGTGCGCCAGCGCATTCGCCAACCATGTCTTCGATTCCTGCGACCTCTCTGAGGAGGCTTACCTGTCTGCCGTCGCCGACTACGTCCCGCCGGGTTTCGAGGCGCGAAAGCCCAGACCGGATGAGCGCCTGAATTCTCCCTCGCCTTGTGCTCTTGCGATCCCGCTAGAGCACTTCGAGGTGGGGTTTCGCCTCCCGATCTGGCCGGAACTCCGCCAGACCTTCAGATACTATGGGGTCGTGCCCGGCCAGCTCAACCCCAACTCCATCGCTATGCTGGTCGGGTACGCGAGCTACCTGCGAGAAGAGGGGATCGAGTTCTCGCTGCCCGTCTTCCGCAAGCTCTATACCTTCCGCTGCACCCATGGTATCTCGTTCTTCTCGGGACAGAGCCCCCTAAAGCATTACGGGCTCCCGAACAAGAACCATGACTGGGTTCGCCACTTTATTTTCGTAAGCGGGAACCTAGGGAACACCCTCCTCGCGCCGGTGCAGGAGGAGGAGTCAACCTTCCGCCCCCCGACCCTAGGGGGGCACGAGGCCAAACTCCACCAATACATCCTGGAGCACGGGATGGATCTCGTCCATCTCCGGCGGAATGTCAACTCGCTTCCACCTATTCCGCAAGGCGAGGGTAAGTGTTCGAGACTTCATTCGCTTTCGCTTTGTAATTTTTACATCATTCGCTAGAACCGTTCGTTATATTGTACAGGTGTGCGCCATTTCCCTCTCCATCCGCCGCGTCCTTCCGGATCTACCCTCTCTCTCGCACAGGCCGCCGCGGATGCCTGCCGGGAGGAACCTTCTTCCTCCAAGCCTGGCGGGAAGAAGCGCAAGCCAGCGGCGCCGACCCCTTCCACCTCCAAGAAATCGAAAAACCCCCCTTCCGCCAAGGGGAAGGGGGTCCTGGGCGAGACCCTCGCTGCGAGTGCTCAGATCCAAGCGCTGGGGACGAGTGCGCCAGGAGAGACCACCCCTCGCGCGGGACCGTCGTTGCCGCCGCCCCCACTTCCCAGGGACCATCGGAACTTCCCCAGCGGCGAGAAGTACATGGACCCCTCGGGGGCTCCCTTGGTCAAGTGGGACAGGAATGCGAACCGGGTCTCGCTCTCTACCCTCCATCCGTCGTGGATAGAGAGCGATCTTGCTAGCGGGGAGGCTTACGCCATCGCGTATGCCCTCTATGGCCGGGAAGACGTCGAAGTATACGATGCCGAGACGACCCAGATTCTCGCCCACGAGAGTGCTAGGGCCATGCTGCGGGCGCTCGAGCTCGCGCACATGTCTTCGCGCCGGAGCATCAAACTGGCGCGGGACTTGGCGGCGGTGGAGGAGTCCCGGTCCGTTGCCTCTACTGAGGCGATGGAGCTTAAGACCAAGCTAACGGCTGCGGAGACCCTTCTCGCCAACCGCCCTGTCGCAGAGGTATGTATGCTTTCGCCTTTCTCGCGAATGACTTGTTGCCGATCGACGACTTTATTCTCACTACCCTTGTTATTAATTTCAGGATACCACGGTTGCCGAGATGCTCCGTGCTCGGGTGGCCGGCCTTGAGGATGAAATCCGTCTGGCCAAAGCCGAGGTCCAGCGATTGCGAGAGGCTGGTGCGTCAGCACTCGACCCGGGGAGCGGGGGCCATTTTTATCCCCATCACGAGTTGGAGCAGCCGATGCAAGAGAACGCGCAGAATGCCGTCAAGCATGCGCTGTAGGTGCTGAGGCGAGCGGGATACCTGAAGGCGGAGGCCGAACGCCTTTCCGCTCGTCAAGTCGTCCCCGAGCTTTACATCCCGATTCCCTTTCCTGAGGATGACCACGTCGAGCCGCAAGAAGACGCCCTCATCCCAGACTCTGGCGAGAGCGGCGGATCTTCAAGCGAGAAGTGTGTTGATCCTTGAGAAGGACCTCCTGTATTTTCTCTTTTTGCCTTTACCATTTTGGTTGTAATCTTGAACGGGCGAGTGCCTTTGAAAGATGTATATATTGACTACAATTTGTGTTATTCTAAGCTTTACCCTCATTCGCCGCTATACCTCGTTAGGCTCATTAGGACGCCGATTCTTCTTATTCGCTGCCACATCTCGCTAGGCTCATTAGGACGCCGATTCTTCTTATTCGCTGCCACATCTCGCTAGGCTCATTAGGACGCCGATTCTTCTTATTCGCTGCCACATCTCGCTAGGCTCATTAGGACGCCGAGTCGTGACGCGACTGTCTTGGCCACCCCGCGAATGTTCGAAGATGACTTAGGTCGGTCGCTCCCCTTCGATCTCTCGCTACCAAGTGAACCTTACCATTCGCGTATCACGGGGTTTCACTTAAGTAGTCAAGAGAGTGGGGCGTGATCCTCTCTCCGGCGCGTGGTCTATGCGAATGCTCTTGAGATCATCTCTTGAGAACTGAGAAACAGCCACCGAGTGAGCCTTCGGACCTGCCAGCTAGATGAGAGCCTGGACAGCGGGTCTGCTCGGGGCCAACCTCTGGAACATAGAACCTGCCACCGAGTGAGCCTTCGGACCTGCCAGCTAGATGAGAGCCTGGACAGCGGGTCTGCTCGGGGCCAACCTCTGGAACATAGAACCTGCCACCGAGTGAGCCTTCGGACCTGCCAGCTAGATGAGAGCCTGGACAGCGGGTCTGCTCGGGGCCAACCTCTGGAACATAGAACCTGCCACCGAGTGAGCCTTCGGACCTGCCAGCTAGATGAGAGCCTGGACAGCGGGTCTGCTCGGGGCCAACCTCTGGAACATAGAACCTGCCACCGAGTGAGCCTTCAGACCTGCCAGCTAGATGAGAGCCTGGACAGCGGGTCTGCTCGGGGCCAACCTCTGGAACATAGAACCTGCCACCGAGTGAGCCTTCGGACCTGCCAGCTAGATGAGAGCCTGGACAGCGGGTCTGCTCGGGGCCAACCTCTGGAACATAGAACCTGCCACCGAGTGAGCCTTCGGACCTGCCAGCTAGATGAGAGCCTGGACAGCGGGTCTGCTCGGGGCCAACCTCTGGAACATAGAACCTGCCACCGAGTGAGCCTTCAGACCTGCCAGCTAGATGAGAGCCTGGACAGCGGGTCTGCTCGGGGCCAACCTCTGGAACATAGAACCTGCCACCGAGTGAGCCTTCGGACCAGCCAGCTAGATGAGAGCCTGGACAGCGGGTCTGCTCGGGGCTAACCTCTGGAACATAGAACCTGCCACCGAGTGAGCCTTCGGACTTGCCAGCTAGATGAGAGCCTGGACAGCGGGTCTGCTCGGGGCCAACCTCTGGAACATAGAACCTGCCACCGAGTGAGCCTTCAGACCTGCCAGCTAGATGAGAGCCTGGACAGCGGGTCTGCTCGGGGCCAACCTCTGGAACATAGAACCTGCCACCGAGTGAGCCTTCGGACCTGCCAGCTAGATGAGAGCCTGGACAGCGGGTCTGCTCGGGGCCAACCTCTGGAACATAGAACCTGCCACCGAGTGAGCCTTCGGACCTGCCAGCTAGATGAGAGCCTGGACAGCGGGTCTGCTCGGGGCCAACCTCTGGAACATAGAACCTGCCACCGAGTGAGCCTTCGGACCTGCCAGCTAGATGAGAGCCTGGACAGCGGGTCTGCTCGGGGCCAATCTCTGGAACATAGAACCTGCCACCGAGTGAGCCTTCGGACCTGCCAGCTAGATGAGAGCCTGGACAGCGGGTCTGCTCGGGTCCAACCTCTGGAACATAGAACCTGCCACCGAGTGAGCCTTCGGACCTGCCAGCTAGATGAGAGCCTGGACAGCGGGTCTGCTCGGGGCCAATCTCTGGAACATAGAACCTGCCACCGAGTGAGCCTTCGGACCTGCCAGCTAGATGAGAGCCTGGACAGCGGGTCTGCTCGGGGCCAACCTCTGGAACATAGAACCTGCCACCGAGTGAGCCTTCGGACCTGCCAGCTAGATGAGAGCCTGGACAACGGGTCTGCTCGGGGCCAACCTCTGGAACATAGAACCTGCCATCGAGTGAGCCTTCGGACCTGCCAGCTAGATGAGAGCCTGGACAGCGGGTCTGCTCGGGGCCAACCTCTGGAACATAGAACCTGCCACCGAGTGAGCCTTCGGACCTGCCAGCTAGATGAGAGCCTGGACAGCGGGTCTGCTCGGGGCCAACCTCTGGAACATAGAACCTGCCACCGAGTGAGCCTTCGGACCTGCCAGCTAGATGAGAGCCTGGACAGCGGGTCTGCTCGGGGCCAACCTCTTGAACATCCAGGGTCTCTCCTGCGAGCTGTAGCATCATTTTCATACACATAGTTTAAACAAGATGCTTTCATTCAAAAAACATCATTATTACATGGTACTAAGGATAAAAGCGTTTAAGGTCGTCGCCACTCCATGTGTGGCTGAGGAGTTGGCCCTCCACATTCTGAAGGCGATACCCCCCAGACTTTAGTGCTTCTTCCACGACATAGGGGCCTTCCCAGTTGGGGTTAAGTTTTCCCACCGCGGCGGATCTCCCAGCCGCGTCGACCTTCTTGAGTACCAGATCTCCCTTCTCGAACTGCTTGATCCTGACGTGCCTGTCAAAATACTTGGCCATCCGCCGCTTGACCTCTTCTTGATGGATGGCTGCTCGATCCCGAGCTTCTTCGATGAGGTCGAGGGAGAGCCGCAACTCCTCCTCGTTCTCGGCTCTCCAATCTTCCTCCCCATTTGCGGCGACCGTTACCCGTGGTGTTGTAATCTCGAACTCTATGGGGATGACCGCCTCGCAGCCGTGAGAGAGCCTGAAAGGGGTCTCTCCCGTGGCGGTGTTGGGGGTGGTTCTTAAAGCCCATAGGACCGAGGGGAGCTGTTCCGCCCAATTGCCTTTGAGATTTTCCACCTTCTTCTTGAGCAAGTTCACGATGACCTTGTTCGCTGCCTCTACCTGCCCGTTGCTCCTGGGATGGTGGACGGACGCAAACCTAAGGTCTATTCCCAGCTGGCCACAGAAGCTGATGAATTCCTCGCTTGCGAACTGCGGTCCATTATCCGTGACTATGGCCTGCGGAAGCCCATGTCGACAAATGATCTCCCCCCATACGAAGTTGCGGATTACCTGGGAGGTGACCTTAGCCAACGCCTTGACCTCCAGCCACTTTGTGAAGTAGTCAATCATGACTAGGAGGAATCTCCTCTGCCCACTAGCCTGGGGAAAGGGTCCTACCAGATCCATTCCCCATATGGCGAATGGCCAGGGCGCCGTGATACTCTTCAGCCTCTGAGCTGGCATGAGCTGAAGCGGGGCGAACATTTGGCACTTCTGGCATCTCTTGGCGAAGGCTGCCGCGTCTTTACTTAGGGTTGGCCAGAAGTACCCCTGCCTCACTATTCTTGCCTCCAGCATCCTGCTCCCCGAGTGGCTGCCGCACTCGCCAGAGTGGACTTCTTCCAAGATCCCTGGGACCTCTTCCTCTGAGATGCATCGGGCCAGGAGGCCCGAGAGGGTCTTCCGATACAAGTCACCCTCATGGAGCACGTAGTAGGCAGACTTATACCGGAAGCGCCTCTGGTCCGGAACTTCTTCCGGAAATTTTCCCGTTACAAGGAAGGTGACGAAGGGATCCTTCCAGGAGGGCCGCTGTTCTACTTCCATGAGCTCTCCCTCTTCAATCGAAGGACGGAATAGGTCCGTCAGGGTCCCTCCGGCTCGAGGACCAGATTTTGGCAACCGATCTGCCGGGGTGCTCTCCTCTCGAGGGACATGCCGGATGGAGAAAGTTTTGAACGTCCCCACGAGACCTTTGACTTTTGCTAAGTACTTCATGAGCACAGGTTCCCTTGTTTCGAACTCTCCCCTTATCTGAGAAGCTATTATCTTGGAATCAGTGAGGACCTCCACGTCATGGACCCCGAGCTCCCGGGCCAATCGCAGGCCGACGATTACAGCCTCATACTCCGCCTGGTTGTTGGTGATTGGGAAGTGTATCACTAGCGTCTGCTCTATCTTTACTCCGTGGGGACTCTCCAGCACCACCCCTCCTCCGAGAGAATTCTTGCCCGAAGCCCCGTCCACCAGCAGCTTCCATGGAACGTGACGAGGGGCTCCGTCTTCTCTCATCTCGACCACGAAATCTGTCATGAAATCAGCCACCACCTGCGCCTTCATAGATAATCGAGGGACAAAGGTAATGTTGAATTCACTTAGCTCGATTGACCATTTTGCGAGTCTTCCCGAGTGCTCCACTCCTTCGAAGATCTGGCGGAGTGGATGGTCCGTCACTACTTGGATCGAATGGGCCTGGAAGTATGGCCTGAGCTTCCTCGCTGCGATGACCAGGGCAAAGGCCAACTTCTCTAAAATTGGGTACCTGAGCTCCGCTTCCCTCAGGACCCTGCTTACGTAGTAGACTGGCAGCTGCTTCTTGCCTTCCTCCCGAACCAGGACGGAGCTTACGGCCTCCGTCCCGACCCCGAGATATAGGTGTAGATCCTCCCCCTCTTTGGGACTTTGTAGTAGCGGAGCCTTGGTGAGTTGGCTCTTCAAGGCCTGAAAGGCCTCCTCGCATTCTCTCGTCCATTCAAACTTCCGATTGCCTCGTAGCGCTTTGAAGAAGGGGGAGCATTTTTCCCCTGCCCGGGAGAGAAACCTGTTCAGCCCGGCGAGTCTTCCGGTCAAGCGCTGAACTTCCTTGGCGTTCCGTGGCGACCCCAGCTCCATTATAGCCCTAACCTTGTCCGGGTTAGGTTCTACCCCCCAGGGGGTGAGAAGGTGCCCGAGGAACTTCCCTTTGCTGGCCCCGAACACACACTTCAGGGGGTTCAGGCGCATCTTGTACTTGCGTAGGGTGGCGAAGGTCTCCTCGAGGTCCCGGATGTGAGAGCTCACACACTTGCTCTTTATCATAAGGTCATCCACGTAGACCTCCAGGTTCCTCCCCCTTTGCTTCTTAAATACCCGATCCATCATCTTCTGGTAGGTTGCTCCTGCATTTTTTAGCCCGAAGGGCATCATCTTATAGCAGTAGCATCCCTCCCTGGTGATGAACGAGACATCTTTGACGTCCGGGGGGTGCATTCTTATTTGGTGATAACCTGAAAAAGCATCCAAAAAACTCATCACAGAAAAACCGACGGCTGAGTCAACCAGCGCGTCGATCCGAGGCAAGGGATAACAATCCTTAGGGCAGGCCTTATTTAACAATGAAAAGTCCACACACATACGCCAGCGGCCATCGGCCTTCTTTACCATTACGACATTGGAGACCCAGCCTGGGTACTGGATCTCCGTTACAAAACCTGCTTCGAGGAGTTTTGCCACCTCCTCGCGGATTGGTCCTTCGAGCTTGTCAGCTATAGTCCTTCTCTTCTGCCGGATGGGGCGGGCTTCTGGGTCGAGGTTAAGACGATGGCAAGCCACGTCCGCCTCGATGCTCGGCATGTCCGCTGTGCTCCATGCGAAGATGTCCACGTTCTTCTGGATGCACTCCAGCATCCTCCTCTGGTCCTCCGGGCCGAGGCCCCCGCTGATCCGTACCTTCTCCACCTTTCCTGCCCGGGTGGTAAGCTCCATCTCTATCACCTCTTCTGCCGCCTCGAGCCGGGCTGGCTCTTCCCACTGGCCCTTTGCTTCTCTCCCCTCCTCCCGGGCCTTTTTCCCTGCAGCTACTTCCGCCTCCCTTGGCTCGACCTCCTGCTCCTCATGAGCGACCTCCAACAACTCCACCCCCTGCTCCTCACGAGCAACCTCCATCAACTCCTCTCGGGCATCGCCCCCTCCCCCTACTTCTCCCTTCTCCACTTTCTCTCCTGGCCCCTCCGGCCTCACCATCTCTTCATCCATCTTTTCGGCATCCGCCATCCATGAAATGGTGTTGACGGCAGTCACGTAGCACTGCCTCGCCACCTTAGCATCTCCTCGGACGCGGATCTGGACTCCTCCACTATGGAGCTTTAAGCACTGATGGTATGATGAGGGCACGCACCGGAAGGCGCTGATGAGGGGTCGGCCGAAGATGGCGTTATAGCTGCTCGGAGCGTCCACGATGACGAACCGGCAGTTTCTTGGGACTCCTCCTAGCGTCACCTGGAGACCTACGCCTCCCTCGACCTCCTTCCGCTCTCCCGAGAAACCAAACAGTGGTCCGTCGGAGGCCTGCACTCTCTTCTTCTCTACCTCCATCACGTCGAAAGCCTTTTTGAAGATCACATTCACCGAGCTCCCGTTGTCCACCAGGATCCGAGAGACCGTGAAGTTTTCTATCGCCGTCTGGATCACCAGGGCGTCGCAGAATGGGTCTTCGTAGTCTGGCATATCTTCTGAGGAGAAGGTGAGCTTCTCGGAGGGGGGTGGGGTCTGGGAAGTCGACGCGACGTCCCTTCGGAACATGGCCTGGAAGCTTCTCTTGCGAGAGGCCTCTATCCCAACCCCACCGTGAATCACCCCGATCCCCCCCGGGTTCCCGTATCTGCCCTATCCTCACACCGGTCCTCTTCTGCATCTGGGAGCACTTCCTCAATTCTGCCCTGCTGCCGCCGTGGCTGTCCTCTTTCCCTCATTTCCAAGAATTCTGGGCAGGTGGCGATCGCGTGACCTTCTTCCTGATGAAAGTCACAGTAAGGCAACGCCACCCTGTCCTCTCTTCCAGCTCTTCCTCTTCCTCCTCTCGCTCCTCTACCTCTTCTCCCTCGGCCTACCGCCATGGCTTGCTCCCTCGGGGGGTGAGGGGGTCTGGGACCCTGCCTCCACCCCTGATTCACTCCTCCTGCCTCCCTTCCTTGGTACCTTTCATCCTGACCTCGCGCGGGTCCTTCCTGGTTCCTCCAGCCCAACCTGTTGTTGGGTTCTTGGTTCCTCCAAACCCGAGGTGGTCTTTCGAACCCCTGGCCCCTGGGCTCCTCTCGCCTTCTTCCCTCTGGCTGCCTCGCCTCGGGCTCGCTCATCTTCGCCAACCTTTTGTAGAATTCGGGGTTGGCTGCCTCTCCTTCAATCTCCTCCGCGGCTCTCTCCATCAACTCCTCGAAGGATACAGGAGGTCTTCTCTTCAGGTCCATCTTGAAGAACCCCTCTCGCAGCCCTACGATGAATGCCATCTGGAGGGCGAATCCCGGCACCTCCTGCACTAGGTGTATCTCCTCCTGGAACCTGTCCACGTACTTAGCCAGGGATTCCCCCTCCCTCTGTCTGATCTTGAAGAGAGCCTCCGCATCCTTCTTCCTCTTTTTTGACGTCGAGAAACGCAGCCGGAAGCTTCGGCGCAGATCATCGAACGCGTAGATGGAACCTGTGGGAAGCTGGTGGAACCAGTCCCTTGCTTTCTCCTTCAGGGTGGTCGCGAAGAGTCGGCATTGGAAAGAATCCGACATGGGAAGGATTGAAGTCATATCCTCGAACCACTGCAGGTGCACAACTGGATCCTCCTTGCCGGTGTAGTAGGACATCTCCGGCCCACGAAACCCTTCTGGCACTGGGGCCGAGAGGATCATCTCGCAAAAGGGGCTCCCTTCCCCTGCTCGGCGAGTGGTCCTCTCGCGCGGGACCAACTCACACACCTCAGCACTCGCCGGACTGCTGAACAGCTGCCGTCCGGGGAGATCTCGCGCGCTTCCTTCTGCTGGCACCTCCTTCCCCGGCCGCTGCCCTGGTGCGTTCTCGCCAATCTGCAAAGGCGGGACCACTGGGACCGCCGGGGTCTCGCACTCGGTCCTTGTTGCGAGAACTGTCTGTAGGACCTCTCGCTTAAACTTCTCAAACATCTCCAGCCACTCCCCTGCCGCCGGTGGCTGCGAGTGACCTGAGTCAGAACCATTTCCTCCATCTCCCGTCATCGAAACTAGCTTGGGATTTTCTTTCACCGGCTACGGTCCACGCTCACCGCACCAAAAATGTTGAAACCAGCAACTGGTCTCTTGAGTTCGGACCCACTGGGGGTGTAGCCGATGCTTATTTCTCCCTCACTAGACTCTTGACGGTGGATGCTGGAAACGGAATAGACCCAAGGCTGAAGCGAGGAGGTCCCGCCACACACCCGGAAGATCTTAGAGAGCTTCCCCTCCCAAACCAAAGCTCAACCGGGCACCTTGGAGGGCACTGGCTGCCCACCAAAACTAGCCTAGAGGAGAGGATTCTCTAAAAATCGGATCTCCTCCAAGGTACCCTTAAGGGTCTATTTATAGTTTTCCTAGGCTGGTCTGTAAATAGCCTGGATCCGCCTTTTAATTTTACTAACCGCACCCCAAATTGGTCTGCTAACAGCCAAACTCCGCTGTTCCGAGGGGCTATTTGCAGCCCACCAGGGGTATCCTGGTCATTTTCCCCTCATACCCATTTGGGCGAATGGTCCGTGAGGGCACCATTCGCTGGGCACCCGCCTGTCTGGGCGAATGCCCACGCTTCTGGGCGAGTGGTCCCCTGGCTGGGCGAATGCTCTCACTTCTGGGCGAGTGGTCCGTGAGGGCACCACTCGCCTAGCGTCTTCTTTCCTATAGCTTACCTCCACCATCTTGAGGGCATTTTTACCTCACTTAGCCTGGGCGAGTGACCCGGCGAATGATCCGGACGACTCAGGTTTCGCCAGTTGGCTGGAGGGGGCCCACTCGGCGAATACGGGTTGTACACCGGTACTATTTGTAAAGAAGAAGGATGGGTCACTTCGTCTCTGCATCGACTACCGAGAGCTGAATCGGCTGACGGTACGGAACACATATCCGCTACCGAGGATTGATGAGCTATTTGACCAGCTACAGGGGGCCTTCTGGTTCTCTAAGCTTGATTTGAGGTCCGGATACTATCAGTTGCGAATACGAGAGGAAGATATCCCAAAGACGGCCTTCAGTTCTCGTTACGGATTATATGAATTTATAGTGATGCCATTCGGGCTCACGAATGCTCCCTCTGCATTCATGAGCTTAATGAACCATGTATTCTGTTGACGCCAGGAAAATCCTGACCTCAAGATTCGGATCAATGCAGCCCGAGGTTACTGATCCTGCGGTCCAACTCCACGGCTCTGATAGCTAAAATAGGAGAGAGAAAATGACTAAGCACACCCCAGGTGCTCCAGCAGGGAGGTCCCACCACATACCCGGAAGTTTGGGAGAAACTTCCCCTCCGCAACCAAAAGCTGGGCGAGGTACTAGACGGGCATGGATTTGGCGAGTATCCAACTTGGGGGGACCTCGACCACTTCCAAAAGTGCCATTTCTAGTACCCCTGGGGGTCTATTTATAGAGAAATCCTAGGGGGGGGGGGGAGGGGTACAGGCGAGTATACTGCCTCTGCTCGCGAGTTACAAGGGCTACTCGCCCATACTCGCGAGATACTCGCCCATACTCGCGAGATACTCGCCCAAGCTCGCCTCTGCTCGCCCCTTGCTCGCCCCTTGCTCGCCATACTCGCCCCTTGCTCGCCCAGCTCGCCTCTTGCTCCTGCTGGCTGAGTTGCCTTGTGTCTTGGACTGCCGGCTCCTTTGCTGACCCTTTGACCTTGACTTCAGCCTACGTGGCTTTGAATGGGCCTACCTCGGAGAATGAGGGTTGTACACAATCCCCGCTCTTTGCGAGTAACGTAGTTGCTCGGAAAGAATCATCCAACCCTTATTCGACGAGCTGTCTTTCTGGCGAGAAAAGGTCGACACCTCACAGGAGCCGAGCTCAACAGGAGGCGGATACAAGGTCGACACCTTCTAGGAGCCGAGCTCAACTGGAAGCGGATACAAGGTCGACACCTTCTAGGAGCCGAGCTCAACTAGAGGCGGAGAGAAGGTCGACACCTTCTAGGAGCCGAGCTCAACTAGAAGCGGATACAAGGTCGACACCTTCTAGGAGCCGAGCTCAACTAGAGGCGGAGAGAAGGTCGACACCTTCTAGGAGACCAGCTCAACTAGAGGTGGAGAGAAGGTCGACACCTTCTAGGAGCCGAGCTCAACTAGAGGTGGAGAGAAGGTCGACACGTTCTAGGAGCCGAGATCAACTAGAGGCGGAAAGAAGGTCGACACCTCGCAGGAGCCGAGCTCAACTAGAGGTGGAGAGAAGGTCGACACCTTCTAGGAGACCAGCTCAACTAGAGGCGGAGAGAAGGTCGACACCTCGCAGGAGCCGAGCTCAACTGGAAGCGGATACAAGGTCGACACCTTCTAGGAGCCGAGCTCAACTAGAGGCGGAGAGAAGGTCGACACCTCGCAGGAGCCGAGCTCAACTGGAGGTGAAGAGAAGGTCGACACCTTCTAGGAGCCCAGCTCAACTAGAGGTGGAGAGAAGGTCGACACCTTCTAGGAGACCAGCTCAACTAGAGGTGAAGAGAAGGTCGACACCTTCTAGGAGACCAGCTCAACTAGAGGTGGAGAGGTCCAAGGGGACAAACCATCCCGATGCCTCCATCCTATTGCGTTTGCTGAATGCTGATCGGTCAAATCGATCATCTCTTCGTCAAGCTGGGGGGTTGGCGTCCGGACTCTCCTCTGATAACCTCTCCAGCCGGATGGGAAGTGCAGTCGGGGGGGTAACTCGGCCAACGTGCAAGGGGGGAGCTGATCTCGACCGTCAATGCAGAGGCTTGGTCTTAGGAGGACTCTCTCCCGAGGCGCTATCCCACCACCCGACTTGGGTTTTTACGAGAGTCGAGTCGGAGACCTATCCCCCAATCGGTCACCAGGTTGCAGAAGAGTCTTCATACTATCACTCAACAATCAGAGGGGATTAACCGCACCAACCCATATGATTGGAATAAAATACAAGAGATATTAGGCTTTGTCGCAAGAGGTCAAATGACACCTTTATACAAGGGTCCCTCAGTCAGGTAAATCGATCATCGCTTCGACGAGTTGGGAGGTCGGCGTCCAGACTTTCTCCTGATAATCTCACCAGTCGGATGAGAAATGCAGTCGGTGGGAACCGCGGCCAACGTGCAAGGGGGGAGCTGATCTCGGCCGTTATTGCAGAGGCTTGGACTTAGGGGGACGTATACCGAGGCATTGTCCCATCACCCGTTCTGGGTTTTACGAGAATCAAGTCGGAGGCTCGTTTCCCAACCTGTCGTGGAGATCGGTTTCACCTACTTCAAAAAGCTCTTGCCAGAAGAGAAAAACAACTCTCGCGGCCCATGTTTCAGGGGGCGAGGAATTTTTATTTAAATGGAATAAACACAAGGAGGGGGAGAATAGACCTTCCCGCTCAGGGATAGAACCTTTTCAGGTCATTACCGCTCCAGGTATTCCCAAGCGATTCCCCTTCATGATTCTACAGGCGGTCTCTGCCAGTCTCGAATGCCTATTGAACGATGAAAGATCCCTCCTATTTCAGTTCGAGCTTCTCGATGACAAGTGATCTCCCTGTTGAGCCTTTAGGTACTTCTGAGCAGTTCTTCATCTCATAGAACACACCATGAAGGGGACTGACAGTCGGGGAGGTTCCAAAGGAACACACCACCACGAGGTCTCCATCCTACTTGGGTGTTGCTGAAGGATGACGTCAAGTAGGGACTGACAGTCAGGGAGGTTCCAAAAGAACACACCATCCCGAGGTCTCCATCCTACTTGGGTGTTGAATGCCGACCAAACCTGTTTCCTTATGAGTAAGACCCCTCATGGATCATAACCGACGGAAGGAGATCATCGGGAGTAAGGAGCTTGCAGAATACCAAGCTTGGAGACGTCATGAGTAAGCATTCTCATGGAACATAAGTCCTTGATGAAGATCATCGCGAGTATGAGCTCGCGGAATCTTAGCTTGAAGACGTCACGAGTAAACATCCTCGTGGAATATACGCCCTTGATGAAGATCATCGCGAGTATGAGCTCGCGGAATCTTAGCTTGAAGACGTCACGAGTAAACATCCTCGTGGAATATACGCCCTTGATGAAGATCATCGCGAGTATGAGCTCGCGGAATCTTAGCTTGAAGACGTCACGAGTAAACATCCTCGTGGAATATACGCCCTTGATGAAGATCATCGCGAGTATGAGCTCGCTGAATCCTAGCTTTGAAAATCACCGCGACTAGGAGCTCGCCGAGCATCAACTTGGAGGCCTCGCGAGTAGCTTTATGTGCTTTCCCTTGGTGGCGAACTCGTCATGAATCATCATGTTTGTTAGTCAGACAAAAGCACTCACGGGCTTTACCAAAGCACCCGTCAGTATGATCATGTGTGGAAATCATTGACATTGAAGAAGGAGGAAAGAAGAAGGATGGGTCACTTCGTCTCTGCATCGACTACCGAGAGCTGAATCGGCTGACGGTACGGAACACATATCCGATACCGAGGATTGATGAGCTATTTGACCAGCTACAGGGGGCCTTCTGGTTCTCTAAGCTTGATTTGAGGTCCGGATACTATCAGTTGCGAATACGAGAGGAAGATATCCCAAAGACGGCCTTCAGTTCTCGTTACGGATTATATGAATTTACAGTGATGCCATTCGGGCTCACGAATGCTCCCTCTGCATTCATGAGCTTAATGAACCATGTATTCTGTTGACGCCAGGAAAATCCTGACCTCAAGATTCGGATCAATGCAGCCCGAGGTTACTGATCCTGCGGTCCAACTCCACGGCTCTGATAGCTAAAATAGGAGAGAGAAAATGACTAAGCACACCCCAGGTGCTCCAGCAGGGAGGTCCCACCACATACCCGGAAGTTTGGGAGAAACTTCCCCTCCGCAACCAAAAGCTGGGCGAGGTACTAGACGGGCATGGATTTGGCGAGTATCCAACTTGGGGGGACCTCGACCACTTCCAAAAGTGCCATTTCTAGTACCCCTGGGGGTCTATTTATAGAGAAATCCTAGGGGGGGTACAGGCGAGTATACTGCCTCTGCTCGCGAGTTACAAGGGCTACTCGCCCATACTCGCGAGATACTCGCCCATACTCGCGAGATACTCGCCCAAGCTCGCCTCTGCTCGCCCCTTGCTCGCCATACTCGCCCCTTGCTCGCCCCTTGCTCCTGCTGGCTGAGTTGCCTTGTGTCTTGGACTGCCGGCTCCTGTGCTGACCCTTTGACCTTGACTTCAGCCTACGTGGCTTTGAATGGGCCTACCTCGGAGAATGAGGGTTGTACACAATCCCTGCTCTTTGCGAGTAACGTAGTTGCTCGGAAAGAATCATCCAACCCTTATTCGACGAGCTGTCTTTCTGGCGAGAAAAGGTCGACACCTCACAGGAGCCGAGCTCAACAGGAGGCGGATACAAGGTCGACACCTTCTAGGAGCCGAGCTCAACTGGAAGCGGATACAAGGTCGACACCTTCTAGGAGCCGAGCTCAACTAGAGGCGGAGAGAAGGTCGACACTTTCTAGGAGCCGAGCTCAACTAGAAGCGGATACAAGGTCGACACCTTCTAGGAGCCGAGCTCAACTAGAGGCGGAGAGAAGGTCGACACCTTCTATACTGACGGGTGCTTTGGTAAAGCCCGTGAGTGCTTTTGTCTGACTAACAAACATGATGATTCATGACGAGTTCGCCACCAAGGGAAAGCACATAAAGCTACTCGCGAGGCCTCCAAGTTGATGCTCGGCGAGCTCCTAGTCGCGGTGATTTTCAAAGCTAGGATTCAGCGAGCTCATACTCGCGATGATCTTCATCAAGGGCGTATATTCCACGAGGATATTTACTCGTGACGTCTTCAAGCTAAGATTCCGCGAGCTCATACTCGCGATGATCTTCATCAAGGGCGTATATTCCACGAGGATGTTTACTCATGACGTCTTCAAGCTAAGATTCCGCGAGCTCATACTCGCGATGATCTTCATCAAGGGCGTATATTCCACGAGGATGTTTACTCGTGACGTCTTCAAGCTAAGATTCCGCGAGCTCATACTCGCGATGATCTTCATCAAGGGCTTATGTTCCATGAGACTGCTTACTCATGACGTCTCCAAGCTTGGTATTCTGCAAGCTCCTTACTCCCGATGATCTCCTTCCGTCGGCTATGATCCATGAGGGGTCTTACTCATAAGGAAACAGGTTTGGTCGGCATTCAACACCCAAGTAGGATGGAGACCTCGGGATGGTGTGTTCTTTTGGAACCTCCCTGACTGTCAGTCCCTACTTGACGTCATCCTTCAGCAACACCCAAGTAGGATGGAGACCTCGTGGTGGTGTGTTCCTTTGGAATCTCCCCGACTGTCAGTCCCCTTCATGGTGTGTTCTATGAGATGAAGAACTGCTCAGAAGTACCTAAAGGCTCAACAGGGAGATCACTTGTCATCGAGAAGCTCGAACTGAAATAGGAGGGATCTTTCATCGTTCAATAGGCATTCGAGACTGGCAGAGACCGCCTGTAGAATCATGAAGGGGAATCGCTTGGGAATACCTGGAGCGGTAATGACCTGAAAAGGTTCTATCCCTGAGCGGGAAGGTCTATTCTCCCCCTCCTTGTGTTTATTCCATTTAAATAAAAATTCCTCGCCCCCTGAAACATGGGCCGCGAGAGTTGTTTTTCTCTTCTGGCAAGAGCTTTTTGAAGTAGGTGAAACCGATCTCCACGACAGGTTGGGAAACGAGCCTCCGACTTGATTCTCGTAAAACCCAGAACGGGTGATGGGACAATGCCTCGGTATACGTCCCCCTAAGTCCAAGCCTCTGCAATGACGGTCGAGATCAGCTCCCCCCTTGCACGTTGGCCGCGGTTCCCACCGACTGCATTTCTCATCCGACTGGTGAGATTATCAGGAGAAAGTCTGGACGCCGACCTCCCAACTTGTCGAAGCGATGATCGATTTACCTGACTGAGGGACCCTTGTATAAAGGTGTCATTTGACCTCTTGCGACAAAGCCTAATATCTCTTGTATTTTATTCCAATCATATGGGTTGGTGCGGTTAATCCCCTCTGATTGTTGAGTGATAGTATGAAGACTCTTCTGCAACCTGGTGACCGATTGGGGGATAGGTCTCCGACTCGACTCTCGTAAAAACCCAAGTCGGGTGGTGGGATAGCGCCTCGGGAGAGAGTCCTCCTAAGACCAAGCCTCTGCATTGACGGTCGAGATCAGCTCCCCCCTTGCACGTTGGCCGAGTTACCCCCCGACTGCACTTCCCATCCGGCTGGAGAGGTTATCAGAGGAGAGTCCGGACGCCAACCCCCCAGCTTGACGAAGAGATGATCGATTTGACCGATCAGCATTCAGCAAACGCAATAGGATGGAGGCATCGGGATGGTTTGTCCCCTTGGACCTCTCCACCTCTAGTTGAGCTGGTCTCCTAGAAGGTGTCGACCTTCTCTTCACCTCTAGTTGAGCTGGTCTCCTAGAAGGTGTCTGTAAGACCCCCCCTCCCCAATCCTGAACCGGGTTCAGGGAGGGGGGATCTTACTGCCCAAGAATGACCCCTTAACGCTCCCCGGGTGGTGACGTCCCACCCCCCTCGAGCGCTGAGCGGTCTCCTTGTCAGGCACAAGAATCATAACCTCACATCAGAACGCATAGCGGAAGCAATCAAAAGATGGGCAAACCAAACATACAGCTTATATTTACAACTTAACGGGGCCGAAGCCTATCGTTTACAAAATATTGTCCGTAGACTACATATGCTAAGACAAAAGGGAGTCCTGGGCTCGTCCTTATATACTCGTACTCACATCTCTGAAGATAGGAGGGGAGGCTGGGGTAATCGAACGGATCATCTCCAAGGCTTCCCGGTCAACCTGTGATGTGGGGGCTTCACGCTGTCCCATCTCCTGTGATTGGTTATAAGAAATAACCGTTAGTCACAGAGCTAAGCAGAAAACACATCCCCCTCCCCGGATCCGTATCCAGGGGGCGGCTAAAGACAGAATTGAAATAGCCGAAGCAAGGAAAGGGTTAGCAGAAGGTAAACATATACATACACATATATATATATAAAGCGGGGCTCCTGCCCGAATAACCACAATCGCGCAGCATAATAAATCTATAATACTATCGCGCGTATACACACACCCAGGTTCTCAAGACCTGTACCCACACAAAGACCCTGTGTCGACACAGTTTTAGACCGCTTTAGTTCAAGCAGGGGAGCTAACCCCGCGGGCCTCACCGATGTGGCCGTCGGTGACAGTGGCCAGTCCTGCCACTTCTGAATGTAGTCGTACCGTATCATTCAGGCCCTCCTGTACAACTTGGTGTACTAACTGGATGTGAGCGACATCCGGCGAGCCGATTTGAAGGCCGACCAGCGGAGGTAAAACTACATGCTCAGGGGTGATAACCTGCTGCGCATATCTCCCTGTCGCCATGAGTCGTCAACCCACCCGCACCGGTACGAACGGTCTGCGAGCGTGACCAACCCGCCACTTCCAATCAATCTTCACCCGCTTTATATAAAACAAACCCTTAGGCCACGTGGCATTTCTACTCCACCGTTCTCACAACCCTGGACCGGGAGACTTAGCGGTATGAGGGCTCCTTGCTTGGGGCTAACCTGGGAGGAAGGACTCAACTCCGGGTTTTCCCCAACTAAGGCCTCGCCGAAGGGAGGACAAGCACCGCATTTGTTGCCACGGCAGCTCTGCACTAGTAAGTAAATTAGGCCGAAGCAGGGGCCATAATACTAAACAGAATGTAGGCCGAAAGCAGAGGCCATAATGATAAGCAGAAAGTAGGCCGAAAGCAAAGGCCATAATGATAAGCAGAAAGTAGGCCGGAAGCAAAGGCCATAATGATAAGCAGAAAGTAGGCCGAAAGCAAAGGCCATAATGATAAGCAGAAAGTAGGCCGAAAGCAAAGGCCATAATGATAAGCAGAAAGTAGGCCGAAAGCAAAGGCCATAATGATAAGCAGAAAGTAGGCCGAAAGCAAAGGCCATAATGATAGGACCAGTACGAGACTGGATTTAAACGAAAGTACAGAAATGTAAATGCGGGGGACCAGTACGAGACTGGATTTAAACGCAAGTACAGAATGTAAATGCATAAGAAGAAATGGTTAGTAGTCCAATCACTCCATAAGAGGAGGCTTCGATCGACGACTCCGTTCTTTTATTATCGTCGCGGCGGGGTTACGTTTTGGCGCCGCGTCGCGATGTCGTTCCGATTTTTGCGTTGCTTCTCCGAGCTCAGTCGATCTTTTTAGATTAATACGCATAATTTTGGATAAGTATTTAAAATATGCGTCGAGGAGACGCCGATTCATTTTAATGAATTTTGCTCTTTTCCGGGCGTCTATTTTTGTTTGAAAAGGCTTTTGAGGGGTTAAATCACAAGTCCACACCCCCTATCTTTGATAATATTTGTAAAATACCTATATTTAGTGCCCCTAATATTTGGGGATTTTTAGAAACACATTTGGGCATTTTAATACCTAAAATAAACTTTATATTGGGTTTTAAAAATAGTAAAACCCCTCCTAAAAATCCCAAAAAATTACAGGGGGTGCCCCCAAGGGTGGGGCACATTTTCCATTTAGAAAACTTTTTCTGAAAAGGTCCCATTTTTCCTCAGAAAAATGAGGAAGTTAAAGGGGTGTTTGGGGTGCGGATAGGGGCAGGGAAGAGGCGCAGGGGTTTTGCACCCTGCGCCCTCCCGCGGCCCCCACAGCGGATCGGTGGCCGATCCGCTGCGGGGCACACAAGTTGAGGCGGCGGGAGTCTAGGTTACGGGAGCCGCTAGATCTCCCGGGGGAGATCGGGCGGCTCCCGTCAACCTGGACGGGAGGCGGCCGCTGCCGCCGCCGGCAGCGGCCGGATGTGGCCGGCGTGCCCCCGGCCGGTGCGCCGGGGGCCGGCGACTCCTCCGGGGGTGGTCCGGCGGCTTGGCACCGCCGGCCACCGCCGGGGGGGGGGATAAAAAGGGGCGGGCGGCAGCGGCGTGGCCTGCATGGGCCATGCAGGCCCGCTGTGCCGCTGCTCCTGCCGTGCGCTGCCCTCCCGGCCGCCACTGACCGGAGCGCCGGGGAGGGGGCAACCCTCCGGCGGTGGCCCGGCGGCCTGGAGCCGCCGGCCGCCGCCGGGGGAGGGGCTATTCCCCGTACAGGAAAGCAGGGAGGCGGGGGAGGCCACGGGTGCCGCCGGCCGTGCCCGCCGGCGGCCCGGCCGCCTCCCCAGCACCGGCGCCGAGGTCCCTGACGGGGACCTCCTCCCCCCCCCCCCCCCCCCAGCGCCACCACCGGCGCTGGGGAAGAGCGAATCCTCTGCCGGCCTCCTTCCCGAACCTTGCCAAGGCTCGGGCGGCGGCCGGCGGCGCTCCGGCGACAGGGGGAGGGTGTTCTACCCTGGAGGTGGGAAGGAGGTGGAGGAGGTCTTCTACCTGAGGGGTGGGGTGGTGGTGGCCGGCCATGGAGGAGGAGGAGGAGGTCGGCCGTGGGCTTGCTCCGGCAAGGGAGGAGGAGGAGGGGCTGCAGGCTGGGCTGTCGGCAGAGGAGGGGGAGAGAGAGAGAGAGAGTGGTGTGGGGGAGAAGAAGAGGGCTGCCCCTCCTTTTATAGGAAGGAGGGGTGGCCACCTCCCCCTCTCCCTCCCTTCCACGTGTAGGAAGGAAGGGTGAGTGGGGGGGGGATATTTTCTCCCCCCCCCTCCTTTCTCTCTCTTCCCCTTGCCCTAATAGGGCAGCCCCCTTCTTGGGGGTTTTGACTCCGGGTTCGTGCACATCGTAGTTTATACGTTGCATTGGGGTGGTCTGCATAGTGCCCCAAATGGTATATTCCCCACACGACCTTGTATCGAGACGCAACGAGTTCTGTTGCACTTGTATTGTCCATACGAGTCCAACGGAACTGACGGACGTCAATTCGGGGTTCGTACGGCCACAATTTACAATAATGAGGTGGTGGCGCGCTACGATACCCGAAATGGTCGTTTTCTTCAAACGACCTCGGATCGAAGTGCAACGAATTCCGTTGCGTTCGTATTGTCCATACGAGTCCAACGGAACTGACGGACGTCAATTCGGGGTTCGTACGGCCACTATTTACAATAATGAGGTGGTGACGCGCTACGATACCCGAAATGGTCGTTTTCTTCAAACGACCTCGGATCGAAGTGCAACGAATTCCGTTGCGTTCGTATTGTCCATACGAGTCCAACGGGACTGACGGAAGTCAATTCGGGGCTCGTATGGCCATTATTCATAATAATGAGGTAGTGGCGCGCTACGATACCCGAAATGGTCGTTTTCTTCAAACGACCTCGGATCGAAGTGCAACGAATTCCGTTGCGTTCGTATTGTCTATACGAGTCCAACGGAACTGACGGAAGTCAATTCGGGGTTCGTACGGCCACTATTCATAATAATGAGGTAGTGGCGCGCTACGATACCCGAAATGGTCGTTTTCTACTGCTCGGGCCTACTTTTATTGGGCTCACTAGGGTCTAGTGGCCCAATAAAAGTCGGGATGTTACAGTGTCGACCTTCTCTCCACCTCTAGTTGAGCTGGGCTCCTAGAAGGTGTCGACCTTCTCTTCACCTCCAGTTGAGCTCGGCTCCTGCGAGGTGTCGACCTTCTCTCCGCCTCTAGTTGAGCTCGGCTCCTAGAAGGTGTCGACCTTGTATCCGCTTCTAGTTGAGCTCGGCTCCTAGAAGGTGTCGACCTTCTCTCCGCCTCTAGTTGAGCTCGGCTCCTAGAAGGTGTCGACCTTGTATCCGCTTACAGTTGAGCTCGGCTCCTAGAAGGTGTCGACCTTGTATCCACCTCTAGTTGAGCTCGGCTCCTAGAAGGTGTCGACCTTGTATCCACCTCTAGTTGAGCTCGGCTCCTAGAAGGTGTCGACCTTCTCTCCACCTCTAGTTGAGCTCGGCTCCTAGAAGGTGTCGACCTTGTATCCACCTCTAGTTGAGCTCGGCTACTAGAAGGTGTCGACCTTGTATCCACCTCTAGTTGAGCTCGGCTCCTAGAAGGTGTCGACCTTCTCTCCACCTCTAGTTGAGCTGGGCTCCTAGAAGGTGTCGACCTTCTCTTCACCTCCAGTTGAGCTCGGCTCCTGCGAGGTGTCGACCTTCTCTCCACCTCTAGTTGAGCTCGGCTCCTAGAAGGTGTCGACCATCTCTCCACCTCTAGTTGAGCTCGGCTCCTAGAAGGTGTCGACCTTGTATCCACCTCTAGTTGAGCTCGGCTCCTAGAAGGTGTCGACCTTGTATCCACCTCTAGTTGAGCTCGGCTCCTAGAAGGTGTCGACCTTCTCTCCACCTCTAGTTGAGCTCGGCTCCTAGAAGGTGTCGACCTTGTATCCACCTCTAGTTGAGCTCGGCTCCTAGAAGGTGTCGACCTTGTATCCACCTCTAGTTGAGCTCGGCTCCTAGAAGGTGTCGACCTTCTCTCCACCTCTAGTTGAGTTCGGCTCCTAGAAGGTGTCGACCTTGTATCCACCTCTAGTTGAGCTCGGCTCCTAGAAGTTGTCGACCTTGTATCCACCTCTAGTTGAGCTCGGCTCCTAGAAGGTGTCGACCTTGTATCCACCTCTAGTTGAGCTCGGCTCCTAGAAGGTGTCGACCTTCTCTCCACCTCTAGTTGAGCTCGGCTCCTAGAAGGTGTCGACCTTCTCTCCACCTCTAGTTGAGCTCGGCTCCTAGAAGGTGTCGACCTTGTATCCACCTCTAGTTGAGCTCGGCTCCTAGAAGGTGTCGACCTTGTATCCACCTCTAGTTGAGCTCGGCTCCTAGAAGGTGTCGACCTTCTCTCCACCTCTAGTTGAGCTCGGCTCCTAGAAGGTGTCGACCTTCTCTCCACCTCTAGTTGAGCTCGGCTCCTAGAAGGTGTCGACCTTGTATCCGCCTCCTGTTGAGCTCGGCTCCTGTGAGGTGTCGACCTTTTCTCGCCAGAAAGACAGCTCGTCGAATAAGGGTTGGATGATTCTTTCCGAGCAACTACGTTACTCGCAAAGAGCGGGGATTGTGTACAACCCTCATTCTCCGAGGTAGGCCCATTCAAAGCCACGTAGGCTGAAGTCAAGGTCAAAGGGTCAGCACAGGAGCCGGCAGTCCAAGACACAAGGCAACTCAGCCAGCAGGAGCAAGGGGCGAGCAAGGGGCGAGTATGGCGAGCAAGGGGCGAGCAAGGGGCGAGCAGAGGCGAGCTTGGGCAAGTATCTCGCGAGTATGGGCGAGTATCTCGCGAGTATGGGCGAGTATCTCGTGAGTATGGGCAAGTAGCCCTTGTAACTCGCGAGCAGAGGCAGTATACTCGTCTGTACCCCCCCCCCCTAGGATTTCTCTATAAATAGACCCCCAGGGGTACTAGAAATGACACTTTTGGAAGTGGTCGAGGTCCCCCCAAGTTGGATACTCGCCAAATCCATGCCCGTCTAGTACCTCGCCCAGCTTTTGGTTGCGGAGGGGAAGTTTCTCCCAAACTTCCGGGTATGTGGTGGGACCTCCCTGCTGGAGCACCTGGGGTGTGCTTAGTCATTTTCTCTCTCCTATTTTAGCTATCAGAGCCGTGGAGTTGGACCGCAGGATCAGTAACCTCGGGCTGCATTGATCCGAATCTTGAGGTCAGGATTTTCCTGGCGTCAACAATGGTCTCATTCACTTCCGTGGGCGGATACTCATACCACAAGGAGACAGGATTCGGGAAGATATCATGGCTGAGGCACATAATAGCAAGTACTCCATACATCCGGGCGTCTCCAAAATGACGACGGATCTGAGAAAGTCAATGTACTGGCCCGGTATGAAGAAAGACATCGCCCATTTTGTGACGCACTGTGTATCTTGTCAGCAAGTGAAGGCAGAATGCAAGAAGCCAGGGGGACTATTGCAGCCTTTACCTGTGCCTGAGTGGAAGTTTGATGACATATCTATGGACTTCGTGCATGGGCTACCTCGCTCCCACTCCGGGAATGACTCAGTATGGGTGATTGTTGACAGGCTGACGAAGGTGGCTCGGTTTATTCCAGTCAGGAAGGGTGCTCCGGTCGGAACGTTAGTACGATTATTTGTAGAGAAATTTGTTCGGTACCACGGAGTCCCTAAGTCGATCGTGTCCGATCGGGATGGCCGGTTCACGTCTCGGGAATGGAAGGCTGTTCAAGCCTATCTGGGATCTCGGCTGACCTTCAGCACCGCCTTCCACCCTCAGACAGATGGTCAAACTGAACGTACAATTCGGACGATGGAAGACCTACTACGCCTCTGCATTCTGGACCGCAACGAACCTTGGGAAAGGTTGCTGCCACTCGCCGAGTTTTCTTACAATAATAGCCATCAATCCAGCATCGGCATGGCCCCCTATGAAGCATTGTATGGTCGTAAATGCAGAACCCCGCTGTCATGGGTTCAGGATGATTTTCCAGGGGTGCCAGGGTCGAAGTTTGAAGAGGACACGGACGCTCTGGTGCGACTAATTCGGGAACGGATGCTAGAAGCCCAGAGTCGACAGGCCAAATATTACGACGCGCGGCATCGTAAGGTAGAATTTTGGGTGGGAGACAAGGTGTTTCTGAAGGTACGTCCAGTGCACGGTGTCACACGGGTACGGAGGTTAAAGAAGCTCAGTCCTAGGTATATGGGACCTTACAAGATCCTGGAGCGGATTGGCCCTCTGGCATACCGACTGGAGCTACCACCAGAATTAGAGAACCTGCACGACGTCTTCCACGTCTCTTCGCTCCGGAAGGCTCTGCTTAAGCCAGAACAACAGATCACTCGTACCTCAGGCCCAGTAGACACAGATCGGTCAGTCCGTTTGGAGCCTACCCGGATTGACGACTCCAGCATCCGGGTTCTACGACGAAAGAAGGTGCCATTAGTAAAGGTCCTTTGGTCCAACCACGGGCAGGAGGAACATACTTGGGAACCACTGGATCTAATGCAGCAACGCTACCCGAAACTATTTGAATCAGGTAAAACTCGATTGCAAGAATGAATTTGATTTTCATTTTATTGTGCTTGATCTGAAAACCCATACACCCGATCCTAAATTTCGGGGACGAAATTGTTTTGTTTTGTATTGGGATTTGTAACATCCCCCAAACTACTAGGCCCCTAGATGATTTTTGTCATGACAAGTCATGACAAAAATAGGATAAGTGACCTAGAACCCTAGGATGAAAATGGAAGAGGTGAAAAACACATGGTGTGCACTTAGCCATCATGATCCACCATAATGAGAAGTGAACCAAAAGGGAGGATAAAATATCTTGTAAACCCCACATAACCATGAATAGTTCATATGGTGAGTTAAGTACACAAAGTGGGCCAGGAAGGCCCTATGAACTCATTAAAATGGGAAGGAATGCACTTTGGGGTGCAAATAGCAGAAATGGATGTCCTAGCCTAGAGGTGACCAAAAGACTTCAAAAAGCCAACACAACCTCACCATGATCCCTATGACCAACTAGGAGGGCAAGTAGGCCACTAGGGACCCTTGGGGTCAACCAATTTGGTCAAATTGACCAAAAGTCAACTCTGAGCAATCTTAGGTCAAATCACCATAATTAAGGGCAATTGAACCCCAATTGATCAAATTGAAGCCACTCTCCTATGGCAACCTCCCTAAGGGACCTAATGGACCCAAAAGCCCCATCATAGGGCCATCAATTTGGGGAAATTGGGTCAATTTCTTAAGAGCCCCAAATTGACCTAAAAGGTGCTAAAACCCAAATTAATCTTCAAGGGACTTAGAATGACCAAATTGATCACCCCCAAAACCTAAAGGGAGTATATGAGACCTAGATGGACCATGGTGTGCATTCAACCATGGAAAATTAGGGCAAAATCAACATAATACCCAAATTGCCCATATAGGCAAATAAGTGCAATCAAGCCCCATTTGACCCCACCTTAACTCAATTCTTCTTGGAATAGGTCCATGGAGCCTTGGGGAGCAATGTTACTCAGTCACATTGAGTGGAGTGAGCTTGGGTCAAGCCCAAACTCAAAATCCCAACTTTAGCTTAATTGGGTCAAGTGAGCCAAACCCAAGCTAGGTGGACCTAACCCCAAACCCAACCTTAGAACCTTGGGCTCAACCCCACCTAATTAAGCCCACTAGTGGACTGAATTACCTAGAGCCCAAATTGGGTCCAAGGAGGGGTGCACCAAGGAGGTGGTCGGCCACCTCCAACCTTGAATTCATGAGGAATTCATGGAGGGGTGGCCACTTGGCCACCACTCCTTAATTCCTGGTTGGCTCCTGCCTTCCCAAGGAATTCCAGCAGGTAGAGGGACTGAGCTGGCTGCCGCTGAGAGGGAGGGGGAGGAGAGAGAAGCTCACTTTGCCGGCCACCATAATGGCCGCTCCCTCCTTCCCAATACAATGCCGGCCAATTTACTCTCCTCTGGTATCAATGTGAGCCCAGGAGTAATTTCCTGGTGAGCTGGAGGTCTGAGACTGGCTGACAAGGGTGGTGGCGACATAGAGGAAATCGCCGGGTATTGATAGCCAGCCATATACTCGCTCTTCCTCTCATTACTCCTCGCCATTAGCTTCAGAACTCCCAGAGCAGTCGAGCCCCCTCTTCAGAAGAAGTTTTCGAGCTCAGCCGCACAGAAAACGCCATGGATGCCGGGAACAGGGACGCACTCTTCCTCCGCCGCAACACCCGCCGCCACGGCCGTGCTCAGGCAAGTTCCTTTCCCCCTCCATCTGTGCTAGTATCTAGACTCCCTTAGGAGAGAAATCGGGCTCAATTGAGCCCGATCCCATGTGAGAACGAGGGAGAAATCCCGAGTTTTTCTTCTTGCTCGGGATCGCCGGAGATGGGTTCTCAGGCGGCCGTGTCGCCTCCTGGCTTTAGCCACCACCTCAACGGAGGTGGTGGAGGCGGTGGCCGGCGGTGGAGGGCCGTGGATGGCCGGGAATTGAAGGAGGAAGGCGGTCCAGGCGGGATCGATCCCAGCCGTTGGCTGTCGGGGACGATGACGGGCTGCCGTTGGATCTGCGCTGAAATTCGCGCTGGATCAATTTAAAATAGCTATTTTAATTATTCTGATAATTGCATTTTCTGTCACACTTTGACATGTTTATTCATGTTGAATTTTAAGGCCTTTAGATGCCATTTTGAGAAAAATCGCCAGAGACAACTTTTGTAGGCTTGGATGTCAACTCTCATTTGGAAGTGGAATCAAGTCATTTGGTTAACTGTAGGACTTACAACACTCATTTTAGTGAGGTTGGTCAAAACCAAATCCTGAATTTTAAAAGTGCATATCTTGTTACTGGTAGTACTTATGAAGCTGAAACTTGGTACATGCATGCATGTGACCCAAATTTAGCTTAGGTAAAAATATCAGAATTTTAGGAGGTACTTTTTCTAAAGTTTTGTTCAAAACTTAGGAAATTAAATAAATGATATTTTTGGGGTTATATAACTCCAATTGACCCCAAATTTGGGGGATAACCTTATCTAGGTACTAGCAACTTATGGTTAAAATTTGAGGGCAAATGGATCTCTGCATGTAGAGGAATTTCAATCTGTTTGTCTCTACTCTTATGTGATTTGGTGTGCCAATAGACAAAGTCTATTGTTGTATTTTCAGAAGAGAAGGCTTGGTGTTAGCCTCTGAAACTTAGGCAGCACCTTCATAATATCAAAACATGCCATTCCAATGAATGGTGGGGACCCTAAAGACCAAAAACCCCTTACTTTGATTTAACATGACTTAGGTCACATAATGTTGTCCATGGAAAATTTCATGGGGAAAAACTTATGGAAAAATATGAAACTCTGGGGATCACCTTGTAACATCATTTAGGACCTCTGGAAATCTTGTGTGAATTGTTAGATATTGTTTACTTGAAAATCATGATAAATTACCTTATGTTGCCTTTTTAATTAAATGAGATTTTTGTGATGAAAAGTATTTGGGGATTGTGCAAACCATGGAAAATCATGTGAAATCTAGTTTTGAACTCCTGAGATTTTTGGTAGAATTATTGGATGAATATTACTTAGTAAAATTCCATAAATATGGTTTGTCACACTTCTCAATTTATAAGATTTTTAAGTAGTTTGCATACTATTTTTGAAGGCCTTTGAGGCCATATCATGAAAAGGTGTCAGAGACAACTTTTGTAGCTCTTGATCTCTACTTTCTGTAGGATTTGAGATCAAGTGATTTAGAGATCTACAGCTCCTTGTAGAGCCATTTTTCTAGGACTGCTCTTTATGTCTATTAGCAAACCACAATAATTCTGCCTAGGATTTCTATGTAGTTTGCATGCTATTTTTGAAGGCCTTAGAGGCCATATCATGAAAAGTTGGCAGAGACAACTGTTGTAGCTCTTGATCTCTAATTTCTGTAGGATTTGAGATCAAGTGATTTGGAGCTCTAAAGCTCCTTGTAGAGCCATTTTTCTAGGACTGCTCTTTATGTCTATTAGCAAACCACAATAATTCTGCCTAGGATTTCTATGTAGTTTGCATGCTATTTTTGAAGGCCTTAGAGGCCATATCATGAAAAGTTGGCAGATACAACTTTTGTAGCTCTTGATCTTTACTTTCTGTAGGATTTGAGATCAAGTGATTTGGATCTCTACAGCTCCTTGTAGAGCCATTTTTCTAGGACTGCTCTTTATGTCTATTAGCAAACCACAATAATTCTGCCTAGGATTTTTATGTAGTTTGCATGCTATTTTTGAAGGCCTTAGATGCCATATCATGAAAAGTTGGCAGAGACAACTTTTGTAGCTCTTGATGTCTACTTTCTGTAGGATTTGAGATCAAGTGATTTGGAGCTCTACAGCTCCTTGTATAGCCATTTTTCTAGGACTGCTCTTTATGTCTATTAGCAATTTGGGGTGGAGTGAGCCCTAAGCCTTTGGGGTTAACCCAATGGCTTGAAATGCTGGACATGGGTCCTTGGCAGCAATATGACTTCCCAAAAGTCGTTTGGGATTTTTGGGTACAAAATCCCAAGATATGGAATTTACTAAATTACCCCTAATTTAGGTTATAAAATGAAAAGGGGGTCATATCACTTGGAATAATATGAGACTTAGGATCTGGTGTTTTCAGACTAATATGGTGCTATAATAATTTTCCCAGAATTTATTGAAGTCTTAACATAGCACTTGAAGTGTAAACCCTTATACGCACACCAAATGTAATAAATGATATTTAAGGGTAAATATCACTTTGAATAATATGAGACTTAGGATCTGGTGTTTTTAGACTAATATGGTGCTATAATAATTTTCCCAGAATTTATTGAAGTCTTAACATAGCACTTGTAGTGTAAACCCTTATACGCACACCAAATGTAATAAATGATAATTAAGGGTAAATATCACTTTGAATAATATGAGACTTAGGATCTGGTGTTTTTAGACTAATATGGTGCTATAATAATTTTCCCAGAATTTATTGAAGTCTTAACATAGCACTTGTAGTGTAAACCCTTATACGCACACCAAATGTAATAAATGATAATTAAGGGTAAATATCACTTTGAATAATATGAGACTTAGTATCTGGTGTTTTTAGACTAATATGGTGCTATAATAATTTTTCCAGAATATATTGAAGTCTTAACATAGCACTTGTAGTGTAAACCCTTATACGCACACCAAATGTAATAAATGATATTTAAGGGTAAATATCACTTTGAATAATATGAGACTTAGGATCTGGTGTTTTTAGACTAATATGGTGCTATAATAATTTTCCCAGAATTTATTGAAGTCTTAACATAGCACTTGTAGTGTAAACCCTTATACGCACACCAAATGTAATAAATGATAATTAAGGGTAAATATCACTTGGAATAATATGAGACTTAGGATCTGGTGTTTTTAGACTAATATGGTGCTATAATAATTTTCCCAGAATTTATTGAAGTCTTAACATAGCACTTGTAGTGTAAACCCTTATACGCACACCAAATGTAATAAATGATAATTAAGGGTAAATATCACTTGGAATAATATGAGACTTAGGATCTGGTGTTTTTAGACTAATATGGTGCTATAATAATTTTCCCAGAATTTATTGAAGTCTTAACATAGCACTTGTAGTGTAAACCCATATACGCACACCAAATGTAATAAATGATAATTAAGGGTAAATATCACTTGGAATAATATGAGACTCAGGTTTGGTGTTTTTGGACCAGTGTTATGTCATGGTAATTTTTCCTGAGTTTATTGAGATCATAATCTAATACTCGATGTGTAAATCTCTATTTGCATATCTCCTACTTTTAATAGAAACTATGATTTAAGATTCCCTAGAGAATTTATGAAATTAGGATATGAGGTTGTTAGATCACCACTCATTGCGATCCTATGGTAATAATTGGAACTCGTTTGGATATGATGTGATCAAGATCGCACCATAGGAGCCAAATCTACATCAACCTTATTTCGGTCCACGAATAGTGAAACTGATTTACATGAATTAGACCACCACTGACCTTCACACGTAGAACTATTAACTCTTTATTAACTACGAAGGCTCAGATTATTTGGAAGAGCATCTCTAAGGGCATCTTGGGAAATAAGGATTGGGGTGTGTTTAGCAAGCTATAGGTGTATGAGTTTGCAGTGATATGAAAAGGAGGTTAGACCTCGTCAAGGGCCTCACACACACACAACTTGTCGTAGTGAGTGATTATATGAAAGTAGAATTGACCTTAGTCGGGTGAGCCATCTAGGGTAAGATTCAAGGGTGAAGTCGGATAACATCTAAGGCAAACCCCAGGGTTAAGGATGCCGAAGAATAGGAGTGTGGGTCCAAGAAAGGTTGAGAATGCTAATTGAATGTGTGCAGTTCCTCGGTGAAGAAGGGAACTCGAGATTAGAATGTGACGACGGGAGAGTCAGCACCCGGTCACAATTGGTGGCGTTGGAGTTCAAAAGAACTCCCCCGCTCCTAGGAGCCAAGCTTAACTCATCTTAAAGAATTAATGTAATTGGAGAGGAAAATGGGGATCAAGTAAAAAGGGGGAGATACCAACTAGATTAAGTACCTTGGGAAGAGGAAGTTCGGGGTGTCAGCCCGTCACACTTCCTAATACCGCTGCGAGCCCTTCACCGGGTAACCCTCCGGAAGTTCCAAGGCTAACCCTAAAGCTTCTAAGATCAACTAAATTATAGACAAAACTAGTTAAGTAGGAAAACTTGCCAAGTTATCTCCCGTCCCGAACTGGAATGGGTTATGAGGAAGGACTGGGATAGTCTAGCGAGCGGTAGGCTCGTAGTTTAAATACAAGACTAGTGTAGTCTAGCGAGTGGTAGGCTCGTAGTTTAAATACAAGACTAGTGTAGTCTAGCGAGCGGTAGGCTCTACTTTATAAATGTTGATATAGAATTGCGAGCTGGAGGCTCGGTACTAAATGGCTAATACTTGTTGCTTGTGTATGAGATGTGGTGGGTCTTCGGTTCTGTCTTAGTCGTCACACCGACAGCAGTTCGTTGACTCGGCAGTGCTAGTGGTTGTATTGGGGCCAGGTTGTTTTACTGCGCGTCCGACGGGACGAATTCCCTAAACCCTGCCTGGCCCGTTCAGTTTAGTACGCAGGAGCTCGTGAGTACCGGGTACCGGTATCACAGCGTACGTTTGGGCCTAGGTCTGGTAGTGTGACTTACCCACCTAGGTGAGGAGACGCCCGCTCCTCTGCCACCGTTTGACCACGACGGGAGGTGCCCGAGAGGTTAGCTACCTCGTGTGAGTGAGTTGCATGTGTATGAAATAATAATACAAACATTGCATCATTGCATTGCATATCCTAGCATAGCATTTCTGCATAAACAGAGACCTCATCGTATAAATCAGTGTGGGCTCTTTTATACGATGAGTTTATACCTTCCAGATCCCTTAGCTTATGTGCCCTCGTGTGTGCATATAAGTTAAGGTTACTTTCGTAGATGCTCATATTTATTTGCTTCTTATATTACATTGCCTTTTACACGTTGCATAAACAGAGACCTCATCGTATAAATCAGTGTGGGCTCTTTTATACGATGAGTTTATTGCTTGTCAGATCCCTTAGCTTATGTGCCTTTGTCTACGCATATAAGTTAAGGTTAATTTTCTTAGCTGCTCTTCATATTACTTTATTTGCTCATATTACTGCTATTGTAGCTTTCTCCTACAGTTTGCTCTTAATTACAAACCAAATTGTAGAACTGCTAGAGTAATCTTAATTAGTGTACTCCTGCTAGCTTGAAGCTACTTATCTTTTGCTTGATATACATTGCTAGTTTTACCACCTGTCACCTGCTTCCTTGATTTACCCCTTGATATCCTCCGTTTCCTCCTCCCGCATGGTGCCTAGGAGTCGCGGGTGGAGGCGGTGAGGAATATGCTGAGTCTTTTAGACTGACGGTCAGTGGACCCTATTATTACAGGAGCACCAGGAAGAGCAGGTCAACCCCTAGAGGGTGGTGCCTGAGACGGTGAACAGGCCCGGAGTTGGACTCTCAGCTGCCGCCGGGAGAGCCCCGGTAAGCAAGACCCCTCATATACCTACGCTACACATCTACCCAGGTCAGAAGCCGGAGTTATATGCCATTGAGGGAGTCGAGCCTTGTGGATGCTTAGATTGTTATATCTTCGCCAGGAGAGAGGCGAAGAAAGCATCCGAGGACCGGGCCTAGGCCCATGTTGTGCTTTTGTTCTAATTTCCGCACTCTGATGTACTCTTATTTTGTATGAATATCTCTTGTTGGACATGTTTCTCTATTTGAGGTGATTATTGTGGGCTCGTACTTTTAATTCACTCTTCCTTTTAAGAATTTGGTTGGCCTGGATATAGTTGAATAACCGGCAAGATTGGCGTGTTGTGGTGGGGACCATGTTTGAGAGGGTACCACCGCAAGACGGCGGTTCTGGGCGGTAAGACCCGGACTTTCAAAAAAAAAGGGGAGGGGTCTTACAACCTTGAGGGATGTTCCATCGTACTAGTGGTATGGTTTTTTGAACATACCTCTATTGCCATGGCAGCCGCCGAAATGGCCACTCCCCGATTGAACCGATGGTCCTCCAACCTCACCATTAGCGCAACCCAATGTTCAAAAATGAAAGTGAAGCTTTCAAAACCCAATGCTGTAAGTTTTACAACATTATTTGTTGAATTAATCAATCCATAAACCTATAACATGAGGTACTTGTTTGCAAGCAGGTTCAGAGAGCGTTTGTTTACATATCTGTTGAGGAGCAAGACTTGTTCGGCGCAGAAGAAGAGGATTCCTCAGACTTTGAGGATGAGGATGAGAAGAGGAAGGTGAAGAAGGAGAAGAGGGAGAAAGTGACAAAGTGGTGGGGAAGAGGCTGAAGGAGGAGAAGGTGAAGAAGGAGAAGATGAAGGTGAAGAAGGAGAAGATGGAGAAAAGGGAGGAGAAGGAGAAGAGGGAGGAGAAGGATAGGAGGGGGTTGAAGAGGGAAGGGAAGGAGAGGAAGGAGAAGAAAATGGAGGAAAGAATTAAAGCCTATGTAGACCTAGTGCACCTGAATGGGGTTGCCCAGCTCAAAACATTTATTCAAGAAAAGTTTGATGCTCTGGCAGCCCTCTTAGTTGACCATTGACCTAGTCCACCTGAAGGAACAGCGGGTGAAGAGAAGAAGGAGAAGGAGGATGATGAGAAGAAAGCCATAGTTCCATATATACATGGTTCTAACAAAGGGAAAAAGCGTCAAGTGGTAAAAGCCCAAGATAGTGATATTATTGACTTCGTGTTGAGCCAATACACTGATCAGTATGTCAATTGGTTTTATTTTATTTTGTAGAGTTTATATATATATATATATATATTTCTTTTATGCAGGAATGTGATTGTGATCGAGAAAGACAACATTTTTATTTCTAAAGCCAGTATTATCGATATCCTAGGAGTTGGGTGGGTGTGTAGCTCACATCTAGATGCCTACGCTTATGTTTTAAATAGTCGCAAAGAGAAGGATGGAAATAACATGATTAATTTCTTGTTTGTTTCTTCCAATCATGGGGTAATTATAGTATCATCTTATTTTCCGTAGCTTTCATTAAAGTTTACTGATTTGATAATCTTCTTTCTGTTGTTGTATAGTACTTTAAAAGATCTGGCAAGCCAAGCCGCAGGCTGGTTGAGCACATTACCCCCCAGTCTTTTGGAGCTGCCGAGGTTATCCTAATGCCGATACATGTTTCCAGTCATTGGGTCCTGCTGGTGGGAAACTTGAAAGGCAGGCACTGAGACTTTTATGATTCACTGCCGAATCCCACACATAGATCTTCTTTCCGGGATCATGTACATTACATTCACTGCCGAATAACATTGTTGGAACCCGGATACCGGTCCAACTTGTTCGAGACTTGGGGAGTAGCTTGAGTTACTTCTCTCCTCGTCGGATCCCTAGAACTAAGTGTCCCGAACTAAGAACTAACCCTCACTGGTTGGTAGGTAGCTCCCTAAGAATGACCCACTGGCTGCAGCGAGGAGGTCCCGCCACTAACCCGGAAATCTAACTTGATTTCCCCTCCCGAAAACCAGAAGCTGAGCCTGTCTCAGACAGCACAAGGAAGAAAGCACAGGCTCTCTCAAGGGGGTGGATCTGTGCTGACCTAAGACATAATGAGTCCTATTTATAGGGAAAGACTTCCCAGGGGTAGAATGGTCCGGATGACCTGCGGATAGCATAACTCCGCCTTACTATTTTGCTAAACGCACTCCAAATTGGTCTGCAGGTAGCCAGACTCCGCTGTCCCGAAGGGCCATAGGCAGGCCACCAGGGGTGCCCAGATGATTCTATTCCCCAGAATCTGACTCTACTCGCCGAGGGAGGCATCAGCCTACTCGCCAAGTGCCTTCGGCTCTACTCGCCGAGAGAGGCATCGGCCTACTCGCCAGGTGCCTTCGACTCTACTCGCCGAGAGAGGCATCGGCCTACTCGCCAGGTGCCTTCGGCTCTACTCGCCGAGAGAGGCATCGACCTACTCGTCAGGTGCCCTCGGCTCTACTCGCCGAGAGTGGCATCGGCCTACTCGCCAGGTGCCCTCGGCTCTACTCACCGAGAGAGGCATCGGCCTACTCGCCAGGTGCCCTCGGCTCTACTCGCCGAATACGGGTTGTACACAATCCCCGCTCTTCGCGAGCTCGCTAGAGGTCGGAAAGAAGAGTCCAATCCCTTATTCGGCGGAACGGCGAGCCCACGGGCTCTTCCTCTATAAATTGAGTGGGGGTATGCCTTTCATCCAATGTGCCAGAATGTCTTCCAGGGGGGGGGGGGGGTCTTCCGCAGCCGCCGACCGGGGGCTCGTTGATGACGAGCCTGAGGCTGCGACCGTCATGGACATCATTGGAGAGTTCTTGACGCCTCTCTCTCCGGCTCCGCGAGGAAGAGGAAGTCCAAGCGGAAGAGAATTGACCTGGAGCTACGCGAGAGATCTTCTACGGATCTGGAATCCACGGCGAGGTGCAGACCCTTGCTTGGGAAGGTGACGACCTCGCCTATTCGTGAAGAGCTCGCTGCTGACTCATCTAGCCAGCAAGGAGGGGGCGAGGTCGGCATTACAACAGGTGGGCTCGAGGATGCGAGATTGCCTCCAGCGGATCAGGGCGCCCCGCTATTTCCTCCCGTTCGTCCCACTATGACCTCTGGTAAGGGCGCTATCTTCTCGCCCCACTAGGCTGAATTTGTACTGACCTTTTGTTACCCGCATCGCTTCCTGGCCACCTGGTTCAGT
The DNA here is from genome assembly GCA_033032865.1 of Dactylorhiza incarnata. Classification (NCBI taxonomy): domain Eukaryota; kingdom Viridiplantae; phylum Streptophyta; class Magnoliopsida; order Asparagales; family Orchidaceae; genus Dactylorhiza; species Dactylorhiza incarnata. Next base: position 7,924,577 of record JAWHQI010000085.1, read on the forward strand.
CTGGTCAATTCGGCGCGGCGCTGTCAACGGGTCTTGGGACCGCGTCCTCCTCGGCCCTAGGGCAGATTTTGGCCCTCCCTCCTCCTCCCTTGCAGTCGCCTCCTCAGCAATCTGGGGTAGGCCAGCCGACCCGCCCAACTACCGGAGGGAAATCCTCGACGATAGGGCCTTTATCCGGGGGGACCGGTGTGGTTCTCCGCTTGTCTGCCTCTACTGGGAGGTTGCAGGCAGATCCGCCTCGCCACCAGGAAGGGGACACTACTCACGGGGGTACTCGCCTTGCTTATCATGCCGCCTTCTTCGTTTCTGTGGCTTACCCTTGTCCTTTATCTCCTTTCAGATAACCGGGAATCTCCCTCTTCCAGTCGTCCTCCATCGACGAATTCACTGCTGGGGTCTCCACCGCCCGTGGCGTCTACTCCTTTGAGGGAGCTACTCGCGGACCCACCGGGCTTTAATGAGGGGTCGTGGGCTCGCTTGATTGCCGTCCTTCGAGCCCATGATTCCTTTCTGATGTCTACGCCCCCCGCCGAGGTGAACGCGCGATTGGCTGACCTCGGGGACCGCCTCTCTGAAGTGGAGGAGTTTCAACAGCAGGTGCAGGGCGAAGACGGCCTCTTTGACAGGGTGACTGGCCTAGAGACAAGGTTGTACGAGGTGGAGACTCGCCAGCAAGCTACCGAAGACGATCTTCACCGCTTCTCGCAGGTGGCTGGCACCGTGGGCGAGGCATCTTTACTGGAAGAACACATCCGCCAAGGCGAGGATCACATCCGGCAAAGTGAGGAGAGTCTGGGGCAGGCCCGCGAAGACCTGCGAGCAGCTCGCGACATTACTTGGAGAGCTCGTCACCCCCAGCGCACGCGTCGCCTGGGTCGCGGTCCGCGGCGCCGCGGCGGAGCTCCTTAGGCTGTATTCTCCCTTTTGATGCGTTTCGCTATTTTTTCTTTGGCGCGTGATATGTAAAGGCACTCGCGACCTCTCGGGTACCTGTAATGTGCGGGCGATGTTTTTGTCTTTTGTGTACTCGCGCCATGCACTTAGAGAATTTTTTTAAAGGTTTTTTGTACCAGCGCTGTATTTTATGTGTGTTAGGGTTGCTGCCTCTTACCTGCGCATTGTTGAACTAGCTACTCGTTTAGGCGTACTCGCATAGGTGGTTATCCAGTTCGCGTGCGATCAGGCCGGATGAGGCGGAGTCTATAAATAGCAGGCCTTCTAGAGTGGATGGGTATGCTCCCACACCCCCTCTCCTCCAAGCGCTTTTCTCCGAACCCCGCCTGTTAGACCTTCCCCTCTACTCGCCACCCGCCATGGGGAAAGAGCCATCCGAAGACGGGCGTGCCTTCTGTGTTCGCAATTTTTGAGCGCACAACTTCCCCAGCTCGCAGACCCTGGGCGAGGAGCTGACGGACGTCGAGAAACGTTACCTGCCACCGGGCTACACAGCGAGGCGTCCAACCCCTGGTGAGTTCCTTAACTCCTTCTTCGACGGTGAACTCGCCATTCCCCTAGCCCATTTCCAGGTGGGGTTGAGGCTGTCTCTCTGGCCTGAGGTGCGCCAGGTCCTTCGATACTTCGGGATGATCCCCGCGCAGGTCAACCCTAACACGATCAGCGTTTTGGTCGCATACGCCTGTTACCTGCGCGAGGAGAAGATCGAATTCGACCTTTCCGTCTTCCGCAAGGTCCTGACCCTGAAGGCGACTGGCGACGGCACCCTGTTCTTTACCAGCGTGTGCGTTAAGGTAGCCGAGACACTCAACAAGGTCCATCATTGGACCGATAAATTTGTCGTGGTGCGAGGCGACTTCGGGAACATTCCCTTCGCCCCTATTCAAAAGGCAGAGACGGAGTACAGACCGCCTCGCTTGAAAGGGGACGCTCTGGCCCTCTATACTTACATGAAGAATAGGGTTATGGACGTGGTTTTCCTGCGGCGAGGCGTGGATCAGCTCGTCTTCGTGCCTCCTGGAGCGGGTAAGTCTTGGGCAATACTCGCCGCGCTTCCTCCCCTCTCTCCCGATCCTCTGCTCTTGGCAGGGATCTAAATTAATTTTCACCTTCTTGCAGGTGAGCGCGTCATCCCCACCCGTCCTCCTTGCGACGCCTCACGACGTCAGTCTAGCGAGCCTCATCCCGAGGGGGCCCTTGGAGCGGCTGTAGTTTCGGTGGATAGCGGGACGCCCCCGCCAACGGACAAGGGAAAAGGTCTGGTTGATCCTAAGGCCGCCTCGGCTAGTGAGCCAAGGCGAAAGAAGCAGAAGACTGGGAGATCTTCTCGTCCTCCAACGAGCCCGCCTCCTGAACCCTCGTCCCACACAAATTTTGGGTTGGGGATGAGGAGCGAGGACTCCAAAGGTAATCCGTTGTTGATATGGGACCATGATGCGAACAGGGTCCTGGTGAGTTCGCTCCTCCCCTCCTGGGAGGATTTCGAGGAGGTAGGCGAGCAGGTGTATAACCTGCTCTATGGGTTATATGGTCGAGAAGACGCCGAAGTTCTCGCGGAGGCTCCCATTCGCGAGCTAGCCAACCTCACCAGTCGTTCCGCTCTCCGCACCGCCGAGCTGGCTCACCAGACGGCGCGGCGGGGGCTTCAATCGAATAGGCGACTCCGCGAACTGGGCGCCACCTATAAAGAGCTGGAGGAGAAGCTGGCGGAAATGGCGGAGGAGCTTGCCGGGTCCAAGGCTAAGGAGGTCGTTCTCCCTGAGGCGAGCGTCCTTGTCCGTTTACCTCCCACTCGCTGGCCGACGCTATTGTTTGACCTTCGCTAATGCAGGAGTCCACCGCTGCGCTGGTGACGCGGGTCTCTGAGCTGGAGGCGCAGCTGGCCGCCTCGCAGCGGGAAGTCAACTACCTAGGGACTCGCCTTGCCGAGGCGGAATCAGAGATAGTTGAGCTCCGACATCCTAGCAGAGGGGAGTCGTCCACAGCTCCGCAGCTCCTTCACTTCACCCCGGCCCAGGTCACCGAGACGCGCAGGCAGCTGGCCATCAAGACGGCGGTGTTCACGCGGGAGCGACTCCGGCGGCGATTTCTTCTTACTGCGGAGGGGGCCACAGTTGATCTCGCGGACCTTCTCCCAGAACTATATCGCGAGGCGGTGAGCCCCACCCTGGCGAGAACTCTAAGCGATGGCTCATCTGGCGAATCGGAAGAGGGTGACGAGGGCGAATAGCTCGTTTTTATTTTTTGTAATCTCTGTAATAATACTTTCTTGGGAATATTCTCGGTGTACCCGCCCTTTCTGTCTGATAGGATGAGCGTGTTCGCCGTATTTTAATCCGCTCGATCTTTTCTCTTCCTTCGCCGCAAATCTCGTCTGACGTGCTCGTTACGATCGTTTATTATTTATATATACATTTTTTTGCGACGCGTTTGCCTATGTGGCGTACTCGCGCCTGGGGGGTACTCGCCCGTGGCGAGGGCTTACGCGAGATCTCTCCTCGCTTTGGTCGGGCGCCCATTTACTTACGCCTTTCCGGCGTGTGAGGCGGATGGGGCGCTCTTCTTCCCCTTATTAGGGCTTTTCGCGAGGTGATTGACGAATAGATGAGTAATTTCGCTATCTATGAGTGTGGGAGGTTTTTATGATATTCGTCTCGCCTCCCCTTCTCTTATGGGATCGCTTTTTCAGAGTTGGCCCTCGTTGGGGTCTGGGGCTCACCCGAGGGGGCAAGTAGCCGGCCTGCAGGGGAGGAGTCCAGTGTTACGACCTGGTCTATGGCAACCACGCATCTCGAGAACTTAGAAATCACTCGAGGGGGCAAGTAGCCAGTATGCCGGAGAGGAGCTCGTGCAGTGACCTGGTCTACGGCAACAACTCATCTCGAGGACTTAGAACTCACTCGAGGGGGCAAGTAGCCGGTATGCAGGAGAGGAGCTCGTGCAGTGACCTGGTCTACGGCAACAACTCATCTCGAGGACTTAGAACTCACTCGAGGGGGCAAGTAGCCGGTATGCAGGAGAGGAGCTCGTGCAGTGACCTGGTCTACGGCAACAACACATCTCGAGGACTTAGAACTCACTCGAGGGGGCAAGTAGCCGGTATGCCGGAGAGGAGCTCGTGCAGTGACCTGGTCTACAGCAATAACACATCTCGAGGACTTAGAACTCACTCGAGGGGGCAAGTAGCCGGTATGCAGGAGAGGAGCTCGTGCAGTGACCTGGTCTACGGCAACAACACATCTCGAGGACTTAGAACTCACTCGAGGGGGAAAGTAGCCGGTATGCAGGAGAGGAGCTCGTGCAGTGACCTAGTCTACGGCAACAACACATCTCGAGGACTTAGAACTCACTCGAGGGGGCAAGTAGCCGGTATGCAGGAGAGGAGCTCGTGCAGTGACCTGGTCTACGACAACAACACATCTCGAGGACTTAGAACTCACTCGAGGGGGCAAGTAGCCAGTATGCAGGAGAGGAGCTCGTGCAGTGACCTGGTCTACGGCAACAACACATCTCGAGGACTTAGAACTCACTCGAGGGGGCAAGTAGCCGGTATGCCGGAGAGGAGCTCGTGCAGTGACCTGGTCTACGGCCATAACACATCTCGAGGACTTAGAACTCACTCGAGGGGGCAAGTAGCCAGTATGTCGGAGAGGAGCTCGTGCAGTGACCTGGTCTACGGCAACAATACATCTCAAGGACTTAGAACTCACTCGAGGGGGCAAGTAGCCGGTATGCAGGAGAGGAGCTCGTGCAGTGACCTGGTCTACGACAACAACTCATCTCGAGGACTTAGAACTCACTCGAGGGGGCAAGTAGACGGTATGCAGGAGAGGAGCTCGTGCAGTGACCTGGTCTACGGCAACAACTCATCTCGAGGACTTAAAACTCACTCGAGGGGGCAAGTAGCCGGTATGCAGGAGAGGAGCTCGTGCAGTGACCTGGTCTACGGCAACAACACATCTCGAGGACTTAGAACTCACTCGAGGGGGCAAGTAGCCGGTATGCAGGAGAGGAGCTCGTGCAGTGACCTGGTCTACGGCAACAACACATCTCGAGGACTTAGAACTCACTCGAGGGGGCAAGTTGCTTAGGTGGTGAAGCGTTGCGAGTTTGCCAGGGAAAGTGTTATTATCTTAAGTAGAACAAGAATAAACTAAGTATTACATTAAGGTTAGGAGTAGAAACGCTTCAAGTCATCTCCACTCCAAGTGTTTCCTAGGAGTTCCCCATCAACGTTCTGCAGGCGGTACCTGCCGGTCCTTAACACCTCGAACACGATGTAGGGGCCTTCCCAATTGGGATGGAGTTTACCCACCGTGGCGGATCTTCCTGCGGCATCCACCTTCTTGAGAACCAGGTCTCCCTTGATGAACTGCTTGACTCGGATCTGTTTGTCAAAGTGCTTCGCCATCCTTCGCTTGATCTCTTCCTGTCGGATCGTGGCCTGGTCGCGAAGTTCCTCCACGAAATCCAAGGCGAGTCGTTGTGCCTCTTCGTTCTCGAGTCTCCACCCTTCATCCCCATCTTCTGCCGCCACCACCCTGGGACTCCGGACCTCGAACTCTATCGGGATGAGAGCCTCCGAGCCGTGTGATAGCTTGAACGGTGTTTCGCCGGTTGCCGTGGTGGGGGCAGTCCTCAGGGCCCAGAGGACCGAGGGGAGCTGTTCCACCCAATTTCCCTTCAGGTTCTCCACCTTCTTCTTGAGCAGGTTGAGGATGACTTTGTTGGCTGCTTCAACCTGGTCGTTGCTTCGTGGGTGATGAACTGAGGCGAAGCGGAGATCGATGCCAAGTTGGCTACAGAAATCGGTGAGCTCAAGGCTTGCGAATTGTGGACCGTTGTCGGTGACGATGGCGAGGGGTAGACCATGTCTGCACACGATCTCCCCCCAAATGAAGTTCTTCACCACCAGGGAGGTCGTTTTCGCCAGGGCCTTCACCTCCATCCACTTGGAGAAATAATCGATCATCACCAGGAGATATCTCCTTTGCCCACTTGCCGGGGGGAACGGTCCCACCAGATCCATTCCCCAAATGGCGAAGGGCCAGGGGGTGGTGATTGACCGAAGACGCTGGGCTGGCTGTAACTGGAGCGGAGCATAGAGTTGGCACTTTGAGCATCTCCTCGCGAACTCCTCCGCGTCCTTCCGGATGGTGGGCCAAAAGTATCCTGCTCGGAGTACCCTCTTCTCCAGGGTTCTGCTTCCCGAATGACTGCCGCACTCGCCTGTGTGAATCTCCTCCAAGACCCGGGAGGCATCCTCCTCGGACAGGCACCTGGCCAAGGGACCGGATAGAATCTTCCTGTAGAGCACCCCGCCAGTTAGTAAATAATAAGCGGACTTGTACCTGAACCGCCTCTTGTCCTGAACCTCCGCAGGCAAGCATCCTGTGGTTAAGAAAGTGATCAGGCGGTCCATCCACGAAGCGGGTTGGTCGATGTCCATCACTTCTCCTTCCTCGATCGAAGGCCGAAACAACTCGGTGATCGTTCCCCCGACCAGGGGGCCATATTTGGCCAGTCGATCTGCTCGGGCGTTCTCCTCCCTTGGCACATGTTGTATGGAGAAGGACTTAAAGGCGCCCACCAAGTCTTTGACCTTTATCAGATAGCGCTGCAGTACCGGATCTCTTGCTTCATACTCTTCTTGGATCTGGGAGGTGACCACCAGTGAGTCAGAGTGGACTCTGATGTCGTGGATCCCCAGCTCCTGGGCTAGGCGTAGTCCCGCGATTACAGCCTCATATTCTGCCTGATTGTTGGTAACGGGGAAGTGAATGTTGACGGCTTGCTCAATTCTAGTGCCCTGAGGGCTGATCAGGATGATGCCTCCTCCACATGAGTTCCTCCCCGACGCTCCATCCACGAACACTTCCCACGCCACCTGATGGGGTATCTCCTCCTTGCCTACTTCTGCGGTATAGTCGACTAGGAAGTCTGCCACCACTTGGGCCTTCATGGCCAGTCGGGGCACATAGGCGACATCAAACTCGCTGAGTTCTACTGACCACTTCGCCATCCTGCCAAAATGCTCTACTCCTTCTAGGACATTGCGTAGAGGGTGGTCGGTCACTACCTTAATCGGGTGGGCCTGGAAGTAAGGTCGGAGTCTCCGCGCCGATACAATTAAGGCAAACGCCAATTTTTCCAGGATGGGGTATCGCAATTCTGCCTTCCGCAGGACCCGACTTACGTAGTAAATAGGGAGTTGGCGCTTCCCCTCCTCGCGTACCAGGACCGAGCTTACCGCTTCCGACCCCACCCCTATGTATAGGAAGAGATCTTCTCCCTCTCTAGGCCCTTGTAACAGGGGTACCTGGGCCAACTGAAGTTTTAGGCTTTCAAAGGCTCCCTGACACTCTGCCGACCACTCGAACTTTTTATTGTCTCGGAGGGTTTTGAAGAAAGGTGAGCATTTCTCTCCTGCCCTGGAGAGGAACCTGCTCAGCCCGGCTAGGCGACCTGTCAGGCGCTGAACTTCCTTGACGTTCCTGGGTGCTTCCATCTCCATGATCGCCTTCACCTTGTCCAGGTTCGGTTCTACTCCAGTCGGAGTCAAGAGGTGTCCCAAGAACTTCCCCTTTCCAGCCCCAAACATGCACTTGGCCGGATTTAGTCTCATCTTATACTTTCGCAGCGTGGCGAAGGTCTCCTCCAAGTCATGGAGGTGCTCCCCGACGCTCTTGCTTTTTACCATGAGATCGTCGACGTATACTTCCAAGTTTCGCCCCTTCTGCTCTTTGAACACCCTGTCCATCATGCGCTGATAGGTTGCTCCTGCGTTTTTAAGCCTGAATGGCATCATTTTATAACAATAGCATCCGTCGTTGGTAATGAAGGATACGTGCTTCACGTCGGGTGGATGCATGCGGATTTGATGGTAACCAGAAAATGCATCTAAAAAACTCATGACAGGGAATTCGACGGCCGAATCTACTAGCTCGTCGATTCTAGGCAAAGGGTAACAATCCTTGGGGCAAGCTTTATTAAGGATAGAAAAATCGATACACATGCGCCACTTCCCCTCTCCCTTCCTCACCATTACAACATTGGAGACCCAGCCTGGGTACTGGATCTCCGACACAAACCCTGCTTCCAGCATCTTCTTGGCCTCCTCCCTGATGGGCTCGGCTAGGGTGGTGGCAGTTTTCCTCTTCTTCTGTTGGATGGGGTGGACTCCTTTATCTAGGTTGAGATGGTGGAAGGCGACGTTCGCGTCGACACCTGGCATATCGGCCGCGCTCCACGCAAAGATGTCCGCGTTCCTCTGGATGCAGGACATGATCTCCTCCTTGTCTTCCTCTTCCAGCTCCCTGCTGATCTTTACCTTTCCCGGCCTCCCGCCTTCAACTTGGATCTCTTTCTCTTCCACTTCTTCGTCTGCCTCCAGCCTTGCCGTCTCCTCTGCTTCTTCGGCCGCTTCCTGCCTCGCCATCTCCTCCATCACCAGGTCCACCGCCTCTGCCTCCTCCTTCCAGCTGATCATGTTGACAGCGTTAAGATAACACTACCTCGCCACCTTGGGATCGCTTCGGATCCGGATCTGCACACCTCCTTGGTTATACTTGAGACACTGGTGGTAGGAGGAGGGCACACACTTGTAGGCGCTGATGAGCGGCCTGCCAAAGATGGCATTGTAACTGCTGGGGGCGTCCACGATGACGAACCTGCAGCACTTGGTGGTTCCTCCCAGCGTCACCACCAACTCCACACCTCCCTCTACTTCCTTTCTCTCTCCCGCAAATCCAAAGAGCGGCCCTTCCGTCGAGGTAACCCTCTTCTCTTCCACCTTCATGGCATCAAACGCTTTCTTGAACACGACATTGACGGAGCTCCCGTTATCCACCAGGATGCGAGAGACCGTATAGTTCTCCACCGCGGCCTTGATCACCACCGCGTCGCAGAAAGGGTTTTCGTTCCCCAACATGTCTTCCTCCGAGAAAGTGATCTCTCCTGACGGTGGCGGAACCTAGGAGGTAGAGGCCACGCTCTTCGGATACACGACGTTGAGGCTCCCCTTCCGGGTCGCCTCCAACCCTGCTCCTCCGTGGATGACCCCTATCCCCCCATGGGCTCCCAGATCCCCCCTATCCTCACACCTCCTTGGGGCGGGGGCTCCTCCCCCTTCGATCCTTAACATGTCTCCTTCTCGCCTCTCATGCCCTTCCTGGGCTCCTCCAGCTCCTCTCCTCAACTCCAAGAACTTAGGGCACGTGGCCGTCGCGTGGCCCTCTACCTGATGGAAGTCGCAGTAGGGCATCGCCCGACGCTCTTCTTCACCTCGGGGCTGTCGCGGCCTTCCCCCTCTTCCTCGTCCTCGTCCCCTCCTGATCATATTAGCTTCTATGGGCGGCGCTTGGTTCTGCCTCCACTGCCCTTGCCTCCGCTCGGGAGAGCGACATCGGTCTCGCCGTTCCGGAGAGTACCTCCCTCCCGGTCTCCCTTGGTAGCCTCCTCCAGCAGGTCTCCAGGCCGGCCGGCGAGGCGGAGCCTGGAACCTCCTTTCCCGTTCTCGCTGATCCCTGTTTTCCCGGGATCCCTCCTCTTCTCGCCTTCTCGGCTCACCTCTCTTCTTGGACTCGCGTCGACCGCTCCCCTCTCCTTCTTTCTCCCCTCCCTCCAATCTGGCTAACTTGGCTACGAACTCTAGGCTGGTTGCCTCCCCCGCGATCTGTCTTCCAGCCCGATCGACTAACTCCTCGAACGATAGGGGGGATTGCGAGTGATCTCCATCTTGAAAAACCCTGGCTGCAACCCCAGCTTGAATGCCAAGATCAGGGTATGTCCAGGGACCTCTTGGACCAGGAGGATCTCCTCCTGAAAGCGATCCAAATACGACCCGAGCATCTCCTGGGGTCTCTGCTTGATAAGGAAAAGATCTTCTGAACCCTTCCTCCTCTTCTTGGACGTGGAGAAGCGGAGCAAATAACTTCTGCGCAGGTCATCGAACCCGTAGACGCTTCCCGCCGGTAACTGGTGGAACCAATCTCTGGCTTTTTCCTGGAAGGTTATGGCGAACAACCGACATTTGAAGGGATCCGTCATCGGCTTGATGGAGACCATATCTTCAAACCACTGCAGATGCTTGACGGGATCTTCTTTCCCGGAGTAGAAACTCATGGCGGGCTCCGTGAATCCTGCAGGAATGGGAGCAGACAACACCAACTCGCAGAACGGACTGCGCGGGGCGAGCTGGCGGATGGGACGAACTTGGTCGTACTCGCCCTCTGACTGGCGAGTCTCCGTCGGGCTGGCAAAGAGCACTCGCGCGCGGAGCGGCTGGTCTTCCTCCCCTAGGAGCGCTTCCTTGCCGAGGCGCTGACTAGGACCTGCCTCCGTGGGCGAGGCGACTGCGACAGGGGGGATACTCCCACCTCGGCACGAGGTGTGAGTAACCTCTGGATGGTATCCTTCATCGCCTTCATCCCCTGCTCGAAGACACTCTTGGTCACGAACTCGCCCAAAGGCGGCGAGTTCCCCTGGCCGGTTCCCAGCTCGTCACGTTCAGTCATGGGATCGTTAGATGAGATTTTCTTCTCTTGCTACAGTCCACGCTCACCGCACCAAAAATGTTGGAACCCGGATACCGGTCCAACTTGTTCGAGACTTGGGGAGTAGCTTGAGTTACTTCTCTCCTCGTCGGATCCCTAGAACTAAGTGTCCCGAACTAAGAACTAACCCTCACTGGTTGGTAGGTAGCTCCCTAAGAATGACCCACTGGCTGCAGCGAGGAGGTCCCGCCACTAACCCGGAAATCTAACTTGATTTCCCCTCCCGAAAACCAGAAGCTGAGCCTGTCTCAGACAGCACAAGGAAGAAAGCACAGGCTCTCTCAAGGGGGTGGATCTGTGCTGACCTGAGACATAATGGGTCCTATTTATAGGGAAAGACTTCCCAGGGGTAGAATGGTCTGGATGACCTGCGGATAGCGTAACTCCGCCTTACTATTTTGCTAAACGCACTCCAAATTGGTCTGCAGGTAGCCAGACTCCGCTGTCCCGAAGGGCTATAGGCAGACCACCAGGGGTGCCCGGATGATTCTATTCCCCAGAATCTGACTCTACTCGCCGAGGGAGGCATCGGCCTACTCGCCAGGTGCCTTCGGCTCTACTCGCCGAGAGAGGCATCGGCCTACTCGCCAGGTGCCTTCGGCTCTACTCGCCGAGAGAGGCATCGGCCTACTCGCCAGGTGCCCTCGGCTCTACTCGCCGAGAGAGGCATCGGCCTACTCGCCAGGTGCCTTCGGCTCTACTCGCCGAGAGAGGCATCGACCTACTCGCCAGGTGCCTTCGGCTCTACTCGTCGAGAGAGGCATCGGCCTACTCGCCAGGTTCCCTCGGCTCTACTCGCCGAGAGAGGCATCGGCCTACTCGCCAGGTGCCTTCGGCTCTACTCGCCGAGAGAGGCATCGGCCTACTCGCCAGGTGCCCTCGGCTCTACTCGCCGAATACGGGTTGTACAAACATGCTGTTAACTTGAATTGCTGTTATTTTCAAAAAAAGGATTGTCATCATTTAATCATGCATATTTGTGTGCAGATACGATATCTTCAAGAGGATAGATGTGAGGTGCTTCCATTGCACATAATTGATTGGCCACTACACATAATTGAAGGTCTTCCCACTCAGGAAGGCGGAAATGATTGCGGCATTTTTGTGATGAAATATATGGAGGCCAGCTTGTTGAGGGGAGAGGTTGACTGGAGTCGGCACAAGACCTGGTCTAAGGACATGCCGAAGTTTAGAGCTGAAGTTGTTGCTTCATTCTTCAAAACATTTCACTCCTCAATGCTTCAGGACATGGTTTAAATTTAATATGGAGGCCTGCTGAAATTGTTGCTTCTGGACAATGTTTAAATGTAATATGTTAGTTGTAATATGTTAGTTCTGGACAATGTCTAAGGACATGCCTACTCAGTTTCAATTATAGTATGTTAAATTTCCAGTAAACATGCATAATATCAACAAGTTTTGGTTTCAATTATAGTATGTTAATCTGCCTCTTGCTGATAAAATGCAAAGTCAACCGAGATTGAGCTACTGTCTAACCTACCATCCAAATAAAGTTGAGAATAAGGCTCATCCAAATAACCTACCATCTCATGATTGAGCTACTGTTAGTATTAAGTGCATGTGTGCTCATGGCTTGCTGATCTTGTACAAATTCTGCACTTCCATGAAAAAGACAACAAAAAACTTCAAGCCTAAGACAACTGCTGTATTTAATACTCATCATTGATTGATAACAATTCTCATTAATTCTCGTTAACGTTTAAATACATCCGGAATTGCAGAAAAATGAAAACCGATATCATGATCTGCAGTAACTTCATCGTTTAAGTCCGGGCATGATGGAGTCGCTTCAACAGGAGCCGCAAAACACCCAAATGATATATTGTCTACGAAGTTGTACTCTTTGGATTCTGTCTTGACATTTTCCACGAAAGTAGCTTTTCTCTTTGAATTGCCTCTGCCACCTGAAAAAATAAAAAGAGAATTAATAAATAATAAGACAAACAAATCATATAATTCAAAGAAAATCATAATAATTTTACCTTTCCTCCTCATTGGTTTCTCCCAATGACTCTTAGGTCGGTTGTTCGATAGCCCCTTACGTCGCATTGCCGGTGGATCCCGAACCACATCCTTGTTAGTTTCATCAATTATACCTTTTTTCATCTTCTCATCTTCATCTACCATGTCATCTGACTTCTTAGCAATTTCATTCATGGCACTTAGTACATACTCTTTGGCAATATTGCAATCTTCTACTCGGCGGGTGAGGTCATAGGTAAGACGCATCATATGATTTCTAAAGACTACATTGGAATCAAAGTCATTCAAACTTGCATTTTTTAAAAGATACATACCCTTCTTGGCCTTTAGAGTGAATCTACTCAGTATGTATTTAGCAGGAATTTGCCTAACATTTTTATGATTATACACCCTTAATATGTGTTTGCATAGTATTCCCTTAGTTTGAAAACCTCTACACGAACAATCTGCATCGTAGTTGATTGAATACCTTTATCATTGTTGAAAGTAGGTACCTTTGACGGGGCTTTCTTTGAGATGTGCCATTGACACAATCGATGCCGACTATCAGGAAAAGTTCTCTTAATGGCAACGACCATTGCTTGGTCTTGATCTGTAAATATGGTGGTGGGTTGTTTTCCACCAACAAACCTCAAAAAGGTCTCGAACACCCAGCAGAAAGATTCAATGGTCTCCGTTGCTATGAAAGCTCCGCCTACAAAAATATTCTGCAAATGATGGTTAACAGCAATAAAGGGTGCACATGCCAAATTGTATTTGTTTAATCGATATGTTGTATCGAACACGATAACGTCGCCGAAACAATCATAATCAATTTTGCTCTGCCCGTCAATCCAAAAAAAACTAATCAATCTATTCATCTCATCAGTTTGGATATCAAAAGAGAACATATTGTCTTCAGATTGACGTTCCTGCAATATTTTGGACAAGCTGATGGCATCCCCACTGTCTATTAGCGCTCTTCTTTCGCGTTGGACAAAATTATAAGCATCACTCTTACAAAACCCCACATTTTAAACACCGCCCACCTCATCTGCAAGGAAATTGTATGCATCGGTTGTTCTTATACCTACACCTGTCATATTTTTTAGAAGGCTAGCTTGCACATTTGATATACTACGATGAGACCTTAAAAGATGTTTGTCATTTTCTGACGCGAGTGGGTGATTATGTTCCTCGACGAACTTTGTAACCTCCCAATTCTTTCCTTCTATGTCGACATTAAAGTATATGCAGGCCAAACAATTTGTGTGTAAAGCTCCGGTTTTGAACGCTTTACACCAGCTTTGGCGCAACAAAACCCTCGGCCCTTAATAATAGTCTTGTGTGTCCAATAAACAACATTTCGCTTCCGCACACTAAATCCAGTTTTATGAGCATAGTCGCAGTACATAGCATATGTTTCCTCCTCACTCTGAACAATCGGGAGTGCCATTGTTCCTTTCTGTCATTAGAAAAAATTCAAGTTGTAAATTAACAATGTCAGTTGTAAAATTCTAGTTGTAAATTGAACAATTCCAGTTGTAAAATAAACAATTCTAGTTCTAAAATGACAGTAAAACTCAAAAGATGAGAAAGATTTAGGACTCACGTTGCCAAAATTATCTACAACTTGTTTCTCATATGCTTGCTGCATTATGTTCAGATCTTCTCACAACTGGGGCAAACACCTGCAGAGTATTTCGGGAGTTAAAGACAGGAGGACAATGGTGGAGCTGAAACCCTCGAAGTTTTATATTAGACAAGCCACAGTCGCTCGAACCAAGAAATGACAACCTGGAGTAGTGGAGGGGGCTGAAGATCAGGAAATCTCCGAGAGGCTTGACGAGCAGTTAGGGCGTGGAGTCGGTGGCGTGCTGAAACGCGAGATGAGAAAAGCTCCAGTTGCCGGCGTCGTGCTGAAACCCTAGAGAAAAGCTCCAGTTGAGTTCGTTTTGAGCGACGGGGAGGAGAAGGAAGAGGGAAAAGTTGAATTTTGGGGGGAAATAGGATGTGGGGCCCAGTTGTTAAAACCCATTTATTTGGGCACGGGAGAATCATACACTGTGGCTACCAAAAAATTTTTGCACGTTGCTCAGCCCTATATACACACACACACACATGAGTGATAGACACGGGTCGCACCCGGTCGGCGACGGCGGGCTACACCCATGACGCTTCGGGCTGCGCCCACAACATATACATATGAGTACTCAAAATGATCGTACAAAAATTTTAATTAACATTTTATAATTATTTTTTTCAAAAACATTTATATTTTAACAAAAAATTATTTTAAAATAGATCTAGGAGGTCTAATGATTACCTATCATAATAGTTGTAGAAAATCTACTAAAAATCTTTTGGATTTTATGAATTTACATTGTTATTTTTATTATAGGAATATAGTGCAATTACACAAATAACTATTATATTTTATGAATTTTCATTTTTTCCATAATATATGTTGTTGGTACCAAAAATGGTACCTCCAAAATTCACACTAAGGGGGATGAGAGAAAACTGCGAAGTGCAGGTTACTAAGACCGAAGATGCTGGAAGAGAGGGAAAACGATCACAGAAAAGCGATCACGAAAAAATGAGACCGCTTACACAGGTTGTAAGCTGGAGCCTCGGAGCAAAAGTCCTTTTTCAGGTACCCCTACCCCTCTATTTATAGACGAGGGGGCTGCCCAAACGAGCAGAACTAAAAACTACGGGCTGCCCGGGATACAGGAGAGCCGGGGCAGGGATGAGAGGTGCAAAATAGAGAAAATAAGAAAGTGGCCAGATCGCCTAGGCTGGCGATCTCATACGGTTGTGACCGCCTGGGACTTGGAAAGATTCGGCTGGGAGGCATCCGGCGGTCTGGGCTATCACCAGAAGTCGTGACCGCTGAGGCCGAAAAATTTGACCTGCAAGAGGAGGTCGCGGGCTTTCCGGGCAAACATAATCCCCGCACATTTTTAAGTTGCACTTGGAACTTCGAAAATGAAAGCTTTGACCGCTGAGACCGCGACCGTCATAAATGCGGCTTGGTCTATAAATACCGGCTGAAATCTTCAGATTCCAAGACATTGAGAAATTCCAATCCTCGAGCGGTCTCTGAAAATTAGGTAGGCGCGATCTCTTGCGAAGATGACTATGCTTGATCTCTTAAAAGCTCTTCCACCGAAGGCGAACTCTCCTGGGAAAAAGGAAAGTATCAGCTCGAAGAAAGGAAAGAAGGCGCCGAAGACTTTAACGAAAGCGAGCGCTTCAAAGGAGACCGCCCGATCTCCGCTAAGAAAATCTGAACTTCCTGAGGGTTCAGTTGCGTCGGTCTCTGTTGTGTCTGAACCATCCAATACTTCTTCAGACCCTGTATGGAAATTGTCTGACTTTTCCATTTCCTTTGATTGTCAGAAGTCCCTGGAAGCGCTAGATCAAACAACTTCCAAGCCACCTGAGACCGCCTCTACCGAAGCCATTTTGGCCGGTCTGCGCCAGAAAAAGGTCGAGGCAGAATCCTTAAGGCAAAAGATTGCGGATCAAGTGGGAGCTGTTAAGAGCAAGAAGATAAAAAATTCAAGTCCATCCAGCTTGACTTATAAGAGAAGCAAAAGAAATGGGGAAGAAAAAGACGTGATCGCCCAGGGGGCGACCACACTTCCTGAATCTATCGATCTGGAGAGCACCGCAGAAACTTCAAAGGTGAATGCTAAGGGCGATCTCTTCTTCCCCCCTGCGATCTCAACTTTATCAAGAGAGGATGATTCCGGATTAATCACCTATCTTGATGAGGTTTCTTCTAATAATTCATCTTTTTCATCGTTGCAGGTGTTGGATCCCCTTGAGGCTTCAGTTCTCAGAAATGCCGCCGTTGAGAAGGAGATTGCGGACAGGGAGAAGGAGACCGCTGATGCAGCGATCAAGGCAAAGGAGGAGGAAGAGAGAAAGAAGAAGGAGATGGAAGAGGTGATGAAGAAGAAGAAAGAGAAGGAGGCAAAGGAAAAGAAGGAAAGAGAAGAAAAAGAGAGGAAGAAGAAAGAAGAAAAAGAGAAGAACGAGAAGGAAGAGAAGAAAAAGAAAGAGGACGAGGAGAAGAAGAAGAAGGACAAGGAGGAAAAGGCGAAGAGAGAGAAAAAAGAAAAAGAAGAAGAAGAAAAGAAAGAAGAAACGGCCAAGACCGTTGAAGAGAAGAGGAAGAAGGAGGCTCTAATTGCTGAGGAGAGGAAACAAGCGGCTCTGATTGCTGAGGAGAGGAAGCAGGCGGCTCTGATCGCTGAGGAGAGGAAGCATGCAGTCTTGCAGACCCCGGAGAAGAGAACCACTGAAGAGGAGATCGCGTCGAAACTGCAGATTGCTAAGGAGAAAGCTGCACTTTCTAGCGATCTCCCAGGTGATTCTCTCCAGGAAGACCGTTTGAACAAGGCTGCAACAGATCGCACGACGGCGGTCTCAGCTTTGCGAGCTGGTACGGGTAAAATGATTCTTCGGTCAGTTGAGTTCCTTCCTTTACATGTGGTTCCACCTGTCTCTCCAGAAAGAAAACGTGAGGTCACCTTTATTGAGACCGGCGATATTCTTCTGAGTAATGAAGAATTAAAAAGAAGAAGAAAAGAGGGAAAAAGATCGCAAAAAAGAGAATTGGAAAGAATGGATCTTGAGCGTTTAAGGGGATCAGATTGCCTTTCACTGACCGCAGATTCCGCGGTCACTAAAGATACCGAAGAAGCTTTACGTGACTGCGGTCTCGATTTCTTTCCAAGTACTCTTTCTGCTCAAGAAACTATATTTGACCGTTTGTTAATAATTGAAGTAACTCGTCTCTTGTGACCGCAGATGATGACAATGCTGAGATAGAAGAAGGTGAGCTTCCTCAACGTGTTGTGATCCCTCCCCAGCTTGCCAATATCCTCAACCCAATGTTCGAGGATGTCCGCTCCATGCTGATGAGGGAGCGGGTTCAAAATGACCAGATCCGCGGTCTCGAGGAGAAACTGAGCGCCCACGAGAAGAGGAGTCGAGAGGAGTACGACCTGAAGGTCGAAGAGCTCGCGCGAGCCCTTAAGAGAGCGGAGAAAGATGCTGAATATTACAAGGGGAAGGTTGCTGCGCTGTCTGCGGAGAATGAGAGGCTGAGGGGCGGTCACGCAAAGATGCTGATGAGACCGGGTACCTCCAGCGATCATCCGGCAGAGAGACCGCAGCCTGAAATTGTATTAGTCCCCATGGAGCAGGTGGATAGGGAAATGTCAAAGATTCATCGAGCTGCAATGTTAGCAAATCATAGTTTGGTATCTGTTATGGCCGCAGTAAATGATATGCAGGATGTTGCGGCTCACGTAGGGAGAAATAGACCCCCTAGGAAGTAGATATTAATTCGAGACCGAGCGGTCTCTGGACTTGAACAATTTATCTTGTAATATTTTACTGCTAATGTTCCATATATTTTTGTGTGATTCCTTTCAATTCTATATTTTATGCGGTCCTGATTTTTATAATTTCGATCTCTTTATGCCTGGGTTGCCTGTGTTGTTGTTGTTTTATGTGTATGAGTTTTATTAATTGAGACCGCCAATCATAGCATGCTTTCACATAACCTTGCACAGGTCGAGCGGTCTGAACATTTTTTACTGGGCGGTCTGCAAAAGGTAATGATTACGAAATGACCCTTCGACTTCTATAAATAGCTGCCTTCTTAACCTTCATTTCATGCTCTCTTGAATGCGCTCTAAGCACCGATCTCAGCGATCGCTCAAAATGGTGTCCGCTCGTGCTTCTTCTGCCAACACCTTCCTGAATGCCGATCACAAGCAAGGTCGTTTAACAAAGGATGAGTACATTGATTTTATAAAGAAGTATATGATCCAGACTCAGGTAGTTGTGAGACCGCCAGCTGAACAAGAAATGTTGAACTTTGGAGAGGAGAAGAAGTTTGTCATCCCCATCGATCACTTTGATCATGGGCTAAGGATTCCCCTCCCTTGGGAATGGCTAGAGATTTTGGAATAGTATGGCCTGGTGCTCGCCCAGCTGCCCCCGAACTCAATCGGTCTAGTCAACGTTTTCATCAATTATTTGAGGTCGGCGAGGATAAAGTTTACGATGAATCTGTTTCGTGCGACCTTTACTGCGAAGGTTCTGAAGGAAGGCAAGAAGAAGGAAGAGTGTAAATGATTGATGTACTTTTCAGCAGAAGGTATAAAAATCCTGAATCTTCCCAACAAAATCTCTTTCTGGACAGAGAGATTTCTCATTTTGAAGGTGACCTTGGCGGTCTCAGGAGTTCACCATCTCCGCGACCTGACAACATCTTTAAGAAGATAACAGCGGTCTCAGCTGAGGAGCTGAAAATTTTGGCTTTCTTGGCGGGCAAGAGGATCGATCTCATTCACTATCTAGCGATCTGGCCCGAGATCGCTGAGATCACCCCAGCTGAAAGTAAGCTCTTCTTGCGGTCTCTTGCGATCTTCTTCTATATATTTCTCATAACTTCTTCCTAACGTTTTTCCTTATTTCAGCGACCCTCACGGTCCCCGAAATTGATCCAATCTCCCCAGCAGCTGAAGTACTTACCCAGAGGGAAAAAAGGCTGAAGTGCGAGGCCGCTGTGTTTGGGACCGCCGCCGAGACCGCCGATCAAGATTTTCCCTTGATCGGTTTTTCGAAAAAACTGAAAGATATTAAAGGAAAGCCCCTACTCAAATGGAGTGCTAAAGAGAAATCTGTGAGGGTCTCCACCGATCTCCCTTTATGGAGTGGAAAGCTGACCCGCCATGCTCATGCGGTCACCTCCGCTCTGTATGGGAGGAAGAATGCGGCGGAAGCCTTTAATATTGAGACCGAGGTGCTTCCCGATCTCTGCGCTCAGGCGACCGCCGGAAGCACCATTCTGAATCACCATATGGGGCGGTCTCTCCGCAGTGCCCTGAATGAAAATATTGCTCTTCGTGAAGCACAAAGGATAAGAATTTTACATGTATCGTATGAGCAACCTCTTGTGATCGTGCGGTCTAAATTTTTCCCTTTTTGCAACAATCTGAGGAAGCGGCTTATGATCCTGAAAACTCAGCTTTCCAAAGAGCTATGATGCATCATATCCGGGAGACCGCTGACCAGGTGTTGGATAAGGTTCGCAGTCGCGGCGGCTTCACCGAAGAATTTAAAGATATAACATTCGCCGATCTCTTCCCAGATGCCTCGCGAAGAATTGAAGAGCAATCAGAAACAACTGAAGAGACCGCTGATACCGTGGATGAGACCGGCGATCATGAAAAAGATGTCGAGATTGAAGATGATGAAGAAAGTGGAAGCCGCTATTCTCAGGGCCGGGATTCTAGCTCGGGTTCAAGCTCCGGATCAAGAATTCCCGCGAGTAAATCAGAGGAGTCTTCTGCGGAGACCGATTCCTCTCCCTCAGATGAGCGGTCTTCTAAGAGATCAAAGGGAGAATAGATTGTAATTGTTCTCTCTTTTTCTTTTGGAGACCGAGCGGTCTCGTTGTAATAGATATTTTAGAATATATATAAAAATTGAATTTTTGTTAGCTCTGTCTAAATGAATGAATCTGTTTCTGATGCATATGTTTATTTGTTCTTCTGAGTTAGAATCGTCATTCGATCTCAATGCCTTAGGTTTATCAAATATTTTCCTTTTATGATTGAAGAGCTTTAGATGGCGGTCTCTGAGAAAGACATTAAAGACTGAGAAAAACAATTTCTTATAGACAAGATAATTTTGCGGTCTCAGGACGATCAGACCGCCAATAGAAAGAAAGCTAATCAACTTGTCAATTGCTCAAGTTACCACTTAATCAGAAAACAAGAGACATTTATAATAGTTAAGCGGTCAAAAAATCATGCAGATCGCAATTTACAGAAGAGCTGACCAACTGAAGACGATTTGAGATCGGCGATCTTCCAATGATCTGAATTTGGCGGTCCAGAGGTAAATTGTGATCGACGAATCTTCTTTAACAAATATTCACGCATGATAATTCAGCGGTCAATATAATTTGACCGCCGCGTACTGAAGATAATTCGAGCTCAATGAACCCTTGGCAGTTTCAACTTTGAAAACATAATAGATCTTCATGAATATTCCGTAACCTTTAATCAATAAAGAAGTGTTGAGTTCGCGATCTTGTTACAGCCAGACCTTTTAATACCCAATTCACATAAGAGATGCTTGGATAAACATCAGGCTTTAGATGAAAACCGTCTGGCGATCACAACAAATCAAGACCGATTCTCGCTTCCTCTAAAAGATCCATATTGGCGATCACTTCTATCCATGTCCTGGAGAAGATCAAGCCATCGATCATAAATAGCACAGACCGCCATTTTGAAGAAAGAGAAGGATATGCGGTCTCATAAATATCTGACCGCCCGATCCCAGTACAAAGGGATAAATGAGGCCTTTAGAGTAGAAAGAAAGGAGGAGAAAGAGGATCTCAAAAAATGACCAGCAGGGAAGGTGTGGTTATGCCGCGAAGGCTATACCGACATTGCTTTCCCTAAAGAATCATCGAGTTTGTTGCAAACTTGCCAATCTAAGGTTCAGGCGACGGTCATAGATGTTTCTGACCGCCCCCTACCTAACCACGCTTCAACGAGTATTCGAAAGTTACAGACCAAAACGATCGGTAGGGCGGGTGTGGTTATGTCGCGGAGGCTACACCGACATTGCTTTCCCTGAATGATCATTAAGATCGTAACAATGTCCTTCCCAATGCATGACAGAGCTGAGCCAGCCACCTAGACCTCCTTGATATGCTGAGGTGTGTCAGATGTCAGCAAGGACCCGGTATCCTAAACTTCCACCGCTCGAGCTTGGAAAGCTATTGCTACACAGATTCGAAATCTCCCCGACATCTATGGTCCTGGCAGAATTACACGTCGAGCTAACAAGCCGAGGGGGAAAGAAGTAGGATCCGTCGATGTCTCACGTGACAGGTTTTTGGCTTTCAAGAAACAACTTATTTTTGGGACTTGCCATTCATTATGTGCATTGTGAATGTCTCAATATTTTCTGCATGATGTTTAAGGGAAGAAAAGTGAGAAAGAGAATGAGCAAATCAAATACGAACTTTTAAGAAAAGGAGAGTTTGAGATCATCTCCGCTCCATGAATGAGGCAATTCTTCTCCTTCATAAGTTTGGAGATGATAAGCACCATTTTTAAGCACACTCTTCACCACGAACGGCCCCGCCCAGTTTGGGTTAAGCTTTCCAACTGAACCGGCTCTTGCTGCTGTATCTACTTTCTTCAAGATCAGATCCCCAACAGCGAATTCTTTGGTTCTTACATTTTTATTGAATAGCCCCGCCATTCTTCTTTTCACCTCTTCTTGTCTGATGATTGTCGTATCTCTTAGCTCTTCAATTAAATCAAGGCTACATTTTAGCTCCTCATCATTTCCTTCCATCAAATCAATTTGATTCTGTTGTGCTAATAATACTCTTGGGCTTTTTACTTCAAATTCCACCGGAATAAGAGCTTCGGAACCGTGTGACAATTTGAAAGGAGTCTCTCCAGTGGCAGAATTTGGAGTTGTCCTTAAGGCCCATAAGACGGAAGGTAGTTGTTCTGCCCAGTTGCCCCTAACATTTTCTACCTTTTTTTTTCAAGAGATTTATGATAAGTTTGTTGGCGGCTTCTACTTGCCCATTGCTTCTAGGATGATGCACAGAAGAGAAACGTAGCTCAATGCCAATTTGATTGCAGAAATTAATAAGAGTTGAATTATTGAACTGAGAACCGTTATCCGTGATGATTGCCATTGGAATTCCGTGCCGACATACTATCTCCCCTCAAATAAAATTCTTCACGGCTTGAGTAGTAATTTTGGCCAATGCTTTTGCCTCTATCCATTTGCTGAAGTAGTCAATCATGACTATAATATATCGACGCTGCCCACTTGCCATAGGGAAAGGCCCAATCAAATCCATTCCCCAAACTGCAAACGGCCATGGGGTAGTTATCGACTTAAGTTGCTGAGCCGGCTGATTTTGGAGAGGAGCAAACTTCTGGCACTTTACACATTTCTTAGCAAATTTTTCCGCATCCTTCCTCATTTGGGGCCAAAAATAGCCTTGCCCAGAATTCTTTTCTCCAAAGTCCTAGCCCCAGAGTGATTTCCACATTCTCCAGAATGAACCTCCTAAAGGACCATTGGAATCTCCTCTTCTGAAACACACCGTGCTAATGGTGAAAGAAAAGTTCTTCTATAAAGCACTCCTGCAACAAGATAATAGTTAGCTGCTTTCCGTTTAAACCTTTTCCTATCCTTTATTGTTGAATGGAACTTTCCAGTCGAAAGATATAGAACAAATGGATCCATCCAAGACGGATGCTGATCAATCTCCATAACCTCTCCTTCTTCAATTGCTGGGCGAAACAATTCCGAAGTTGTTCCTCCCGAGAGAAGTCCAAACTTTGCCAACTCATCTGCTTCCACGTTTTCACCCCTTGGAATATGCTCGATGGTAAAGCTCTTGAACTTTCCTACCTCGGTTTTTACCAGAGTTAGATATCGCTTTAAAATACTATCTCTAGTTTCGAAAGTTCCATTCACTTGATAAGCCATCACCAAAGAATCTGTGAAAACTTTGACATCATCAATCCCCAACTCTCTAGCAAACTTAAGACCGGCTAGCAAAGCCTCATATTCCGCCTGATTATTTGTTACTTGAAAATAGAACTTCAGTGCCTGATCCAGCCTTACTCCATTAGGGTTGATTAAGACAACTCCAGCTCCGGAAGAATTTCTTCCTGAGGCTCCATCCACGAAGATTGTCCAGGCAAGGGGTACTCCGACCCCCTTCTGCGACTCAACTTCTTTGGCATCCACCATGAAGTCTGCTAAAACTTGAGCTTTGATCGCCACCCTTGGAACATAAGATATGCCAAATTCACTGAGCTCTATTGCCCATTTTGCCAGCCTTCCTGAATGTTCTGGTTTCTCCAAGACATTCTTCAATGGAAGATCAGTAACGACTAGAATCGAATGAGCTTTAAAGTATGGTCTTAATCTTCTTGCCGAAGTTACGAGCATTAAGGCTAACTTTTCGAGAATAGGATAGCGAGTCTCCGCATTCTTCAGGATTCGGCTCACGTAATAGACTGGAAATTGCTTCTTTTTCTCCTCTCGAACCAAAACGGAGCTAATGGCATCGGCTCCGACTCCCATATACATAAAAAGATTTTCTCCTTCTCGCGGGCTTTGGAGCAAAGGAGTTGATGTCAATTGCTTTTTAAGCTGAGTGAAAGCATCATCACACTCCTTCGTCCACTCGAACCTACCCCCTCCCCGGAGGGTCTTAAAGAAAGGTGCACTCTTATCCCCTGATCGGGAGATGAAGCGACTTAAGCCTGCCATCCTCCCTCCCAGCTGCTGAATTTCTTTGGGGGACTTGGGAGGTGGCATTTCCAAAATAGCTTTTACTTTGTCAGGATTGGGTTCCAGCCCTTCTGGAGTAAGGAGGTGACCGAGAAATTTTCCTTTACTTGCCCCGAAAACACACTTTAACGGATTCAACCTCATATTAAAAGTTCAAAGGGTTGCAAAAATTTCCGAGAGGTCTCTAAGATGAGAAGAGAATGATTTGCTTTTTACCAAAAGGTCATCGACATATACCTCAAGGTTTCTTCCTTTTTGACTCCTGAAAACTATATCCATCATTTTCTGGTAGGTTGCTCCAGCATTTTTTAGCCCAAAAGGCATTACGAGATAACAGAAGCAACCGTCATTTGTGATAAACGAAGTATGAGGTATATCCGGTTTATGCATTCTGATTTGATGGTAACCTGAAAAAGCATCCAAAAAAACTCATAAAAGAATAACCTACCGCAGAATCCACTAAAGAATCTATCCGAGGCAAGGGGTAGCAATCCTTGGGGCAAGCTTTATTGAGTTTTGTAAAGTCGACACACATCCTCCATTTTCCACCTGACTTCTTTACCATTACAACGTTTGATACCCACTCAGGGTATTGGATTGGTTGAATGAACTTTGCCTTCAGGAGCTTCTCTACCTCTTCACAGATAGGCTGAGCTAGAGTGGTTGCAACAGACCTCTTCTTCTGCTGGATTGGGACGAAGTTTGGGTCAATATTGAGATGATGGCAAGCGACATCCGGATCCACTCCAGGCATGTCATCTGCCGACCAAGCGAAGATATCTAGATTTTGCAGAAGACAAGAGATGAGCTGACTCTTGTCAGCTTCAGATAATTTAGCGTTGATGGAGAGGCTCTTGCTCTCATCTTCCTCGCTGATCCGAACATCTTGAGTTGCTTGGGCAGGTTCCAAGCGAACTCCATCTCTTGCATCCTCCTCAACTTCTTCTGCAGCTTGGACTTGTTCAGGAACTTCAATCGATTCTGCCATCATGACTTCTTGGGGAGGAGTTGACACGATCATGTTGACCGTCTTTACGTAGCACTCCCTAGCTTTCCTTGGATCGCTCCTGATTCGGTGTTGTTTGCCATTCAGGGCAAACTTCACCGCTTGATGATAGGTGGAAACAATGGCTTGATATCCATTCAGAAAGGGTATTCCAAAGATTATGTTGTAGCTGCTTGGAGCATCAACAACTATGAATTTGACCAGCTTCACTATTCCTCCCAGAATTACTGAGAGAGTGACGAGCCCTTCTACTTCCTTCTTCTCTCCTGAAAAACCATAAAGAGATCCTTCAGTTGATATGAGGGGTTTACCTGTCTTCAACGCCTCGAAGGCAGGTTTGAAGAGCACGTTGACTGAGCTTCCCGTGTCTATCAGAATCTTCTCCACTGTATAATTTTCAATTACAGCTTTAATGACGACCGCGTCGTCAAAGGGATTCGCGGTCTGAGGAAGGTCTTCATCCCCGAAAGTGACCGTACCTCGGACTGGGGCTGAAGAGGTGGCAGCAACCTCTGATTGGTAAACTCTCTTCAGACTTGCCTTCCTTGAAGACTCCGGACCTGCACCTCCGTGGATGCAGAAAAGGTTGCCCAAGGCGCCTTCGTCATTAGCATCCACGCATTCATTGGGAAATCCGATATTGCCAAGATGGCCAATATCATCCACTTCCTCGCATGCCCAGTGAACCTCCGCTACTTCCTTAGCCTTGGAGGTTGAGGCTTTGGCAGAATCATTCTTCTGAATGAGATCACGGAGTTTACCCTCCTTCAGCAGCTTCTCTAAGAACAGGCGGAGAGCTCTGCAATCCTCTGTCAAGTGCCCCCTATCTCTGTGGTACTCACAGTAGAGAGTAGGATTTCTGGTTTTTGGGTCAGAGTTTAGCGGAGCTGGCCCTTTGAAAAAGGGTTGCTTCTGGAGGATTTGGAGCACTTCACTCATAGAAACACCAAAGTCTGTAAAAGACTCTTGGGATTCATTGTAGAGTGAAGGGATGGACAGAAGAGGAGGTTGGGCGTATTGGATCTGGTGAACTGGGGTAACTTGCGGAGCAGGTGTAGCGGGGGTTTGAAGAAATGAACCTTGAGGCGGGAAAGATTGATTACATCGATTGAAGCGGTTGTTGCGATAATTCTTACCTCTCGGAGCTGGAGGTGGGAGCTCTTGTCGAGGCTTTGAGGAAGATGGAGCAGGATAGAATCCCGCAGAGCCTTTCTGAGTGGCTCTATTGGTCAAATTGCTCACATAGGTGGGGTTGTTGATCTCCCCTTCTATGTAGCGATTGGCAATGCTAATCAGCTCCTGATAGGAGCTAGGCTCCTTGGTTGTGACTTTAAACTTCAGAGGGCCCTCCTGCAGGCCGCTGATCAAAGCTACCATATAAAGCTCGGGATCCATGTCTCTGACTCTCAAGATCTCCTTTTGAAAGCGGTCAACGAAATGTGCTGCAGTCTCGTTGTCCCCTTGCTTAATCTTGAAGAGGGTCGCAGGACCACTCTTCCTTTTCTTCGCGGTGGCAAACCTTAGGAGGAGCTCTTGCCTCAGGGCAGCAAAGCTCGGGATAGATTGATAGGGCAGCTTATAAAACCATTCCATGGCCGACCATCAAAGGAGGTGACCATCAGCTTGCACCTCACTCCATCCGAAATGGTCCTGAGAGCAACAGCAGACTCGAAGGCTTGAAGATGACACATTGGGTCGGTCTCTCCTGTATACACAGGAAGGCGGGGCTCTCTGAATCCATGAGGAATCGGATCCCGACGAATCTCATCGGTAAAGGGGGAAGGCTCCCCTAAATCAGAAGGTCCTGGAGGGGGTAGAAAGGAAGCAGGAGGAGCTTGAGGGTAAGCAAACCCTTCTTCAAAATTCAGGGTCTGGGCCGGAGGCCCCTGGGCTGCGGCTCGGAAAGAATTACAACGGGCGGCGAACTCCTCATGCTGAGATCGCTGAGGAGCTGTGGGCTGGAAAACAGGGTGATCGCTCGGGTGACCGCTTGCCATGCGGTCAGGAGTGGCGACCTGAGAGGTTTGAGGAAGGATCTTCTGGGAGATCGCGGCCAGAACCTGGTTCATGGCCTCAATCTGCTTCGCGGACTCCTGCCGAGTCCGGACGACTTCTTGCCGATCTCGAGCGGCCTCTTGCTGAGACCGCGCGATCTCCTGCTGAACAGAGGCGGCGTCCTGCCTAGCTCGGGCGGCCTCGCGGAGAGCTTGCTCAACAAGAAGCTCGAAGCGGCGCTCAAGTGCTTCTAAAGGATTGTGATCGGAAGGGGGAACGCTGGGAGATCGCAGGGGACGACCTCTACGGCGATCAGCCATCTTGAAAGTCTATGAATTTCACCTGACACTTCGGATCTGAAGGTCGCGTGTTCGTTCTGTTGGTACCAAAAATGGTACCTCCAAAATTCACACTAAGGGGGATGGGAGAAAACTGCGAAGTGCAGGTTACTAAGACCGAAGATGTTGGAAGAGAGGGAAAACGATCACAGAAAAGCGATCACGAAAAAAATGAGACCGCTTACACAGGTTGTAAGGTGGAGCCTCAGAGCAAAAGTCCTTTTTCAGGTACCCCTACCCCTCTATTTATAGACGAGGGGGCTGCCCAAACGGGCAGAACTAAAAACTACGAGCTGCCCGGGATACAGGAGAGCCGGGGCAGGGATGAGAGGTGCAAAATAGAGAAAATAAGAAAGTGGCCAGATCGCCTAGGCTGGCGATCTCATACGGTTGTGACCGCCTGGGACTTGGAAAGATTCGGCTGGGAGGGCATCCGGCGGTCTGGGCGATCACCAGAAGTCGTGACCGCTGAGGCCGAAAAATTTGACCTGCAAGAGGAGGTCGCGGGCTTTCCGGGCAAACATATGTTAAGTCATTGGAGTAAAAGAATGATGTTATATTTGACAATTTTGAATGTTGCACCAAAGGCAATTTCTTGTATATATATATATAGTGTGTCCAGAGCGCACGATTACAATCCCAAGGGCATCCTGAGGAGAAAGAGATTTTTATTTAATGAAATAGAAAATAAAGAGAGTAGAAGATGATTGAATGGAGGGATAGAATTGTTTTGATTGTTCACACCATTACACCATGTGAGAATATCTTTATATATTAGTATAGATATACACCCATTGTGTTGCGATCAAAATGACAAATAATTTCAATGTATTTTTCTTTTCAAATTTTATATTATCGTGACGATCTATTAACTCTTCGTTACAATATTGTCCTTCAAAAAATATAAGATTTGTTGTGAAAATCGCCGCTTCCAAGTAGGATGGTGCACAACCTTGAATATAAGTGGTAAATTATTCGTACCCTTTGTGATGATCAACCAAATATCAGAGTTATTGTTTACTTTGGTTTAACCCAGCTAACATTATAAAGAATCGCATCATTTTATCATTTTCTACTCCCACAAATTCACCATTTGCTATATATATTTGAAAAAATATCTCTGCTATTTGATGATCCAAATTATAATTTAAGCACACTATTTTTCTTTAATTCAAATGTGTAATTCAAGTGGTCCTTTTGCCTTCTTACACCTAAAAATCTATAACATGGAAGTCTATTATGAACTACCTTATTAATTCCCAGCATTCACTCCCCCAAAGACACTCTCCTCCCCAGCCGAATTCCAAAGTATCTTCTTCACCAATTTGTTTATTATTTTCTTCATTATTTTTGTCTGCTGAGATATTTATGTATTTCAAATTCGAGAAACAATATATACATGTATTACTTGTACTTCAAATTATTTTTGAACATTGTATTTTAGATTTTTTTGAAATAGATTATAATATATGTTAAGTCATTTTATTAAAAATTAAGCCATTTTATTAAAAATTAAGCCATTTTAATAAAAATAATTAAATGATGGATGTCCCTCTCTCTCCCCTCTCTCTTTCTCTTTCCTACTACCCCCCCCCCCCCCCCCCCCCCCTCTCCACATGAAAGAAATTATTTTTTAAAATTGAAAGAGTATTTTGGGTAGTTCTAATGTTGCACCAAATGCCATTTCTTATATATATATTTGCTATATTAAAAGAGAAAAATTGTTTTTGGTGAAACATTCAAAATTGTCAAATATAGTCTTATCGTTTACATCTAATGACTTAAAAAAATTAAATATAATGTCATTTAAGTAATTATACCATATTCTCAAATTAAAAGTAATGATGAAATTCATAAAATTGAAACGTTTTTAGTAGAGCTCATATACCTACTATGGTAGATTATCATTATGCATGTCAACTTTATTAAAGTTAATTTGAAGAGTAATGACGAAAACAATTAATTTAATTTATAAAAGTAATGATGAAAAATTAATAATATATAAATAACGATGAGATTTTTTAACAAAAATAAAAAATAATGTATAATTATTTTTCGCATTATTTAATAATATGTTTATTTTAAACTGCATTAATTAATAGATAGGGGCTGCCTGCCGTGATGAGCGTATGCATGCATTTCAAATATCAACATGAATACTCATTGATCCCTGATAGACATTTTCTCTTGACTTCGTACTAGTTATTGTTTTATGTAAAGGTTGAATGTATGCATTCTATGTACAAACAAGCGAAAAAGGACTACAAAATTACTCCAAAAATTAGAAGAAAAAAATTTGTGCAACTCGAATATAGATCAATATACTTACTTTTATTTATCATTTCTATGATTTTATGCTTATTGCAAAGTTTTGTATGCAATGCGCAATTTTTTGTTACTTAAACATGTTTTTAGAATAAATTATAGCATAGAATTATCCTAAGTCTAACTAGTTGAATTTATTTTGTAGAATAAGGGGGAATGTGGTGATAATCAGAGCCAAGTTTTGGTTTATGTGACGTTAACCTAAATTAATAAGGTGATATTACTGCTAGTAAACTTCATATAGCCTTTAGCAAACCAAAATTTACCCAAAATATTATTATTTTACTTAAAATTTGAACACCTATATTTTATATTAGCAAACCCCCGTGTGCCCGCTGAGAAATCATCGCCCCTTCTTCACGTAGTGCTTCCTATTCCTTCCCGACTGCACGAAGGCTGTTGTTTTGAAGGTTGTTGTTCCATGCATCGCCGTTCCCTCTTGCTCTGAAGACCGTTGTTTCTGACCGCGTGAGGCTTCCTCTTCCTTCTCGACTGCTTCGTCGAGGCCTCTTCCTTCCCGACTGTGGAACGCTTCCGTTGCTGCTGCGTGTAGGGCTGTTCACAAATAGTATAGTTCGTGAATAGTTCGAGATTCAATTCGTGAAGATTCGATTAAAATTTATATTTTTCGAATTCGAATCCGGATTCAGATTCGAATAGTTTTCGAATTCGAATCCGAATAATTTTATTCATGTTTGAATGATTGGCGAATAGTGCTCGAATAGTAAAATATAGGCAAAACCGCAAAATATCTAAATTAGTCCCTCAACTTTGGGCCTAGTTTCAAATAGGTCCTTTAATTTTTATTTGATTCAAATAGGTTCTTTAACTTGTGGTCTGGTTTCAAATAGGTCCTTTAATTTTCATTTGCTTCAAATTAGTCACTTAATTTTGCACATAGTTTTAAATAAGTCCTTTAATTTTTTTTGCTTCAAATTAGTCTCTTAACTTTATATTTATTTTAAATAAGTTCATAAACGACCGTTATTTGGATTACTAGGCACTGACGAGGCATTGATGAATCATTTATGTGCTAATAAAAATATTTTTTGTAATTATCTAATAAAAAAATTACTATTTTTTCTAATTTATAAATTTTCTAATTAATAATAACAAGAAATTAGAGATTATAAAAGTCTGCAAGAATGCTACATTTTAAATTTCTTTTATTATTTTTGATATTTCAACGGTGTGATGTTTTTTTTTATCCCTATTTTTTATATTTATTTTTAATAAATGTATAGAAATTTATAGTGTATTCAGAAAAATTATCAGAAAAATTATAAATTAGAAAAATAATTATTATTTTTATTAGATAATTATAAAAAACTATTTTATTATCACATAAGAGATTCATTAACGCCGCCTAAATGCTTCGTCAGTGTCTAGTACTCTGAATTATGGTGGTTTAGAAACTTATTTAAAATAAAGTATAAAGTTAAGGGACTAATTTGAAACAATTGAAAAATTAAAGGACCTATTTGAAATTAGACTCAAAGTTAAGTGACTAATTTGAAGCAAATGGAAATTAAAGGACCTGTTTGAAACCACGCCAAAAGTAATGGGACCTATTTGAATCAAATGAAAATTAAAGGACCTATTTGAAATTAGGTTCAAAGTTAAGGGACCATTTTGAGTATTTTGCCTAAAATATATAGTTAAATAAATTATATATATGTAATTAAATATTAAATGATATAATTAAAAATTATAAAATTTGAATTCGAATCCGAATCTGAATTCGAACCTAAATTTGAATCCAACATTTCCCGCCGAATCCGAATTTGAATCCGACTTCGAATATTCGAACGAATCCGAATCCAAATCCGAATCTCTGCATTTTATGTCAAATTTGGATTCGATTGAATAGCTATTCGATTCGATTCGGTTCGTGAACACCTCTAGCTGCGTGGGTTTGTTGTTCCAGTGGACGAAGGCTGCTGATTGAGTGGACGCCGACAACAGAGAATCTTGCTCCACTGTAGGACCTTATTTTTGCTTCATTTTAATTTCGTCTTGCTCTCATCCATATTTCTTTTCTGTTTTTTCCCTAATTATGTGCAGCCAAGAAGATTGTGTTTCTTCTCCGTTCTTTCCTTAATTCTGTTTTTTTTTTCTACTTACGTTTTGCTCCCCCATAACACATCATTACAAGACATTTTTATCCTTCTTCCATTGTTTTGAATAAGGTAATATGTTGCCATTTGATATGAAACTGGAGCGATTGCAGGTTTCCTAAGTCAAGATCACGATGCTCTTGGCAATATTGTCGTGAAAGATCAGGTTTGTAATATTGAATTTTTGTGTTGTCTACTTATTTTTATTCGCGCTGTGAATGTGATTGTGGTCTGATTGGTGCTACGAAAGAGAAGCAAAAACTGCGCGAATAAAAATAAGTCAAGGTTGTAATGACTTATGTACTTTAAAATATGGTGCTACGAGAGAGAAGCAGGAAGAATAAGGTTTTTTTTTCTGGATGATTTGTGAGTATTAAATTAATTTTTAAATAGTTATTTTTAATTTTTATTATTTAGTAGTCATGGCTTGCTAAAAACAAAAATATTTAAATAAATTTGATAGTATTATTAATTTATTATAAAATAAATAAAAACGTGGAGCATTAACCAGAAGAACCCATATTGTTGGGATCCACTTCCATGCATTGACCGACAGTCATCGGGTCAATGAATCAGTACGCAGCATGTGGGTAAAAGAATTGGGACACGTGCTCCCCTCACGTGTTTTATAGTTATTGGTCAAAAATCCCTCACATACATGTAGTGCATGTCAGGCCAGGCCCCTTCGATCATGCCACGTGTCACGTACATAAAGGAGGTAAAATAAGGTGATTGTTATCCGCACTACAGTTTTGGCTATCCGCACTTTTTTTGTATGAATTATTACGCGCCTTTTAGAAATACGTCTTGCACAAGCATTTTTAGGAAAAATAATCAACACTAAAGTTGTAGAGCTCATCAAGATCTACAACTTTCGTGTTGAACACTTTTCTTAAAAATGCACGCACAAGAATTATTGACGACCTGATTGAAATATGTGTGTAACTATAGCGATTTTTGGTTGTACATGCATTTTTAGGAAAAATGTTCAACACTAACAACTTTCGTGTTGAACATTTTTCCTAAAAATGCATGTACAAGACGTATTTTAAAAAGGCGCGTAATAACTTATTCAAAAAAAGCGTGGATAGCCAAAACTGTAGTGCGAATAACAATCACCTAAAATAATTCTAAAAACCATAATTTTAAAATTTCTAGAGCTTATAATAATTCATTAAAAAGCATAACATTCCAATTATCCTAATGCTATTTTTCTTTTTATAAACAATGCCCTAAAAAACTCCCAAAATCGTCGAAATTAAGGGCGTAGAAGCTCAAAAGGAATGTCATGCACCTAAACTACCCCTACAAACCTTCATTGCCCGAGGAAACATACGACGCACAACCTAGTTCTGATGATGATACTCTTGCGGCTTTAAAGTAGAGGCACAAAAGACAGTTGTTAGTTCGCCGACCGTGACTCAAAGATGTAAATCGTGAGTTTCTTCCACCGATATAAGTTTGATGGTTAAGGCTCCGTTTGGCGCGGTGATTTTGCTCCCGTGAGTTTGGATAAAAATGTCACTGTCCTAAAATGTATGTTCGGCATGACAACCACTAAGAAAAAACTAAATTTGAACATAAAAATGATTAAAGCTCCTTGGGTGAGGTCGGACGTTCACGAACGACGGTTCATAACCACCCTATTCACGACCGCCAGTTTCGTGTCAAACAGACCCTAAATCAGGCCAACACAGCGTACATAAAACCTACTACTAACCCACCAATCATGCATCCTAGGCCTTCCATAAGGGAGATATGCCTCAAAATCAAGATCAATCAATTGGGTGGATTGCTTATAAGCTGACCAAATTAGCGAGACATGCACAAAGATGCAAGTCCCGTTAGTCGATTTAATCAGGCCGGAATGAAGCCATACTCAAAATAGTCTAATTAGGTTAAAGAGTAGCTCAATTGGGGCTTCCCAAGGATAAATACCTGACCCTAAACTAATTCATGATAAAAACAATACAAGGCCCCAAAAATGTTGCCTTAAGCCAATATAGAACTAAAATGTTGTGAGCTAAATCAATAGAACCTTTAGGGCTTACAAATGGTTCAAAATAAAGTTATCCATTGGACTACTTATAGTTGTAGGCCCACCACACTAAGGCTTCGTTTGGGGCGGTGGGGGCGGTCGCGAACGCAGTGGTCATGAACCATTGTTCGTGAACGCCCAACTTCACCTAAAAACATTCATGCATTTTATGCTCAAAAGTCAAAAGTAGTTTATTTTATTGGTAACGGTCATAACCTTTGTTTTGCCAAACATACATTCTATGATAGTGACGTTTCAGACCAAACTCACAGGAGAAAATAAGCCGCGCAAAACGAAGCCTACGAGTATGTTTGGCACGACGGTGGAGGTCGTGAACGTGTTGGTTATGAACCGTCGTTCGTGAACGCCCAACCTCTCATAAGGAACTTCACCACTTTTATGTTTACCATTAGTTTTATTTATTGATAGCGGTCGTAAACATTGTCATGTCAAACACATTTTATGATACTGGCATTTTTGTCTAAACTCAGAGCAAAAACGGCGCACCAAATAGACCCCAAGGCTTCATTTTTGATAGCTTAGGAGTTTGAACAGGGGCAATGTAGAACCATGGCAGAAAACACAGGCTTCGTTTGGCGTGGCTTTGCTCGATGAGTTTGGTAAAAAACTTCATTATCATAGAATGTATGTTTGACAAGACAGGTTATGACCGCTATAAAGAAAATAAATTAATTTTGAGCATAAAATGCATGAATTTTTTTAGGTGAGATCGAGCATTCACGAACGATGGTTCATGACCACATCGTTCACGACCGCCGCCACCGCGCCAAACGAAGCCACAGTGAACATGCGCATGTCGGTGATGACTTTGGTCTAAAATATCCTTTGGGGGGGGGGGGGGGGGGGGGGGGGGGAGGGGGGAAATAGTATCGCTGGCCGCACCTACCCAAAAACTGCCAGTGTTTTTTCATAATTGCGTTCACAGCCACCACCGCTCACCCAAACAAAGCCCAAGGTTAAGGGGTGAAACATCATCGTAAACACATTGATGAAAAACACATATACGTCTTGGCAGCCGCGACCCAAAATGCCGATACAGTTATCGACGCCAAATAAAATCCCGCAGCTTTATTTCCTACCACAGTTTCACAACACTGCCGGGAATCTAAATCTCTCCTAAACAGAGCCTTAATGAGAACTCCAATTTTTATCTACTTCTCCTTTGGCTGTAAGCCCACAAGAAAAGTTCTCCAGCAGTAAACTAAAAAGCAGAAGCTATATGAAAACTGATACTGAAAAAGTTTCATGGAGATTCATACAGATTATTAAAACCAGATTCCATACAAATTTAAAGAGTTCCAATGAGAATGATTATGATACCCAGAACTTGATGATCTTCATGAACCCGAAGTTCGTCGAGCGTATTCTCTGTGGCTTCTCTCTTCCAGTTCTGCGATTCCATTATTAGATATATCAGTAACATGAACAAAGCATAAATGAAGCATTGCATTTATGGGGGAAAAGAAGCATGGATATTTCCACTGAATAAGGGGAAAAAACACGAACTCGAGGAAATGGGAGCAGTAGGAATGGGAGCCAGTGAGCCACGGAGAGAAACAGAGCTCCCACCCTGCGGTGGGAGTGAGAGCTTAAAGCGCAGTTTTTCTCTTTCATACCGTTGCGGTGATCAAAATGAAGGCTTACTGAACATATGCCCATCGTTGGAGGCGATTTCCCCTGGCCGGAGATAAAACTAAAATGCCAAAACAAACAGAGCCCAATTGATGCATCCTTTGGTGCGACGACGGATCCATCCGAACGAAATTAACGAATTTCTTAAGGTTCATAACGATGAGTTTGATTTTCGTGCGCAAACTTCGATTTGGCCCGCTCGGCCTCCTTTCTTTTTTTTTTCAAAATTATCTTCCGTCCGCATAAAACAATAAGGTAATTTTCAAACCCTACTGGCAGCCTACATCACCAATAGTAATAATTAAGGGTATTTCAGTATTTGACTCCTTACTCTTAAAATTGACTAACTCCGAATTAAAATTTAGACCAAATTTAAATTTGAACCACTCTCCTTAAAAGTAAAAATACCATTAATGATGGAAAAAGCAAGTCAAGTGACCAGAAAAAGAATGTAACTTTGACAAGGCTAAGATGGATTGCAAAATGAAACCAGGATAGACTCACGGGTGTCTGCTCGCGCCAAGCTCCCGGGGGCGGGTTCCTCCAAAGAGTCCTCTATAATTACTTTATTGTCCAACTAAATCATAATACTGCTACGGTAATTGGGGACAGACATCCGGATACGTATCAATACCCCGCCCGCCCCACAACCGACCTTGTCCACAAGGTCAACTAGCGGTGGTGGATGCACTCAAGCTCCAGGGACTTAAAGTCAGCAACTGTAATGTCGCCGTTTTCAGCAAAGAGCAGCAATCACAGTTCTTTTCTATTTACTGTGTTCACTATATTTCGCTTCCATTCCCGTGCTGGTTTTCATCATAACAATTTGCAATAAAAAACAGTGGCAATGCTAATAAGTAAGAAAACCAAGATAATTCACTCTGTATTTACCTTGAAGCAAGTTAACAATTATGTTTCGCTGCTCCATTGGGTTCTTTATTCTGGTGAGAAGCTTCAGTCAAAATTTGCTGAACAGCTTGCTGGGAAGAGGAATAACCATGGTCAAGCAAAATTTTATAGGCAAGGATTTTTAAAGATATTTTAATACTAAAATTGTTAGGAATAATTACCCAAACCTCCCCTGTAAGTTAGCATAATTACAAAAAACTCCCCTTAAATTTTCATTTCATTACAAAAACCTCCCCTAAAATTTTCAACCTCCCCTAAAATTTTCATTCCGTAACATCCATGAAGAAAAATACCCCCCTAGATACTGTAAACCGAGGGGGGTATTTTTGTGCATGGATGGTTATGAAATGAAAACTTTCAGGGGAGGTTTTTGTAATGAAATGAAAATTTTAGGGGAAGTTTTTGTAATTTCGAAAATAAGAGGGGTGGTGTCAGTAATTTAGCAATGTTAGAGGGGAGGTCCCAGTAAATGGCCCAAAATGGTTATGCATCCTGAGTCACCTTAATACACGTCAGAGCGTAGTTGGCGTCACTTTCTGATATCTGGTAATGAAGAACAATTCTGACACTGATTGTAACAAAACAATGATTTGGTCAGTGGATGGCATATTACATGTATAATAGGAATAATTACCAAAACTTCCCTTGAAAGTTAGCATAATTACAGGTTGCGCCCCTCTTATTTTTGAAATTACAAAA
Source organism: Dactylorhiza incarnata (assembly GCA_033032865.1). Lineage (NCBI taxonomy): Eukaryota > Viridiplantae > Streptophyta > Magnoliopsida > Asparagales > Orchidaceae > Dactylorhiza > Dactylorhiza incarnata. Next base: position 7,961,533 of record JAWHQI010000085.1, read on the forward strand.
AATCTCTCGTGTAAGTTTACATTTCATAACATCCATGCACAAACGTACCCCCTTGAAGTAAATCTTCAGGGGGGCATTTTGTGCATAGATGTTATGAAATGTAAACTTACGGGGAGGCTTTTGTAATTTCAAAAGAGGGGTGCAACCTATAATTTAGCAAACTTAGAGGCGAGGTCCCAATAAATGGCCCTATATAATAATCAGAAACATCTTCATAAGCTTCAGGTTCTAAAAATTGCGTCACAGAAAATCTGCACAATGACAGGTACAAAAAAAGAAAATTTGAACAAATTTCTCATTTGGTTAAATCTAAGCCCAAGTTTTTGGTTTCACAAAGAGAGTTGACAAACCAACTCCACTATGGAGTTCAAAATTGTGGCCTCAATAGTTCAAATTTGAACAAATTTGCACTGATTGTAACAAAAACATGAAAAATCACTTCTCCAATATCCGACTACTAGCGGGCAGCGGCTATGCGCAAGATCCGCATTGGCAGTGTACGACGCAGCTATGTGCAAGATCCTCGTGGGCAGTGTACGACGCAGATAGTATGCGCCGCCGGTCAATGCCTTTATAATACGGGCAGCGAAAACTGATCTTGCCCGAGTGAGATCAAGAGATGGTCGCATACCGTCAGCCCCGCATCGCGGGGGATACACTGCATGCGGTGATAGTATGTCAAATAATTTCAGTCTTAACATTGATATAAATTATTAATTATAATAGGTTTAAATTTGATTCTATAAATTAGTTATTATTATATACATCATTAATTAAGGGAATTGTTAGTCTCCTCTAATTTCACTAGTCGCACCGCACTTTATCATAATTGGACCCTAAAAACACTCCTCCAAAAAACCAAATCGAACCAAACTACTCGCACGCACGACCGTCTTCTTCCCCCAAGCCAGCAGTCTGTGAAACCCTTCCACACTCGAGCAATCGCGACGTCGCTGCCGATAGAGACAGCCGAAGATGCAACCGCCGCCGACGAGGTTCTTCTGGTCCAATGCTGCCGCCTCCGAAGACCTTGTTGTGGTTCAAAGCTCCCGCCGGCGACCTATATTTTCTGGTTCGACTATGCCGCCGCTGACGTAGACTTCATTTACGTTCTTTTTGTAGATTTTGCTTGTTCTACTAACTGCTGGAACGGTTTTTATTGTGCGACTAGCTGCTGGAATGATTTTTCTTGTGCGAGTGGCTTCTGACCTAGGCCTGATCTTCTTTCAGGTTCGACTATTCCAGTCCAGATTAGATCCTTTTTTTGCAACGATTTTGCTTGTGAATTTTTTGTTGTTTTGTTGATTTTTGCACAAGTTTAAGAGATCCTTGCTGTGATTGAAGTGGCTTTTGACCTAGGTCTGATCTTCTTTCTGGTTCGACTATTCCCGTCCAGATTAGATCCTTTTTTTTGCAACGATTTTGCTTGTGAATTTTTTGTTGTTTTGTTGATTTTTGCACAAGTTTAAGAGATCCTTGCTGTGATTGAAGTTGACTACACATAATTCAGCTGTTGGTTTGCTTAAGTTTTAGACTATTTAACTAGAAGAAATAATCATTGGCTCTAGGTGAGGTGTTGAGTATTTAACCTTAGAAGTAACAATCAAAGATTTAGTAAACTTAACAAGGAAGATAACTGTAATACTTTTCAAATGTTAAATCTCTGTAGTAAGTTTAGTTTATTGCTTTTGAGGAATTACCTTAACTCATGCTTAATTCCTTGTCAAACATCTTAACGAAATAGATGATATAATAATGTACTAATAAAAGAAACACGGGCAGTGCGGTGCTTATAACAATTTCGTTGTGCAATTAATAATTATGAGTGTCTTTAACAATTCTAAAAAAAAGTGTGGTGCCTTTAACAAATGAGTGCGACTAGCGAAAAGTGTGGGGCCCTACTTTATGCAATAAAATAATATTTGATGCTTTCTCTCGATTTTTGATTGTAAAAGGAGAAAAATGGAAGAAGGTAAAAGGAGAAAAATGAAAGAAGTTAAAATTGGAAAGAGCGGAACTTCACCAAAGGAAAATTTCCCCTTATATATAACTAGTAGAATGGGCACGGCTTCCCCCTGCACAGTAGTCACCGGCAGCGACAGTATTTTAGCTCTCGTAAATGTTTCTCATGCGAAGTGTTCATGCGGTGACAATACCTTCAATAATCACACATTTTTCTTACATGTGAAAATATTATTATTATATTTTTCGGTTCCTTTCAAAAATTTTAATATGTTTTGTACATTTTAAATATTTAAAATTTTTTTAATATACAATTTTGTTCATATTGTTGCCGTGTAACCTTGAGGCCACGGGTTCGAGTTTTGGAAGCAACCTCTTGCAAAAATGAAGGGTAAAGTTTGCCTACAATTCACCCTTGTGGTGGGACCCTTCCTTGGACCCTCGTTGCGCGGGGATGCTTTGTGCACCGGGCTTCCCGGTACAATTTTGTTCATGATAATATGACAAAATTACCAAAATAATTTTATGTTGCTTCTCATAAATAAATAAAACCTAATATATGCTTTTACAAAATAATCCCTCAATATTTTTTTTTTAACTTTATATTAAATAAAAGGTAAAATGGGCAATAAAAATTTGTGTCCACATGAGAGATAGATATAAGCAGGTGCTTTACTCTGTTATAGTTTCAATTTACTGCATGCAAAGGAATACTTGGCCTGAAAACAACATGCCGTTACCCGATTTGAGATCGAGAAATAATATATACGGCGGCATGAGGCGCCTGGATATATCTTTACATATATAAGATTCATGAAGATCTCCGAGGTGACTCGCACAAATAAAAATTATAAACCATAAATTATCCTATATTAAGGTTTATATCCTGCAACGCTAAAAACTGTATTTTAGTTGTAACTAAAACACTATTTAGAATATTTCACATGACGATATTTTGTTAATTTTCAGGTCAATTTATCATCATTTAAGTTCCTTTCCATTAGCATATTCCGTTAACTAGGACTGATTTCAGCATTTCATTAAAGTTGGAGATTGATTTCAAGCAAATAAAAGTTGAGGGACTGATTTCAAGCAAATAAAAGTTGAGGGACTTATTTCATAAAGTAGGGTGACTTTGGAGACTGATTTAGGGGTTTTACCAAATAAATTTGCATAAAACTCTACAAAAGAAAGCAAGAAACTCTACAAAAGAAAGCAAGAAACAGAAAAAAAGTAATAGTTTAAGTGGTACCTCGTTGGGCCTGCGGGAAGTAAAAGCACGCCACGCTCTTCCAAGGCTTCACAGAGCTTATCAGGTGATAAAACTGAAGTGTCTAAGATGGTGAAAAAAATCTAAAAACCAAAAAGCAAATTAAATCAATTACAAGCTAAAATATTTGTAGAATAGATTATACAATGAACTCTAGACAACTGACCATATTAGTCTCCACCGAATCCGTGTCAATGCTAAACTGCTCAATTTGACTTAACCCATCTGAAAAAGGATGAATACCATTAGGATAAAATTCTGAAATTTTCTTCATGAATTGAAAAAACTTGTGCAGGGAGAAGAGACCTGCTATCATTTTGGCATTTCGATGATCATCCTCGAGCTTGCTAACATTCTCTTTCAGAGCAACATAAGCTGCTGCACAGAGGACTCCAACTTGTCTCATGCATCCCCCTAAGGTTTTTCTAAGCCTTCTAGCCTAAAAATTACAGCAGAAAGTATGGTGAGACACAGTGTTTAGGGGGACTGTTTGGTGTTTCTTTGGTCTCATGTTGCTCTTATATAACACCTGTACCTTTGTTATAAAACTTTTTGAACCTACAAGAACTGATCCAGCAGGAGCCCCCAAACCTTTTGACATGCACACCTGAACGAAATCAAAATTACATAAAAGTAATGTAGTTTAAATAAAGTTTACACCACTAGATATATAAATAAAATGATTAGGAGATGGGCTTAAAACCATAAAGATAAAAAAGAAGGTACCGAAACAGAGTCAGCAGCCTGCACCAGCTTGTGAACAGGAACTCCCAGAGCCTGGCATTCCAAACTAACACAATAAGATAACAAATTTAGAAATAAAGTGCCAAACTTTGAATATGGTAATATGATTTACTGTTCCATCCTTTAAATAATTAAGTCAGCAACTCAAGTCCATGGTAAAAAGAATAAATGTTGAGAGCATCTTTTTGTTCTCAAGAATGATGAGAAATTGTTAGATGCTAGGGGTAAATTTCGAGAAGGAGGAAGAAGAAGAGAGACGAATTTCAGCCACTAGAGCTTTTTTGATCATACTTCCAAGCTCCTCTCAAATGAGTGATACGCATAGGCTTATATAGTGTCTGAATCCAAAGTACGCAAGGGCAAGCAGTAAATAACCCACGACCCAAAATACATGTTAGATAATAAAAGATAAGGTTCACAGTTGCGCTACACCCGTGCGCACTACTAACGAACGTCTGTAATCGAGTTGGGATTCGTGTCAACGTCACCTTGATCCCGACGTCGAATTATGCATCGTGTCCACGTCTACTCATCCCTTGCCGTTTTCCGTCTTCGTAGCAAAAATATATAGGATGATCTTAAAGAGAAGAAAAAATATAAAGGTGAAGCATTTGGAAAGGGAAATTATTACGAAGGCGGAAGAGGGTCAAAGACGAGGACACAACGCATATGTCGTTGTCGGGACTAAGGCGTACACGGATCCCGATTCAAGAACGGACGCTCTCCAGTAGTGCGCACGGACATAGGACACCCATCATCGTTATATTTTATTAGCGCACATGTATCTTGAGCAGTTGATTATTTACAGTTTGCTCTCGCATATATTGTAACTAGACACTATATAAGCCTAGACTTGTTTTTCATTTGAGGTATCGAGGAGTAAGAACTATTTTGAAGGAGCCCAAGGGGCTAGATTCATCTCTCTTCTTCTTCCCCCTTCTTCTCATCCCTTCACTCTCCTCCTCTTCAATCCTAGTATCTAACATTTGGTTCGACCTGCCTTCCTTTCGGTTGCAGTCTCCGTCGCCCGAAGCATTACTAGTGCTCCTCGCATTTTTGTTCTGCCAACGACGTTCGTGATTGTCCACCATCAGATTCGGCCATCGACATCTGCACATCGCCTGTTATGATCGACTTTGCCTGTTCTGCCTTCATCGTCTGCACTTATCGCCTGTTCCGCCTTCTCGCACGTTCCAGCCGAGCCTTACCTGTGTGCATGCCCTCGGACTCCACCCCATGGCACATTCTGACGCACTGGCGCCTCCTCCAGTGGGCCCTTCCATCCTTCGCCGCCTTGACAGTCACGATGGCATCATTGCCTCGCTCCAAGCCATCATGTTACAGATGGACACGGAACTTGATGCCATCATGGTCGGCCGCCCAAGCACGTCCGCAACCTCCACTGCGGCCTCCCCGTCACTCCTCGGCACACCCCCGGACTCTTACCAGCACCCCGGTCCTTCGACGTTTTGTCCTTCAACGACACCGATCCCATGGGTTGGATTGCCAGGGCGGAGCAGTTTTTCGACATCCAACAAATCTTGAAGCCGCACAAAGTCAGCACGGCTATGATAGGCATGGAGGGCTCCGCACTCCATTGGGTCTATTGACTCCGACAGTCCACACCAGCTCTCTCTTGGCCCGACCTACAACAAGATCTCATTCGTCGATACGATGTTCGTTACTCGGGTTCAGCGGTGGAGCACCTTTGCGGTGTTCGTCAAACGGGGCCCCTCGACGAATTCATCACTCTTGCCACGCATGTCCCCAACCTTCCCCCTGATCACTACCTCAGCTTCTTCATGCATGGTCTCCTCCCGCATATTCGTGCACGCCTGCGCACACATCGCCCGCCCTCTATTACCGAGGACATGGACCTCGCCCACTTGGTGGAAACGGACTTCAATGTCCCCTCCGTCAACACCGACCAGCCTCCGAGGAGTTTGACGCCCTATCCGGTTGCTCATCCTCCTACACCCTTCTGGCCGCCACCCCAGGTGCATACCGCGACTCCCCCGCACGTTGGCTCACTGCCTCGTCCGCCCCGGGCGCCACACGGCTCCCAGATGACTAATCAAGAGTACCACGATCTTCACACTAAGGGCCTCTGTTTTTGTTGTAAACAACCCTACTCTCCGACTCATGACTGCCCTTTGAAGGAGCTCCGCATCACCATTGGAGAGGAAGACCCATAGATCACCCTGGGGGATTTCGAAGCCCTGGAGGGCGATGACTTTCACGCCGTCATGGGACCCCCCGTGTGGCTGCATCGTTTCGAACTTTTGTGCTCTGCGACTAGCAACCCCTATGTCACCCTCACTATGGCGTTCTCTGGGTCCATGTATGACACTCCCCTGACTATGTTGGTTGATAATGGAGTCATCCACAACTTCATCTCCCCGCGCTTGGCGTCACTGTTCAACATTTGCCCGTCTCCTGCTCCTCTCACGGTTTGTTTGGGCGACGGATGTCGCACTACCAGTGGGGGCTACTTTCCGGATCTATACATGATTGTGGGCCCGTGCCATCTCTGCGCAGATTTTCTCCATCGAGCTTGGTGGCCTTGACGTCATTCTCGGCGTCACGTGGCTTCGTACCCTGGGAGATGTGTATGTCAACTGGGCTCGCATGGCGATGTGTTTTCCTCAAGCGGGAGTCCCTTCCTCCTTGTCGGGGCAATGTCCTTTCCCCGCCCGGCAGTGGCCCTCACGCCTTCCCAGCCAGCGGCTATGGATATTGCCGCCCACCCGCGGTGCAACGTCGCGCCGAACTACCCGGCCACTCCTCCACCATCCCATTCGTCCTGCGTTCAGGACATTACTTCGGCATTGAGGACAAGACGAATTTTCGAGAGGGTGGCATTGTTAAGAAGAAGAAAGAGGGTCAGGGACGAGGTCACAACGCATGTCGTCGTCGGGACCAAGGCGGCGCAGACACGGATCCTGATTCAAGGACGGGCGTTCTCCAGTAGTGCGCACTGACATAGCGCACCCGTCATCATTATACTTTATTAGCGCACATGTATTTCGAGCCGTTGGTTATTTACCGTTTAATCAAGCATATATTGTAACTAGACAGTATATAAGCCTAGTCTTGTCTTTCATTTGAGGTATCGAGGAGTAAGAACTATTTTGAAGGAGCCCTAGGGGCTGGATTCATCTCTCTTCTTCTTCCCCCTTCTTCTCATCCCTTCCCTCTCCTCCTCTTCAACCCTATTATCTAACAAAAATCTAGATGATAATATGAAAGATGCTCACTAAGTAAAGAACTTACTGCAGAAGCATTAAAGATGCGGGCTCCATCGATGTGAAGCTGCAAACCATGTTTCTTGGCGATATCTCCTACTCTGTTTGTATATTCAACAGAAAGGCATCTGCCTCCACAGCTGAAAGGATAAAAGAAATAAAACTAATTGGAAGGTCAAAATATGCATTTGAGGCTGTAATTTTGCATGACGTCACTTATAAAAATCATTATATAATCTGACTTGTTGAAATATACTGACATTTTCTATTCGTATTATAGTAATAAATGTGTGCTAACTCGAGGACAATATTCTGATACTAGATTTCCATAACAAAAGAAATGCACATTTCATTAGATTCTGCTCCAGCATCCCAAGGCCAATTTAATTTTGTCATCTTCAACAATTATATAAATACATATATATGTTCTTTAATGTGCGTGTGTGTATATATTTTGTGCATCTTCAACAATGAAATGTGCATTTGAGTCTGCTAATTTTGTCATCTTCGACATTTTCTATATATATTTCTCATAAATATGTTCCTCCAAATTCTAGTATCGCTCCCATTTCACCTCCTAAAAATAGGTGAGAGATTCTGCAAATGTTGTGTTAATAAAAAAAAAAGTGTATTGTATACAGAGTTACCAAGCACCGAGTACAAACCATGTTTTTCCTTCCCAGTTTTCATTTCCATTATAATTTGGTAATAGAACAAAGAAAATTACATATCAAGAAGCATCCCAACAAGTAGACTTTTGCAAAGACAAGTTATTAAATTTCACAACTTTTTGGGTAGTCAACCAAGCTTAAACGATTGGGTTAGACAGTGCAATGACATTTTATACTTCCATAATAACAAATTACTCAAATTAATGCCTTTTGACCCCCTTATTACATATTAAAAAAAAAACTACAGTTTTGATTTTCAAGAGCATTTCACTGATAAGGTGTAGTGGTTCCACACTCATACTGAGTTACACTCCTCTATGCATCAATGCTGGGTTAACAGATAAACTGTTAGCACTATTAAGTCTATAACACAGTGAATGAAAGCAAAGAGAAAACAAAGCTTCACAATGTTAGCACTACCACAACACCCAAAATATCTAACAATGAAGACCTGTAAATGCTGCATTGTCAACATTTGAACAATATTTCAGATATACTGTGGAAGAAAAGCTGAAAAGGATGGGCCAGAATCTAGATAATGTGGTGTAATCCTAGGGAACGATTAAAATACAAATCAAGACTAAGGTTGGCAATTATGTTCAAAACAACTCAGCGGAGCTTCACAGCATAGGATTGCTGACAAACACTCCTTAGTACAAAGGATCCTGGAGGAGATGTTTGGGTGCTGAGTCCCATCAATGGTTTCCCTGATAGAACCGTTATGTGATGACATTATCATTCTGAAGTCAGCAACATAGCGTGTCATTACATTTTAAGTGGCTGTGAGAATGACATCTATTGGATTTAAGATGTTACCAAATAGGGCTTAGGCTCCGTTTGGTGCGGCTTTTTTGCTTCAGTGAGTTTGGACAAAAATGCCACCATAATAGATTGCATGTTTGGCAAGACAATAGTTATGACCGCCACCAAGAAAATAAAACTAGTTTTGAACATAAAAGTGGATGAAGTTCCTTAGGTGAGGTCGGGAGTTCACGAACGATAGTTGATAACCACCGCGTTCACGACCGCTGATAGTTTTTAAGCCTTATATTAGAACTTAATTTAGTAGATTATTATCCTAAGATGTGTTATTTCATATTATAAATCATCTAAATTAGTTTTATTTTAATTTACAAAACTAATTTGCTTTTTCTTGTTTTGTTTTAGAAATTCAAGTTATATCCAAGGACCGAGCTCAAGTAAAGTTAAAGCCATGATTCAAGCTCAATCCATGTCCAAGATTCAAGCCAAGTTTAAGCTCAAGGCATGTTAAAGTCAACACCAAGGAAGATTAAATGGAGACATGGAGCAGCCCTCCCTTCATTTGGTCAAACCCGAACTCCCCTTTGATGCTACCCGAGCTCCCCTTGTTTTAGAGAGCAGCCCCCTTGCTACCCACATCCAACCCGAGCAGCCCTCTCCAAGCTCAAACCCGACCCCTCCTTGCCTCCATTTGGTTCAGCCCGAGCCCCCACTAAAAGTCAAAGCCGAGCCATCCTTGCTACATGCAGCCCGCCACCTTTGCATGGACCATGCATGGCCGAACCCCCCCCCCCCCCCCCCCCCCCCTCTTCTCTCCTCTTTCTCTTAAATGAAATCTCCTTCTCTCTCTCTCATTTACTCTCATTCCCTTCATGTTCATCCTCATACATCCCCCCTTCCCTCTCTTTTTCTCTTAATAAAAAGAATACATTGGAGGTGGCCACTCTCTTTCCTCTCTTCTCCCCCCTCGTTTATTCCATACAACTCCCCTCTCCATCATGCATGGCCGGCCACCCCCTTGTCTCCCCTCTCCTCTTCCTATTTCTAGAACCTTCCCCTCCATCTATAAAAGGAGCCCATGCCTCATGCTTAAGGGAACTATTTTTGGCAAGAGAGAGATCAAGAGAAAGTGTTAGTTCTCATTGTCAAGTTTTTCCATGCTTTGTATTTCTTTTTCTTGAGAATATTATTGTCATTTTACCTTTATTATTGTACTCTTTTTATTCACTAATGAAAATGCAAGTTTTATTTTTCATCCTTGTCTCAATTTCTATTATGCGTAACTAATTTCCGTTAGCATTTGATCATGAGGATCCATGATTTGAGATAAGATTTTATTTTTCTTAGTTTTATTCTTGTTAAACTCTGCTCGATCCCTCTTTGGTTTTATTTGCGTCGACTCCGTATTTCCGGTATACGGTAGTAGGCTATTTGATCTCATTTCATAGAAATCGAGAGATTCGTTGATTTGAAAGATCACTCAAAGAAGGAAGGAGTTGCACGCAATCCTAGAGATAGGACGACGTAAATCCTCCGGATTGGAGTCAAATCCAATAGTGCGGATCATTTCAATAATGCAACTTTAGACTTTTTTGATTTGCAAAGAGATTTCGGTCAAATCGTCTAGAAGTTAGGAGATTTAATGCTCTAGCGAGATTATTTCTTATTTTCGGATCCGTCACGGTCGAATTTGGTTTGCAATTGTAAAACTATATTTTTATCCTTCTCGTCTCTTTTCATGGTGAATCATCGATCGAATGCTATTTTCTTAATCTGTTTTATCATCTTAATATCAACTTAACTTTTGTCTTAAAAATTCTCAAAATCACCCAACCAATCGTACGGTAGGATAATAGTTGAAGCGTGAGTAATAGTACTTGACAACCCCGAGTTTAAATACGACCTTGGTACTACAATTCGATAGGTACACTTGCCTTTTCGGATTGATAGTCGTTTCAATCACCAAGTTTTTGGGCTGCTCCATGTCTCCATTTAATCTTCCTTGGAAGATCAAAGAAGGAAGAAGTTGCACGCAATCCTAGAGATAGGACGACGTAAATCCTCCGGATTGGAGTCAAATCCAATAGTGCGGATCATTTCAATAATGCAACTTTAGACTTTTTTGATTTGCAAAGAGATTTCGGTCAAATCGTCTAGAAGTTAGGAGATTTAATGCTCTAGCGAGATTATTTCTTATTTTCGGATCCGTCGCGGTCGAGTTTGGTTTGCAATTGTAAAACTATATTTTTATCCTTCTCGTCTTTTTTCATGGTGAATCATCGATCGAATGCTATTTTCTTAATCTGTTTTATCATCTTAATATCAACTTAACTTTTGTCTTAAAAATTCTCAAAATCACCCAACCAATCGTACGGTAGGATAATAGTTGAAGCGTGAGTAATAGTACTTGACAACCCTGAGTTTAAATACGACCTTGGTACTACAATTCGATAGGTACACTTGTCTTTTCGGATTGATAGTCGATTCAATCACCAAGTTTTTGGGCTGCTCCATGTCTCCATTTAATCTTCCTTGGAAGATCAAAGAAGGAAGGAGTTGCACGCAATCCTAGAGATAGGACGACGTAAATCCTCCGGATTAGAGTCAAATCCAATAGTGCGGATCATTTCAATAATGCAACTTTAGACTTTTTTGATTTGCAAAGAGATTTCGGTCAAATCGTCTAGAAGTTAGGAGATTTAATGCTCTAGCGAGATTATTTCTTATTTTCGGATCCGTCACGGTCGAATTTGGTTTGCAATTGTAAAACTATATTTTTATCGTTCTCGTCTCTTTTCATGGTGAATCATCGATCGAATGCTATTTTCTTAATCTGTTTTATCATCTTAATATCAACTTAACTTTTGTCTTAAAAATTCTCAAAATCACCCAACCAATCGTACGGTAGGATAATAGTTGAAGCGTGAGTAATAGTACTTGACAACCCCGAGTTTAAATACGACCTTGGTACTACAATTCGATAGGTACACTTGCCTTTTCGGATTGATAGTCGTTTCAATCACCAAGTTTTTGGGCTGCTCCATGTCTCCATTTAATCTTCCTTGGAAGATCAAAGAAGGAAGAAGTTGCACGCAATCCTAGAGATAGGACGACGTAAATCCTCCGGATTGGAGTCAAATCCAATAGTGCGGATCATTTCAATAATGCAACTTTAGACTTTTTTGATTTGCAAAGAGATTTCGGTCAAATCGTCTAGAAGTTAGGAGATTTAATGCTCTAGCGAGATTATTTCTTATTTTCGGATCCGTCGCGGTCGAGTTTGGTTTGCAATTGTAAAACTATATTTTTATCCTTCTCGTCTTTTTTCATGGTGAATCATCGATCGAATGCTATTTTCTTAATCTGTTTTATCATCTTAATATCAACTTAACTTTTGTCTTAAAAATTCTCAAAATCACCCAACCAATCGTACGGTAGGATAATAGTTGAAGCGTGAGTAATAGTACTTGACAACCCTGAGTTTAAATACGACCTTGGTACTACAATTCGATAGGTACACTTGTCTTTTCGGATTGATAGTCGATTCAATCACCAAGTTTTTGGGCTGCTCCATGTCTCCATTTAATCTTCCTTGGAAGATCAAAGAAGGAAGGAGTTGCACGCAATCCTAGAGATAGGACGACGTAAATCCTCCGGATTAGAGTCAAATCCAATAGTGCGGATCATTTCAATAATGCAACTTTAGACTTTTTTGATTTGCAAAGAGATTTCGGTCAAATCGTCTAGAAGTTAGGAGATTTAATGCTCTAGCGAGATTATTTCTTATTTTCGGATCCGTCACGGTCGAATTTGGTTTGCAATTGTAAAACTATATTTTTATCCTTCTCGTCTCTTTTCATGGTGAATCATCGATCGAATGCTATTTTCTTAATCTGTTTTATCATCTTAATATCAACTTAACTTTTGTCTTAAAAATTCTCAAAATCACCCAACCAATCATACGGTAGGATAATAGTTGAAGCGTGAGTAATAGTACTTGACAACCCCGAGTTTAAATACGACCTTGGTACTACAATTCGATAGGTACACTTGTCTTTTCTGATTGATAGTCGTTTCAATCACCAAGTTTTTGGGCTGCTCCATGTCTCCATTTAATCTTCCTTGGAAGATCAAAGAAGGAAGGAGTTGCACGCAATCCTAGAGATAGGACGACGTAAATCCTCCGGATTAGAGTCAAATCCAATAAAGCGGATCATTTCAATAATGCAACTTTAGACTTTTTTGATTTGCAAAGAGATTTCGGTCAAATCGTCTAGAAGTTAGGAGATTTAATGCTCTAGCGAGATTATTTCTTTATTTTCGGATCCGTCACGGTCGAGTTTGGTTTGCAATTGTAAAACTATATTTTTATCCTTCTCGTCTCTTTTCATGGTGAATCATCATCGATCGAATGCTATTTTCTTAATCTGTTTTATCATCTTAATATCAACTTAACTTTTGTCTTAAAAATTCTCAAAATCACTTAACTAATCGTACGGTAGGATAATAGTTGAAGCGTGAGTAATAGTACTTGACAACCCCGAGTTTAAATACGACCTTGGTACTACAATTCGATAGGTACACTTGCCTTTTCGGATTGATAGTCGTTTCAATCACCAAGTTTTTGGCGCCGTTGCCGGGGACATTTGTCAATATTAAGAAAACGTCGTCGCTATTACTTCTACAAAAATCCAAAAAAAAATAATTATTATATAATCAACCTACATCATCGTTTTTCTACCCCACCTAAATTCCTGAAAAGGACGCTTTGGGCTTGAATTCCCATCACAGCCTCTAGTACCGCTGCAAACCACTCACAGGGCAGATCTCGGGAAGTCCAGGACTAATATAATCAGCTTAAAAAAAAAAGACAAAAAAACAAAAAAATCATTATCATTTTTAATTTTGGTTTTTCACTTTCGGTTATTTTCCTTCTTTCCCTTTTCTTCCTACTAGTGCATGACCCGTAGTAGCTCTTCGAGTAATCCTGATATTCATTTTGATCCAGAGATCGAGCGCACCCTTCGGGAGCGCCTTCGAACTCATAATCAGGATTTACGTATAGATCTCGAAGAGTCGAGCAGAGACACAACAGCAGAAAATATGGGTGAGCCCAATCCAGAAGTTGACCAGCAAAGGACCATGTCCTATTATGCTCGGCCTAACCTGGAGGGTACATAATCAAGTATTGTCCGTCCTGCTGCAGCAAACAATAATTTTGAACTTAAGCCTAGCATCATCCAAATGGTGCAGCAATATGTGCAGTTCGACGGATTACAAGATGAAGATCCGAACATGCATATTGCGAGCTTTATCGAAATCTGCGATACTTTTAAGATAAATGGCGTGAGCGATGATGCGATTAGATTAAGACTTTTTCCGTTTTCCTTAAGGACTAAAGCTAAACAGTGGTTGAGTTCTCTCCCTAGAGGTTCCATCACCACATGGGCTCAATTAACTGAAAAGTTCTTATCCAAATATTTTCCGCCCGGCAAAACTGCAAAATTAAGAACTGATATTTGTTCTTTTAGTCAAATCGATTCTGAGACCCTCTATGACACTTGGGAGAGGTTCAAGGAACTTTTGAGACGTTGCCCTCATCATGCTCTGCCTGTATGGTTACAGGTCCAGACATTTTATAACGGGCTAAATCAAGCAACCCAGCAAATGATAGACGCCGCATCCGGTGGTTCTTTGAACCGAAAAACTCTGGAGGGCGCTCTTGAGCTTATCGAGGATATGGCGATGAACACCTATCAGTGGAATACGCCTAGGTCTCGCCAAAATAAACCTGCAGGTATGTACGAAGTGGACTCCGTGTCCCAACTGGCGCTTCAAGTAGAGATGCTAAACAAAAAAGTAACGGAGATGACTGCTGCCTCCGCCATTCAGGTACATGAACATGCAAATGCTGTTGCTGCCGAGCAGGTGGATTATCTGGGGAACATACCCAGGCCTGCTCAAAATAATTTTGCTAATTTTTCTAATTTTTCTTCTCCGCCTGGTTTTAATTTACCTTCGAACTCGTATCACCCCGGATGGCGTAACCATCCTAATTTTTCGTGGAGTAATCCCGCAAACGCCGCACGTCCACCACACGATTTCACTCCACCACCACCACAAAATCAAAATCCAAATTTTTCAAAACCTCCATCTTTGGAGGAAATGTTGTCCAAATATATAAATTCGAATGAGGCGACCATTAGAAACTTAACAGGGTCGATGAAAAATCTTGAAACAACGGTCGGCCAACTAGCTAAGGCTATCTACGAGAGACCACCTGAGACTCTTCCCTCAAATACTGAACCTAACCCAAGGGAGCAAGCGAAAGCAATTTCCCTTCGGAGCGGTAAGGTAATCGACGAGCCCACCACAAGGGAAGAGCCAGAGGTTATTGCCTCGCATGCTGATGATGAACAAGTAATCGTTAAGAAAACTGATTTGGAAAATGACAAAGAAAGAATTATTTTTGAAAAAGAAAAAGACAATCTTCAAACTAATGCTCTTGAGATTTCAAAAGAATTTCCGCCTCCTCCCTACCCTGCTAAGCTTAGGAAGGACAAATTAGACGATCAGTATCACCGCTTTCTTGAAATGTTTAAACAAATTCATATAAATTTACCATTTCATGAAGCGATTAGTCAAATGCCTAAGTACGCCAAATATTTGAAAGATTTATTAACAAACAAAAAGAAATAGGAAAACTTATCTCACGTAACGTTGAATGAAGAGTGCTCGGCGGTCGTTAATAATAGTAATCTACCTAAAAAGATAAACGATCCGGGTAGCTTTTCTATCCCCTGCGTTTTTGGTGATCTTTTTGTGAAGTATGCGTTAGCTGATTTAGGTGCGAGCATCAACTTGATGCCTTTTTCTTTATTTAAGAAGTTAGGATTGAGTACTCTCAGCCCTACACGTATGAGTATTCAGTTAGCTGATCGATCGATTAAATATCCGCTAGGAATTGTAGAAGACGTTCTTGTGAAGGTTGACAAATTCATCTTCCCGGTGGATTTTGTCATTCTTGATATCGACGAAGATGTCGAGGTTCCTCTGATCCTTGGTCGCCCCTTCCTTGCTACGTCGCGTGCGGTTATCGATGTGAGTAACAGAAAGCTCTTGCTCCGTGTCGGAAATGACGAAGTCACTTTTTCAATAAATCAATCAATGAAAAATTCTTTAAAAAATGATGACTCTTGTTTTTTTCTTGATATTTTAAATGACGATTCTGATTTTTCTCTTTCAAATTTGTCTGCAAATGATTTTTCCTCTTCATTTTCTGAAAACTCTACTGATTTTTATGAAGACACGGCTATGTCCGTGCAAACTGTTTTTGGTAATGAAAATCTTTCAAGATCAAAAAAATTTGAATCTATTATTTTTGAAAAAGAAAAAGTTTTAAAAACTCTTATGACGAACCACCCACTCTTGAATTACAACCGCTCCCCGAACATCTAAAATATGCTTTTCTCGGAAAAAATTCTACGTTGCCCGTTATAGTCTCGGCATTTCTTTCTCAATCCGAAAACGATCAATTGATCGAAGTTCTACAAAGGCATCGCCGAGCTATAGCGTGGCAAATTTCTGATATTTCTGGCATAAGCCCTTCCTTTTGCACGCATATTTTGCGAAAATAATTCTAAAAGTGTAGTCCAACCTCAACGTCGTCTTAATCCAAACATGAAAGAGGTCGTAAAGGGAGAGGTGCTTAAGTTATTAGATGCGGGGATAATTTATCCAATCTCGGATAGTAAGTGGGTGAGTCCAGTCCAGGTAGTACCGAAGAAAGGTGGGATTACGGTGGTAGCAAACGAGAATAACGATTTGATTCCAACTAGGACGGTAACGGGATGGAGGATGTGCATCGATTACCGTAAATTAAATGATGCCACTCGTAAAGATCACTTCCCCCTTCCCTTTATCGATCAAATTTTAGAACGTTTATCCGGGCATAGTTTTTATTGTTTTCTCGACGGTCTCTCGGGATATTTCCAAATCCCTATCGCACCCGAGGACCAAGAGAAGACAACATTCACTTGCCCCTTCGGAACTTTTGCCTATCGTAGAATGCCTTTCGGTCTTTGCAACGCACCAGCTACCTTTCAACGGTGTATGTTAGCAATTTTCGATAAGCACGTACAAAATATAATGGAAATCTTTATGGACGACTTTTCGGTTTTCGGTGATTCTTTTTCTTTTTGTTTACAAAATCTAGCTAAGGTGTTAGAGCGATGCGAGGAAACGAATCTGGTTTTAAACCGGGAGAAATGTCATTTCATGGTGAGAGAAGGGTTAGTTCTAGGTCATAAAATCTCTGCTAGGGGAATCGAGGTCGATCAAGCGAAGGTCGAGGTGATTGAGAAACTGCCGCCGCCTACGAACGTTAAAG
Source organism: Dactylorhiza incarnata (assembly GCA_033032865.1). Taxonomy (NCBI): domain Eukaryota; kingdom Viridiplantae; phylum Streptophyta; class Magnoliopsida; order Asparagales; family Orchidaceae; genus Dactylorhiza; species Dactylorhiza incarnata. The sequence continues at coordinate 7,978,576 of JAWHQI010000085.1, forward strand.
CGATTAGAAGTTTTCTAGGGCACGCGGGGTTTTATAGGCGCTTCATAAAAGATTTTTCAAAAATCACCAAGCCTCTAACCCAAATTTTAGAAAAAGATACCACTTTTAATTTCGATGAATCATGTTTAGCTGCATTTGAATTAATTAAATCAAAACTTATAAATGCTCTGATTATGATCGCTCCGGTTTGGGAATTACCTTTTGAAATTATGTGTGATGCGAGTAGTTTTGCGGTAGGTGTTGTGCTAGGACAACGAATAGATAAGAACTTCCACCCAATCTACTACGCTAGCAAAACTCTCAATTCAGCACAAGAAAATTACACCACCACTGAAAAGGAGCTCTTAGCTGTTATTTTCGCTTTTGATAAATTCCGACCATATGTTACTCTTTCTAAAGTTATCGTTTTCACGGATCATTCCGCCGTGAAGTACCTCCTTTCTAAATCGGATGTCAAGCCGCGTCTTATTCGTTGGATCCTCTTACTTCAGGAATTCGACTTGGAGATCCGGGATAAGAAAGGAGCGGAAAACTTAGCGGCTGATCATCTTTCTCGACTTGAAAATCCTGAAATAGGAACTTTGAATGAAAATTTTCTTCATGATTCTTTTCCGGATGAACGCCTTTTAAACGTTTCTTCTTCTACCCCCTGGTTTGCCGACCTGGCCAATTATCTTGTGGCCCGTGTCCTCCCAAAAGAGTACTCGTCTCAGCAAAAGAAGAAATTCTTTTCTGAGTTGAAGTATTATTTTTGGGAGGACCCCTTTCTATTTCGCATTTGTGCGGATCAGGTGGTAAGAAGATGCGTTTCCCGAGAAGAAGGTTATAAAATTTAAAGCATGTACATGAAGGTCCAACTGGCGGGCATTATCAAGCAAACCGCACCGCCCACAAAGTGCTTAGTGCTGGCTTTTATTGGCCAAGCATATTCAAAGATGCTCAAATCTTTGTGAGCGGATGTGATCGATGCCAGCGGACCGGAAATATTTCACAAAAAAATGAAATGGAACAAAACTATTTTCTTGAATGCGAGGTTTTTGATTTATGGGGCATAGACTTCATCGGCCTGTTTCCTTCAAGTTTAGGTAATAAATATATTTTAGTCGCGGTAGATTATGTTTCTCGATGGGCAGAGGCCCAAGCTCTTCCGAGTAATGATGCCCGCGTTGTGGTTTCCTTTTTGAAAAAATTATTTTCTCGTTTTGGTTTCCCTCGAGCGATCGTTAGTGATAGGGGAAGTCATTTTTGCAACGCCCAACTCACTAAAGTTTTAACTAAATATGGCGTTACGCATAAACTTTCCACCGCTTATCACCCCCAAACTAACGGTCAGGCTGAGGTAGTCAATCGGGAACTCAAAAGAATATTAGAAAAAACTGTTTCTACTTCTCGCAAAGATTGGTCCTTAAAATTAGACGATGCTCTTTGGGCCTATCGGACGGCGTACAAGACCGCTATCGGTTGTACTCCCTTCTGATTGGTCTATGAAAAATCGTGTCATCTCCCAGTTGAAGTAGAACACCGCGCGTATTGGGCACTGAAATTTTTTAATTTTGATCCGCACTCAGTCGGCGAACATAGAAAAAATCAACTAAATGAACTCGACGAGTGACGAGCGTTTGCTTATGAAAATAATAAACTTTATAAAGAACGTACGAAATTTTATCACGATAAGAACTTGCGCCACCCTAAAACGTTTAAACCAGGCGATCAAGTTCTTCTCTTTAATTCACGTTTACATCTTTTTCCTGGCAAGCTTAAATCTCGATGGTCTGGGCCATTTACGGTCAAAGAGGTTTTTCCATACGGAACTGTGTTACTTTCGCACCTGGATAAGGGTGATTTCAAAGTCAATGGTCATCGTCTTAAGATTTATTTTTCTAATGATTCGATATCCTCTGATCAGGAACAAATTATCTTTGCCTCTTAATGCTTATGTGAAACTTTTTTTTCTTATTTATGTTGAACTTCTTGTTGGACTCATTATTATTATTTTGGACTTTTTATTATTCAAACTTTGTAATAATAATAATTTAAGAACAATATTGGGAGTTTGCCCACGGGCCCTCCTCTTCCTATTTTCTTTGTATTTTGTTATCCCTCCCGATGGCCACTCTATTGCAAGTTCGTGATCGCCGCTCCAACGTTGTTGATTTCAAGAAGGATCAAATCATACATGTTGATGATCAAGTAACTAAAGTGCAAGCATGGGGGAGCGACATCCGCATTCGGCCTCACAAACCCGGGGAAGTCCTGTTTTTTTTAGTTATTATTTATTGCATTTCCTGTCTTCCCCTATTCTCTTTCTCTTCCTCTTTCTCGTTTTCTTTTTCATTGAGGGCAATGAAAAACTTAAGCATGGGGGAGGGTTTCATTGTTCTATTTCTCTCTTTTCAAAAAAAATATAAAAATCACAAAAAAATTGTAGTTTTTCTACTTTTTCTTTAAGGTTTATCAAAAATCCAAAAAAACTAGAAAATTCAAAACCCAAAAAAAATGAAAAAATATAAAAAACGAAAAAATTCAAAAAACACAAAATGAGAAAATCATCAAAAATTATTTTCTATCATTTCTTTAGTATGTTTCTTTGAGTGTTGCGTAGGCTCATGTAGTATTTTTTAATCTTTGGTAGTATGATAGAATAGAGTTTAGGTTAACTATATTACTTTTGCATACGTTAGTTTTGCATTTTCTCTTTCATAACTTTTGGCATCATATTTTTATTTTATCATCATAACGATGTTGTAATTTTTCTTCTAATCTAAGTGTAGTAGCGCGTATTTGTTGTTAGATGATATTATTAGACACTCACTCACATTGTAGTCTTTCTTGGTGTCTAGAACTTGCCTCTAGCGATCCTCGAAGCATTTGCATAAGTTTGTCATTGTTTTTAGAAATGATTTAGACATCTTTTGGATAGTTTGTGCCTTTTTTGCCCACCTAAAACATTTACTTTGCTAAAACAATTTGGGTCTTCTTCTTATTTTCTTTGTTAGCTCCACCTCTCATTTTTCACCAAAGCCAAATGCCCCTCCTATTATCACACTAAACTATTGAGTTTTATTTAAATATCATTTTGTGTTGGGTTGTTATTTTGGAAAATGAGAAGGAAATTATTTCAAGCTTATTTTGGAGCTCTTATGTGCAATGAGTTAAAAAATGAAAAAAAATCATGAAAAATTATTCTCCAAAAAAATTTATTGAAAAGTTATTGTTGGCCAAGTATGAAAAAGGAAAAATATCCATTGTCATATGTTTCTTAAATTTTGAGAAATTTGACGTACGTCTCTTGTCATTTCTCATTCTCGTATACCTTGTTTTGAAATTTATTTAAAACTCTCCCATTGGTTTAGTGTGATATTTAGCCATCGTGTTTATCTTTGATTTCCAAATCCTTATTTGTTTACCTAAGCCAAGTCTTTATGCCTAATGAAAGTCCTATTGATCTTTAAGCCATGACAATGTACTTGTGTAGTGGAGAGGGTGTGACCGGGCAAGCCTATGGACACCATCATTGATGGATTTCTTTGGAGGTTACCTTGGAGTGTTTGTAGAATAATCGTAGTCTCAGCAACTTGTTGCTTGCTCAATGCACTTATTTCGGTTGAATTGCTACTCTTGTTATGTTTGTTAGCTTAAACTTTTTGATGCTTTTTTGTTATGTTAGTAGGAGATTTGCAATCTAGTTCTATGCCTAAGTAATGTTTTTAAGCTCTTCTTTATTCTCCTCTACATCGATTTCTCGCCCCACTCATTGGTAGCATATTAGTTTTGATAGCTTAATTTTTGTTTGGGTTTCGCAATTAAAATATTGGGTAGTGTAGCCTCCTATATTTTAATTTCTATTTTGCTCGAGGGCAAGCAAACACTTAAGCATGGGGGAATTTGATAGTTAGTTTTTAGGTCTTATATTAGAACTTAATTTAGTAGATTATTATCCTAAGATATGTGTTATTTCATGTTATAAATCATCTAAATTAGTTTTATTTTAATTTACAAAATTAATTTGCTTTTTCTTGTTTTGTTTTAGAAATTCAAGTTATATCCAAGGACCGAGCTCAAGTAAAGTTAAAGCCATGATTCAAGCTCAATCCATGTCCAAGATTCAAGCCAAGTTTAAGCTCAAGGCATGTTAAAGTCAACACCAAGGAAGATTAAATGGAGACATGGAGCAGCCCTCCCTTCATTTGGTCAAACCCGAACTCCCCTTTGATGCTACCCGAGCTCCCCTTGTTTTAGAGAGCAGCCCCCTTGCTGCCCACATCCAACCCGAGCAGCCCTCTCCAAGCTCAAACCCGACCCCTCCTTGCCTCCATTTGGTTCAGCCCGAGCCCCCACTACAAGTCAAAGCCGAGCCATCCTTGCTACATGCAGCCCGCCACCTTTGCATGGACCATGCATGGCCGAACCCCCCCCCCCCCCTCCTCTCTCCTCTCTCTTAAATGAAATCTCCTTCTCTCTCTCATTTACTCTCATTCCCTTCATGTTCATCCTCATACATCCCCCCTTCCCTCTCTTTTTCTCTTAATAAAAAGAATACATTGGAGGTGGCCACTCTCTTTCCTCTCTTCTCCCCCCTCATTTATTCCATACAACTCCCCTCTCCACCATGCATGGCCGGCCACCCCCTTGTCTCCCCTCTCCTCTTCCTATTTCTAGAACCTTCCCCTCCATCTATAAAAGGAGCCCATGCCTCATGCTTAAGGGAACTATTTTTGGCAAGAGAGATCAAGAGAAAGTGTTAGTTCTCATTGTCAAGTTTTTCCATGCTTTGTATTTCTTTTTCTTGAGAATATTATTGTCATTTTACCTTTATTATTGTACTCTTTTTATTCACTAATGAAAATGCAAGTTTTATTTTTCATCCTTGTCTCAATTTCTATTATGCGTAACTAATTTCCGTTAGCATTTGATCATGAGGATCCATGATTTGAGATGATATTTTATTTTTCTTAGTTTTATTCTTGTTAAACTTTGCTCGATCCTTCTTTGGTTTTATTTGCGTCGACTCCGTATTTCCGGTATACGGTAGTATGCTATTTGATCTCATTTCATAGAAATCGAGAGATTCGTTGATTTGAAAGATCACTCAAAGAAGGAAGGAGTTGCACGCAATCCTAGAGATAGGACGACGTAAATCCTCCGGATTGGAGTCAAATCCAATAGTGCGGATCATTTCAATAATGCAACTTTAGACTTTTTTGATTTGCAAAGAGATTTCGGTCAAATCGTCTAGAAGTTAGGAGATTTAATGCTCTAGCGAGATTATTTCTTATTTTCGGATCCGTCACGGTCGAGTTTGGTTTGCAATTGTAAAACTACATTTTTATCCTTCTCGTCTCTTTTCATGGTGAATCATCGATCGAATGCTATTTTCTTAATCTGTTTTATCATCTTAATATCAACTTAACTTTTGTCTTAAAAATTCTCAAAATCACCCAACCAATCGTACGGTAGGATAATAGTTGAAGCGTGAGTAATAGTACTTGACAACCCCGAGTTTAAATACGACCTTGGTATTACAATTCGATAGGTACACTTGTCTTTTCGGATTGATAGTCGTTTCAATCACCAACCGCCGCCACCGTGCCAAACAGAATCTTAGGTGATTTGGGCATATACAACATAGATCAGGAAATACACTAGTTAGACGAGTAAATAGAGTTATTGTCAAAAGATTAGGGCTCTGTTTGGCGCGGTGGTGGCGGTCGTGAACGCGGTGGTTATGAAGCATCGTTCGTGAACGCCCGATCTCACCACTTTTATGTTCAAATCTAATTTTCTTTTCTTGTTGGCGGTCATAACCAATGTCATGCCAAACATACATTATATGATGGTGGCGTTTTTTCTCCAAACTCACCGGAGCAAAAACGTCGCGCCAAACAGTGCCTAGGTAGGATGAGGTGTAGACCTGAGGTAACATTGTTGGAGGTTGTTAATAAGATTTACATAATCTAGGTTTAACACATTGGGCTGTACATGATAGGGAAGAGTGGAAAAATTTCACAAGTGTCAAGACACTCTAAATGGCTGAAAAGACCATCTTAATTTATATTAATAATGCATTGCTTTCGAGGGTCTCGGTAACTTCAGAGAACACAAAATGTATGGAGCAGCCCATGCAGTTGGATTTGGACTTTTCAACCATGTAATAGGCCGTGCTGTCCACATTGAACAATATTTGAGATACTTGAGGAAGAAATGCTGCAAAAGATTGACAAGAATCTACATAATGTGGACTACGCAAGGAGAGCGATTAGTAATTACAACGATTAATTAATGGAACATCTATTTAATACTTTATTTGTCAAGCAATTTGCTGTGCTTGTGGAGGGACTACTATCAGCTCGAAGGGCCAAATGTTTAATACTCATCATTCATCAAGTAATTCACCAGATCGCAAAATTAAAGTGTGGAAGAGATTACAAGGATATAAACAACATAATAAAATTTGCTCACCTAACATTCTGTCACCTATCAAAGAAATCAAAGAAATCAAAGGAATATAGCAGCCTTGAAGGTATAATGGTACGAGAGGGAGACTATCAACTTCCATCGACTAGAAGAACGAAAAGTCATTTTCATGCAACCATTTCTTTCAAAACACATAAAATATGTAGATTTAATTCTTTTTTACCAGAAATAATTAAAAACTCGGAAATCTTGAGACAGGACTCGAGAAGAAAAAAAGAATCTCCACAGAAGAATATCTCTACTATTGGCATTCCTAAGATATCCAAAATGTCCTTGAAAGCCTTTCCAGTAATCTGTGTGCTCAAGTCTAAATGTACCCATCAACACCATTTCAGTACATGGAAAAGAAAAACTGCCTTGTTCCTCAGAGGCTTCAGGCCAATAGATACTTAGGATCTGTTTGACACAGCTTTTTTGCTCCTGTGAGTTTCGACAAAAAGCCACTGTCGTAGAATTTACGTTTGGCATAGCAACAGTTATGCCCGCCACCAAGAAAAAAAACCTAGTTTTGAACATAAAAGTGCATGAAGTTCCTTAGGTGAGGTCGGACGTTCACGAACGACGGTTGATAACCACCACGTTCATGACCACCAACGCCGTGCCAAACGGACCCTTAATGGGAAAAAGTAAAAATAGCGCTCTAAAACTTTTTAAATCGAATAGAAGTGAACCACTTAAAGTTACAATATAGCATTTGTGACAAAACTCTAAAATTTGGGAACAATAATGAACTACACAAGCAATAAAGGTTTAAAAAACTATAAGATTTATTTGGAAGACCATAAAGTTACAGCCCATGGAGCACAAGATACTTAAAATAGAAGAATATCAATAAAATACAATTCAAGAGGGGTATGGGGTAAGTGTGCCCTCCTCTTAAATTCACCTTCAGTTATATTCTAAAATTATAACTAAGACCTCCAGGTAAAATAGTAATTTTTTAGTTGAAAATTAAGTTAATTTTTCTCACATTTTGCTTGTTTAAGATGAAGGGGAGCCTTAGCGCACCGGTTAAGGTGTTGCCGTGTGACCTTTGTTGGATCTTGCGGCGCCCTTAGAGGGGGGGGGGGTGAATAAGGGCTAATATTTACTTTGAAATTTTTCTAAAATATTAAGATAATTTTGCAATGATAAATAAGTAGATTTTTACACAAACAAAATAATCACTTAGAAAATCATGAGGAAATTAAAAATCAAAATTTATTTTCACAAATGATGAATACAAAGAACTATTGATCTTAATAAAGCTTAAGATCAAGGCTATGATAAAAATAAACTTCTTTTTAATTTACTGGTCCTTCAACCAAGGACTGGTCGGCTATAGCGTATCTCTTCCTAGATCTTGTTACTAGCCTCCCCCTAGATCTCTCCACGATCTAGATGTTGCACACAAGGCGGCGATTTACTCCTAAGCCTCACAAGGACCTAGACGACACGTGCAAGACGGTGATTTCCTCCTAAGCCACACACGGACTTAGAAGCCACACACAAGATGCGATTTCCTCTACCAATTACAAGATGGTAAGATAAAATACAAAATAGAAATTCAGATATGAAACTCCCTAAATATGAAGCTCTGAAGACGTCGTTGAATCCTTGCAAAGATTGCCTGAGATACTGCGCACGGACCGTCTCTTCTTCGCTCTTGAACGTTCTTGCCAAAATGGGAGTTCTCGGAGTTCTGGAGCTCTCTGGACGAAATGCACTCGGGAATTGGTACTCCAGATTGGTGTGTATGTTTGTCTCCACGGAAATTGAGCCAATATATATTTTCTAGATGTCGTCGACGACATCTAGGTGTCATCCGCCAACGTTATCTCCTCCAGTTGTCACGTGTCCCATGAAAATGATGTTTATGCGCGGCGTGACGGTTGTGGTCGAAACGTGGGCTATCGGATTCCGATGTCGATGTCGGAATTCCGACAGTGATTTGTTCTTGAAACCGCTGAGATGAAAACGCTGAGCTGTCGTCGACGACATCTAGCTGTCACTGACGACATTGATTTGTTCTCGACTTTACATCCTGAGCTTCAAACAAAAATTAGCATAGTCGCATACCTATTATACCTGCACACCATAGATAAAATAGGATCAAACACGCCCGAGATTTATTATTACCAAACCAAGAAGTTCGGAACGCATGCTCCAACAACCTTGAGGTCACGGGTTCGAGTCTCGGAAGCAGCCTCTTGCAAAAATGCAAAGTAAGGTTTGTCTATATTTCACCCTTGTGGTGGGACCCTTCCCCGAACCCTCGCTGCGCAGGGATGCTTTGTGCACCGGGCTGCCCCTTTTTTTCTTGTTTATGATATAGTTGCAAGTATGCATTTAGATAAATTCTGATTAATTAAGTAAAACTCAAAGTTTTTAGAGCTATTTAGTTGAAATTCTCTCCAAGATGAAGAAACTTGTGCAACATGTTTTGAAAATTATTGTGCATCATTTTCTCATCACTGATGTTTACGTGATATATACATGAGATATTACTGTTCACATAAACACTATATCTTCAAGAACCATAATATTCATAAAAGGTGAAAGCCGGAAACAAAAAAAAAAGTTCCAAAAGCAATAATTAATCTTCTAACGAACTTAAATTGTAAGTCAAAGTAAAAAAAATTAACTTGAAAGAATGAATTCATACTTGGCTTGTGTATTCTCCAAGCAAATTAACCGAGTAGTTGGGTAGTAAAGCGAATCATTGGGTTTTCTGATTGCTGCCTCAATCTTATCAATATCCATGGTTCCGTCGGGATTATTTTTAACGGTTTTAGGATGCACGCCTCCTATGGTTGAAATGCCTCCATTTTCATAAACATGAATATGTGAATCGTCCCCAAGTATGACTTCACTCCCCCTCACCTCACAATGGACAAGCACTGCTATGAGGTTCCCCATGGTTCCAGAGGGCACAAAGACAGCAGCTTCTTTACCCATAACCTTTGCCATCTCAGACTCAAATCGAAATGCCGTTGGGTCTGATCCCAAGACATCATCATCCACATCAGCGTTGGCCATGGCAGCTCGCATCACATCAGACGGTTTAGTAACAGTATCGGATCTTAGGTCCACTGTTCTGGTTACCATTCTCATGTTTTTGGGCGATGAAGTTCTGGTCCCTGAATAAAAAAACATAGTTCTAGTTAATTAAAATTGTCAAACAATACTTGAAACCTTAAAATAGGAGAGTAGAACAATACTTGAAACCTTAAGGTAAATGAGAATATTTGGGAAAATTCCATATTTGATAGGTGAAAAACATGAGTTATTGTAGAAATACCAAGTGGGTGATCCACTTTGATAGGTTTCTTCTCTTGGGATGAAAATGAGAAAAATTGCTTCCAATTTGGTCCACATGCTCTAACAATTAGTATTAAAGCCAATGGTTCTGCTGGACCTGAATGGTCCTTGGAATTTATGGCTACAGTATGTCTTTGAGGGCTTCTTCTAATGCCGGGGAAGGTTCAGTTGCAAATAACTCTAGTGAAGCCACACCATTATTGAGTTTCCTCTTAGTTCAAGATACTCTAGAATGTGTAAGAGTTCCGCTTAAGGGAGATAGTATCAGCAGAATTAATTTAGCCTTCTCTTTTATCAGTATTATATATATATAATGTGTCACATTATATATATGTATATGCTTTTGTGTTGTAGACTTTTAATGTCTTGCTTTATTTTGTCTGGTGAGGATATTACCCAATGGGTAATATAAAACTTTATCTCCTGTGTCAGGTTCAGCGGCTGCAGATTTGAAAGCCGCTGTTATTTATTTCAAAGGCTGAGCTGCTCTCTGCAGTTCACCATTCTGCTTCCATGCTTCTCCTTTGCTAGTTCCTTCTCCCTGCAGGTTACAAGTTTGGATTCTTCATCCATCATGGTATCAGAGCGGACGGCTCACGCCATCAGAAGCTTTATGTAGTTTCTGCTCTCTGTGTTGTATCTGTTCACAGTTTTTTTTCCCTCTCGGCTTCATCACATGGCGGCACCGGTAAGCTCTCAAATTTTTGCTTACACTCAAACAGGAATTCCCATTTTCGAAGGAGAATCCTATGATTATTGGAGCAAGCAGATGCGTATCTATTTTGTGTCTCAAGGGCTGTGGGACTTAGTCCAGAATGGACAAGCTCCTACGAAAGACCAGTCATCGACATCCAAAGAATCAGAAGAAAAGACAGACAAGAAAGAGAAGGGAGAGAAGAAAGTAGACACCCAACTCATTAAGGAAACTCAGAGAAGAGATGCCAAAGCACTCCTCTGTATCCAACAAGGAGTGGGTCGCTCGATACTTCCTCTTATCATCAGTGCTGAAACAGCAAAGGAGTGCTGGGACATACTGAAAGAGGAGTTCAGAGGAAATGAGAGAGTTATAGCCATAAAACTCACCTTACTGTGGAGGGAGTTTGACACAGGCAATATGCAAACCAATGAAACAGTGCAACAATATATCTCCAGGACCACAGTTACTGTAAATCAGATCAGGACTTACGGTGATGACCTCCCTGAAAGAAGAGTTGTTTCACACATCCTTGGAAGTTTAACTCCAGAGTTTGAACATGTCGTTGCAGCTATTCAAGAGGCCAAGGATATTCACAAATTAACAGTCACTGAACTCATGGGTTCTTTACAAGGACATGAGGCAAGAATAAAAAAAAAGGATGTACATCTTGAGCAAGCCTTTCAAAGCAGATTACATGTCACAAACATCTCATCTGGTAACCATGGCTCAAACTCCTGGAATAATAATCAGAAAGAAAAACAGCATGAAGAACGAAACAACTGGCAATACAATAATAAGGACAAGGGAGTGGAATACAGCCCTAAGCTTTTTTGCAAGCTATGCAACAAGTCCACACACAACACTAAAGATTGTTTCTCCGAATGCAAGAAGTGTAGAAATCCCAATCATCTTCAGAAGGACTGCTGGTATAGAGAAAATAAGAATAGAGAAGAGGCAAACTTCTCAAACAACTCTGAATCATTATTTTATACAAGTGAAACAACCAATGCAGGGTCAACAGAAGCATGGTTCCTCGACAGTGGATGTTCAAACCACATGTCAAACAACAAACTAGCCTTTATTACTTTAGACCAATCAGTAAAATCTGAAGTAATTATGGGAGATGGAAGCATGAGGATTATAGAAGGAAAAGGAATTGTGGGAGTCAAGGCTCAAGATGGTAGGACAAATCACATACATGATGTGCAATTTGTACCCACCTTATCTCAAAATCTCCTAAGTGTAGGGCAGCTGTTAAAGAAGGGCTATAAACTTGTCTTTGAGAGAGAAATGTGTCTCATTTATGATAATCGCACAAATGGGATAATTTACAAGGTCCAAATGTCAAACAACAGAATCTTCCCCCATTCACTTGGAGCTGAGCACAAGTGAGCAATCTCATGCTAAAGTTGCAAGAAATTCAGAAAACTCAATGTTATGGCACCAAAGATGTGGGCATCTAAATTTTGGAGACCTTGCAAAGTTAAAGACCATGGCAGTTGGAATAAAGGGGGACTTGTACAGCAATAGTGCATGTGAAGTCTGTGCCAAGGCAAAGATTCATAGAGCACCCTTTCCTCAACAAAGAAGTCGATCATCTCAGGCACCTCTGGAGCTGATCCATGCAGATATATGGGGACCAGCAAGCACTCCTACTTGGGCAGGAAGCAGGTACTATCTTCTTCTTGTAGATGACTATACCCGTAAAATGTGGATATACTTTCTTAGCCAAAAATCTGAGGCCTACAACAGTTTCAAAACCTTTAAAAGCTTAGTAGAAAATGAATGCAATTGTAAAATAAAGACTCTCAGGACTGATAGGGGGGGAGAGTTTATGAGTAAAGAATTTCTGAGCATTTATAATGCTAATGGAATCAGCCGAGAACTAACCGTGCCCCACAGTCCAGAGCAAAATGGAGTTGTGGAGCGCAGGAACAGAACAGTGGTTGAAATGGGGAGGAGTATGCTGATTCATAAACAAATGCCAAAGGAATTCTGGGGGGAAGCTTTCAACACAGCTATTTACATTCTTAATAGGTCTCCCACAAGGGCTCTCAACAACACTACCCCATATGAGGCATGGCACCACCATAAACCTGTTTTACAACATATAAAAGTTTTTGGAAGCATTGCCTATGCCCTAACAAGCAAGGATAACAGAGATAAACTAGAACCCAAGGGAGAGAAACTTATCTTTGTGGGATATAGCACTGAATCAAAAAGCTATAGGTTGTTTAATCCTCTAAGTAAGAAGTTAATTATTAACAGGGATGTTATCTTCAATGAGGACTTGGCCTGGGAAGAATGGAACAAAACACAGGATCAGGGTCCTCTTTTCAATACAGACCTGGAGGATGCTGTTGATCAAGATGATGTTCCTATTGATCATGCTCAGCCAGCCAGTCCAGCTGCAAATCAACCTGATGTGGATCCTTTTCTGGAGCTCACATTGGACTCATCATCTCCCCCTCACAGATACCGACGACTATCAGATGTGTATCAGTCATGTCATGTTGCTCTAATGAGTCAAGAACCAGCTAAATTCTCTGAAGCAGTCAATCAACCCAAGTGGGTTGAGGCAATGAGGGAAGAAATCATGACAATAAACAAAAATGAAACGTGGGAACTCATACATAGGCCCCCAAATATTCCCATTGTTGGTCTGAAATGGGTTTATAAAATGAAATTAAATGAAGCTGGAGAGATAGAGAGATACAAGGCTCGTTTGGTTGCCAAGGGATACTCACAACAACCCGGCAGAGATTTTACTGAGACGTTTGCTCCTGTGGCTCGCATGGAGACAATCAGACTGCTGTTAGCCTTTGCAGTCCAACATAATCTGAAAATTCACCAATTGGACGTCAAATCTGCCTTTTTGAATGGGTATCTCAAGGAAGAGGTGTATGTTCATCAGCCAGAAGGGTTTGTTATCAAGGGAAGTGAAGAGAAGGTATATAAACTTAAAAAGGCCCTCTATGGTCTGAGACAAGCACCTAGGGCCTGGAATGAAAGAATAGATGAATTCTTAAAGGGACAAGGGTATGTGAGAAATCCTTATGAGGCCTCATTGTATATCAAATATCTGCAATCTGGGTCATTCATCATAGTGTGTATATATGTTGATGACCTCCTAGTCACTGGGACCACTCCTCAGTTGATTGAAGAATTCAAGGAGATGATGAAACTTGAATTTGAGATGAGTGATCTAGGGGTCATGAAATACTTTCTTGGATTACAAATCATACAGCATAATGACAGAATATTTATGCATCAACAGAAATACATTTCAGAGCTTCTCAGACGGCACAATATGAGTGACTGCAAACCCACAACAACACCTATTAGCACTGGAGAAAAGTATCAGAAGGATGATGGAGAAGAGAAGGTGAATGAAGAAGAGTATAGAAGTATAGTAGGAGCTCTTATCTACTTAACCAACAGCCGCCCAAATATAGAATATGCTGTGGGTATGGTGTCAAGGTTTGCCTGTAACCCGAGCACCTCTCATATGAAGGAAGTGAAGAGAATTCTCAGGTACCTACAAGGGACACGGGATTATGGTCTCATTTTCAGGAAAACAGAAGAGATGAGCAGGACTATCACAGGGTTCTCAGACAGTGACTGGGCGGGAAGTGCTGACGACCGCAAGAGCACCAGTGGGTTCCTGTTTCAGTTGGGGCAGACGACTATATCCTGGAGTTCAAGAAAGCAGAAGAGCATAGCACTATCCTCCGCCGAAGCAGAGTATATGGCGATCGGTGAAGCGGCCAAAGAGGGGGTCTGGCTTAGTCGTCTCTTCTCCACTCTGAAACAGGAGGAAAAACGCGCTGTTATTCTCATGGTAGACAGCACGTCGGCGATATCCATCTGCAAAAATCCTGTGCTACACAATCGGCCGAAACATATCCAAATAAAACATCATTTTGTGAGAGAATTGATTGAGGAGGGAGAAATAGAGCTGAAGCACTGCGGAACCAAGGAACAACTGGCGGACGGGATGACAAAGGCGCTTTCGACGGAGAAATTCCATGTTTTTCGTAGCAGCATCGGCGTCGTGAGCAGCAAGGAGGCGTCGGCGGAGAAAAACGAGAAGACCTAAATTAAGGAGGCGTATCAGCAGAATTAATTTAGCCTTCTCTTTTATCAGTATTATATATATATATAATGTGTCACATTATATATATGTATATGCTTTTGTGCTGTAGACTTTTAATGTCTTGCTTTATTTTGTCTGGTGAGGATATTACCCAATGGGTAATATAAAACTTTATCTCCTGTGTCAGGTTCAGCGGCTGTAGATTTGAAAGCCGCTGTTATTTATTTCAAAGGCTGAGCTGCTCTCTGCAGTTCACCATTCTGCTTCCATGCTTCTCCTTTGCTAGTTCCTTCTCCCTGCAGGTTACAAGTTTGGATTCTTCATCCATCAGATAGATGGTCAATGTGGAGGGCCTACATGTGAAATAAAGAATATTAAGGCACGGCATCCGGATTAACATGAGTGAAACATTATTTTAGTGCTGATATACTAAGGGTCCGTTTAGCTCGGCGGTGTCGGTCATTAACGCGGTGGTTATGAACCGCCGTTCGTGAACGTCCGTCCTCACCGAAGAAACTTCATCCACTTTTATGTTCAAAACTACTTTTCTTTTCTTGGTGGCGGTTATAACTGTTGTCATGCCAAACATACATTCTATGACGGTGGCATTTTCTTTTTCCAAACTCACCAGAGCAAAAACGTCATGCCAAACAGAGCCTAATCCCGGGGATTTAAGTTTTCCAATGGAAAATGAGTTTGATCATTATTATAATATAAACATTGGTCCACTTTAGTCAACACTTGCTAATAATCAGTAGCAAGCTAACGATTCAACTGAGATCAAGCGGTTCATGTGATTAACAACTTCCATGGCTCTTTGGTGTTTCATACTACGGTTGCATAAAGTTTAAACTTGGATGAACACATGAATTCTACATGATTGAGTGGTTCTTGCTGCGTGATACTTAATGACATGAACAGAGAAATGGCAGGTGTCTAAGAGCTCTCAAAAGGGAGAAGATTGTCATGGCATGTAAGAGTAAATATGTGAAAAAATTAAATTAATGTAGTAATATCAAGTGTTTGCTCTTTCTCACAGGCTTAAGTTTTCCACTGAAAACAAGCTTGAACATTGGCATATCAAACTTACTCTAAACCCCCTTTTGGTCCTCCCCAACATGTATATGCACAAAGACAAAAAAAAATGGTGAAGGATCAAGCACAGCTCACAGGAGTACCAAAAACTACTGAACTAACATCAGAAGAAGTAGAAAACTGAGCCTTCGCAGGGAAAATAGACAAGAAATATTGTTCCTTGATGGATTGTTTCATTAACCAGACATGAAAAACTAAAATACATTTATGAACTAACAGCATTGATAAATTCAGATGAGATACTCCACTGGTTCTGTTCTTCTTCTTTACTGACAATCAAATGACGGAGACATGTTAAACCGCCATCAAAAACGAAAGCAATACTGGAAAAACAAACAAAAAACAGTATCGATCCCGCTCTTCTATTCTACGCAAGATTGACAGACATCATAGCAACGAAGAACTCACTCGGCCGAAATCGCGAAGAAGGCAAAAATCCGCCTCCGGATTACCGGCGGCAAAGGCCCAAATCCCCAACAACCTGAGTGGGAGCGGATGACGAGGCCTTCTGGTTTGCTCGCCCATCTTCTATATATAGCAAAACCCTAGGAATCGTGGAGTTCTCATCCGGTCTTCCTGGCCAAAATTGGGGCACGTGATGAACAGCAACCCCTCCGGATTCTCTCCACCCACACGTCTCTCCAGCGGGCGAACACTCCCAATAAGTCGAAGACGACGAATTAACCCAAATTTGTCATCTTTCTAATTGAATATGCCCAGCCGTCAGATGCTAGAGGATGATGTTTCCCATGTCAGAAACACGATTAATGCCGGGACCGGGATGGTCTTCCTCTGCAAATCCAGCTCGATCATGGCGGCTGCTGCTTAGCGTTTTCGGAGTTTTATAGCGGATTGAACTCATCTTATATGTATTTATTATATTATTATATGTATTAAAATAAGAACTTCTAGATAACGGCTATCTCTATATTCATCACCAGTGCTGTTATATGTAGGCTATTTTCAGCTATGTGCAATTTAGTTGGTGATGGAGACCGACGCTAAGTCTCTTTATCTAGGAGGTCGTGGGTTCAAGACCTTGCCTGAACAACCCACTGCACATGAACGATCACACTTTGTGTGCGGAGATGGGATGAAGTGTACGGCCTGCAGATTTGTTCAAAAATGAAACTCTGCGTGAACCGTGACACATAGGAAGATGTGAATTCAAAAATACTTGGCCTGCACATATCTGTAATGCAATTGTGCGGCTTGCACATAGATATAGTCGGCCTTAATATATTCAACACCTTTGTTTAATCGATGCTTTTAATTGGATGTCGTAAAACATTCTTTTTATGTGGGCTTGGGCTCCGTTTGGCGCGGTAGTGGCGGTGGTGAAAGCGGTGTTATGAACCGTCGTTCGTGAACGTCTGACCTCGCTCTTGGTGGCGGTCATAACCCATTGTCATGCCAAACATCCATTCTATGATGGTGGCGTTTTTTTTTCAAACTCACCGGAGCAAAAATGTCGCACCAAACGAAGCCTTGGTTGATTATTTGATGACTTATCTCATGATCTTGTATAATGTATACTATTTTGTGGTACGAGTATTAAAGGCACCTATTAGGCGTTGTGAGAGTTTAGTCACTAGATATGTTAAACGGGGGAGGGGTAGACCAAAAAAGACTTGTAATGAAACTATAAGTAAAGATATGATGTACTTAGGCATTAGTGATGCTATGATTAAAGATAGGATCCATATAGCCGACCCCACTATGGTGGGATAAAGACTTGAGTGTTCTTGTTGTACATATTATTTAAGTTTCGTAAAATAAAAATAATATCAAATGAAGTATGCAACATATGTTGTGCAATTTTGATTATTTTTGACGTGAAAGTAATCAAAATATCAATCATTTTCAAATAAAAAATGATCATCTACTGCCCTTGATTATTAAACTTATACTATCAAAATTATGATATTTTTTCTACCCATAGATGACCATTCTTAGATAATTTATAACAATCTTACAAAAAATGATTATATACAATACAATATATGATTGATCTCACATGACCACAATACTTACCATTTCGACAAGAAAATTGTCATATACCTATAACAACTTCATCATAGATAACAAAATTTATTCTTTAAATAATTAAAAACTATTATTAAAAATGTTTTATTCAAAAATCTTACATGAATGTTTTGCATTTATTTTTTTTAATGCATTTTTATTACCATCTTCCCCTAAAATTTCAAGAATAATGTTGACATGATCAAATATTTGCTCCATATTAAAAATTGGCTCCATAAACATGTTAAAAGGATAATAAAAGCATCACCGGACAAAAAAAATGTCCGCATTTATTGGATAAAGAGAAAAATAAATATATTATTAGTTAACTATGATTTTTTTGTTGGGGATAATCTGTGAATCTATGACAGAGACGGATTCGCTCTAGTCGAAACATCAAGATAAAAACATGAGTGGAAGCGTACCAGAATCCATGATGATATATTATTACGGTCACAAATCTTTCAAGTCTACAAGGTCCTGACGAAGAAGACTACTCCTCATCTTCTTCTTTAGGCTCACTCCAGCGATGGGATGCTAGAACTAAATGAGATTAAAGAATGATACTTTGTGACCCGGGGATCATAACCTATTTATAACTAAACCATAATACAGTCATTTACATTTAAGTCCATCGTATTGTAGAGGGAGCTCGAAACATCCGGAGGAAAGTCAAGGTGGAAGTTACTCTCCGTTGCCTCCAGCTAGGTATATATATATAGCAGAATACCTAGGGTTTCCACACGCATAGCCCCCGAGCTCGTTATTCGTCCAAATATACACTTACAATCTCCTCCTATATTCGTGACAAATAACGTAACGTTTCGGGGTGCTGGAGAGTAGACAAAATAATAAACAAACTAGACAAAGCATTTAGGATAGATCATACTAATCAACATATGAAAAGGTTTTTGCCTAAACGGCAAGTCAAAAAACACAGATTCTATCCCAAAAAATATAGTCTGAATAATTATTACAAAACATAACATGAAATTAAACGTTTGATGATTCTACTCGTCTAGTAGATCATCGTCATCCATGTCCAGGTCTACATCTCCTCCATAATCTCCACTGTAGCCTGCAAGGAATTTCACGAGTCAGACTCTATGAATTCATAATCGTATGCAGTAACGTTTAAAGTAAACTAGCTCTTACTAAATGAGCTTAACACTTCTAGCAACGGTGAAGTAACTCTGTCAGCATCTCATCCAGTCTAACTAGGACTAGACCGTTATCTTACTCATTACTGATCACTATGTGCCTCACCAACACATGTGGGCACACATCACGTGCAACATTATCAAATGTGGAATAATGTGATGTGACCAATAATGTTTAGATTAACATTTACAACGACTTTCAATTTCCAGTTGAATAACTCTTGAATCAACTTACAATGAGAAAGTTGCTTGGTTATCAAATGTGGAATAACCGGCAGCAGACCATCTTGGGTTTTCATCAAGAAATTATTTGGATTTTCAGTCTATTTTTAGATGCTTGAATGTTGCGACTATAGGTTCTCACTGTTAAAACATAAACTGCGGAGGAAAGTTTCATATTTTTATGAACTTTAATCTCATTTCCTCCGATGCTTTGATTGTGAGAGCTCTATTCAATCCTTTGGTTAAAGGGTCTGCAACATTATCTTTCGATCTCACATCAATAAGGGACATAATCCCTTGACTTGTGAGAGAGGTCAATCAAGATTGTTTCAGCCTGAGATGCCTTCTTTTGTCATTGAACAAAGTGTTCGTAGCAATCGTTTTAGTAGCCCGATTGTCACAGTAAACTACAACAGAACTCATTTTCAGGCTCGACAAAGGAATGTCCATCACCAAATCTCTCAGCCATTCGGCTTCTTCTCCTGCTGACACAAGAGCGTAGAGTTCGGATTCCATAGAAGAGAGAGCAATACAGGATTGCATCTTGGACTTCCAGGCTACAGCTGCTCCTCCTAGTGTAAACACAAAACCACTAGTGGACTTGTTGTCGTTTAATTCTGAGCACCATGATGCATCAGAATAACCTTCAAGAACTGAAGGCTGACCAGTGTAAACTAAAGCATACTTTTGAGTGTGCTTTAAGTATCGCATGAGCCTACCCAAGACATTCCAATGGTCTTTACCTGGATTACTAGTGAATCTGCACAACATGCCGACCGTAAAGGCTATGTCAGGTCTAGTGCAGACCATGACATACATGAGGCTACCAAGCAGTTTAGAATAATCTAACTGTCTAACCATAGCTCCTTCATTGGGCTTTAGGCGGTTAGTGTAGTCGTATGGTGTCTCAGATGCGCTACTGGCACTGTATCCCCACGTGTCCAACAAGGACTTTATGTAGTAGCTTTGACCTAGGGAAATACCATTTTTTCCAAAGCTCACTTGCATGCCTAGTATAGTGTTAGCTACACCTAGGTCTTTAATGCTAAATTCTTTTATGAGATATGACTTAACGTCATCCACTTCGGATTGATCAGACCCCAGAATAAGCATATCATCCACGTACAAGTATATTATGGCGACTTTATCCGATCTATTACGTATGTAAAGACATTTATCCGAAAGACTCGACATGAATCTCATGTTTATTACACTATAGTCGAACTTCTCATGTCATAATTTCGGTGCTTGCTTTAGTCTGTATAAAGACTTAAGAAGTTTATAGACTTTTGTTTCGTGACCGTCTACAATGAAACCTTCAGGTTGACTCATGTAGAGCTCTTCGGTCAGATCTCCGTTCAAGAACGCAGTCTTAACATCCAACTGATGAACAACAAAATGCTCAATAGATGCAATAGCAAGGAGAACCCAAATGGTTGCCAAGTGACACACGGGTGAGTAGACATCAAAGTAATCTACTCCGCTTACTTGTGTGAAACCTTTAGCCACCAGGCGTGCTTTATACTTAGCTACGCTACCATCGGGATTCAATTTCTTTTTCAGAACCCACTTACACCCTACGGTTTTAGCCCATTTTGGCTTATCAACCAACGTCCAGGTGTTATTCTGAAGAAGAGAACTCATCTCTTCATCTATAGCTTCTTTCCAGAGTAGTGAATCCCTGGATCTCATCGCTTCCTTATAGGTGGATGGATCGGCCTCAACGTGGTAAGTCACAAAGTCACTACCGAAGGTTCGTGGAATTCGCTCTCTCACATAAGTTCTCCTAGACTCTAGGCCAGAGTTATCTACCAGAACGGAATAGGAGGTGCTCGGTACTGAAGTAGGATCTTCTTCAGTAATAGTTACTTGCATACCTGGGATTGTTAAGTTCTTATCTTTGAGGAACTTATCCTCGAAGAACACCGCATCCCTAGATTCTATTATGATATTATTAGAAATATCAAGGAACCTATCTGCATCATTATCCTCAGCACAACCTAAGTAGACACAAGTATTGGTCCTAGGTCCAACTTTAGGCCTTCTAGGGTCAGGAACCCTGACATAGGCTATACATCCCCAAGTCTTAAGTCGAGTAAACGACGGGGGTCTCTTAAACCAAAGCTCGTAGGGAGTAACCTCTAACTTAGCATGAGGAACTTTATTCAGAATGTGATTCGCGGTCAAGACTGCTTCACCCCAATAAGCGGAAGGCATGCCTGCAGTGAGCAGCATAGAGTTCAACATCTTTGTTAACGTTCTATTCTTGTGCTCGGCTATGCCGTTAGATTGGGGGGAGTAAGGAGCAGTGGTTTCTGCTATGATGTCTTGTGAAGCAAGGAAGCATCTGAACTCACTGGACATATATTCTCCTCCTCTATCACTCCTAAAATGTTTTATTTTCATGCTTAGTTGGTTTTCTACCCTGGTTTTGAAAAGACAAAACTTTTCAAACGCTTCATCTTTAGTTTTAAGCAACGAGATATGACAAAATCTCGTGCAGTCATCTATAAACGTGATCATATACTTCCTCCCACCTCTGGTGACAAAACTTTTAAAGTCACAAATATCGGAATGTATAAGCTCAAGAAGTGTTGTGCTCCTAGTAACCGTGCCAAAAGGTTTCCTAATGATCTTAGTCTGAGCGCACACTTCCCATTTATCAAGTGGAGACTTAGTGTTTAATGTGATCTTGTGAGTTCTAGCTACTTGGAACATTTTCCTGTAGTTGACGTGTCCTAGTCTCTCGTGTAGAGTCATAGGGTTAACTAAGTTCAATTGAACTTGTTGGACTACCTCACTTGCTAGACTCAGACGGTACATCCTATTTTGGACATAAGCACATCCAAAATAGTGCGAGTTAACTGACAAAGTTACCCTGCCGCTACAGAAGCTAAGCGACATACCCGCATCACATAACAAACTAATAGACACTAAGTTAGCAGCTAGAGAAGGAATAAATTTGACATTCTTTAAAAGTAAAGACTTACCTGAGGAGAGCAGCAGAGTTGCATTCCCCACCTTCAACACGTCAGCTGCCTCCATTTGCCACAGTTACTGATTCCTTTGCATCCTTCAGCTCTGTCAGAAGATTAGCATTGTTGCAAACGTGGCACGTTGCCCCCGAATCCAAGTACCACTCCGTGCTGGCCTGTGCGTGTCCGACCATGACAACAAAGTCGGATGGCTCAGCTTGGCGGACCAAATGGGCTTGGTTGCCTTCTTGTGGTGCCCGGGTTCTCTCTTTCCTCGGCTGCTTGCAGTCAGATGCGCAGTGTCCCCACTTATTGCAGTTATAACATTTACCCTTAAATTTCTTAGAGGGTTTACTCGGGCCTGCAACCTGGGGGCTACTACGAGATGTTTTGGTCTTGTGAGGGGGAGGAGGCCGCTTGGAGCTTGAAATCATGTTGGCAGCAGCCTTCTGCTTGCCAACAGCTTCCAAAGCGTGCTTCGTCCTATTCTCGTCCTCAATGCGTATAAAACGCTTGAGGTCGTTCAGACCAACCTGCATCTTCTTGCGGCACATTTTCGTTTTGAAATTGTACCACGAGGAGGGCAATTTATACACAATCGTGCCCGCAACAAAACTTTCGGGCAGACTGATGGACTCACTATGCAAAGAATCAATTAAAATTTCAAACTCTGATACCTGAGGGAGAATGGCTTTCTCCTCGTCGAAGCTGAAAGAGTGGAACTTGTCCACTAGGTGCGTCTTGGACATGTCCTCCTCCTGCCTGAAGTGCTCCTGCAGCGCATCCCAGATCTCCTTTGCGGTGCTCATCTTCATGTAGGTCTGGGCCAAGCTGGATGACAGACAGTTCAACAGGTAGTCCCTGCAGAAGTCTTCATCTGAAAACCACTGTGCCTCATCAGCAGTCCCAACGACCTCAGCACCATCAGACTGAACTGTGTAGAACACGTTCAGAAACTTCATCCCGAACTGAGTGTTCAACTTCCAGGCGTTGAACTCAGTCGTCGTGAACTTTTCCAGCTTTATCATCGGAATGGCGGACGCCATGGAGTTCCCCTTCATCATTTTGCTTGGAGACGTCGGCAGCGGGAGACTTGATGGAGGCTGAGGGGGATCTGGACTTGGAGCAGCTGAGGGAGGCTGCGGCACAGGAAACCGCTGAGACGGCTGGGCTGGAAATGCTGGGACGGCCAGACAACCGCTGAGACGAGCTGGGCTGGAACCGCTGGGACGGCGAGACAACCGCTGAGACGAGCTGGGCTGGAACCGCTGGGACGGCGAGACAACCGTTGAGACGAGCTGGAACTGCTGAGACGGCTAGGAAACCGCTGAGACGGCTGGAACCGCTGGGACGGCGAGACAACCGCTGAGACGAGCTGGGACCGCTGAGACGGTTTGGAAACCGCTGAGACGCGCACGATCAAAGGTCGTGCGAGAGGGGTCGAGCGAACGATCAGCGGTCGTGCGCGAACTCCCTTCCTTGCGAGCAGCGGTTCGTCTCCTTCGCACGAGAGGGAGACATAGGGCACGGCGACGGAGGCGTCGGCGGCAGATCTGGACGACGGGAGAGCCTCGAGCGGCAGATCTGGACGACGGAAGCGGCGGCGCGGCGGATCTGAGGTGGGAGACAAAGGATCCGGCGATTCCGGCGACTGCACACTGCAGATCTTGAACTTGGAGCAGCGAAGACAGCGGCAGCTTCAATCTCCTTCGACGAGCGGCAGCGGGAACAGCAGAAAGAAACCTCCCACGTCGATCGCGAGCGGCAATAGCGGCGGGAGAGGCGCGACGAACAACGACGGGAGCGGAGGATCGCGAAGGCTTCGCGTCTGCGGGAACTCGCGGACGAACGGCGCGACGGCAATGGCTTCTCCTTCGGACGGGGACGAGCGAACCCTTAGGGATGTTTCGAGAATGTAGAGGGAGCTCGAAACATCCGGAGGAAAGTCAAGGTGGAACTTACTCTCCGTTGACTCCAGCTAGGTATATATATAGCAGAATACCTAGGGTTTCCACACGCATAGCCCCCGAGCTCGTTATTCGTCCGAATATACACTTACGCATATAAATGTAAACGACGTTTGATATCCACACATTACTTAAACTGTACATACAATATGAAGCGTAATTGACTAAATTAATTAGATCACCTAAATTGAATCGATGTTAATGACAACACATTAACGCGCATAATTATAATTTATAACATTTTTTTCATTGAGACCCCCTAAGACAAAGACGACGAGCACTTAAAACCTGGACAGTCCGCCGGACTTGAGCTCCACCACGGAACAAAAAGGCATAGGAGACGAACACCACCAGCAAGGAGAACTGCCCCGCGATAGTCAAAAATCACCCAACCAACACCAGACCACCCCGAGCTATGTTTGACGGCTCCATCAAAGTTTAGCTTCAGCCAATCTCCTGTGGGAGTGGAGTTACCAAAACAAGGTTGTTATGGAAGAGGGTTAGTTTCTGCAACAAGTTTTCCGCAGAACGCCGAATACTGCAAAAACTGTGGCCAACTTTGGCTTTTAGCATCTCCGTCCCAGAAAACTCCTCCAAACAGTGTCTTAATTCAAACCTTAACCTAATATCTAAATTGCAAACACATCACTTACCAACAGTTTATTGAAATAAAATAGATGGAAGAATCCATCTTCCTGAACCAATTCACTGCCAGCGTCGTAATAATCAGAGGAAACAACCAATGGATTAAAGCTAAGGTTAAGAATCCACAAATCCTTCTATTCCGCAAAAAAAAACAGCGCATGCGAAGGATCATTTTTTCCGCTACAACCATGTTCACAGCGTAAATCTGCGTAAAACACAGCATATGAGCTGCTATGAAAGAAAAGAAAAAAGACGAGAATTCAGTAACTCCAGGGGCAGAAGAAAGATCACTGGTTTGAATGTTAACGGACTGAAAAACACAGACTTTCATTTACAAAAAGCACTTAACAATCATAATACAAACCCTTAAATCTACCATTTCGTGGTAAAAAAAAGGACAAAAATAAGCTATAGATTCAATTTGTATACTTGAGCCTTGTCAGGCAAAAGTTACATTCATATATATATATATATATAATACAATCTGGAATTGTGAAATCAAACAGCATAGAGCCTCAAGATCTGATGGATCTTGGCGCGGCAAACGGGGCACTCCCCTTTCTTTTCGTTGATCTCCTTCAGGCAGGACATGCATCCGACCATATGACCGCACGGAATGCACGCGCCCTCCACCGGCTTATCCAAGCAGATCACGCACGTGGAAGCCGAAGTATTCCCGCTGCCGTCTTTCTCAGTTTCACTCCGGCTTACAGCGCGGCTTTCAAAAGGCGGCACGGTAAGATTAACGGGGCTGGAATCTATACACGGGTAGTGGATGGCGTCTCCATACATCATCTCCGGCGAGATCGGAGGCGCAGATGGGACGGATGCGGCGGGAGGCGCTTCCTGAGATGGCTGAGAGACAACCGGGGTTACAGACTGGCTCGCGTAAAGCTGTGGCGGCCCGGACCATCCGCTTGTGCCAACTTGCGCGCTCGGCCTGTTCGATGGTCCGGGACCACTAGTGTTCGAGTTTTCGGAGGAGCTCGGCCGACCGTTTGTTGTGTTGATGGAGGCAACTTGTTGCACATGAGGAAGCGGGACGCCCTCGACTAAAGCGGTTTGGATGGAGGCATTGATGGCGAACGTTAGCTCGAGGTCCTCAGGGCAGGGCGAGCTTGCTGTTTTCGAAGGGTTTGGTAATGGTGGGGCGGCCGGTGGCGGGGATGGAACAATATTGCTAATCTGCATTTGCTGGTGCTGAAATGAAATGACAACGGTATGTGATGAGTCAACAATAATTTCTATGTAATGATATGGAAAACTTAAGATAAAAGCTGTTTTTTTAGTGCCAAAGTTTAATTTATAACATTAAAAAAACAGAGCTATGGTAAAAAGATCCAGACTTAAATTATAGGAAAATGCAAAAGATATAATACAAACACATGAATTGGAGAGTTTTAGTTGTAGTCACCTGGTATATTCCTCTGCAAGCATTATAAAGCGATAGCAGCTGATGCTTATCGCCTTCACGCGCAGATAAAAACTTGCACCTAGTTTCTGTGGAAGGAAGAAAAGCAGATGTCAACCATAGCTGAATAGAAACAAAATTTCGACAACCATTGACTGATGAAGTGTAAAAACTCAAAAATATAATTATATATATATATAAAAGGAAACAACTGAAATTACAGACTTCATTATGGGCCTCTGAGTTTACATAAATCTTCTGAAATTACATAAATTTCCCCTCTGAGTTTACATTTCATAACATGCATGCACAAAAATACTGAAATGTGAACTGATAGGGAAGGTTTATATAAGTTCAGAAGATATATGGGTGCAAACTGTAATTTCTCAAATTTACTGGGGAGGTCCCAGTAAACCACCCCTAAGTAAAATATAGGTTTTCATTCTGACAATAAAAAAACTACTGAAATGACAAATTCTGAAAGAAAAAAAAAAAGGAATGACGGCACTTGTAAAGTATATCATATTGAAGTTGTGTAGATAAAAAAGCGTACTTTTAGCGGTTTCTACAATAATCAATGCAGGGTCTGCCAGATTGAACTTTGGTTCCTCTATCTGAGCTTTCCAAAGTGCTAATACAGTACGAGGCTGTGAAACCTGTTTACCATATTGATTATTTAGATAATAGATATACTCAAAACATAAATATAAACATTGCTTATTTTAAAGAACAATAAACATTGCTTGCTTACAAGAGATGAGTGAAAGGAGAAAAAATTAAAAATCTAAGGTATGGTTACAAGTTGCTTGCCATATGTTAAAAGGTTTAATAATAGAAATAAAGCAGTGGATAAAGACTGGGTTTTGCGTTGATTGTACATTGGGAGCTTTAAGCGGAAGCCTTGACACTAACTAAACGGTGTGTGCGGTGTCCAACAAAGTTGAGGATCCTAATGACCGGCTTAGTAGAAGGTAGAGAAGGAATGATCAAACCAATCTGATACAAATCAAAATGGAGTAACAGCGCACAAAAAAAATACAAAAATACGAGGCTACCACTCCCGAGGGTTAGTTCCAGTGTAGACTCACGCCTTGGTGCCCTCAATTTAATATATAACAAGCTATAAGTGCTTATGTCTTGTGCAGGTATCAAGAAGAGTATTGCGGAGTTTGTGGTCTCTACTGCTAGGTATATCGACGCGGCGATATGTTCCTATTGCCACGCCGATAGAATCCTTCTAAAGTCGTGTACTAATGACTAAGTTGTTAAAGGCGCGCCTAAGGCTCCAGGCTCACCAGGCTCAGATGATTGCGCATTTGTGCGCCTTTTTTGCGCCTTTGGAAAATAAAAGGCGCACTTGGGTGTAATTTTTGCTATAGATTTTTCTTTTTCAAAATAAGAAAAGAAATAACGTAAGAATTCAATAATTTTGCATGATGTAGTGTTTGTGAAACAAAATCGAGCGTCGATGCTTAAATATAGTCCTAGTGACCACATTGATTTTATTTTTTTAAGAGATATAAATGATAGTAATGAATGATTAATGAGTAGAATAGACGAAGAATCTGATCAAGAAGATGAATTGATGTTTAATGATAATTATTTAAATTGGATGTGATTGCGCCTTGCCTTCGTCAGGCGCGCGCCTGCGCCTTGAGCCTTGCGCCTAGGCTCCAAGACCTATTTGCGCCTTGGTGCGCCTTGTGCCTTTAATAACTAAGACTAATGAAAACTCTATTGGCACTACGATAGTTGCCCTATCAGAATTCCGGTGCACCTTCCGATCGGCACACTGAGGAAAGACTGATAGCCATGACCATACCGATAGCTCTCGGCACGGCAATATGTCGATCGGCACACTGATAGCCATGACCATACTAAAGGGCTCAAATCCTATCTCCATGTCGATAAAGCCCCATCGACATGGCGATACGGCCGCAGACCCGGGGATATGGCACACCCCATGATTCTATAAATAGAACCGGGTTCCTAAGACAAATGTGTTGAGCTTCAACCCTAATTTCTCTGGCCATCATTCACGCCTATTTTCGAGATATAAGCTCACGCATGAGAGGAGAATCCCCCAAGCCGTCAAGGATCACTCTGTTATGCGCCGGGCCCGGGACTCTGGGCCTAATCCCGCTCCCGCTCCCGGGTTTAATCCACCACATAACAGGGCCCACAACCCATACACCTCAACCCCTCTCCGCACGTGTTCTCGGTGCGGCGGGTTAATGAGGTTGGGGCTCGATACCCAGAACTCGTTGATGAGAGGCACTTAACGCTTGCCCTCATCACCAACTGAGCCGCGACTCAGTTGGTGATGAGGGAAAGCGTTAAGTGTCTCTCATCAAGGAGGGTCTGGGTATTGATCCCCAGCCTCAGCAACCCGCCACGCTGAGAACACGTGCGGAGAGGGGTTGAGGTGTCTGGGTCGCGGCCCTGTTGTGTGGCGGACTCAATCCGGGAGCGGGATTAGGCCCAGAGTCCCAGGACCGGCCCACAACATCAAAAGTGCACTTTTATGTTATTTGTCGGGCCCGGGACTCTGGGACTCTGGGCCTAATCCCGCTCCCACTCCCGGGTTAAGTCTTCCACAGAACAGGGCCCACAGCCCACACACCTCAACCCCTCTCCGCACGTGTTCTCGGTGCGGCGGGTTGTTGAGGCTGAGGCTCGATACCCAAACCTCATTGATAGAAGCACTTAACGT
Organism: Dactylorhiza incarnata; assembly: GCA_033032865.1. Taxonomy (NCBI): domain Eukaryota; kingdom Viridiplantae; phylum Streptophyta; class Magnoliopsida; order Asparagales; family Orchidaceae; genus Dactylorhiza; species Dactylorhiza incarnata. Next base: position 8,007,356 of record JAWHQI010000085.1, read on the forward strand.
TTGCTCTTATCACTAACTGAACTGCGGCTCAGTTGGTGATGAGGGCAAGCGTTAAGTGTCTCTCATCAAGGAGGTCTGGTCGTCTGGGCATCGAGCCCCGGCCTCAACAACCCGCCGCGCTGAGAACACGTGCAGAGAAGAGGTTGGGGTGTCTGGGCCGCGGCCCTGTTGTGTGGCGGACTAAACCCGGGAGCGGGATTAGGCCCAAAGTCCCAGAGTCCCGGGCCCGGCCCACAACACACTTCAAGGCTCTTCCTCCATTTCTCTGAATCCCTAAGCGCTAGCAAGCCCATCCTCCATCTCTTTGAGCTAGGGGCTTAAGGAGAATTCCTGCCACTACTCTGTTACGGGCCTACTCGGAGGTCGCCGGAGTAGTGGTCGGAGACGGGGAAGATGGCGGAGATACCGTGGAGCCCTAACCGCGGATGCCTAAGCGGGGCTTGCTCGTTGGAGGAGAGAGCTACCAAGACCTCACACAAGAGAATAAGAAAGTAGACTGATTTCATTCATATCCCATACAAGACCTTAAGGGTCCCTTAAATAGAACATACATGGGCATTACTGTAAATAACCCGACACACACTAATAATAACATGTAATAAAGATAACAACATACGACTCGATAATAGGATAACTTTATGGGCACGTTGCCCATAACATACTCCCACATGCAAAACTCAAAAAAAGGAAAAAGAAGACTCTAACTCCATCGGCAATCTCTCAACGGAAAATGAATTCATTCACCAGCTGGCCATATTAAGACAAATCCACCTCTAAGGGATTGTTCGAGTAATGTAATTTCTCTCTCCATTCCTATTTTCTTCTTGATTTTTTTCTTTTACTCACTTAAGTACAAGTGGCTAGTTTGTTGGCGTTTAATCCAATTGGGCTAGGAAAATCTCCCTTTATGGGGGTCTAGATCTTTTGTAGACCTAGAAAACTCGCCAGAGTGGTGGCAATTAGTTCTAGGGTGACTAAGGGATATGCACGGCGATTGGCGATTAGTCTTTACAATTAGGTGGAAATCGAACCCTTTATGGGCAGATTGGTTTCACTTTGAAAAAAATGCGTTTTAACGAGATGTTTAGGTCTGGGTGGCCTAGTTTAAAGAGTTAGCATTGCGTAGCAACTGCGTTTAGTAGTCCGGAGTTCTCTCTGTTTCTCTTGCATTTATTTTTTGTATACACTAAGCTATTTGCTAATTTAGCGCTCGTTGTCTTGTTTATATAGTCTATATCCGTAGCGCGTTTTCACATGCCGGTAAATTAGTTGTGATTTTTTTCATTACTTGTAGCTTTTGTATACACCTTACTCACCCTCTCATCTAAGTTTGTCATACCCGATCTAAGTCATGTGCCTTTTATTGTGGTTAACAACCAAGTGTCGTATGACAACCTTTCGTTCGCACTACTATCTTTTGGATACTCCTATTATTTTGTTACGGGCCTACTAGAGCGGGCGCCGGAGTAGTGGTCGGAGTCGGAGATGACGGTGGAGGAGGATACTACGGAGCCTGTTACCGCGGCTGCTTATGCGGGGTTTCTCGTTGGAGGAGAGAGCCACCAATAATCTCACTCAATGGAAAGGAAATTAGATTACTTCTTATTTGCCCCTTACAACCATACATATGCCCTTTATATAGGCTTACAACTTAATAAAAAGACAACAATAATAAAGACAAAGACAAACAATAATAAAGACACCTAATTACTAGACCCGGTGCTCGAGGTCCCCTACATCATGATAACATTCTAAGGAAAAGGCATGCAGCCCATAACATCTCTCCCGCCGTTCAAAATGAGCTTGACCAAGAGCTCAAGGGGAGTCGATAATGATGTGAGTTTCATCTGACGCCCTCCTCGTCAGAGTCTTCAATGTGCAGATAGAAAAGCTTTTTGCACCTGTGTCCGCGAGTGTACTACTCGTCGCAGTTAAAACATAATCCATGAGCGCGTCGTTCCAACATCTCGGCCCGAGATAAGCGACGAATCGGCGGAGCGGCCTGAACCTCGGTACGACCCGGCGGAGTGTCGATGTTAGGAGGCAAGTAGGCCTCCTGCGCCAGCTGGAGGCGACGGTCGCATAGCCTGGCCAGACTCATAGCAGTCACTAAGTCTGGAGGGGTCTCAAATTCAACATCCAGTTGCAGGCGATCGCGAAGTCTTGCAGTGAAGATGGTGATTTGCATTTCCAGAGTAAGGGTAACATGTGCCAAAAGAAGCTGAAATTGTTCTAGGTACTCGTCCACGGACCCCGTTTGTCGTAAGGAAGTGAGTTCGCCGAGGGGATTGCTGCGGATAGGAGGACCAAAACGCAAGTTGCAGTAGCGTTTGAAGTCCGCCCACATCAGGTTCGGTTGGTCGGTGAGGAGACAAGAGACCCACAATAGAGCGGAGTCAAGCATGTGAAAGGATGCTAGGTGAAGGTGTTCTGCTGCCGGAGTTTGTTGGTGGACGAAAAATTGCTCGCACCTGGTGAGCCATCCCAAGGGGTCAGTTTTTCCATCATAGGTGGGAAATTCCAGCCGGGTATGACGCGGGAGAATAGCAGTGTCCAGGCGTACAAGTGTCGGTGGTTGTGGCTCGTGGCGGATGAGCGACGGGAGCGGGACTTGACTGCTACTGGCTTGCTCCAGGGGTGGAGTGGTAACAACGGGCGGTGCAGTTGTAAGTTCATTAAGCTTCGTGGTGAGGGTTGCCATGTCGTCCCGATGACGCGCTTCTACTTCCTGAAGGCGTGCATCTATGGCAGATATAACTGAGTGGAGTCGCGTCATGGCCTCCAAGAAATTATGGGAGTCTTCCATATGATGTGCGGAGCGAGAGAAAGAGCGGGTGATAGGACGGTCCGATTGCGTCGCGTCGGATGATTGAGAATGACCACGAGAGCCCCGCCGTCGCCCAATAGTGACAGAATTTTGCTCACGGCCTTCTAAATCAGAAATTGTTGGGTTGATATGAATAGACAAGGGGGCCCACAATGAATTTATTGTGGCGTGAGAAGGGATATGGCGCTGCTCAGGAAATATAGCCCCGATTGGCGGTCTGCGAGCGTTTACTGGCGCAGGGCTCGAGGAGACACGCTACAGGGGCTCGAGGGAAAATGCTGCTAGCGGGGGGCTCGATGGGAAAACAGCAGGCAGGCGGCGTGATCTTCTGCTCGGAAAAAAGTGAATGATGTAGTTGTTGTTGCAGCACCGAGAAGGAGAAGCAGGCGGTGTGAGATGCGATGGCTTGATGCGTCGGGTCTGGACGGAGGAAGGACGACGTCGTTCCTTGCGGGGACCGTGGAAGAACGATGGACGCAGACGAGAGCTGAGAAAACCGTTGGAGATGCGAGATGGAGACTGGTGTCGACAGGGGGAGGTGTCGCTGGAGTTTGACACATACGGTGGAAACGTCGGAGATCGACGACCTAAGCTGGCGCGGCTGCTTCGGTGTTGAGGAAGCAAGAGGAGGGACGCAACTTGTTTTTTTCGAGCAACGTAGAGGGGATGGGGGTGTCGACAAAGCAGAGAGACGGTTTACAGGGCTGTAGAGGGGGAAGCTTGGCGATATGCGGCTGGAACGAGAAAACAGCGGGCTGGAATTTGACGGGTCGTGATTTGCAGCAGAGGAGACGTTGGCGTGCGTCGGCGGAAGAGGACCGAGATCCTATGATACCAAAGTTGTTACGGGCCTACTAGAGCGGGCGCCGGAGTAGTGGTCGGAGCCGGAGATGACGGTGGATGAGGATACTACGGAGCCTGTTACCGCGGCTGACTATGCGGGGTTGCTCGTTGGAGGAGAGAACCACCAATAATCTCACTCAATGGAAACGAAATTAGATTACTTCTTACTTGCCCCTTACAACCATACATATGCCCTTTATATAGGCTTACAACTTAATAAAAAGACAACAATAATAAAGACAAAGACAAACAATAATAAAGACACATAATTACTAGACCCGGTGCTCGAGGTCCCCTACATCATGATAACATTCTATGGAAAAGGCATGCAGCCCATAACATATTTATCCACTGTTATTCTTGGGTTCTGTTACTCCTATGTCATTTGGAATATCATGATGTGAGTACCTCCAAAAGTTTTTCACACTATATACAATGCATCTGTGTTCCCAAAAAGGCATTGTCACCATAGTCAAACCCAAGGAAAATTGGATAGATTTTGCTAAAGTCCCTCTCTATGCTAGTGATTGAGACAATATCACCGCTATGGTTGACAGGGAATCGTTCCTCAATTGTTCACTTGGTTCTCATAACAGCCCTTGAACTAAGGAGGAAGCTTCTATACCCAAGCTTCAAACCGATTTAAGTACTAAATATGAGCCGGCGACTGTCGGTTAAGAGAACTTGCGAGAGGGAGAGATACAAGCGAAAGTGAATCTGAGATAGAAAGAGTGGAAGGGTGAGGGAAGTTCAGAGGTAGAGAATGAGATAAACAAAGTGAGAAGGAGAGGGCATGCAATGGTCACTTAAATATTGAAGGAGGAAGCATTGTAGGAAGCGTTGGAACCAACAAAGCGCAGTATTGATAAGATGTCTCTCCTCCAACTATTAGTCTTCCTATATTTTCCTCCTCTCCTTGCACCATCCTTGCTCAACGAGTGAGAAAGCGAGGGAAGGAAAAGCAATCGAGGGAGAGTGAACAACTATGGTGGCGTTTGGTTGGGCTGATGGCCTACTGTGCGGTGCAACCGCACCGCTATTTTGAGAAAAAGCAGAGTTTGGCGCGGCTTTTTTGGCAAAAGCAGGTTTGAAAAATCCGTTGTTTTCTACTAATCCCAAACCGCAGGAATTTTCTGCGGTCAACCGCAGAAGCAAGTTTATCCCGCTTCGCGCTTAGGCAGAACGACGACATCGTCGATTCCCGCTGATCGTGCGACGGAAAGCTTCCTCGACGCAGGCATTCCGATTCCGCGATTTTGCGACGCCTCCCGCTGATCGTGCGACGGAAAGCTTCCTCTCCTTCAGGTAGGGCGTCGGAATCCGCTTCCTCCTCCACCTATCCTTTCCCCTTCTTCTCATTTTCCTTTTTCCAGATCTCATACGCGCCGACTGTTTCTTCACGAAAGCGCGGCGTTGCTCGGCTATTGATTTGTCAGATCCGGCGGGTCGCTTGAAGCCCGTGCCCTAGATCCTGAAATCAGACGAGGGTTTCTGATTGTGGTGTGATGTGACGCAGTTTTGGCGCCTTGAAGATTTCAGATCCGTTCTTTCAATGCTCATGTCCACCTTCTGATTTTGTAATGCTCCCAATTTTGAGGCAGAAGCTTGAAGCCCGTGCCCTTCTGATTTTGTTGTAATGCCCACCTTCTCTGTTTATTTGATTGTTCACGAACAATCAAATAAAATGATGTTTGTTTATAATGGTAATCTTATAAAATGATGTTTGTTTCTCACTTGTATAAGAACTATACAATCTTTGAATTCATGAAGTAAATTTTCCAGAATCAACAACTTTTCATCCAAACAGTTTTTTAGCAAAACTCCGTTTTTCAGAATCAGCACTTTTTCTATCAGCAGCTTTCCATCAGCAGCTTTCCATCAGCAACAGCCCAACCAAACAGAGCCTATGTGTCTTCAAGACATCTAAGTGTGCTTCTCCAAATGCATGAGCATGCATATATATGAACTATTTTGGTCTATAACTGAATAAATTTAAAGTCTTTAGTATGTCATATGCAAGATTTATGCAATATTTTGATCATTCCATTAGCATTGATTGCATCATTAACAGTAGAGATCAAGAGAAAAACTACCTAAAACTACACATCTCCAATGAACCAAGAAGAAAATTAGAAACTTAACAAATCTAATAGCAAAAACTTAAAAATTCTGATTGTGGCTTCCATAATTTCATGTAACACAAATAACAAGAAGCTATAAAAAGGGGTACCTACACCTTTAACATACCTGCAGATCAGGATATACAGCCAGCTCAAACTTCTTTGGATTTGTAGGATTCCGAAAATCACAAGGAAAGACAACAGCCCAACTATAAATAGATACAATTAAGCATGAAACCATGCATATTTACACAAAGGTGTAATAGGAGATATAAACATAAAAAAGCTACACAAACATTTTCCTTGACACCCATTGTGGTGCAAAAGCTTCCAAAATGCTTGGCCCGTGTATTTCCCTCAGCCAACCAGAAAATAAACAGATACGAGCCTGCGGTAACCAGCCTTATATCATTTGAGAATGAAAAATCAAAAATTTACCGGCAATAACGGAAGAGAAAGGGGAACAAATCTTTTAAGGGTCATCCCCAATTAACTTCAAATGAGTTACCTCAATAGCACGAACAACATTCAAATGCCCTTTTGCTCTGGCCAAGTCAAGAGGAGTATGGCAATCATCATTCATCACCAGAGGATTTGCTGAAAAATCAAACAAAATGTAAATTTAATATACACTAGCACTTAGCAGATGAAAACTAACAAAATATAAGAAAAAAAATCAAGAGGGAAAGGATTTTCACGTACCTCCATGGGAAAGAAGAAGATTAACAGTATCCTCAAGCCCTCTTTTTGCAGCATGGTGCAAAGGAGTTCCTGCATGACCTCCTGCAGAAACATAAATAAGTATTAGATCTTCAGATTATCGGGATTCTACCAAGTTCTAAAGCAAGAAGGGATCCAAGCTTCATACCGGGACGATAAGCGTTGACATTCGCACCAAGTTCTATTAGAGCTTTCACGACATGGAGAAGATCAGGTCGCATGCAAGCAAGAATCAAAGGGGTTTTCCCTTCCTTATCAATCCACTGCCAAACAAAAAGGGGACAAGCAAGTCAACCTTCGATCTGAGTCTCTGAAAGCACTTACATCGAACAAAAATAAAACGCAGAGAACAAGAATGGTTTATTTCGCCTGCAAAGGTTTCTCACCTCGAGCCTGACTCCTTCGCGGTGAAGAGACTTGATGCCCTCGACGTTGCCAAAATTAACCTGCCGGTAGAGCAGTTCTTCCTTGGATGTACTCGCCCCCATGAATCCCTACCGATCCCAGAGCCGTCGAATAAAAACGGAGATCGAACTGAAGAATTCAAGTTCAGGGGAACAAGGCCCGACCCTTCATTTATCCAGGGAAGAATCCGATCAACCTCCTTCCTGGATTAATGGGAGGGGATGACAATTAAACAAAAGATTTGGTGGATGGAAAGATAGAGAAAATTACGACTGTTGCTTCCCGGCCAAGGAATCCCCCGGTAAGAAACGCGTCGTTTATCTCCTTCCCGGCGATTTCGTCAGGCCATTTCCCGGGGAAGGTTGAATTTTACAGGGCAATGGCGAGTGGACTGCCAATTTCTCCTCGGTTCAATCCCTCAATTTTAGCCTAAATTTAAAAATGTTTTTAAAGTTTATAATAATGCAATTTTGTACCTCAAAATTTTTAAATTATAGATTTTTTGCACTTTGCATCTCTCAATTATAAATTTTTGGCACTTTGCATCCCAAAGATAAAATTTCAGGGATATTTAAGTCCGGGCACCACCAAAAATGTAGTCGACGGGATCAACCTGTTGGGAATGCGAGCAAACAATCCCGACCAGAGCACCTGTTGCAAATCGAGCAAGCACCTGTGCGACCGCGTTGAGGGTTATGCAAATTCGCAAATATAAATACTATGCAGAAAATAAAACAACACACAGAAAATTTTAACGTGGAAAACCCAATTGGGTGAAAAACCACGGGACGATCGGAGTCCAACCCACAAAGCCTCCACTAAAAGGTGTGATAAATCACACGCACGAATTACAGGCTTTCACACCGATCCACACAGGATCTCCACTCCTCCACCACAAAAATAATCCACAAAGGATTTACAACCCACTTCTCTTTCAATACAATACACAATCACAACATTGAAAGAGAAAATAAAAATAGGTGAGAAGCGTTACCCGGACGGATTGAACAATCCGTCCCAACGTCAAGAGCGACGTTCTCCAAGCCACGAACAAAGACGGCTATGCACAGCCCCTTCTTTTCGTCTTCAACCTCCGAGGCGGCAACCAAATCGGGTCGGCGAGAGCCCCCCCCCCCCCCCCCCCCCCAAGGTCTGAACAAGAGGCGGCGGTATCCACCAAAAACCGAAGCAGTCTCCTTCTCCAACACAGCAGCAGCAGTCGGGATCTCCCCCAAAAACAGCAAGGTGGCCGACCCTTCTTCTCAACAGCAGCAGGCTCCTTCTCCACCAAAAGTGGCCGTCGCTCCTTCTCCAAGACAACACAGGTGGCCTCCTCTCCAACAGAGCAGCGGGTGCTTGTCCTCCAAAAGGCAGCAGCAACGGGATCTCCTCAAGAGGCGGCAGTTGTCAAAGGAATAATCGAGAGAGTGGAGCAAAAAAAAAACGCCCTATTCCTTTTTAATTTAATGGCCGACGGTTTTGGAGGGAGGAGAGAGAACGGGCTGCATTTCCTTTCAATTATTTCCAAATATATAATATATGAATATATATATAAAGGTATATATATATAAATATAGCAATAGTAAAAACAGCTCCCCCCAACTTGGATAGCCGCACACCATAAAGTTATTTGTATCGATTTGAAATCACGAGCCGCGCCCGTCACCCGCGCCCGGTGGTTTTTACCGTCTCGGATGGGAACCACACCCAATAAATCTCCCTCTTCACATCGAGGCGGGAGAAACCGCCATCCCGGCGATTCTAACGCAATGCTCAAACTTCCCCCGTTGCACGGTCTTGGTCAGCATGTCTGCCCCATTATCATCCGTGTGCACCTTCTGAAGAGAGAGCTCCTTCTGCTCCAGGATATCTCGTATCCAATGATACCGAGTGTCGATGTGCTTCGACCTCGAGTGAAATGTGGGGTTCTTCCCCAGATGAATGACGCTCTGACTGTCACACAAGAGTGTGTATCGGTCCTGAGTGAAACCAAGTTCTTTGATGAACCTCTTCATCCAAAGCAACTCCTTCCCGGCCTCAGTAACCGCAATAAACTCAGCCTCTGTGGTGGACAGTGTAACGCACTTCTGCAATCTTGATGCCCACGAGACGGCTCCCCCTGCAAACAGAATTAAGCATCCGGACGTCGACTTCCTGGAATCTACATCTCCAGCCATGTCAGCATCAGTGTAGCCCAACAGCTCTGGCTCACTGTCTCCAAATCTCAGCATCAAGTCGGACGTCCCCTGTAGGTATCTCAGTATCCACTTCACTGCGCTCCAATGCTCTCTCCCAGGATTGGAGAGAAATCTACTGACTGTCCCAACCGCATGCGCAATGTCTGGACGTGTACACACCATCGCATACATGAGGCTCCCAACTGCAGATGCATACGGAACCTTCTGCATCTCCTCGATCTCCTCGGGTGTGCTGGGGCATTGATCAGCGGTAAGCCTGAAGTGAGCTGCAAGTGGCACGCTCACTTTCTTCGTCTGATCCATATCAAATCTCTGCAATACCTTGCGGATGTACCGCTCCTGAGATAACCAAAGCAATCTGGCTCCCCTGTCTTTGCGAATATGCATCCCCAAAATAGTCTTCGCAGCACCCAGATCCTTCATCTCAAAGGTGAAACTCAACTGCAGCTTCAACTCAGCAATGCGCGCAGTGTTCCTCCCGACGATCAACATATCATCCACGTACAACAACAGAATGATGAAATCATCTGGAGCATACTGCTTGATGAGCACGCAGTGGTCAAGGGTGGTCCTCCTGAAGTCGATCTCCCCCATAAAAGAATCAAACTTCTTATACCATTGCCGCGGGGCCTGCTTCAGGCCATATAGACTCTTCTGCAAGCGGCACACCAGACCTTCCTTTCCCCTGACACCAAAGCCCTCAGACTGCTCCATGTAAAGCTCCTCGTCAAGATCGCCATGCAGAAAGGCGGTCTTGACGTCCATCTGCTCAATCTCCAAGTCTAACCTCGCAGCGAGGCCAAGTACCACACGAATAGATGACATCTTCACCACTGGTGAGAAGATCTCATCAAAGTCAACGCCCTGTCGTTGTCCAAAACCTTTCACCACCAGCCTGGCCTTGTATCTGGGAGGTGTGGAGGAATCTCCCTGCTTCACGCTGAAAATCCACCGATTCTTCAAGGCCTTCTTGCCCTTAGGCAATCTCACCAGGTCATATGTGTGATTTTTCTGCAGCGACTGCATCTCATCCTGCATAGCAGCCATCCACTGGCGCTTCTCGGTACTCTTCACAGCCTCATCATAGCTCTCAGGCTCCCCCGCATCAGTCAACAGTATGAACTCTGATGCAGAATATCTGGCCGACGGGTGCCTGGCACGATCTGATCTCCGCAAGGCAGGCGAGAGTCAACCTCAAACTCAGAGTCCTCAGCGACTCCTGGTTCACCATCAGTGGTGATATCATGATCCGGAAGGGTATCAGTACCCTGTGCTGGCTCAGGCTCAGTAGCCTCCTCAGTCTCGCCATCTCCAACCATAGGCGACTCTGCAGCAGTGCGAGAGTCAACCTCAAACTCAACAATCTCCTCAGGATTACCAACGGTCTGATCCTCACAGAACACAGCATCCCGACTACGTACAAGCTTCTTCTCAACTGGATCAAAGAACTTGTACCCAAACTCTCCACTGTAGCCGTACCCCAAGAAAATACACTGCCGGGTCTTCGAATCCAACTTCGATCTATCGTCCCTGGGGACGTGCACAAAGGCTTTGCAGCCAAATACCCGCAAGTGACTATAAGAGGGGTCTTTCCCGTACCAGACCCTATCTGGGACATCCTCCTGCAAAGCTGAACTCGGCGAGAGGTTGATGACATGCGCTGCAGTAAGAAGAGCCTCGCCCCAAAACATCCCTGGCAGCTTCGACTTAGATAGAATGCACTGAATCCTCTCCATCAGTGTCCTGTTCATCCTCTCAGCTACGCCATTCAGCTGCGGCGTCTTCGGCGGGGTCTTCTCATGTCGGATACCATGGTCCCTGCAGTACTCATCAAAGGGACCAATGTACTCTCCCCCGTTGTCGGACCTGATGCATCTCAGCTTCTTCCCAGACTGTCTCTCCACCTCAGCGTGGAATCTCATGAAAGTGTCGAGGACCTGATCTTTGGTCTTGATAGCATAGACCCAAAGCTTCCTCGAATGGTCGTCAATGAAAGTGACGAAGTGTGATGCTCCTCCTCTAGTCTGGACCTTCAGTGGTCCGCAAACATCAGTGTGAACTAGCTCCAATGGCTCAGACCTCCTGGTGGACGTGTGGCTGTGAAAAGAAATCTTGTTCTGCTTCCCAGCCATGCAGTGGTCGCACCTCTCTAAGTGATCTCCAGAAATATCACTAATCAGCTTCTTCTTCGCCAGGCATTCTAAACCCTTCTGGCTAATGTGTGCCAGCCTCCTGTGCCATAAGGAAGTGGATGCCTCATCCCTGACGGAGTTGGCCTGAGCAGCTTCAGGCCTCCCCTCCATGTAGTACAGTTCAGAATCTCTATAGCCTCTGGCCATCACAAGCGATCCCCTAATCAGCTTCCAGAAGTCTCCTCCAAAGACACTCAGGTGTCCTTCGTCTCCAAGTCTTCCAACAGATATCAGATTGAAGCGAATATCTGGCATATGCCGCACATCCCTCAGAACCAGTAGGACACCAGTACTCGTCTTCAAGTGCATGTCTCCACGCCCAAGCACCTTGGACGTATCCCCATTGCCCATCCTCAACACCCCACAGTCATGAGTGGTGTAAGTGGCAAATAACTCCCTGTTGTGGGAGACATGCGCAGAGGCTCTAGAATCAACAATCCAGCATCGGTCATCACACGCGAGTGCAGCAGTGACATCGTCGCCAACAATAATGATGTCGTCCTCCTCAGTCAAAACAGTGGCTGCCGTGTGACCCTCATCCTTGCCCTCAGTGGCAATCCCCTTCTTCCTCTGGTCGTTCTTCAAGGAATAATAGAACTTCTTTATGTGTCCCTTCTTGTGGCAGTAGTGACATTCCACGTTTTGATAACGTGACTTCGACTTGCCCCTACTCTGACTCCTGTCCTCCTTCCTTCCTCGGCTCTTACTCCTTCCTCTCCCCCTGGGCTCAGTAAATAGAACGTCAGCTCGTGAAGAAGAGTCCGAAGTCCCCTGAGACTTTCGTCTCACCTCCTCATTCAAGATCCCACTCTTGGCGATCTCCATGGTAACAATCCCCTGGGGGGAAGAATTGATCAGAGAAACTCTGACCATCTCCCACGAGTCTGGAAGTGACTTGAGTAGCCACAATGCATTCACCTCATCTTCAAAGGTCACCTTCATGACAGTCAGACGATCGATAATCCCCTGGAACTCGTTGACATGATCCAAAATAGGTGATCCCTCTCGGTACTTGAACTCTCCAAGATTCTTCAGCAGATAAAGCTTGTTGATGCCCATGCTCTTGGCATACAACGTCTCGAGAGTCTTCCACAGTACCTTTGCATCAGTGATGCTAGCCACATGGTTGTAGACGTTCGACTCCACGAACCGTCTGATAAACCCACACAGCTTCCGATGCTCCACCTTCCATTTCGCCGGATCTGTGTCCTTTGGCCGGACCGACCACTGCTCAAAATATGCAACTGGAGAGGATAGCCAGCGGGCCAGTGGTCGTAAACTATCACTCCCAATTACACTTCCGAGATCACAATCGACTCGTCCTGAAACCCAGAAAGGTCAGCCCGGTATCTGCTCTGTCACTGAAACGGCTCTGTAACTGAACCTGGCTCTGATACCACTTGTTGGGAATGCGAGCAAACAATCCCGACCAGAGCACCTGTTGCAAATCGAGCAAGCACCTGTGCGACCGCGTTGAGCGGTATGCAAATTCGCAAATAGAAATACTATGCAGAAAATAAAACAACACACAGAAAATTTTAACGTGGAAAACCCAATTGGGTGAAAAACCACGGGACGATCGGAGTCCAACCCGCAAAGCTTCCACTAAAAGGTGTGATAAATCACACGCACGAATTACAGGCTTTCCCACCGATCCACACAGGATCTCCACTCCTCCACCACAAAAATAATCCACAAAGGATTTACAACCCACTTCTCTTTCAATACAATACACAATCACAACATTGAAAGAGAAAATAAAAATAGGTGAGAAGCGTTGCCCGGACGGATTGAACAATCCGTCCCAACGTCAAGAGCGACGTTCTCCAAGCCACGAACAAAGACGACTATGCACAGCCCCTTCTTTTTCGTCTTCAACCTCCAAGGCGGCAACCAAATCGGGTCGGCGAGAACCCCCCCCCCCCCCCCCCCCCCCCACCAAGATCTGAACAAGAGGCGGCGGTATCCACCAAAAACCGAAGCAGTCTCCTTCTCCAACACAGCAGCAGCAGTCGGTATCTCCCCCAAAAACAGCAAGGTGGCCGACCCTTCTTCTCAACAGCAGCAGGCTCCTTCTCCACCAAAAGTGGCCGGCGCTCCTTCTCCAAGACAACACAGGTGGCCTCCTCTCCAACAGAGCAGCGGGTGCTTGTCCTCCAAAAGGCAGCAGCAACGGGATCTCCTCAAGAGGCGGCAGTTGTCAAAGGAATAATCGAGAGAGTGGAGCAAAAAAAAACGCCCTATTCCTTTTTAATTTAATGGCCGACGGTTTTGGAGGGAGGAGAGAGAACGGGCTGCATTTCCTTTCAATTATTTCCAAATATATAATATATGAATATATATATATATAAAGGTATATATATAAATATAGCAATAGTAAAAACAGCCCCCCCAACTTGGATAGCCGCACACCATAAAGTTATTTGTATCGATTTGAAATCACGAGCCGCGCCCGTCACGCGCGCCCGGTGGTTTTTACCGTCTCGAATGGGAACCACACCCAATACAACCTTGCTGGACCAACTATGGAAGAAGGCTCACCTATTAGCAGTCGACGGGATGCTTAGAGATTGACATGTTAGTAGTTGATGAGATCGACTATGGAAGAAGGCTCACCTATTAGCGGTCGACGGGATCAACCTTGATGGATCAACTATGGAAGAAGGGTCACTTGTTAGCAGTTGATGGGATGCTTAGAGATCAGCGTTCATGTCGGCGGTAGGCTTCCAGGTTGATCGAAAAAGTGCAGGTCGACGGGAGAAGGCAGACTTCCTGGTCGATGGAGGGCGTGCGGGCGAAAGAACAACAAAATCTAGGAGTCTGCTTCGAAACACAACCGGGAAACTATATGACCTAAACTTTAATATTGTTTGGAGGACGAAAATAACCCTCATAATAATGAATTATGGTGCAAAGTGAAAGAACGTTGTATTTCGAGGGTGTAAAATATCAAATTTAAAATTTCAGGATGCAAAATGTCAAAATCAATACATCGGGGATGCAAAGTACCAAAAAGCCTAAAATGTAACTGTTGTGGGTCACTCGACGCTCTTCCAGACCGGGCGAATCGAACCGTCTTAGCCCGAGAGTGGGCCGAATGCGCAAACAGTCACAGAGAGAAAAGATTGGTGGCAAGAGAGCATTTTTAGCGCGGAAAACCCGGAAAGGGTAAAAAACCACTTGGCCGGATCGGTGCCAACCAAATTTCACTAAGTGTTGGAGTGTTACAAATGAAGTTACAAGTTCAGAGAGCGACAGACCGCTTCTCGTTACAATTACAGTTGAAGAAAATTCTCTGAGGGTGACAGGCCACCTCTCAGAAAAGCTAAATGCCTTGGTGTTGCAGGAAGTCTTCAAAGTCCGAAGGAGATCTTCAAGTGACGAAGGAGGTCTCCAAACCGCGAAGGAGATCTTCGAACCGCGAAAGAGATTTTCGAAGCGCGAAGGAGATCTTCGAACCGCGAAGGAGAGCTTCGAAGCGCGAAGGAGAGCTTCGAAGGAAATCTTCAAGGAGCTCACTCGGATGCCAAAAGTCAGGTCCCTTCAAATGAGGATTCAGGGTCCCTTTTTATAGACTTGGTCGGGGGCGGCCCGGTAATTTCGTCGCCGTAACCACCGTAACCACCTGACAGGGCAATATTGACCGTTGATCGTGAGCACACAGATCGCCATTTTTCGAATATGACGGCTTCGCCCCTCGGGCAGTTCGGGCAGTTAGCGCTCCTAATTGCAATGTGCAAATCCTGCAATCTTAAGAGAGAAAGTGAAGTTAGCAGTTGCGCGCACCGTGAACTCTGCAATGTTCAAACGTGCGCGGTATGAAAACTGGGTACGGACTTAGTGATGCCAAGCGCGCGTTGAACACCGAGAGGGTGTACAACCCTTATTCTCCGAGGGTAGGACCCACTCAAGGCCACGTAGGCAGGTCAAAGTCAAAGAGGCAGGACAAATCAGCCAGCAGGAGCAAAAGAAGGTTGGCGAGTATTGGCTAAATACTCGCCAGAAGGGCGACTATGGTCGAAGATACGTATCGAGTATCCCGTATGTCGCCCCAAAGTGTCCGGCAACCACAGAAGACCTGAGCGAGTATCAGCCAGGCTTGTGCGAGCAGCAGCAGATACTCGCCAGATGGGCGACTATGGTCGAAGATGCTCGCCGAGTATCCCATACGTCGCCAGGTCAGGGCTGGGCTATAAAAACCCCCCTACCCCTTGGTTGCCTATAAATAGGACCCCAGGGGTACTTGGATTGGCACCTGTGCTTGAGCTTCTGGAACCCCATTTCCGAATTCTTGAGCCCGTCACCCCTGCTTGCTAGCCAAGTCGGTGCCTTCCTCGTACCTTGCTCGGCCATTCTTGGTTGTGGAGGGGAAGACTCCTTCGAGCTTCCGGGTACGTGGTGGGACCTCCCTGCCGCAGCACCTGGGGTCCTGTTTGTTGCTCTTCTAGCTTCTTCGTCGTTGCCAGCCAAGCCATCTCGTCGGGCTGCTGAGCGAGTAGCCTCCGGCTGCATCGGTCCGAATCTTGAGGTCAGGATTTTCCTGGCGTCAACACTTTGGTGCGGTGAGCGTGGATCGTAGTCGTTGGAAGAAAGTTCGGCAAGAAGGCGAGATGGTCGTAGGTGGCGACCATGAGGAGGAGGTCGGCAACTCGACGGGAACTAGCAGGTTCGTGACGCTGGAGGTTTTCGAAGCCTTCGCGCAGCGCATGGAGGGAGCCATGCGAGCAGCGCTTCAGCCGCGCGCCGAGGTCACTGCGACCTCGCCGCATCGCCCAGTTCCATCCGAGGGAGGGAGTCCCCCTCGGCGAGCAGGAAAGGAGCACATGGAAGACGAAGCCGAGCGACCAAGGAGGTCGCAATTCTACCAGCCAACCTCGCAAGGTATTCGCTTCCGCGAGCCGTGCGAGCAGGGGAGATACCCAGATAATCGCCCATATGGCGAGTATGGTGGTGATACTCGCCAAGTGGAGGATCGTCGCCGGGCAGGAGGGAGGAGCCCCTTCTGCGAGGAGATTCTCGCCGCGCCCGTGCCAGAAGGATTCAGGGACCCAGCCTTGAATTACTATTCGGGAAAGGAGGACCCCGTTAGGCACATCCAATGGTTCGAGGATATTGTCTCTATCCGAACCATGTCGGACGCATTCAAGTGCAGGTTGTTTGCCATTACCTTCCGCGCAAAGGCCTGGGACTGGTTCCACCAGTTGCCCGCAGGATCCATCTTCTGCTTTGAAGACCTGTGTCGTGGGCTGATGACCCGGTTCGACACGGCGAGGAAGCTGAAGAAGGAGGCAACGGCCCTGTTCTACCTCGTGCAAAAGCCAGATGAGGCACTGAGACCTTATATCGAGCGCTTCCAGGAGGAGGTTCTGCAAATCCAGGAGGTGGATAGCAACATCCTGTTGCTGGCCCTGACATTCGGCATCAGTCAAGGCCTCTTCAAGTTGGAGCTCAGTGAGAACCCTCCCTACTCCTACGACAACCTCATTCAGAGGGCCAACAAGTTTGTCCGGGGAGAGGCCTCCAACCCTGACTTCTTGGCAAGGTTGGCGCAGGTGACCAGAGGCGACCGTGGTGAGAGGGATGGGATCCCTGAGAAAAGGAAGAGGGAGGAGCCCCGAAGGGAGGACAGGAAGTGGCCGGAGCGGCAAGAAGAGAAGAGGAAGGAGGAGCTCAGGAGGAAGGAAACCGGGAGAATCGCGGAGAGAAGACCCATCGAGTCCCCTGAGCGTCAGGAGGAGGGAAGACGCTACCAGGTCCCCGTCAATCGGCCACCTTGGAGGCCGGCTGGACGGCACCAGCGTCAGGACCAAAGGGGGAGATCCCCAGAAAGAAGACCCTTTCGCCAACCAGAGAGGAGGAGGGATGAAGCAATGGCGGTAGCCGGGCGAGGCCGCCGTCAAGGAAGGAAGAAGCCGAAGCCTAGGAGGCGTCAAGCAGAAGAGGTCCCTCTCTACTGCGACTTCCACCAGGTGGGGGGACATGCCATGGCTGCCTGCCCAGACTTTTGGGAAGCCCGGAGGAGGCTGGCAGCAGGAGAGGCTGGAGGAGAGCAGCGGAGGATAGAGACCCCTGCCGAGCCTCAGGCAGGGCAGGCTGCCGTCGTTCGAAGGAGGAACGAGGATCGGGTCGACCAGGGAGGTCGGGGAGACCTGGGCCAGGGAGGTCGAGTCGGAGTAATCCATGGGGGAGCAGGGCTGGAAGCTTCCCGCAAGGGAAGCCTCCATCAGATCTACCGCAGGAGCGTCGCCTCGACCTCACAAGCACCGCCCCCGATGGAGGAGATTACCTTTTCCGAGGAGGACATGCTAGGGAATGATAACCCCTTCCATGATGCCCTCGTGATTCAAGCCGCAGTGGAGGACTTCACCGTTGATCGTATTCTGATCGATAACGGTAGCTCTGTAAACGTCATCTTCAAGGGGACGTTTGACGGACTGGGAGTCGAAGCTGCCAGGGTTCGGGCACCTGATGGTCCCCTCTTCGGCTTCTCCGGAGAGAAGAAGGAAGTGGAGGGAGGAGCTGACCTCCTTGTAACGCTCGGTGGCACCTCCATCAGCTGTCGATTCATCATCGTCGACGCCCCGAGCTGTTACAGAGCCATCTTTGGGAGGCCGCTTCTCAACGCCTTCAAAGCCGTCCCATCCTCCTACCATCAGTGCTTGAAGTACTGTAAGGGAGACGTCCAGGTGAGGATCAGGAGCGATCCAAGAGCCGCGAGGGAGTGCTATCTTAGCGTCGTCAGCACCATCAGCTGGATGGCTGACGCGGAAGAGTTCGGAAGAGTGCTGGAGAGCCCGGCCAGGCTGGAAGTGGCTGAAGAGGTCGAGGAGATCGAGGTACTCTCCGCAGCAGGAGTGCCGGGGCTGCTAAAGATCGGCGGGTCGCTGAAGACCGAGGAGAAGATCGAGATGGCGACGTGTCTGCAGAAGAACGTCGACATCTTTGCTTGGAGCGCAGCCGAGATGCCAGGAGTCGACCCTGAGGTTGCGTGCCATCACCTCAACCTGGATCCCACTGTCCAGCCCGTCCGCCAGAAGAAAAGGAAGACCGCCACCATCCTCGTCAAACCAATTAGGGAGGAGGTTAAAAAGCTGCTTGATGCAGGTTTCGTGTCAGAGATCCAGTATCCAGGCTGGGTCTCCAATGTTGTAATGGTAGCAAAGGCGGGGGGAAGGTGGAGAATGTGTGTGGATTTTTCCTTAATGAATAAAAGCTGCCCGAAGGATTGTTATCCCTTGCCTCGAATCGACGGGCTGGTTGATTCGGCCGTCGGTTTTTCTGTGATGAGTTTCCTTGATGCGTTTTCAGGATATCACCAGATCCGGATGCATCCCCCCGATTGCCGCGATGTCTCCTTCATCACCGACGATGGCTGCTATAGCTACAAGATGATGCCCTTCGGTTTGAAGAACGCGGGAGCCACCTATCAGCGGATGATGGACCACATTTTCAAGGAGCAAAAGGGGAGGAACCTGGAAGTATATGTGGACGACCTCTTGATCAAAAGCAAGAGTGTCCGGGAACACATAGCCGATCTGGTCGAGACCTTCGCGACGCTAAGAAGATTCAAGATGAGACTCAATCCGACGAAGTGCGTCTTCGGAGCGGGCAAGGGGAAGTTCCTGGGACATCTTCTTACTCCGAGGGGAGTAGAGCCAAACCCCGACAAGGTTAGGGCGATCCTGGAGATGCCATCCCCAAAAACGATAAAGGAAGTCCAAAGGTTGACAGGCAGGCTAGCGGGTCTTAGCCGCTTCCTATCAAAGGCCGGAGAGAAGTGCTCTCCATTATTCAAAACGCTCCGCAAAACAGAAAGCTTCGAGTGGACCGAAGACTGTGAGATGGCATTCGGAAGGCTGAAGGAGCAGTTGACCCAGACACCTCTCCTTCAGAGCCCGAAGGAAGGCGAGGACCTGCTCATCTACCTCGGAGTAGGAGCGGAAGCAGTTAGCTCCATCTTGGTCCGTGAAGAAGGGAAGAGGCAGCTACCTATCTACTACGTCAGCCGAGTGCTAAAGAAGGCGGAGCTGAAGTACACAATTCTGGAAAAGCTTGCCTTCGCCTTGGTGGTGTCGGCACGGAAGCTCCGACCTTACTTTCAGGCTCACTCCATCCGAGTGGTAACTGATCACCCTCTCCGCAGTGTCTTAGAGGGAGTGGAACATTCAGGGAGGTTGGCGAAATGGTCGGTAGAACTCAGCGAGTTCGACATTTCCTTCTCTCCCCGAGTGGCGATCAAGGCCCAGGCAGTAGCAGACTTCCTGGCTGACTTCTCGGTGGAAGCGGAGCCAGGAGAAGAGGTGTTCTATCCGATTCCTTGGAAGATGTTTGTTGATGGAGCTTTGGGCAAAAGTTCTGTGGGGGTGGGCATCGTGCTCGTCAGCCCACAGGGAACAAGGATCGAGCAAGCCGTCGAGATCCTTTTCCCCGTCACAAACAACCAGACAGAGTACGAGGCCATAGTGGCAGGCTTGCGCCTTGCCAAGGAGCTAGGGATCCGAGATGTCCGGGCTTTCACGGACTCAATGGTGGTCGCCTCGCAGATTCGAGGCGAGTTTGAGGTGCGCGACACCATCTTGCAGAGGTACCTGGTAAAAGTGAAAGGGCTGATGGGAGGCTTCCAATCCTTCTTCGTCGAGCATGTGCCAAGGGAGGAGAACTCGGCAGCAGATCGCCTCGCCAAGTACGGACCAAAGGCCGGAGGAACTATCACCGAGCTGTTCCGCCCGTCCATTGAAGAGGGAGAGATGATGGAGATCGAGCGACGCCCCTCATGGATGGACCCTCTTGTGGCATTCCTGGCCAGCGGTCAGCTCCCAGCAGACGTAGGGGATCAGAGAAGATTTCGGTACAAGGCGGCATACTACCTCCTGCAAGATGGGGAGCTGTACCGCAAGACCATCTCGGGCCCCCTGGCCAGGTGTGTTTCCGAAGACCAAGTACCCCGAGTGTTGGAGGAGATCCATTCGGGAGAGTGTGGAAGTCATTCTGGGACTCGCACTTTGGAGCAGAGGGTCTTGAGGCATGGTTACTTCTGGCCCACTATCAGGAAGGACGCTGAGATCTTCTCGAAGAAGTGCCAGAAGTGCCAGCTCTTCGCCCCCCTTCAGTTGCAGCCGGCCCAGCAGCTCCGATCGATCATCTCCCCATGGCCGTTCGCCATCTGGGGGATGGACTTGATCGGCCCTTTCCCTCCAGCCAGTGGACAACGAAAGTTCATTCTCGTCATGATCGACTACTTCTCCAAGTGGATCGAGGCCAAAGCCCTGGCCAAGACCACCTCTCAAGTCGTGAAGAACTTCATTTGGGGAGAGATCGTCTGCAGATTCGGGATCCCTCTCGCCATCATCACCGACAATGGTCCCCAGTTCGCCAGCTTAGAACTGGAAGACTTTTGCAGGCAGCTAGGGACCGACCTTCGGTTCGCCTCCGTACATCACCCAAGGAGCAATGGCCAAGTGGAGGCCGCCAACAAATTGATCATCAACCTACTAAAGAAGAAGGTGGAGAACCTAAGAGGTAACTGGGCGGACCAGCTCCCCTCGGTCCTGTGGGCTCTGAGGACCACTCCCAGCTCAGCCACAGGGGAAACGCCGTTCAAACTCTCTCACGGGTCGGAAGCTCTCATTCCAGTAGAGTTCGAAGTCAGAAGCCCACGGGTGATAGCTGCGGAGGACGGAAGCGAAGAATGGCGACTAGAGAATGAAGAGGTTCAAAAGTTATCTCTCGACTACATCGAGGAACTCCGAGATTTAGCTTCAGCCAGGCAAGAGGAGATCAAGCGCCGGATGGCAAAACATTTTGACAAAAATGTTCGCCTCAAACAATTCCAAGCAGGTGATCTGGTCCTGAAAAAGGTGGACGCAGCAGGAAGGTCTGCGGCCGTCGGGAAGCTCAACCCGAACTGGGAAGGACCTTTCATCATCCAGGAAGCACTCCTAACCGGAGGATACCACTTGCAGAACCGGGAAGGCGAGCTGCTAGGGAGCACCTGGAGCGGCGATGACCTGAAAAGGTTTTATCCCTGAGGGGGAACATGTATACCCCATCCTTGTAAATTCATTTCTTTGAATAAAATCTACACCTCCCTGAAACATGGGAGAAGGCAGCTTCTTTCACATCAACAAAGTTTTCATAATAAAGAAGTCAGGTGAAGTCAATCTCCACGCTAGGTTGGAAAATGAGCCTCCGACTTAACCCTCGTAAAAACTCAGAACGGATGATGGGACAGTGCCTCGGGTGTGCGTTCCCTTAAGACCAAGCCTCTGCAATGACGGCCGAGATCAGCTCCCCCCTTGCATGTTGGCCGCGGTTCCCACCGACTGCATTTCTCGTCCGACTGTAGAGATTACCAGGAAGAAGTCTGGACGCCGACCTTCCGATTCGGCGAAGGGATGGTCGATTTCACTAGCTCAGGGAACCCTTGAAAACAAGCGTCGTGTACCCTCGAGAGATAAAAAGCTCTCCGCAAAGCATTTCATTATTGTGTTAGATCATATGAGTTATTGTGCCTAAAGTGTGCTTAACTCCCTGCTAAACTCATTAAGCAACAGGAAGCAGGTTCGATCCACATCCGGCATCCAAGTAGGATGGAGGCCTCGGGATGATGTGTCCCCTCGGATTTCCCCGACTGCCACTCCCTGCTTGACGTCGTCCTACATCGACATTCGCCGCCGCAGGTTGGAAGACGAGCCTCCGACTTGACCCTTGTAAAAACTCAGAGCGGATGATGGGACAGTGCCTCGGATGTGCGTTCCCTTAAGACCAAGCCTCTGCAATGACGGTCGAGATCAGCTCCCCCCTTGCATGTTGGCCGCGATTCCCACCGACTGCATTTCTCGTCCGGCTGTAGAAATTACTAGGGTAAAGTTTGGAAGCCGATACTCCAACTTGAGACGAGGAGGAGACCGACTCGACCGACCAAAAGACAAAGGCATCCAAGCATCCAAGTGATAGGATGAAGGCTCCTGGGTGTTGTGCCCCTGTGGGATCGACCCGGCGGCCTTTCCTTACTTGACGTCGGCCTTTGAAGGTGCAGATCATGGCCTCAAGCTGAAGTCTGCAGGTGCGAGTATGATGGTGCGAGTATCCATACTCGTCGAAATCCTAGGAGCCTAGCGAGCACTCAACCTCGCCTCGAACCTGGGAGCCTAAAGCAACATATAAGCAAGGAAGTAAAAGCACAGAAGGAAGGAATAGGCGAGTAAGAAACTTGTCAAAATTCCTTTTCATTTTTACAAAAAATCTGTACATGCTGCAGGTGTACAAAAAGGTCGTCGGGCGAGCAAAAAAGGAGCCCGGGCGACTAGGCGACATCCTCGCCATCAAATATCTGCGTCTGACTCGTCGCCATCGTCGTCGCCATCATCATCGTCATCATCATCATCATCAACCTCATCATCGTCGTCCTCGGCATCGCTAAGTCGCGGCGATGATGCTCGCAGGGGGGAGGTGGACTCCTCGGCGAGTATGGCCGGGATAAGGTCTCCAACCGTCAATCTCATAGCCTCCGGCTTCAAAAGATCATCTGCCTTCAGCTGATTTAGGATGACCTCTCCTGTTGCTCGCGCGATCTCCCGGCGAATATGGGGCATGTCGTCGCCATGCATCCTGACCTGCTTGACGAACCGATGAGGGCCCGACCCCGCCGGCTGTTGCTCGGCAGGCCGAGTTTCTAGCTCGGCGATGCGGATTTGGGCGGCTTCCAAGGCCGAGCGAGTATCCTCCAGCTCCTTCTCGGCCTGGGACAGTCTCTTCGCCGATTCCAGCTCGGCAGCCTATAGAAGACAAAAAGAAAGAAGGTAAGCTTGACATCGTATAAAGAGGCGAGTATTCCAGAAAGCGCGAAAAGTCGCAAAGACGAAGTACCTCGAACCCATTGATCCTCTCCGCCATGGCGATCATTTTCGGCCCCTGCACCTTGATCGTCTCCTCGTACATCAGCAGCCGCTTCGCCGTTGAATGTGCGAGCTCGGCAGTTCGCAGGATTGAGCGCGAGGTTTGATGAGCAAGATGCTCGGCAGAGGCCTCCTGCAGCAGCTCGGCGTCAGTACGACTATAGATCGCATGAAGCACATCGAAGGCCTCCCCCTTGTCCTCCCAGTCCTCGGACCAAACGGGGAGGTTCGAGCTCAGGGTCACCTCGTGAGCGCGATCAGACCAGGTCACCAATGGGCGACCAAAGTCGTCCTCGCCACGGGTGCCCTCGTTGAAGAAAGGATGGCTGCTCGGCTCGCCAGCCTTCGAGGGATCCGCCTTCTGTCCCAAATCCTTATGGGCAGTCTCCTTCTTCCTTCTCTTGGGCTCGGGAACCTTGCCCTTTACTATTCGCCTCTTCGAAGTCCCGGCGACATCCAGATCGTCGCCTCCTGGCGACAAGTCGATTGGGGAGGAGTCCCCAACCTCGCACGCCGAGGTTCTCGCACCCCCTTGGGCGACAGCGGTCGCCTTCGCCACGAGAGGAAGAGCATCACGCGGAAGAGCCTGCACGCCTGTAAGAAGATCGAAGATTAGTCGCCAGAACGAAGCCCTAGGGCGAGTATGTCTGATGCTCGCACGAAGGATACCTTCCCCTGGGCGAACTTCCGTGAGCTCGTCTACTCGCCTCCTCCAAAGTATCACGTCGAAGCGACGATTCCTGAAGCAGGCGAGCAGCTTCACCTGGTCCTCGGTGAGCCAGGGAACCGTGAAGACGTTCTCCGAAGGTTGAATGGGCGAGCTGGAGACGCCCGCGAAGTCGCCCTCAATGGCGACTATCCGCTCGACCCAGCGATGGTTCTTATTTGAAGTCCCCGCCAGTGTACAGACGTGACTGCACAAGAAGATGACGCCCTCGCCGGTCGCCATGATGGTGAATATTCGCCTAAAGACCGAAAGGTCGAAGACGATGTTCTGCTCCCGAAGGTAGCACAGGAACCCCATGATCATCGCCACTCCGTTGGGATTGATCTGGGCGGGCACTATCCCATAGAACACGAGTATCTTCCGAAACTCGGGCCATATGGGAAGTCGCAGGCCGACCTCGAAGTGTCGGATTGGGAAGATCATCGCCATCTGCGAGGAGGTGTTTAGTCGCTCAGACGGGCGAGGAAGCCTGGCGACATATCCTGGAGTCTCGAACTTGGAGTTGAACTCGTCCAAGTCTTTCTGATTCGTGATCGGCTTCTTGAACGAGCTCTCATCGAAGTTCTTCGCATGGTTAGCTCGCCTGATGGCCGCCTCGTCGATCATCTTGGGAAGAAAGGGAAGAGAGCGAGTATCGTAGAAGGGCGAGGATTGGAAGCCTGGAAGATGCTCGCTCAAGGAAGCTAGAGATCGCTAAAGGCGTATTTAAGACTCACCCACCCCCCCTATTTATACTAGTCGGTTAGTCTGGCTTGTCGAACACGACGCCGCAAGCACGACTAGGGGTGGCGGGTATCTAAGGAAAGTCGCCCAAAATTCAGAGCGCGCCAACCGCCGACCTTCATCTAACAAATACCTACATCACAGAAACACAAAGAAGCTCGTCAAAATATAGGCGACATTCAAACAGATACTCGGCAAAAAGGAGATAGAAGAAAAAGCAAAACAAAAGAAGATCGAGTAAAACAAAGACAAGATTGAAGGGCGAGTATTCGATTACTCGGCAAATCAACACTGCTTCAAATAAATCGTTCAAAAGATTCAAATAATGCTCGCGAGGAGCTACAAAGCTACATAAAAGATAAAGATGAAGAAGAGCAGCAGCTAGGGTTGCGCCTGGATGTTCGCCTGGGGATCCTGGATCTGAGGTTGTCGCCCGACCCATCCCAAGCCGCGAGCACGCTTGAAATGCTCGGAGGCCACGGACATCGCTTCCTCGCCTTGTCGCAGCTGGTCTTCGATCCTCGCCAGCCTCCCCACCGAGCCCATGCTCGCGCGCATCCCGACCAGCTCGTCATGATGCAGCTGTTGCCGATGCTCGATCCTCGCCACCCTGCGCTCCAAGTCGCTGACAGACTGGAGGTGAGCTTCAGTACCCGACAGGCGAGTATCAAACTCCTCCAGCCGGGATACTCGCACCTCCAAGTCAGTTAGGCGGCGATGAGGGTCACTAGCCGCCAAGCGCTCAACCCGCGACTCCACCTCAGTCAAGCGGCGATGAGGTTCGCAGATCAATAGCCGCTCTATCCTGGATTCCAAGTCCAAGATAGCGCGAGTAGCCTTTTCCTGGTACTCACGAGGAGGGAGCCCAACGACATCGATCAAAGCTCCCACCGGAGTATGCGCGCGACCTGCGAAAAAAGGCAAAAAGGGCCAGACCTTCAGCAGAATTCAGAAAACAGTGGCGACTATCCGAAGGCAGCGATCAAATACCTGGCCGAGGACTACGGGATCGTCGGCGAGGAGGGCTGCGAGATCGTCGGCGAGGAGAAGACCTTCCTCGGTGTGGGGAGGAAGAGCGATGGACGCCATCTCGGCGAGTAGAGTGGTTGCCGGAATGATCCCGGTTGGAGGGCAGGTCCCCTCGACCGCGACCATCTCCTGGTCGCCCTCCACCCCTTGGAGCGAAGAAGGCCGAAGACCCTCCAGTCCCGCCCCTGCGCGAGGACTCCCCCTGGTGGGAAGAGGGAGCAGTTGAGGTAGAAGAACGTTGATCGCCTGGAGGATTCACTGACGGCGGGAGTCCAGGAGGAAGAGGCGGCCGCGCGATCACAGGCCGCCGCTGTGTGTTGCTCGCCGGCTCTGGTCGCGAGTTAGGTGGAGGAGGAGGCGGAGTAGGAACGATGTTCGCCATAGGAGCCCCATGCTCGCTCATCGGCCTCTTCTCCACAGAGGAGCTGTGGAGAATCCTTACCGCGCGACCACTCCAAGACCCACCCTCAGGCGAGATCATCGTGGATGATCGCAGCGGTATGGCAGTCAAAGGCTCCTCCCGAGCCTCAGTATTCGGCGGATCTACAGATAGCAACAAAGACGTCAGAATGTCGCCGGAAGACAGCATAGATCGGAAAAGTGCGAGCAAGGAGCTCACCTCGGGCAGGGGGAGGGTCCGGTTGGGTTTGAGTTTGGGTTTCATCCCTACTCGCCTCCGGGGCGACCTCTGCCGAGAGAGGAGCAGGGGGGAGAGCAGGCGAAAGCCCTTCGTGAGAGAGGCCCAAATCCTCCAGCAGCTGCTGACGCTGCTCACTCAGAGGATCGGCGACGTTCTCCTTAGTCGCCTCCTTTTTTCTCTCTCTCTTCTTCTTCTTCGCCGCCCTCTTCCTCTTCTTGTTCGCGAGGAAGGCGTCTACCTCGGCGTCCATGCGAGGAGGAGGAAGGGGCACGCCGATCAGATTCGCAAGGTCGGCCTTGACCTTTTTGGCAGCCTCAGCAAAAGCTAGCGACATTGTGAGCGAGTACAGAAAGGTGGTTCCATCAGAGACCCCCCCCCCCTCCTTTATATAGAGTCCAGGCGTCGGACAGTCAAGATCCGAGTATCTCCCTATACTCGCCAAGGCAGAAGCTCGTCGAATAACGGTTGGATGTTTCTTTCCGAGCAACTCCGTTACTCGCAAAGAGCGGGGATTGTGTACAACCCTTATTCTCCGAGGGTAGAACCCACTCAAGGCCACGTAGGCAGGTCAAAGTCAAAGAGGCAGGACAAATCAGCCAGCAGGAGCAAAAGAAGGTTGGCGAGTATTGGCTAAATACTCGCCAGAAGGGCGACTATGGTCGAAGATACGTATCGAGTATCCCGTATGTCGCCCCAAAGTGTCCGGCAACCACAGAAGACCTGAGCGAGTATCAGCCAGGCTTGTGCGAGCAGCAGCAGATACTCGCCAGATGGGCGACTATGGTCGAAGATGCTCGCCGAGTATCCCATACGTCGCCAGGTCAGGGCTGGGCTATAAAAACCCCCCTACCCCTTGGTTGCCTATAAATAGGACCCCAGGGGTACTTGGATTGGCACCTGTGCTTGAGCTTCTGGAACCCCATTTCCGAATTCTTGAGCCCGTCACCCCTGCTTGCTAGCCAAGTCGGTGCCTTCCTCGTACCTTGCTCGGCCATTCTTGGTTGTGGAGGGGAAGACTCCTTCGAGCTTCCGGGTACGTGGTGGGACCTCCCTGCCGCAGCACCTGGGGTCCTGTTTGTTGCTCTTCTAGCTTCTTCGTCGTTGCCAGCCAAGCCATCTCGTCGGGCTGCTGAGCGAGTAGCCTCCGGCTGCATCGGTCCGAATCTTGAGGTCAGGATTTTCCTGGCGTCAACAGAGGGAACGTCGTAAAAACACAATCGGAGTCGTGCGAGGACGTCGCAAAGGGGCGGCGGGCGTGCCGTGCGTCGGGGGAGACTAACTGGCAGGCCGCGCGCGCGGTGGCGCGCAGGCCGCGCGCTAGCGCGCCGGTTGCGCGCGCTAGCGCGCCGGTTGCGCGCGCTAGCGCGCAGGCCGCGCGCTAGCGCGCAGGCCGCGCGCTAGCGCGCAGGCCGCGCGCTAGCGCGCAGGCCGCGCGCTAGCGCGGAGGCCGCGCGCGCGCTAGCGCGCAGGCCGCGCGCGCGCTAGCGCGCAGGCCGCGTGTGTGCGCGGTCCGCACAGGCCGCGCGGTTCCGCACGCGCGGTCGTGCGCTACCGCGCGTGGTACCGTGTGGCGGTACCGCGCGCGCTAGCGCACGAAACTACGCGTGCGTGGCGATTTTTGGGCGGTTCCGCGGTGGTTTTGGGCGGTTTTCCTCTTCCTTCTTGCCCATGCATCCACCATCTTAGTGGGGAGTTGGTTTTTGGTTAAATGCAACCCGAATTTCTCTACAAATGGATGAATGCCTATCAATTGCCTCCCAAATCCTCGGAGTTCGCTCATGTTGCTTATAGAAGTGCGAGGATTTTTTATCTTTTGGTGCGGTCGAGGTGCTGCGGCGGAGCTATGGCAGAGGTACTTTTTTCAATATGCCTTTCTCTAATTATGCTGTTTTTATTCCCCGAATCTTTCGTAACGTTTATAGTATTGTGCGGAGAGGTTTTAAGATTCATCATTTGCCATTCTTTTTCCTTTCTCCTTTTCAGACGTCGAGGAATGGCGCGCGGTCGAAGTCGATGCGGTTGCGTTCTACGCTTAATGTTGAGCGTGTCGAGGCTTGGCGTAAGCGGTTTAGACTCCCATCGTCTGTAGAAGTGAAGATCCCGTATCCGGAGGCACGTGCTCAAAATCCGCCGACCGGTTTTATTACTGTTTCTGAGAGTTGTTTAAAGTCGAGGTTCCGCTTCCCTCCATCGGAGGAGGCGATCGAGATTTTTAGGTTATGCGGTGTGCCCATTTCACAGTTTACCCTAGCCGCGATGATGAGGATTATGTGGTTGATCGCATTTTTTCGGGAGCACGGCTCGCGGCTTTCTTTGGAGATCTTCAAAGATTGGTGTGAGGTTTTCACGGATTAGGGAGGTCGGATCGATGTTTGCAGTAACAAGAGGTGATTCCGTTTCGGGGAAAAGAATGATTATCGTCATGGGAACACTTTATACGGATATGTCTGCAATCGCTGGGACTTGCCAGAGCTTTGGAGGAATCTTCTGGGCCGCTGCCACCGTCAAGTGGGACGAGAAAATGAATTCCAGCCTCTTCCTGGTTTTCCAGATCGTGATGATTTATCGAAGGCTCTTCATGGCGTGGCTCAATATACTGAGGAGAAGAGATTACTATTAGTGATAATTAGTTTTTATTCATTATATTAGAGATTAAATTAGTAGAATATTCTCCTGTGTTTACGTTAATTTCATGCACGTAACGTATATTTTGTTTAATTTTATAACGCGCATATCTAATTTATATTTTTGTGTTATTTTGACAGGCCTGGGGGGAATCATTAGTGCCCGCTGTCAAAACGTCGTCGTAACAATGCAGCTCGGCCACCAAGAGATGCACAAATTCAGCTCAAGACAAGTCAAATCATGTTAAAGAGTAGACTTGGTGCTGCCCATGCATTACCCAAGCAACCCGAGCCTTCAATTGGTGCAACCCGACCCCTCCTTACCTCCATTTGGAGCAGCCCCCTAGCTGTATACATGCAGCCCTCTACTTGGTCAAGCCCGAGTAGCCACCCCCCTTTATTTGGTGCAGCTCATGCAAAACCGAGCCCCCTAGCTGTCTACAAGTCAAAACCGTGAGCAGCCCCCATGCAAACCCGCCACCTTTGCATGCATGCTTCCATCAAAGCTTGGCCGAACCCCCCCCCCCCCCCCCCCCCCCCCCCCTTCTCTCCTCTCTCTTCTTTCTCTTAAATGAATCTCATTCTTCTCTCTCTCTCTCTCTCTTATTCTTCTCTTTATGTTTCTTTTAATTAACATGCATGCATGTCTCTCTCTCTCTTCCTATTTAAAGCATGCATGTATTTTCCCATGCATGAACCAATCCCTCTCTCCTCCCATTAAATAATATTCATGCATTTCACATGCATATGGCCGGCCACCCCCTTTATGTCCCTCCATCTCCTCTTCACTCTAGAACCTTCCCCTCCATCTATAAAAGGAGCCCACCCTTCATGCTTTGGGAGGACTTTTGGCAAGAGAGAGATCAAGGATAGTTGTAGTTTTTAGTTCTTTTTATTGTTAAGTTTTATTTTCATGCTTTGTATTTCTTTTTCTTGAGAATATTATTGTCATTTTACTTTTATTATTGTACTCTTTTTATTCACTAATGAAAATGCAAGTTTTATTTTTCATCCTTGTCTCAATTTCTATTATGCGTAACTAATCTTCGTTAGCATTTGATCATGAGGATCCATGATTTGAGATGAGATTTTATTTTTTTTAGTTTTATTCTTGTTAAACTCTTCTCGATCCTTCTTTGATTTATCTCGTGTCGACATCGTATTTCCGGTATACGGTAGTAGGCATTTGATCTCATTTCATAGAAGTCGAGAGACTCGTTGATTTGAAAGATCATTCAAAGAAGGAAGGAGTTGCACGCAATCCTAGAGATAGGACGACGTAAATCCTCCGGATTGGAGTCAAATCCAATAGTGCGGTTCATTTCGATAATGCGACTTTAGCCCTTTTGATTTGCAAAGAGATTTCGATTAAAACGTCTAATAGTTAGGAGATTTAATGCTCTAGCGAGATTATTTCTTATTTTCGGATCTGTCACGGTCGAGTTTGGTTTGCAATTGTAAAACTATATTCTTATCCTTCTCGTTTCTTTTCATGGTGAATCATCGATCGAATGCTATCTTCTTAATCTGATTTTCTTAATTTACTTTTATCTTTAGTTTACTTAAAATTCTCAAAAACTCAATCAATCGTTCGGTAAGATAATAGAATCGTTGTGAGTAATAGTAGTTGTCTGCCCCGAGTTTTTATACGACCTTGATATATTTTATATAATATGCTATATTTCGATAGGTACATTTGCCTTAATCGAGTATAGATTGGAGAACACAAATTTCTCTATCAGTTAGTCGGGCTTTCGTCGGACGCCGAGCGTGATGCCGCCGTTCCTTTATCACGTGATGGGAAGAGGAGGTTTGTCATCAGATGTGGAGGCTCAGAGATGGTGCCTCCCCCACCCCCACCGAAGGGCCGTTCTGACGGGGGCGGGTCCTAGTGGAGTTGCACCCGACGTGACTCCTATTGATGTTGATGTCGAGATCGTGACTTCTCCTGTGGCGGAGGCGCCTCCTCGGGACGACCCTCCCCATCCTTCATTGATGACGGCGAAGAGAGTTTCATCCTCATTACGGGCAATGACTTCAGCGGTTAGTCATATCTCTTTATTGTTTTATTTTTTATGTGTTTTCTTTTTCTAAAATTCTTGACTCGCTCTTTTTTTTTGCAGACCGAGACCATGAATAGCGTTGCTCATACTTGGAATGATTACTACGTTGGGCTGAAGGATGGATTTTTCGTTCTTCAAGAGGAGCTACGTGCGGCTAAAAGTTCTTTGGAGGATTCCCAAAAGAAGCGGGAGCGCGAGATATCTCGTGGGATCCAATTGGAGTCTGATATTGCCCATGCTCGTTCTGAGATAGAGCGTCTTCAGAGGGAGCTCTGTGCAGCGAACGCCACCGCCAACGATGCCTCCCAATTGGTTAAGGATATGCAGGGGGACATGTTCCGTCAGGACGACGAGTTGGGATTTCTGAGAGGCGAGGTGGAGAGGCTTTCTTCCCTTGAGCCGGATACTAAGGCCATTAAGGCCGAGGGAGTTGCTGAGTACAAGGATTCCCTGGAGTTCGTGGAGGAGCGCTCTAGGATCTCGGAAGAGCTTCGAGCCGAGATCATGACTAAGGAGGTGGACCCCCTATTGGAAGATGAGTGTGAGATCTCTTTTAAGAGGGGGATCGGGAAGACCCTTCGTATGGTGGAGAGAAAGCTTGGATGCAGCACGACCGGGCTTGGTATTGGTGACCTTTCTGAGGATGATTGTTCTGATGTAGATATCGAAAGCTGATCGCTCTGCTTTCATTTGTCTGTATGTTTTGCTTTCCGTTGTTATGCACCGTATTTTGTCGTGTTCGTATTTGCGTGTCTTGCGGTGGAGTTGTGCAACTATGTAGTTGGTTATATGGCTTGATGATCGTTTCTTTGTCCACCATCGATATTTGCCTTTTGATTTTCTCGCTTTTGTGATCTTCAAATTTTTGACCCCGGATAGCGTATGTGAGCGTGTGCTAGGAGCTGGGTAGGAGGGGAACTGGCCCCGATCGAGTATCGGTGAATGGTGGACGCTTCGAACCATGGGCGACCGTGAGGGGGGCAGGCCCTGGCGGAGCCGTGATCTTACTACCGGGGTGAAGGGCGGACGCTTCGAACCGGGTAGCGTGAGATCACTGGGAACTAGCCCTGAGTATCGGTGAAGGGCGGACGCTTCGAACCGTGGGCGACCGTGAGGGGGGCAGGCCCTGGCGGAGCCGTGATCTTACTACTGGGGTGAAGGGCAGACGCTTCGAACCAGGTAGCGTGATATCACTGGGGAACTGGCCCCGAGTAGCGATGAGCAATTGCAGAAGGACATATTGCGCGAGTCAAGGCTCGCGGCTTTTTCACACTATAATAGAGGGATAGTTTGCGCGAGCCGAGGCTCGCGGCTTTTTCATAAAAATTGCAGAAAGATAGCTTGCGTGAGTCGAGGCTCACGACTTTTACGCGCAAAAAATTGCAGAAAGATAGTTTGCGTGAGTCGAGGCTCACGGCTTTTACACAATGTAAAAATTGCAGAAAGATAGTTTGCGTGAGTCGAGGCTCACGACTTTTACATAATGGGGTAAAAAGGTTATTGATAGAAGCGGTGTAGGTTCTGCGCATTCCAAGTGCGTGGGAGGGTCTTTCCCTTGGCTGTTCTGAGTTTGAATGTTCCAGGCTTTACTGTTGCGGTAACCACATAAGGTCCTTCCCAGGCTGGTGAGAGTTTGTCTTTCTGCGGACCCTTTCCGGCTGCTTCAATGTTGCGTAGGACGAGATCTCCGACGTTGATCGGCCTGGGTTTCACCCTTCTGTCGTAGAGTCGGGCTACCCGCCTTTGGTAGGTAGCGACGCGCTGGGCGGCGTTGTCTCGAGTTTCAGAGATTAAGTCGAGGTTCTCGCGAAGCAGCGCGTCGTTCTTGCTGGGATCGAAAGTCAGCACCCGGATGCTTGGTACTCCGTTGTCGACGAGGATGACAGCTTCGGTTCCATAGCATAGGTTAAATGGCGTCTCTCCCGTTGGAGTCCTCTCTGTCGTGCGGTAGGCCCATAGTACATTTGGGAGCGCGTCCACCCATTGCCCCCCAGCTTCTTCGAGGCGCGTCTTCAGCCCTTTGAGGATGGTGCGGTTGGTGACCTCTACTTGCCCATTTGTTTGTGGATGTGCTACGGAGGTTGATCTTCAAATCTTCACACATCTTGGTGAATGACTTCCCGGTAAACTGGGTGTTGTTGTCGGCGATGATTGTAGCTGGGATACCAAAGCGACAGATAATGTTCCTCCAGACGAACTGTTTGGCATTCTCCTCCGTGATCTTGGCTAGGGGCTCAGCTTCCACCCACTTGGTGAAGTAATCAATGGCTAGAATGATGAATTTTCTCTGTCCGGATGCCAGAGGTAGGGGACCGAGGAGATCAATTCCCCACTGTGCGAAGGGCCATGCACTTTGAAGCGAGGTAAGCGCGACCGGGTCTGGTGAGGTACGTTTGCGTGAAGCTGGCAGCTCTTGCATTTCTGGACAAGCTCAGTCGCGTCTTTTTTCATTGTTGGCCAATAGAAGCCTCGGCGCAAGATCTTCTGGGCTAGCGCTTTTCCACCTAGATGCTCTCCGCAGACTCCTCCATGCACCTCTCTTAGGGCGTAGTCCGCTTCTCCTGCCGGTAAACACTTTAGATAGGGCCCTGAGAACGCCCTCTTGTAGATCTCCCCATCTATGATGGCGAACGATGCCGCTCGCATTCGTAATTTGCGCGCTTCTAGGCGGCCCTCGAGAAGGTACCCATGCTCGAGGTAGGCCCGTATGGGGGTCATCCAAGATGACTCCTCTTCATTGATGGCTGCAATTTCCCATGACCCTGGAATACTTGGAGCCACGATCTCTTCCACTCGGCGTCTTCGTGATTGATAGCTGGTGGGTGAAGTTGCCAGCTTAGAGAGCGCGCCTGCTCTAGATTTTTGTTCCTGTGGGATGTGCAGAATCTGGTACAAAGGTATCTTCTGAAGGAGCGATTTCACGAATGCGAGGTACTGCGCCATTTGGTCATTCTTGGCCTCGTATTCTCCCTCAACTTGTGAGACTACAAGTTGGGAGTCTGTGTGAATCGTCATGCTCTCAGCTTTGCAATCGATGGCGAGCCGGAGGCCGGCGATCAGAGCCTCGTACTCTGCGATATTGTTGGTTGCTGGGAATTTCAATCTGAGGCCATACTCCAAGGTAGTCTCATCGGGGCTTATGAGAAGCAATCCCGCTCTAGCTCCTTCAGCTCCTGAGGCATCGTCGACGTAGAGAGTCCAACGGGGGGTGGAGATTGTAACATCCCCCAAACTGCTAGACCCCTAAGTTGGTTTTGTCATGACTGGGTCATGACAAAACCATAGGAAGAACCTTTTTGGACCTAAGAGCTTAGGAAAGGAGGAGGAAGCCACCTTGGTCTGCAAATAGCAATTCCCATCTTCCAAGCTTGGGATTGGAATTTAGGGCTTCAACTTAACCCTTGGACCCCACCATAGTGTCCCTAACCCTTTAGGGGTCCCCTTAGGGCACCAAGGGCCCATTGAAGTCAACCTAAGAGACCAATTTGACTAAGGTCAACATAAACCCTCAAATTGGTCAAAGTAGCTCATTTAGAGCCAATCAACCCTTACCATGTCAAATTGATCACACTCCTAGGTTTATAATATCATTATAGACCTAGTGGACCCAAAAGCCCCATCATGGGACCCCCAGGGGTGCAAATTGACCAAAGTGCCCTTTTTAGGTCAAAATGACCTTTCTTCTCAAAGTACCCCAATTGACCTTCACCACATTAAATTGACCTCACCCATAGGGCTATCATGTCATAGGGGAGCTAGTGGACCAAAAAGCCCCATGACCAAGTCAACCCTAGGGCTCAATTTGACCAAAGTCAATTTAGCCTATTTTGGTCAAATCATCTTAGATTGGGTCAACCAAGAACCATATGACCAAATTGACTCCACCATTAGTTCCTAAACTTAATTTAGAACCTATTGAACCCAAAAGCCCCATCCTAGGGTTCCCCAATTGACCAATTTGGCCAAAAGTCAAAATTGCCCAATTTAGGTCAAAATGCTCAAACCTAACCCAATCTCTTTGGGCTAGCTCAATTGGATGGTCAACCAGCCCATGTGGACCCTCATTAAACTCAGGAGAGAGGGTAGAAACCGACCATGGTGGTTAGGAGAGAGAAAATGGGGGTTTCACCATTTTTGGAAGAGAGAGAAGAGGCCATTCATGGCCATTAAGAGGTTTTACCTCTTGGCTCCCCCAATTGATGCCTCCATTCAACTCCTCAGCCAGCTGGGAGAAGTTTCCATCAGTTACACAAGGGAATTAAGGCAGGGAAGATGGAGAGGGGCCGGCCATGGAAGAAACCGAAGAAGCCATTAATGGCCATGGAGCTTAAAGCCATCACCACCCCCAATCGAACCCCCCTTCACCTTCAG
This sequence comes from Dactylorhiza incarnata, assembly GCA_033032865.1. Taxonomy (NCBI): domain Eukaryota; kingdom Viridiplantae; phylum Streptophyta; class Magnoliopsida; order Asparagales; family Orchidaceae; genus Dactylorhiza; species Dactylorhiza incarnata. The sequence goes on from JAWHQI010000085.1 coordinate 8,042,735, forward strand.
AGACCTGAGAGGAGAGAAACCCCTATCTTACCTGGAGATTTCGTGCACTGTAGGAGGGAATCGGCATGGCTTCACAACCGACGGCAGCTCCCATGGTGTACTCGAGGTTGACCCGACGGCAAGCCCTCCAGCAGGTCCCGTTCTCCTCCCTGAACTCTAAGGGTTAGATCCAAATCGACGGCGGCTCGATCCGTGGCCAATTGGCCGGGAATCAAGCCGGCCTTGCCCCCCCGTTGATCGGGTTGGGCTTCCTCTCCCAGACCACGATTCCGGCCACCTCCGGCCGATCAAACACCGCTCATCGCCGGCCCCCACCTCAACGGAGGTGGTGGTGGCGTTGGTCGGCCGGGGCGGCGCTCAGGTGGCCGGGAAATCACCGCTCAAGGCGGCCCAGGCGCGGCAAATCTCAGCCGCTGACTCCTTGGGGACGATGACCCAGCGCCCTCCGATGTGCTTTAAGATTCGTGCGGCCTACTTCATTACCTTTTAATTCTGTGATTAAAACTGCAGCTCTTATTTAAATCTGGGAAAAATACTTAGAGGCCGAATCATAAAAAGTGGTCTACATATAAATTGTAGCCCTTTGGGTCTAGTTTCATACAAAATTGAAATCACTCAATTTGGAGTCCTGGTTAGGGCTCAGCACTCATTCTAGTGGAGGCTGTCTTTAGGGCTAATCAGAACTCATTTTTGATGCCCACCCCATTATAGAACTCCAAATGACTTGATTTTTGGGGTGTAGTCTAGTCTTGTGCATACTTAGGTCATGTCCAAAGATCACAAGGATTGGAGAGGTTTTCTTCTTAATTTTTGGGAAAGACCAATAATCCTAGTTTAACCTAATTAGGTGTCCTAAACACCTCAAAACCCTTCCAAACTTGGATGGGTGGTCCTAAGGGGTATGTATAGGCCCTGATTAAAATATCATGATTTATGGAGTTGTTTTGGTAGGGTATTCCACCAAAATAGCCTTAGGCTCCCTAGGTTTAGGCAAAACTTTGGGTGAGTGCCCCCACTCTTCCACAAGGTCTTTTGGCTCCATATTTGGGGTGCACCTCACCCTCCCCCATGCCAACCTCTGGTCCAAGTTTGGTGGCCATTGGAGGGGTTTTGCCCTAGTAAATCAAAAAGGGGCTAAATTGCTATTTGCACCCCAATTAGGTACCCATTGGAATTCCACTCCCCACCAAATGTTGGTAGGATCTTGGGTGGTCTTACACTGACCCATGGTCAGTATAGTGAGTAGTATGGACTTGGGCAAGGTAGGGAGACCTTTGAGTCTAGTTTCTCTTAAAGGTTATGTTTAGGGTAAAGGTAAACCTAAGCTAGTTTTGGGGTGTGGAGGGGTTTCCTCCCACTGATTGTTGGGGTAACTTTGGTCACTGCCTTGGGAGGTAGGAGGCACCCCAAGGAGCCACTTTGGGTGGGTTAGGACCTATTGTGCCCATGAATCCTAATGGTTGAGTTTATGGTGCCTTCTAGGGTTTGTGAAGGAGGTAGGAGTAAATGCCCATGGGGAGAAGTGTAATAGACCTCTCTGAGTCCTAAGAGTGGTATAATCCCCTCCCAAGAGGTTTGAGTGGATTTGGTGATGTTTAGGCCCTAACCCTAGGCTAAACCCTTAAGGGGTGCAAATAGAGGTCAATGAAGGGAGTAGGGTCAAACCCTAGTGGTTTGACCTAAAGTTTTGGTGGGTAGGTCATAGTGACCAGAGAAGACTCCCTTGTGAATTTGAAGAGGGTTGGAGTTGTCTAACCTAGGTAATAAATCCTTGGGTAGATTTGTAAATAATTGGAATTTGGAGTTCTAGGAAGAAATAACACTTAGGGAATCACCATCTTCTGTCACCCACTTGTTTTTGAGGTTATGAATCTCTGGAGTTCCTACTAGAGCTGTTGGGGAAGGTTAGACCCTAACCCTAGGTTAAACCCTAATGGGGTGCAATTAGAAGCTAATGAAGGAAGAGGGGACAAAACTTAATGGTTTGACTTGAAATTTTGGGGAGGTGGCCTTAGTGACTAGGGAATGCTACTGTGAGAATTTGGAGGAATTTGGAGTTGCCCATCCTAAGTAATAAACCCTTGGGTAGATTTGTAAATAATTAGGGTTTGGGATTTTAGGGAGAAATAGTACTTGTCAATCTACCATCTTCTGTAATATACATGTTTTTAATGATATAAATCTCTGGAAGAATTGGTTAGATCATGAGTTAACCCTTGGAGGTCCAAATTGTAATATTCCTCATTGTTGGCAATTTTTGGGTTGGTTAAATTTATGATGATAAATTACTGTAATTGCATGTAACTTTGCTGGATGTCTTTTCATAACAATATATAACCACTGTAATTTTCCCATAATTTATGGATCAATATTTTTGGTACCTCTAGTTCATTTTGGAAGAAGTTGCAAATATATCCTTGGATGTAATTACAAATATTCCCTCTGTGGAACATGGTCAAACTTTGTAGGACTTAATATTATATCATGATACACCACTGTACCAATTTGCAAAAGGTTTAGAGATCATATGAGGGTACCTCCTTTGTAAATTATTGGAAATTATTGTGTTTTGGAATTTCTAAAAATAGTAAGCCTTGCTGGTTTTTCCTAAAATTTCATACCTACTGTTTACTAGGTACTATTGATTTATGTAAAAATTGGAGTAGGCATTGGAGGTCAGGAAAGTACACTTGTAGTTCAAACCTTAGTAAAATGGCCCTTTGGAAAATTTTTAAAATACTTTTATTATTGGAAAAATTATGAAACCCTAGATTTGGTCTGAAATAGGTAGCATGGGTCCCCAGTAAATCCCTTGGGTCAAGGAGATGGTTATTTAGTGTACCTCTCTTCATGAGCATCAAATCGTTAAGGTTGGTCTGCATTTAGCAATTAGACAACTTTGGGGTTAAGGGGGGGGGGGGGGGCGGTCAAATTGGTGGTCTTGGGTCTGGAGTGGTGAAGGTTGGGTAGTAGCCTTGTGTTATGTTTGGATCCCTAGAGGAGTTAAGGGTTTGGTAAGTCTTAGGGAGGTGGAGTGCCACCCTCGGAATAGGTCGTCCGGGGATTGACGAAAGATCGTCTTTTCCTGTTAAGCGTCTTTTAGCACCTAAGTTTCTACAGCAGGAAAGTTATTATGAGAATGCGTTTGTGGAAGTCTGGCCGGTTTAATCCGGTGATCTTTTGTTTCGGAGATGTTTGCTGGTGGCGGGCGGGATAGCCCGGGGAGCTTGTAGCTCGGTGTTGTTGGAAGATATCTTGCATGTGCATAAGGTGGTGGGTCCTTAGTGTTGGCGGTCGTTGCACCGACGTTGATACTTGGGCTCGGCTAGTGCGGGTTTGTACTTAGCCATAAAATCTGGCGGTCCAGTCAGTAAGAGTACGCAGACGCTCCGCGGGTTTAGTGGAGGCGTACGATCGGTCTAGGTCGGGTAGTGCATTTACCAACCTAGAGGTGGGCGGGGCCCAACCCACCGCTTTCGTTTGCCACTACGGGAGTATCCGGGGAGTCTAGCTCGCTCCAAAAAGGGGGAACTAAAGGTCTATGCGCATAGAGTCGTAGTGGGTGAGTTGCACTTGTTTGATCACCGCATAACAACATATTTGCATGTCATAGCATAACCATTGCATTCAACCCCTGACACCTATCGTATAAATTGGTATGGGACTTTTTATACGATAGGCCCTGCTAAACGACCCCTTGGTCTATAGGTTTGTATGGGCACTCCTATAAATCAATGGTTAATATTATAATATTTAAATTGTTTCTACATTTACTCATTACTGCTTTACCTATACTTTACCCTGCTGTTTTTATTTCTGGTTTCATTTACATATATATATCACCTGTGTAGCGTAGATATTTCCTTGTCACCTGCATTTGTTCTACCCCTTGTTTGTCCTCCGCTTCCTCCTTCCCATCCGGTGCCTAGGAGCCTTGGGGGGAGGGGTGGGGAATTGGCTGAGTCTTTATGACTGACGGTCGGTGGACCTTATCATTTTAGGAGACCGCGGCGACGGAGCAGTACCGGAGGCCGGTGCAAATGGAGGCGGGGCAGTCTAGCTCAGGAGCTCAGATAACAGGATCCGTGAGTGTTGATTTAGTTATTTTGCTTCCGCGAGTGAATCATGTAGTGAGGATCTGATGTATTGGGCAAGGCCCTAGCTATCTTATTTCTTTTCTTTTCAGTTACATTGTGGACATCTTTTGATGAGTTCTTTATATATGTGATGTGGACTTAGCTTGTTCTACTAATCAGTTTAGCTTACTTTTCTTGTGATCGATTTGGCCGGCAGGATCGGCATTTTGTAGTGGCGACCTTCTCGAGCGAAGGTGTCACCGCAAAACGGCGGTTCTGGGCCTAAGACCCGGTGGTTTTTGCAAAAAAAAAATAGGGTCTTACAAGTGGTATCAGAGGCAAACATCGATCCAAGGAAAAGAAGTCCACAAACCCTGGGCCACCCCGCGCGAGCTTAGTTTGCGGACAAACTAGCAGCGGAAGCAATGGTGTGCCCATAAGGGAAATCACATGAAAAAGTCCACTTATAACTGAAATGTTTCTTCCCTTTAGCTAAGTCCCTTATAAGTGCAATCTTTCTTGTGTAGCCGGCAACGGAACCTTCACCGCAGCATGGAGTCCCGCCGACTCCGAACGTCGTTCCACCACCACCGGCTCCTACCCCGTTCCAGCAAACGGAATTGGGGCAGACTCTGACTGCCATTTTAGAGACATTCAGAGCACAGCAGGCACCGGCTCCTCAGCAAAACCCTGGGGCCAACTGGCTGAGCATCTTCCGGGGGCTCTCCCCGCCAGCTTATATTGGGACGGAGACGGCTGTAAGAACTGAAGAGTGGGTGGACATTATGCAAGAGATGCTGACAGGAATCCAGTGCCCGGCAGACATGGAGGTGCCACTGGTGGTTTCATGCCTGGAATCCCATGCTAAGAGGTGGTGGAAGAGGTTCCTGGCTACATCGTACCCGGGATTAGAGGCAGCAGATGTTGCTTGGGATGATTTCAAAGCGGCGTTGTTGGAGCATTTTGTGCCGCAGTCGGCAAGAGATGACTTGGAAGATAGATTTCTGCAGTTGCGGCAGGGGAGTAGATCAGTGCTGGAGTACCATCAGGAGTTCACTCACCTGTCCCGGTTTGCGGTATCCTACCAGCTGGATGATGCAGGATATGCTAAGAGGTTCTATAAGGGCCTCCGTGATGAGTTGAGACAGGCCCTTCTGTTCGTCTCCGATGGCAGCATGACGAAGATTCTGGAAATGGCAAAGAAGCTGGAGGGAGACCAGCAAGTTGTTCGAGGAAGGAAGAGACCCATGGAGGATCAAGGAAGAAATGGGAGAAGAGATCAGCCGAGAGGCCGAGACGCCGGGGAAAGAAGGACGGAGGTCCGACCCCGTCAGGAAGAGAGGCAGGAGCAAAGGGAGCCGGTAGTTTTGGCTCCCCAGCCCTTGCAGATAAGGGAAGTGCCAAGGATTGGAGGAGGTGGGCCACCTCCTGAGTGCTTTCACTGCCATCAGGTCGGCCACATCAAGAGGAACTGCCCCCAGAGGAATGCCCCTCCAGCACCACAAGCAGCACCTCGGGGCCAGCATCCCGGAGGCCGAGGACGTGGTCGAGGCCGTGGATTTCAGGGTGACGATCGGAGGCACTACAGAGAGCAGGCTTATGCCTTAGATTTGGCCAGGCCCAGGGACCCGGCAAGGGTCATCGCAGGTATTTGTCGCTTTTAATTTTAAATAGTTAATGTTTTGAAAGTTTTAGTTTTACCTTAGCATTGAACCTAGCATCAAACCTTCAGGTTTAGTATCCATTTTCGGCAAACCTGCTTTTACCTTGTTCGATACGGGTGCCTCGCACTCGTTCGTCTCGGCTAAGTTTATTGAAGATCTAGACCAATTCAAGCACTTCAAAAGCGACTATAGGAGAGTGAGATTTCCGGACGGATCAGAGGTCTTAACAAATTTAACATGCCTAATGAGTCTGGAGATTGGAGGAAGACTGTTCGAAGTCCCGGCAACTGTTCTGAAGATGAGGGATTACGACCTGATCCTGGGCATGAGTTGGTTGTATGAGAACCAGGCAAGGATTGATTGCCCGGCTAGGCGGATCGTGCTAGAGCATAAAGACGGTGTTGTGGTATTCGAAGGTACTCAACCTACCTCTCGTCTCTTTTTATCATCCATTCAGGCCGTCAAGGCCCACCTGCAGGGAGATGAGGTTTACCAGGTGCTCTTCGAGGCGACTGAAGTCAAGGACTCAGTGCCAAGTATCCCAGTAGTTCGAGATTTTGCTGATGTCTTTCCAGAGAAGCTTCCTGGGCTACCACCGCACCGCGAGAAGGATTTTCAGATTCAGCTGGTGCCAGGGGCCAAGCCGGTGTCCAAAGCTCCTTACCGAATGGCCCCAAAGGAGTTGGTGGAGTTTCGGAGCCAGCTGCAGGAGCTGGTGGAAGCAGGGTTCGTTAGGCCGAGTTCCTCACCTTGGGGAGCACCGGTGTTATTTGTGAAAAAGAAGGATGGGACGCTCAGACTGTGCATCGATTACAGAGCTCTGAATAGGCTGACGGTACGGAACACGTATCCTCTGCCAAGGATAGACGAGCTCTTTGACCAGCTAGAGGGAGCCCACTGCTTCTCGAAGCTGGATTTAAGATCAGGTTATTATCAGCTGAGGATCCAAGAGGAGGACATTCCGAAGACGGCTTTCAGCAGTCGGTATGGATTGTATGAGTTCACGGTGATGCCGTTCGGGCTCACAAATGCACCTTCAGCATTTATGAGCTTGATGAACCGGGTGTTTGAGCCTTACCTTGACATCTTTGTCATAGTGTTCATCGACGACATCCTCATCTACTCGAGGACGGAGGAGGAGCATGCGCAGCATTTGGCACTAACCTTGGGGAAGCTGCGGGAGCATCGGTTATATGCTAAGCTCAGTAAATGTCAGTTCTGGTTGAAAGAGGTGGCCTTCCTGGGCCACATCATCAGTGGAGCAGGCTTGGCAGTAGACCCAGCAAAGGTTCAGGCAGTACGGGACTGGCCGCCGCTAAAGACGGCCACCGACGTAAGAAGTTTCTTGGGACTTGCCGGCTACTACCGGAAGTTCGTTCAGGGGTTTTCCCAGATAGCCCTCCCGCTTACCTCTCTGACAAGAAAGGATGCTGTTTTTACTTGGACGCCGCAGTGCGAGACAGCTTTCCAGGAGCTGAAGGGTCGGCTCACTTCAGCTCCCATCCTTGCCCTTCCATCGGGGAAGGAAGGATTTCAAGTGTATACGGATGCATCTTATCAGGGGATGGGTGCCGTTCTGATGCAGAACGGGCATGTGATAGCTTATGCCTCCCGCCAGTTGAAGGACCACGAGCGGAATTACCCAGTGCACGATTTGGAGATGGGAGCAGTCGTATTCGCTCTTAAGATCTGGCGACACTACCTCTATGGTGTCCACTGCGACATATTCTCAGATCACAAAAATCTGAAGTATGTTGATACGCAGAAGGAGTTGAATATCCGACAGAGGCGATGGGTGGAGTTCTTATCAGATTACCAGTATACGATGCATTACCACCCAGGGAAGGCAAATGTGGTAGCAGACGCTCTGAGCAGGAGAGCTACTACATCAGGAGCAGAGCCTAAGCTGATGGCCATGGAGTTGGTGCGAATGTTCGAAGATATGCGAATCTCCCTGGTATCTGAAGATGATCCGGAGCTATACAAGGAGTACCTAGCAGCGACTGGTGCCACTTATGACATTCGAGACCGCATCAGGGAATGGCAGAGACAGGATGCCAAGCTGGAGCCGATTTTCAGAGCCTTGGAGGCAGGTTCAGCTGGAGATTATTCGATGAAGGACGACCTGTTGAGTTTTAGAGGTCCGGTGTATGTGCCGGCGGGAGATCAGATCCGGGAAGATATTATGGCAGAGGCTCACTGCAGTAAGTATTCAGTGCACCCGGGTATTACCAAGATGACGGCAGATCTGAAGAGGACCATGTACTGGCCGGGTATGAAGAGAGATATCATTTATTTTGTGACCCACTGCGAGACCTGCCAGCTTGTGAAGGCGGAGTGTCGGAACCCCGCAGGATTATTGCAGCCACTCCCAGTGCCGGAGTGGAAGTTCGACGATATAGCGATGGATTTTATTCATGGTCTCCCCCGATCCCGTACGGGGAATGACTCGATTTGGGTGATCGTCGACAGGTTGACGAAGGTGGCTAGATTCATTCCGATCAGGAAGGATGATTCAGTCAGAGTTTTGGTTCGAAAGTTTGTGGAGCAGTTTATCCGTTATCATGGTGCGCCAAGGACGATAGTTTCCGACCGAGATGGACGTTTTACGTCAAGGGAGTGGAGAGCGGTGCAGGCCTATCTAGGCACCCGGTTGACCTTCAGTACAGCTTTTCACCCCCAGACAGACGGGCAAACGGAGCGCACCAATCGGACCTTGGAGGATCTTTTGCGTCTTTGCATTCTAGACCGTGGGGAGCCTTGGGAGAGACTGTTGCCGTTGGTCGAGTTCTCTTATAACAACAGTCACCAGGCTAGCATAGGCAGAGCACCTTACGAGGCATTATATGGACGGAGGTGCAGGACACCGTTATCTTGGATTCAGGATGAGGACCCCAAGGCTCTTGGCTCAGAGTTCGTGGAGGACACGGAGGCCCAGGTGAGGTTGATTCGAGATAGGATGCTGGAGGCCCAGAGCAGGCAGGCCAAGTATTACGATGCGCGTCATCGTATGGTGGAGTTCCAGGTGGGAGACCGGGTTTTCTTGAAGATACGTCCGATGCATGGAGTCTCGAGGGTTCGCGGCCGGAAGAAGCTCAGTCCAAGGTTTATGGGACCCTATAGGATCCTGGAGCGGATCGGCCCCTTGGCTTACAGACTGGAGCTACCGCCGGATTTGGAGGGACTGCATGACGTATTCCACGTCTCTTCACTTAGGAAGGCTTTACTTCGGCCTGAGCAGCAGGTGTCTACTTCTTAGGGGCCAGTAGCTACAGATCGATCGATTCACTTGGAGCCGGTTCGGATAGACGACACAGAGCTACGAGTCTTGCGGCGCAAGAAGGTCCCACTGGTCAAGGTCCTGTGGAGGAATCATGGACAGGAAGAACATACTTGGGAGCCACTGGACTTGATGCAGCAAAAATATCCGCGGCTTTTTACGACAGGTACAACTTACTTTTCTGGGATGTTACAGTTTTTCCTCTAGTAGAAACCCCATAGGCTTGTCTGAATTTCGGGGACGAAATTTTTATTTTTATGTATTGGGATTTGTAACATCCCCCAAACTGCTAGACCCCTAAGTTGGTTTTGTCATGACTGGGTCATGACAAAACCATAGGAAGAACCTTTTTGGACCTAAGAGCTTAGGAAAGGAGGAGGAAGCCACCTTGGTCTGCAAATAGCAATTCCCATCTTCCAAGCTTGGGATTGGAATTTAGGGCTTCAACTTAACCCTTGGACCCCACCATAGTGTCCCTAACCCTTTAGGGGTCCCCTTAGGGCACCAAGGGCCCATTGAAGTCAACCTAAGAGACCAATTTGACTAAGGTCAACATAAACCCTCAAATTGGTCAAAGTAGCTCATTTAGAGCCAATCAACCCTTACCATGTCAAATTGATCACACTCCTAGGTTTATAATATCATTATAGACCTAGTGGACCCAAAAGCCCCATCATGGGACCCCCAGGGGTGCAAATTGACCAAAGTGCCCTTTTTAGGTCAAAATGACCTTTCTTCTCAAAGTACCCCAATTGACCTTCACCACATTAAATTGACCTCACCCATAGGGCTATCATGTCATAGGGGAGCTAGTGGACCAAAAAGCCCCATGACCAAGTCAACCCTAGGGCTCAATTTGACCAAAGTCAATTTAGCCTATTTTGGTCAAATCATCTTAGATTGGGTCAACCAAGAACCATATGACCAAATTGACTCCACCATTAGTTCCTAAACTTAATTTAGAACCTATTGAACCCAAAAGCCCCATCCTAGGGTTCCCCAATTGACCAATTTGGCCAAAAGTCAAAATTGCCCAATTTAGGTCAAAATGCTCAAACCTAACCCAATCTCTTTGGGCTAGCTCAATTGGATGGTCAACCAGCCCATGTGGACCCTCATTAAACTCAGGAGAGAGGGTAGAAACCGACCATGGTGGTTAGGAGAGAGAAAATGGGGGTTTCACCATTTTTGGAAGAGAGAGAAGAGGCCATTCATGGCCATTAAGAGGTTTTACCTCTTGGCTCCCCCAATTGATGCCTCCATTCAACTCCTCAGCCAGCTGGGAGAAGTTTCCATCAGTTACACAAGGGAATTAAGGCAGGGAAGATGGAGAGGGGCCGGCCATGGAAGAAACCGAAGAAGCCATTAATGGCCATGGAGCTTAAAGCCATCACCACCCCCAATCGAACCCCCCTTCACCTTCAGAGACCTGAGAGGAGAGAAACCCCTATCTTACCTGGAGATTTCATGCACTGTAGGAGGGAATCGGCATGGCTTCACAACCGACGGCAGCTCCCATGGTGTACTCGAGGTTGACCCGACGGCAAGCCCTCCAGCAGGTCCCGTTCTCCTCCCTGAACTCTAAGGGTTAGATCCAAATCGACGGCGGCTCGATCCGTGGCCAATTGGCCGGGAATCAAGCCGGCCTTGCCCCCCCGTTGATCGGGTTGGGCTTCCTCTCCCAGACCACGATTCCGGCCACCTCCGGCCGATCAAACACCGCTCATCGCCGGCCCCCACCTCAACGGAGGTGGTGGTGGCGTTGGTCGGCCGGGGCGGCGCTCAGGTGGCCGGGAAATCACCGCTCAAGGCGGCCCAGGCGCGGCAAATCTCAGCCGCTGACTCCTTGGGGACGATGACCCAGCGCCCTCCGATGTGCTTTAAGATTCGTGCGGCCTACTTCATTACCTTTTAATTCTGTGATTAAAACTGCAGCTCTTATTTAAATCTGGGAAAAATACTTAGAGGCCGAATCATAAAAAGTGGTCTACATATAAATTGTAGCCCTTTGGGTCTAGTTTCATAAAAAATTGAAATCACTCAATTTGGAGTCCTGGTTAGGGCTCAGCACTCATTCTAGTGGAGGCTGTCTTTAGGGCTAATCAGAACTCATTTTTGATGCCCACCCCATTATAGAACTCCAAATGACTTGATTTTTGGGGTGTAGTCTAGTCTTGTGCATACTTAGGTCATGTCCAAAGATCACAAGGATTGGAGAGGTTTTCTTCTTAATTTTTGGGAAAGACCAATAATCCTAGTTTAACCTAATTAGGTGTCCTAAACACCTCAAAACCCTTCCAAACTTGGATGGGTGGTCCTAAGGGGTATGTATAGGCCCTGATTAAAATATCATGATTTATGGAGTTGTTTTGGTAGGGTATTCCACCAAAATAGCCTTAGGCTCCCTAGGTTTAGGCAAAACTTTGGGTGAGTGCCCCCACTCTTCCACAAGGTCTTTTGGCTCCATATTTGGGGTGCACCTCACCCTCCCCCATGCCAACCTCTGGTCCAAGTTTGGTGGCCATTGGAGGGGTTTTGCCCTAGTAAATCAAAAAGGGGCTAAATTGCTATTTGCACCCCAATTAGGTACCCATTGGAATTCCACTCCCCACCAAATGTTGGTAGGATCTTGGGTGGTCTTACACTGACCCATGGTCAGTATAGTGAGTAGTATGGACTTGGGCAAGGTAGGGAGACCTTTGAGTCTAGTTTCTCTTAAAGGTTATGTTTAGGGTAAAGGTAAACCTAAGCTAGTTTTGGGGTGTGGAGGGGTTTCCTCCCACTGATTGTTGGGGTAACTTTGGTCACTGCCTTGGGAGGTAGGAGGCACCCCAAGGAGCCACTTTGGGTGGGTTAGGACCTATTGTGCCCATGAATCCTAATGGTTGAGTTTATGGTGCCTTCTAGGGTTTGTGAAGGAGGTAGGAGTAAATGCCCATGGGGAGAAGTGTAATAGACCTCTCTGAGTCCTAAGAGTGGTATAATCCCCTCCCAAGAGGTTTGAGTGGATTTGGTGATGTTTAGGCCCTAACCCTAGGCTAAACCCTTAAGGGGTGCAAATAGAGGTCAATGAAGGGAGTAGGGTCAAACCCTAGTGGTTTGACCTAAAGTTTTGGTGGGTAGGTCATAGTGACCAGAGAAGACTCCCTTGTGAATTTGAAGAGGGTTGGAGTTGTCTAACCTAGGTAATAAATCCTTGGGTAGATTTGTAAATAATTGGAATTTGGAGTTCTAGGAAGAAATAACACTTAGGGAATCACCATCTTCTGTCACCCACTTGTTTTTGAGGTTATGAATCTCTGGAGTTCCTACTAGAGCTGTTGGGGAAGGTTAGACCCTAACCCTAGGTTAAACCCTAATGGGGTGCAATTAGAAGCTAATGAAGGAAGAGGGGACAAAACTTAATGGTTTGACTTGAAATTTTGGGGAGGTGGCCTTAGTGACTAGGGAATGCTACTGTGAGAATTTGGAGGAATTTGGAGTTGCCCATCCTAAGTAATAAACCCTTGGGTAGATTTGTAAATAATTAGGGTTTGGGATTTTAGGGAGAAATAGTACTTGTCAATCTACCATCTTCTGTAATATACATGTTTTTAATGATATAAATCTCTGGAAGAATTGGTTAGATCATGAGTTAACCCTTGGAGGTCCAAATTGTAATATTCCTCATTGTTGGCAATTTTTGGGTTGGTTAAATTTATGATGATAAATTACTGTAATTGCATGTAACTTTGCTGGATGTCTTTTCATAACAATATATAACCACTGTAATTTTCCCATAATTTATGGATCAATATTTTTGGTACCTCTAGTTCATTTTGGAAGAAGTTGCAAATATATCCTTGGATGTAATTACAAATATTCCCTCTGTGGAACATGGTCAAACTTTGTAGGACTTAATATTATATCATGATACACCACTGTACCAATTTGCAAAAGGTTTAGAGATCATATGAGGGTACCTCCTTTGTAAATTATTGGAAATTATTGTGTTTTGGAATTTCTAAAAATAGTAAGCCTTGCTGGTTTTTCCTAAAATTTCATACCTACTGTTTACTAGGTACTATTGATTTATGTAAAAATTGGAGTAGGCATTGGAGGTCAGGAAAGTACACTTGTAGTTCAAACCTTAGTAAAATGGCCCTTTGGAAAATTTTTAAAATACTTTTATTATTGGAAAAATTATGAAACCCTAGATTTGGTCTGAAATAGGTAGCATGGGTCCCCAGTAAATCCCTTGGGTCAAGGAGATGGTTATTTAGTGTACCTCTCTTCATGAGCATCAAATCGTTAAGGTTGGTCTGCATTTAGCAATTAGACAACTTTGGGGTTAAGGGGGGGGGGGGGGGGGGGGGGGGGGGGTCAAATTGGTGGTCTTGGGTCTGGAGTGGTGAAGGTTGGGTAGTAGCCTTGTGTTATGTTTGGATCCCTAGAGGAGTTAAGGGTTTGGTAAGTCTTAGGGAGGTGGAGTGCCACCCTCGGAATAGGTCGTCCGGGGATTGACGAAAGATCGTCTTTTAGCACCTAAGTTTCTATAGCAGGAAAGTTATTATGAGAATGCGTTTGTGGAAGTCTGGCCGGTTTAATCCGGTGATCTTTTGTTTCGGAGATGTTTGCTGGTGGCGGGCGGGATAGCCCGGGGAGCTTGTAGCTCGGTGTTGTTGGAAGATATCTTGCATGTGCATAAGGTGGTGGGTCCTTAGTGTTGGCGGTCGTTGCACCGACGTTGATACTTGGGCTCGGCTAGTGCGGGTTTGTACTTAGCCATAAAATCTGGCGGTCCAGTCAGTAAGAGTACGCAGACGCTCCGCGGGTTTAGTGGAGGTGTACGATCGGTCTAGGTCGGGTAGTGCATTTACCAACCTAGAGGTGGGCGGGGCCCAACCCACCGCTTCCGTTTGCCACTACGGGAGTATCCGGGGAGTCTAGCTCGCTCCAAAAAGGGGGAACTAAAGGTCTATGCGCATAGAGTCGTAGTGGGTGAGTTGCACTTGTTTGATCACCGCATAACAACATATTTGCATGTCATAGCATAACCATTGCATTCAACCCCTGACACCTATCGTATAAATTGGTATGGGACTTTTTATACGATAGGCCCTGCTAAACGACCCCTTGGTCTATAGGTTTGTATGGGCACTCCTATAAATCAATGGTTAATATTATAATATTTAAATTGTTTCTACATTTACTCATTACTGCTTTACCTATACTTTACCCTGCTGTTTTTATTTCTGGTTTCATTTACATATATATATCACCTGTGTAGCGTAGATATTTCCTTGTCACCTGCATTTGTTCTACCCCTTGTTTGTCCTCCGCTTCCTCCTTCCCATCCGGTGCCTAGGAGCCTTGGGGGGAGGGGTGGGGAATTGGCTGAGTCTTTATGACTGACGGTCGGTGGACCTTATCATTTTAGGAGACCGCGGCGACGGAGCAGTACCGGAGGCCGGTGCAAATGGAGGCGGAGCAGTCTAGCTCAGGAGCTCAGATAACAGGATCCGTGAGTGTTGATTTAGTTGTTTTGCTTCCGCGAGTGAATCATGTAGTGAGGATCTGATGTATTGGGCAAGGCCCTAGCTATCTTATTTCTTTTCTTTTCAGTTACATTGTGGACATCTTTTGATGAGTTCTTTATATATGTGATGTGGACTTAGCTTGTTCTACTAATCAGTTTAGCTTACTTTTCTTGTGATCGATTTGGCCGGCAGGATCGGCATTTTGTAGTGGCGACCTTCTCGAGCGAAGGTGTCACCGCAAAACGGCGGTTCTGGGCCTAAGACCCGGTGGTTTTTGCAAAAAAAAATAGGGTCTTACAGAGATATCTTTGACAGGTGTCATTTCTGGTGGAATGGTGTACTCTACAACAAAGTCGGCGAGTACTTGTGACTTGATGTCTGGCCGGGGCAATAATTGGATGTCGAATTCGCCAAGCACCACCGCCCACTTCACTAGTCTCCCCGAGACTTCTGGTTTCTGGAGGATTGTTCGTAGCGGGAGCTGAGTTAATACTTTTACTGTATGAGCTTGGAAGTAGGGCCGAAGCTTCCTCGCCGAGAAGATGAGAGCTAAAGCCATTTTCTCCGTCGCTGGATACCTGGTTTCAGCATCAGTGAGTGCTTTGCTAAGGTAGTAGACTGGTCGTTGTACTCCTCCTTCATCTTTCACGAGCACTGAGCTGAGGGCTGTAGGCGAAACTGCCAGGTACAAGAACAGGGTTTCTCCGGGGATTGGCTTTGACAGGAGCGAGGGCGAGGCCAGGTATTGTTTGAGAAGTTCGAAATCCGTCTGGCACTCGTCCGTCCACTGGAACCTGGTGTGACGTGCTCCCCGGAGGACCTTGAAGAAAGGGAGGTACTTGTCTCCTGTGAGCGACAGGAAACGAGACAGCGCGACGATCCTCCCATTTAGGCGTTGCACTTCCTTGATTGAACGAGGTGGCGACATATCCTCCAACGCCTTGATCTTCTCGGGGTTGGCCTCAATTCCCCGATGGGTTACCATGAAACCCAAGAACTTCCCCGCCGTCACACCAAACGCGCATTTGCTGGGGTTGAGCCGCATTCGGAAGCGACGAAGAAGCTGAAAGCACTTTCCCAAGTCTTTCAAGTGGTCGCGACGGTGGACGCTCTTTACTAGCATGTCGTCCACGTACACCTTCATCGTCTCCCCGATGAGGTCCTTCAAGACTTTGTTCATCAGTCTTTGGTATGTCACTCCGGCATTTTTAAGGCCGAACTGCATCACCTTATAGCAGTAGACTCCTTTGTCAGTGCGGAAGGCAGTGTGCTCCTCGTCTGCGGGATTCATCCTTATCTGGTTGTAGCCTGAGTAAGCATCCATGAAGCTGAGCAGCTCGTGACCGGCCATTGCGTCGACGAGCTGGTCAATCCTCGGGAGAGGGAAACTTCCTTTCGGGCACGCCTGGTTCAGGTTGCTGTAGTCGACGCACATTCGCCACTTCCCCGAGGCCTTCTTTACCATTACCAAGTTAGCAAGCCACGTAGGGTATTCTGTTTCGCGGATGAACTTCGCCTCCAGAAGCTTAGCTACTTCTTCTTCGATCGCCTTCAACCGCTCGGGAGCGAAGTTCCTCTTCTTTTGAATTACGGGCCTGCGGGCAGGGTTAACGTTCAAAGAGTGAAAAATGACTTCAGGATCTACCCAGACATGTCCTCCGGGCTCCAAGCGAAAATGTCATCGTTCTCCTGTAGGAAGGTTGTGAACTCTTCTCGTTCTTCTGGCGATAAGAGGGACCCGACCTGGACGGTCCGGGTCGGATCCCGCTGGGAGAGCGGCACTTCCACCAATCCTTCAACGGGTGCCCCCCGTTGCAGAGTAGCCTCGTCCCGCAGGTCGAAGTTGTCGATGTTGAGGGCAGTCGCCTTTGCTGGTTGAGCCTGCCTCAGGTAGCAGGTTCTAGCTGCCTCTTGATTTCCGCGAACGATTCATATTCCAGCAGCAGTCGGGAATTTCATAGCCAAGTGCGGGATTGATGGGATGGCTCTGAAAACAGATTGGAGCGGCCTCCCGAAGATTGCGTTGTAGGCGGAGCTTGACTCCACGACTACGAATTGAATGTTATGAGTTGTTTGTCTTGAAAACTCGCTGATCGTTACCGGAAGGGTGATCATGCCCTGGACTGGGACGGGGCGGTTGTCGAAGCCATAGACGGTCCTTGCTGCTGGGCTGAGGTGCTCCTTAGTGAGTTTCATGCTTTGTAGAGTGGAGAGGAACAGGACGTCGACGGAGCTCCCATTGTCGACTAGTATTCTCTTGACATTGAAACAGGGATCCCCGATCCCAGCATTGATTACGAGCGGGTCTTGGTGTGGCAGCCGCAACCCTCCAAATCTTCATCTCTGAAGGTGATGGTGGTGTCTTGCTTTAGTTTTTTGTTGTCGTGCCCCCTTTCGGGCCTAGCAATGGAAAGTATCTGAGCAGCGAGGTTAGGAGACCCGACAATAGTCTCGACTTCTCCTATCATCGGTCTTCCCGGCGCTGCGTCGTGAGGTGCAGGGGGTTGATCTCTTGGTTGCCTGGGTTGCTGTGTCTGGTTTGGTTGCTGACCTTGCAAGAATCTTCCGAGGAGCCCTTGCCTGACAAGGCGCTCGATCTCTTCCTTCAACCTGGTACATTCTTCAGTTGTATGACCAACTCCTCTATGAAACTCACAACACTTCGATTGGTCGGTTCTTTCATTCGGGATAGGCGGCCTTGGCCTGCGGAACGTCGAGTTTTCTTGAATGGCATAAAGCACGTTGGTTCGGGACGTGTTGAGTGGGATGTAAATCCGCGGCGGCCAGGGACCCTGATCCCTTCGGGGGTCTCGACGATGATCATCATTCCGGCGCTCCTCCATACGCCGCTCCTCCTGCCTCCTGGGGGCCTGCTCCTGCCTCTTGGGGGCTGCTCCTGCCCCTTCCTTCTCTTCTGACTTCCTTCGAACTGCTGGCGATGTGCCTCAATCGCCTCACCCGCCGCTATCTGTGCCTCCACCCGGTGCACAAGGTCTGGATAGCTTGGTACTGTCTCCCTCATCAGAGCGGAGTAAAAACTGCTTGGGCGGAGTCCCCCCAGGAAAACACCGCGCAGAAGCTTAGGATCGACCCCTGGAATCTGTCGTGCCTTAGCCGTGAAGCGACGGAAAAAGTCTTTGAGGGTCTCTCCCTCGTTCTGGCGGATCCCTGAAAGATGCGAGGGATCCCGAACGATTCTCCGGTTAGCAACGAACTGATCCGTAAACTGCTGGGCGAGCTCAGTGAAGTTGTTGATAGATCCATCCCGCAGGGAATGAAACCAGGTGCGTGCCTTCCCCTTGAGTGTTGCCGGAAACACTTGGCAGAGGAGCTGATCGACGACGTTGTAGATCCTCATGATGGTGGTAAAATGGTTGATGTGCTCCAACGGATCATCCATCCCATCAAATGTCTCGATGTTGGGAAGCTTGAAACCGTGCGGAATTGGATGGTCCAAGATTTGTTGTATGAGCGGGGAGCCGCGACGTAGGGGCGACGGGCGAAGATGCCCCGGTGTCCGACCTGTCCATATTCTTCAGCTATCACGTCGCGGATCTCCTCGCGAGTGGGCCTTCCTATGACTTGTTCAACTCCCGCCCCTCCTTGCTGATGGTGAAGGGGTTCTCCTCTAGCTCCCCCAACGGGGCGAACCGGATGCGCGGAGCTGGCAGCGTTTGAGTATTCTTCTTCGTACGTTTCTTCCTCTTGAGCAGCTTCTCCCAATGGAGCCTGGTTTGGGAATTGGATGATTGGTGCGGCAGGTGGAACGGGAGCTTGCGGGGCTCCGAGGTTTCTGAGGAGGGCCAGCATTTCAGCTTGTTGTTCTTCCATCTGGCGCATGCGCACCTCCAATGTGGCGACAGGTGCTGATGCGCCCTCTTCAGCAGGAGGAGCGTTGATGAGGGAATGAGAGGGAGCGGGATCAATGCGCCCCTCCGGGATGGAACCATCGGTGGTGCGAGCACTTCTTCTTGTCATCGCTGTTAGTCACGAGTATTGCTATGAAGCGAATACTGTCCTCGAAAATTCTTTGCAGAGTTTGGGGAACACCTTTCCCACAGACGGCGCCAAACTATTGCGGGTCACTCGACGCTCTTCCAGACCGGGCGAATCGAACCGTCTTAGCCCGAGAGTGGGCCGAATGCGCAAACAGTCACAGAGAGAAAAGACAGGTGGCAAGAGAGCGTTTTTAGCGTGGAAAACCCGGAAAGGGTAAAAAACCACGTGGCCGGATCGGTGCCAGCCAAATTTCACTAAGTGTTGGAGTGTTACAAATGAAGTTACAAGTTCAGAGAGCGACAGACCGCTTCTCGTTACATTTGCAGTTGAAGAAAATTCTCCGAGGGTGACATGTCACCTCTCAGAAAAGCTAAATGCCTTGGTGTTGCAGGAAGTCTTCAAAGTCCGAAGGAGATCTTCAAGTGATGAAGGAGGTCTCCAAACCGCGAAGGAGATCTTCGAAGCGCGAAGGAGATCTTCGGAGCTCACTTGGATGCCAAAAGTCAGGTCCCTTCAAATGAGGATTCAGGGTCCCTTTTATAGACTTGGTCGGGGGCGGCCCGGTAATTTCGTCGCCGTAACCACCGTAATCACCTGACAGGGCGATCTTGACCATTGATCGTGAGCACACAGATCGCCACTTTTCGAATATGACGATTTTGCCCCTCGGGCAGTTCGGGCAGTTAGCGCTCCTGATTGCAATGTGCAAATCCTGCAATCTTAAGAGAGAAAGTGAAGTTAGCAGTTGCGCGCACCGTGAACTCTGCAATGTTCAAACGTGCGCGGTATGAAAACTGGGTACGGACTTAGTGATGCCAAGCGCGCGTTGAACACTGTTAGAACCCGAGCCGGTCGCTATTTCACAATTCCGGACTCGGTTGACTGGAGTCAAACGGCACAACATCCCCAACCAAATCTCCCGGGTCAAACCTGGGCGCCACCAGAGCTAACCCTCCTCTGCCACGGGTAGGTTGTTGAGGCCGGGGCTTGAACCCCCGACCTCCTTTATCAAGGCCTTGAGGGGACTCCTGATACCCAACTGCACTGCCGCGCGGTTCTAATAAAATGTTTTGCTTAAGCGAATTATATAAAATAAAATGTTTGAATACAAAACATTATGCATCATTAAATTAACTCGAACTAATATAAATACATTAATGAATTGAATTTATTATTTTGTTCATCTGTCGTATAAGAGTCAAGAAAAGACTTCCATCTTTGTAAAATTCGGCTATGGGCTTATTTAATTGAATGATTTAGATCACAATTTATATATATATATATATATATATATTTTTTCTTTGTAATCATAGACTATACTTTTATTTAGTTGAATGATTTAGATCGCAATTTATATTTATTATTTTCTTTGTTTTAATTAATGAGGTTTTAGACATACGATTGGAAGATAGAGTTATTATATCGTGAGACGCTATGGTTTGAATATAAATTAATCTGGTGATCATATATCCCTTAAAAGCTAATTCAAATGATGTCAAATAAATATATGTCGTCTTTTAGATATGAAACTGGCCGCGTGGCCTAATGGATAAGGCGCTCGCCTCCGGAGCGGGAGATTGTGGGTTCGAGTCCCACCGTGGTCGAATTTTATTTTCCATTTTGACCCTAGCATTTTCAATTCTTATATTTTATTTTTCTGCCCTTGGTTTCTTTTTTTAAATAATTTTTTTTTGGGCTCCGTCATCTTCGTTCCCGCCCTTGAAGATTTACTGCTCATCTTATTTAGGCTGATAATCGTATCTTCTACTTGATTTCTCTGCAGCTGCATGCTTTTCTTCGACAGAAATGTTTCGCTCCGTCTTTGTTCCTGTCATAAAAGATATATGCTCCGATTGCGCGGCTTTTTTGCTCTGGTGAGTTTGGATAAAAACGTCACCGTCATAAAATATATTTGTATGGCATGACAAAAGTTACGAACACTGAAGAAAACTGAAAGCAGAGAGGAGCCAAGGGAGAAATTTGCAGCTTTCATCTACACAGCGTATTTATATATACAGGAATTAAATGAAATTAAATACACACAATAACTTGAAACTTTTTCATGCATGAATCTGAATCCCCTGGAGTTCATGTGGGGAACTCTAGGGTTGGAGTTTCGAGATTAATAGCTCTTGGATTAAATCCAAGATTAAATCCAAGGGCTGGGCTCACTCCCTCCTTTCTCGCAGTGGTGGGCCCGTTTTCTCCTTTCTCGCATAGATTAATCAAAGTGGTGGGCCCGCTTTCTCCTTTCTCGCATATTTCCTGTTCCCGCATGAACTCCACACTCTCCACCCCTTGAGTTCCCGCATGAACTCCAGGGGATCTGAATCCATGAACAACACCCTAAAACTGTTTCCAAGGAGAATAGGAAACGTCAACAATGATGAGTGTTAGGCTTCATTTGGTAGAGCGGTTGCGGTTGTAAATCGAGCTGTTGTAAATGCAGGTTTGTAAATGGAGCTGTTGGAAACTGGTTGCTCGAAATGAAGATCTGTTTGGATAGTCTGCGTTTGCAGAGCTGTTCAAAACAGGGTACCGTTTGACAAAATTGCGGTGACATTTTATAAATATTTTTTATTATAAAAGATTTTCTAATATATAATTTTTTATTTTATTTTTCTAAACTATCAACATTATAATATTTATATATTATTACATAAATATTAATAAATAATGTATATGTAATGGCAGGAGTTCGACAATGTGGAGATGGGTTCGACGAACTCCTGCCATCTCCACATTCGTCGAACCCATCTCCACGTTCTCAGCAGATCCCGTGATGTGGCAGGATTATAATGACTACGTTCATAACCGCCACCGCCGCGCCAAACGGAGCCTTACTCCCCGAGCTAAAAGTGGGGAAGATGTGAATTTCTTTTATGGCACGAGTGGTGGTGAGTATCGGATTCCCCAGTAAGTGAGCTGAGAAAGTTGAGTGTGTAGTGCTGGCTCATGTACAGTGGAGTAGAGATCCGCGTATAATCCGGACACCGGAGGGTTGGAGAAATGTGTGCATGGCCAGTGAAGTGGGCTCACAGAGCCGGAGGAAGTTGTCACCCAAGAAGCTAAGGCATGCACCTTTTCTCCACCCAGATTCCTTTCAGATTCCTCGATCTCGCCTCCGCACTTTTCGTCTTCCCCGCGCTTACATCCTCCGCCGCCGACACCGCCTTATTCCGCAACAGGAGACCTCCACCCTCCTGTTTAATCATCATTTTTTTATATAAATTGCAATTGTACAAGCACTTTATTGTCACTTTAATCATTGGATTCTATGAGCATCACAAATGAAGGGCATTTCAAAAAAGATTGTAAGATTTTTGTTGCAATATCTAATATAATTAATTATGTTAAATTTTGGCAATTGTTAATCGCACCCCAATTTTGGCTATCCGCAACCCTTTTAATATGAAGTATTACGCATTTTTTTGGAAATACGCCTTGTACAAGCATTTTTAGGAAAAGTGTTCAACACGAAAGTTGTAGATATCAACGATATCTACAACTTTCGTGTTGAACACTTTTGCTAAAAATGCACGCGCAATACGTATTGCCGCCCGAAATGAAACATGAGCGTGACTATAACGAATTTTGGAAATAAGCATTGTGCATGCATTTTTAGGGAAAATGTTCAACACGAAAGTTGTAGATCTCGACGATATCTACAACTTTCGTGTTTAACACTTTTCCTAAAAATGCTTGTAGAAGGCGTATTTCCAAAAACAACGCATAATACTTCATATAAAAGGTTTGCGGATAGCCAAAACTGGGGTGCGGTTAACAATTGCCTAAATTTTTTGCTGAGAATATACGGCTACTTATTAGTTGTACATTTCATGCAGGTTTGTGATTAATTAGAGGCAATATTTTGAAACTTTGCACTTTGTGATTAATTTGTTGCTTTATAATTTTTTAGGGGCTGCAAATATTATGTCTGTGGACTGAAATTATTAATTTTCCATTTTTTGGTGGCTGCGAATATAATTATCTATTCAGGGTGTGCAAATATAATTTCCTTTTTTTTATTGCTACACGTGTTAAGTTAAATAACATCAAATGTGTGAGTAAATTATAAAATTTATGATGAAAATATTATAAGTTAAAATAATTTTTTAATGATGGAGGGAGGTTTCAGCCATGCATATCTCTCTGTATTGATTGATCTCCATGGAAGCTCTTAGATCATTTATAGTTGTATTTAGGTAGCTCTAGCGATCAAAAAGTTCATGTTTCGCGTTACACCGCATGAGCGAGCAGCAGAGGGATACCTCAGGCTTCCATCATCGTTAGGTCATCAAAAAGACTGCTGCTATAAGAAAATTGATTTTTATTACGAAATATATTTAGGCTCTGTTTGGGGGGACTTATTTTCACCGGTCAAGCGGTTACGACCGCATGAATCGGACCTTAATTAAGGTCCAGTTCATGCGGTCGTAACCGCTTGACCGGTGAAAATAAGTCCCCCCAAACGAAGCCTTAGTCATTATATAAAAATACGTGTTGTGAACTTGTGATGATGAGATTAGCGACAAAAATATATAGTCGCTAATTATTCCATCTAAGAATATGTAAAGATAGAACCTTTTTTTAATTCCCTTCTATTTGAGTAAAATTAACACCACAAATAATTAATAGGTTGTCACAAAGACATTGATCACACATAACTCATTGATCACACATAACTCCAACATCTCGCACCTAAATTGGCGTAGCTTTACTCGCTCGCCCACAACAAATAATATCGAAGAAGGGTACAAACATTTACTCGAGTGAGGAGACAATGTCCGACGATCCTACGTCTGATTCTCCTAGGGGAGGTTGGAGAGGAAAGGAGAGATGGGCGGATCAAGAGGATAACTCTGGGGAGGAGGGAGGCAGCTCCATGTCTTGGTAGGGTGTCAAACGTCGATGTCGCGCATCGACAGAAAAAGGAATCCAAGTTCGCCGATGGCAATTGAGGGCACGAATGCATGTCGCCAGAGCCTAGATCATCGATAGACGAATGAGGGGGATCGAAAACCAGAGGGATCAAACGGGTTGCCCTTGCTCACAATGAATTTCATTTACATATAGAGCTAATGACGAAGGATATATGTTCGTAATTACATAATTATTTTACTTATTACTTATAATACTGAAGATCATTATCTTTATATAACAAATAATGATAATTTTTACATTTTTAATTAATAGCTCGAGTCATTATTCACCACTTTGTGGTGATTTTATAAGAGCCAGATCACAAATTGTTTACTAATCCTCGTTGAAATCTCAATCCAACTCATCCATCGTAGTTCTCGGCACTCGTAGGAAATCATTGTCAAATTTTGATCATGCTCGTCAAAAATTAGACTCGTTGAAACCTTGATCGAACTCGTCCTAAACTGGTCTTGTCGGAACATCGACCAACGCGACATCAAAAACTCAGAATGTTGATCGTCATGTTGGGCGCTCTGCCTATACGGGAAGTGTTGAAACCAAGACTTGAGAACAAGACTTGGTCTCTGTGGAGTTCGGGGCCCCCAACAGGTTGAGGGGTGACCAACACTTACTCCCCCCAAGGGAGAGCTCTAGGCTAAGGGGTTAAGGAACTAGGAACAAGGTCAAGGGCTTAGCGAGGAGGTCCCACCACACACCCGGAAGATCGTTGAGCGCTTCTGTAACATCTCCCCTGCAATGATCATATAACATGAGTCCGGCCGGGACCCCACAACATATAACCGCCACAGCATCAGTATTAAAAGATGATATTAACTACCCATTCTCAAAACTCAGACAACACAGCGGAAACAAACATAAAACACAGAGATTGTCCACACTACAAAGGAGTCCAACTGGCCTTAAGGCCATACAAAACCACAGTCCAAATCACCAAACATTCAACACAAAAGGGCGTCCCAACAAAATGGGACAGATAGTAGTTTTACCTAAACTACCTCGGCATGCAAGCCGGTTACAACAAAATGTAATAATAGAAGTGCATGAGAATAACAGTAAACACTTCATGAGGCTTAGGCCTTTTTGGCCGGCGCGCTGGGTCCAGCCTGCGATTCTTGCCCTGCAACCAAATCACAAAAAGCGGTAAACGAGGGTCAGCTATGGCTGACCACAAACGATGTAACAACATCCCTCCTCCCGGCCGTCCTAGCGGACCCCGGGGAACTACTTCACCCTGCAAGTCAGCACTTCGTATGCAAATGTACATAAAAGGAAACAACATAAAAACAGGTGTGAGTGTCACATACAACATCCATGTTTCTATGTTGAGCAGATAAATAAAAGGGGCCTACCAATGCAAAATGAATGCAAACCCGGGTTTCACCCAAGGCACCCTAAAGCGTATGAATCTATCACATCATCATACATCATCATCACATCACAAACACAGGGGTACTCATCATTTCCCCGCAAGGGCATCGTAGCCCAAGGCCAAGAGCTCTCGCTGAGACCCACCTCGCCTGGCTCGCAATGCCATCGGGCTTGTCTAACAGCTCACACGCTCGGGCCGCCAACAACACACAAGACCGATACTAAGAATTCTGGCTAACAAAAACGTCCCAAGGCCCTGGACTTACTCTCGGGACAACGTCCACCGATTGCCTCGCCTGGCGACCGTCAACGGACTCATCCGTAGCACAGACATTCTCGTCAGTCAACAATCGAAGGGACTAATCTTGCCGGGACACTCTCCACACGTGAATCTCAGTCTCCACGAGATAGCCAGCCGACCACAAAGACCAATAGCGCCTTCGCACAACACTAGGCATCACAAGCCCCAAATTCTGCACATTATTTCTCCGCCCTAAACCCAACATTCGTTACCACACGAAGCTACAAGGGCATCACAACGACGAGTTCGCCGTATTCGGATTTCTAACAAAACCCCTAGAATGCGCGTAAATCAACATCACCGAATCGGACCTACGACCACAAATCCAGCTTCACCCACAATGCCTAATCCGCTAACGGAGCGGATCTCTAGTGCAAATCATGTCGGGGACGGACTCAATCAACCCGATGGTTCCTTTCGAACCAAGGCGACCCGGATCCCTCTCACTCGACGGATTCGGTGCCAAAATGCAGAAAACAAAGGGATGTCATGCACGCATCCTAAAGACCGGGAGGAGAAATGTCGTTACCTTTTGAGATCTCCTCCTAGCCATGAGAAGCTTGCAAACAAACGGTGGAGAAGAAGCGCCTCGACGCCCTCTACGCGTTGCCGGTCTCGGATCGGCGAACGGAGCTCCGAAGCTCCGGCAATGGCGGATTCCCCTTCTCCTTCCTCCTTGCCTCCTCCTCCTTTCTCCAACCTAAGAGAGAGAAATGACTTGGAAATATGAGGGTTTAACTCCTCAACCAAGACCTAAAACCCCCCAGCCAACCATCGCAGCCGTTGGATCAAATCCCAAGATTTTTGGACGGCCGGATCGTCATCCCCGTCACTTTTCGCGGAGCAGAATAAACAGTGCGCACGAGCAGCGACGCACGGTCAGTGATCGTGCGCGGCCAACATCCCCTGATCGTGCGCTACACGATCAGCCGACCTTCAACCCTTATGAATTAACGCACGATCAGGCGCACGACCACTGGTCGTGCGCGAAGGAGGCCAGTGAGCGTGCGCGAAGAACCTGCTATGGAATTTTCAGCCTATTCCGAGTGCGACGCTACCACTCCGCCTACCTCGCTGGACTACGATTTTTGGGGTGTTACAACTCCCCCCCCCCCCCCCCCCCCCCCCCCCCCCCCTTAAAAGAATTTCGTCCTCGAAATTTCAGAATTTAAACAGGAAATTCATAAAGCATACCTGGAGCAAAAAGTTCCGGGAAATCCTCCCGCATCGCTTGCTCACGCTCCCGAGAGAATTCGTCTCGCCCGCAGTTGTCCCATCGCACCTTTACAAGTTTGACTTCCTTGTTGCGCAACTGCCGGACTTCCGAATCCTCCACGCCAACCGGACGAACCCTCGTCCCCAAATCCTCCATCACCGGCACCGTCGCCGCTTCGACTACGACGCTCGGCTCCACCAGAGCTTTTCTCAACACAGAGACGTGGAAGACATCATGTAATCCACTTAGCTCTGCGGATAACGCCAAACGATAGGCTGCTTCGCCTATACGTTCCGTAACCTCGAACGGACCAAGATACCGCAGACTCAACTTCTTGAGTCGCCGCACCCGCGAAACACCCTTGAACGGCTTGATCTTCAGGTAGACCATGTCGCCCATTGCAAACTCCACATTTCTGTGGCGCGCGTTGAAATACTTCGCTTGTCGATCCTGAGCAACCTTCATGCGCTCCTGAACCGTCCGCACCATCTCGCAAGCATCTTCCACCACTTGTTTCCCCAACAGCTTAGTGTCTCCCACCTCCGCCCAAGACATCAGCGTTCGACACTTCCTTCCATACAAAGCTTCATAGGGCGCCATTTTGATACTGGCCTGGAAGCTATTGTTATAGGCAAACTCCACCATACTCCACCATGAAGAGGTGGTCTTCCCAACCTTTACCAAAGTCGAGAGCACACATTCTCAACATGTCCTCCATCGTACGGTTCGTTCGCTCTGTCTGACCATCGGTCTGCGGATGGAACGCGGTACTAAACTTGAGCTTTGTGCCTAAGCTCTTCTGTACTAGCCTCCAGTCCTTCGAAGTGAAACGCCCATCGCGATCACTAACGATGCTCTTCGGAATCCCGTGCAACCGCACAATGTTTCGAACATAGAGCTCCACGAGCTTCTCCACGCTATCGCCCTTCTGATTCGGAATGAAGTGAGCCACCTTGGTCAGGCGATCCACTATCACCCAAATCGCATCATTACCCTGCTGCGATCGAGGCAAACCATGTACAAAATCCATGAAGATGTCATCGAACTTCCATTCGGGAATAGGGAGAGGCTTCAAGAACCCACCGGGCCTTTGGCACTCAGCCTTCACCAAGGCGCAAGTCTGACATCGGCTTACGTACTCGGCTACATCCCGCTTCATCCCAGGCCACCAAAAAGATTTCTTCAAATCCGCGTACATCTTTGTACTTCCTGGATGAACGGAGTACTTCGTAAAGTGAGCTTCAAACATCAACTCCTCGTGAAGCTTGCCAAAGCGCGGAACACAGATCTTTCCGTCTCTCTTCAGAATTCCACCAACCATCTCCAAAGCCGTGCCTTCGCTTTGCTGAGCCTCCAACACCAATTGTTGGCACTCCTCGTCCGCACTGGTCGCCTCTCGAATTCGATCTGTTATATCACACTGCATTTCAATCCAGTTCAAACGAGCTACGCTAGACTCACCTCTAGCCACGCAAGAAATGTCAAGAGACTCCAAGTCTCGAATCAAACGCTCGTTATGCGCCTCCATCCAATTACCTTGCCCGAAGTACTTCCTACTCAAGGAATCCGCCACCACGTTGGCTTTACCCGGAGTATACTGAATCTCCACGTCGCAGTCCCCAAGGAACTAGACCCATCTACGCTGACGCATATTCAAATCCTTCTGGTCCAGGAGATACCTCAGGCTCTTGTGATCCGTGAAGATCTCCACCTTCGCACCATAAACGTAGTGCCACCACAATTTTAGCGCAAAAATTACCGCCGCCAACTCTAGATCATGGACGGGATAATTCCTCTCATGAGTCTTTAACTGCCTTGACCCATAGCTATCACCTTGCTGTGCTGCACCAGCACGCAACCCAACCCGCAACCTGACGCGTCGCTGAAAATCTGAAATCCTTCCGTTCCACTAGGAAGGCTAAGGATTGGAGCAGACATCAACCTTTCCTTCAAATTCTCAAATGCACGGGCACACTCCAGTGTCCATACGAACCTTTGGTCCTTGCGAGTGAGAGTGGTGAGGGGCAACGCCATCAGCGAAAAGTTCTCCACGAACCTTCTGTAATAACCGGCTAGTCCAAGGAAGCTCCGGACTTCCGCCACGGTTCTCAATACAGGACAATCCCTAATGGCTTCAATCTTCGCTGGATCTACTGCCACCCCATCTCCACTAATTACGTGACCCAAGAAAGCCACCTTCTCGATCCAAAACTCGCATTTTGAGAACTTAGCATAAAGCTGATTCTCCCTTAGAGTCTGCAATACCAGCCTCAAGTGAAACTCATGCTCTGCCTCTGTTTTTGAGTACACCAAAATGTCATCAATAAACACCACCACGAACGAATCTAGAAACGGTCGAAAAACCCGGTTCATCAGATCCATGAAGATAGATGGCGCGTTCGTTAGTCCGAACGGCATCACCGAAAACTCGTAATGGCCATACCGAGTCCCAAACGCTGTCTTAGCGATGTCCTCTTCTCGAATCTTCAACTGGTAGTACCCCGACTTCAAGTCTAACTTGGAGTACACCACCGACTCTACTAACTAGTCGAATAAATCATCGATTCGCGGAATCAGATATTTATTCTTAACGGTCAATTTATTCAGTTCACGGTAGTCGATACACAACCGCATACTTCCGTCTTTCTTCTTCACAAACAATACCGGCGCGCTCTACGGCGAAGAGCTGGGCCTAATATACCCTTGCTCTAACAACTCCTGCAACTGAACCTATAACTCGGCCAGTTCCTTCGGTGCCATCCTAAACGGAGGACGCGACACCGGCCTCGCACCCGGTACCAACTCGATCGAAAAATCGATCTCACGCTGAGGGGGTGCTCCCGGAAGCTCCTCGGGGAATACGTCCTCAAATTCTTCCACCACCGGAACTTCTCCAATGGCCAACTTTGTGGAGTGAGTCTCCAACAAAGCCAAAAATGCCTCGCCTCCTTGGTTTACCGCACGCCTCATTTGCACGGCGGAAATCAGGGAGCAAGCAACTCCGCTTAGGCCTTCGAACTTGACCTCTACTCTACCTTCTCTTCTCAGGGTTACCACCTTCAACTGGCAATCGATACTAGCTCGCTGCGCGGCAAGCCAGTCCATCCCTAAGATAACGTCGAATTCGGCTAGTGGCAGAATCGCTGCTACCAACACGAAATCATAATCGCCAATTTGCATCACAATGCGTCCCTTCCTCATGGTAGTCATGAAACACCCATTCGGCATACGCACACTCAGCTCCACTTCTGCCTCTACGGACTAAGCACCAATCTTCCAGATAAAACTTTCCACAAGAAAAGAGTGTGACGCCCCCGTGTCGAACAACACTCGAGAGGGGTAGCCCGAAACTAGCACGAAACCTAACCACGTGCAAAAATAAACATAAAAGGCCGCAATCTACATTATAGTAACAAACGAAAACTTAAACTTTTCGTACCTGTCACCACGTCGGGTTGACGTATCGCTTCCTGTTGCCCAAGATTATAGGCTCTAGGCTGCACTGGAGGGAACCGCGAAGCACTCGACTCCGCCGCTTTCCCCTTCTCTGCAACACCGGGACCCGAACGCACCGATTGTTCCTGTCTCGGCTCTGGCTCAGCTCCGCCCTCGGTACAAAACCGACTAATGTGACCCACCTTGCCACACTGGTAACAAGTCAATGGACCTTTGAATCGAAAATCTCCCGAGGGTGCGCCACTTCTCTCCCCAGCCCTACTAGGACGAGGTTTCTTCTTGTATCGGTTTCCCTCAGACTTCCACTGAGATTGGGACTGAGAAGGCTTTCCTTCTCCCTGCTTTGCCGCAACACCCTTTCGCCGTTGGGTTCGCTCCAAGTCGCTCTTCAGTGTGCGAGCGGCTTCGACCAATTCATTGAATCCCGCATTCTTCAAGGCTATGAGTGGTTGCCTTAAATTTTCTCTCAACCCTTGATAGAAGAGATTATCCCTCTCTTCATCATCTTCCATGGTCGTTCCCGCATAACGACCCAAACGAGTGAACTCTTGCAGATATTCATCCATTGTCTTCTCCCGCTGCATCAAATGCAGAAACTGCCGCTGCAGTGCTAACCTTGTCGAGGCCGGAATATAACACTTGAGGAAAGCGTTCCCGAACTCCTCCATGGACGGAACACGCCCAACAAAATGGCGACCGTTATGGTTCACCCACCACAACTTCGCATCGCCCTCTAACATGAAAATCGCAAAGTGAGACTGCCTCTCAGCTGGGGTCTCAGCTGCCTTGAAGAGCTCCTGGATTCTCGAAAGCCAATCCTCGGCATCCGATGGAGTGCCCACTCCCTTGAATGTCGGAGGGTGGAAACTCAAGAAGTATTTCATGAATCGATCACCCATCGGAATAGCTCTCTCCGCTATTGGCTCTGCTTGCCTCACTTCGACGTCCGGTGTAGCCGGCGTAGCTGCCGGAGTAACAGGAGTCGCAACTTGCACCACCGGTGTCGGAACCCGTGGCATCGCTCCAGCTTGGGCCGCTACCATTGCTTCCGCTAGCATGCGACAGAAATCAGCCGGGGACATGCCCACATTCATGAGGCCCGGAGCAGTATCACTGCTTCCCGAAGGCTCCTCTTGCCTTCGTGACGTCACCGCATCGTCGCCAACATCCTAGCATAAGCAAGGAAAAAGACTTATCAAGCTCTATTCGCAAGACTCAAACGCAGGGATACTCATGATCCCGCACAGCACTCCTATGTGGACAATCTCTTACGCGATCCAAATACACTAGACCTCGCAAGAATACTCTAACCTCGCTTTGATACCAAATTGTAACACCTCCCCTGCAATGATCATATAACATGGGTCCGGCCGGGACCCCACATCATATAACCGTCACAGCATCAGTATTAAAAGATGATATTAACTACCCATTCTCAAAACTCAGACAACACAGCGGAAACAAACATAAAACACAGAGATTGTCCACACTACAAAGGAGTCCAACTGGCCTTAAGGCCATACAAAACCACAGTCCAAATCACCAAACATTCAACACAAAAGGGCGTCCCAACAAAAGGGGACAAATTGTAGTTTTACCTAAACTACCTCGGCATGCAAGCCGGTTACAACAAAATGTAATAATATAAGTGCATGAGAATAACAGTAAACACTTCATGAGGCTTAGGCCTTTTTGGCCGGCGCGCTGGGTCCAGCCTGCGATTCTTGCCCTGCAACCAAATCACAAAAAGCGGTAAACGAGGGTCAGCTATGGCTGACCACAAACGGTGTAACAACATCCCTCCTCCCGGCCGTCCTAGCGGACCCCGGGGAACTACTTCACCCTGCAAGTCAGCACTTCGTATGCAAATGTACATAAAAGGAAACAACATACAAACAGGTGTGAGTGTCACATCAGCATCCACGTTTCTATGTTGAGCAGATAAATAAAAGGGGCCTACCAATGCAAAATGAATGCAAACCCGGGTTTCACCCAAGGCACCCTAAAGCGTATGAATCTATCACATCATCATACATCATCATCACATCACAAACACAGGGGTACTCGTCATTTCCCCGTAAGGGCATCGTAGCCCAAGGCCAAGAGCTCTCGCTGAGACCCACCTCGCCTGGCTCGCCAGGCCATCGGGCTTGTCTAACAGCTCACACGCTCGGGCCGCCAACAACACACAAGACCGATACTAAGAATTCTGGCTAACAAAAATGTCCCAAGGCCCTGGACTTACTCTCGGGACAACGTCCACCGATTGCCTCGCCTGGCGACCGTCAACGGACTCATCCATAGCACAGACATTCTCGTCAGTCAACAATCGAAGGGACTAATCTTGTCGGGACACTCTCCACACGTGAATCTCCGTCTCCACGGGATAGCCAGTCGACCACAAAGACCAATCGCGCCTTCGCACAACACTAGGCATCACAAGCCCAAAATTCCGCACATTATTTCTCCGCCCTAAACCCAACATTCGTTACCACACGAAGATACAAGAGGATCACAACGACGAGTTCGCCGTATTCAGATTTCTAACAAAACCCCTAGAATGCGCGTAAATCAACATCACCGAATCGGACCTACGCCCACAAATCCGGCATCACCCACAATGCCTAATCCGCTAACGGAGCGGATCTCTAGTGCAAATCATGTCGGGGATGGACTCACCAGGAGGAAGCCAATCCGGAGCTCACCAGGAGGCTAGCAAAGCTCAGTGAGCCGGAGGTGAGGCAGCAGGAGGTCAGGAGAAGGGAAGAACCCCGGGCCCCGGAGGGAGAATGGAGGCCGCAAGGGGGAGGAGTGCAAGGGCAGGGAAGGGGTTACGGCCCAGGAAGGGGTAACCATGTCGGAGGTCAATGGAGGCCCCCCAGTTAGGGTGGAGGCAAGGTCCGATGCAGATGCCTCCCCCTCCCCAGCAGGCCATGGCGATTGGACGAGGAAGAGGAAGAGGAAGGGGAAGGGGAGGAAAGGCGGAAACGGCGGCCGCTAGGAGAAGAAGGAATAGGGTGGCAGAGGCCGAGGCGAGGGAAGTGGCGGTGCCATATTGCATCTTCCATGATGTGGAAGGCCACTCAACGGACACCTGTCCGGAGTTCCTAGAAGTGAAGAGGGGCAGAGCGCCCGCGCCACCGCAGCAGCAGCCATTAAGGATCGTGGAGGTTGAACCTCGAGAGGAGGAGGAGGAAAGGTGTGAGGATAGAGCTGATATGGGAAGTAGAGGAGGGATCGGGGTGATCCATGGGGGGGTAGGGGTGGAGGCGACCCGCAAGGCTAGCCTCCATACCATCTACCGTCGAAGCGTGGCTTCGACATCCACCGCCCCACCCCCGGCCGAAAAAATCGTTTTCACTCAGAAAGACATGTCGGGCTACGAGGACCCGTTCTGCGACGCGCTGGTCATCCAGACGGCGATCGAGAACTTCACCGTCTCCCGAATCCTAGTGGACAACGGAAGTTCGGTCAACGTCATCTTCAAGAAGGCGTTTGACAAGATGGAGGTAGAGCCTAGGAGGGTGTTGGCCTCAGATGGCCCTTTGTTCGGATTCTCAGGGGAGAGGAAGGAAGTAGAAGGGGGAGTAGGGCTTCATGTGACCCTGGGTGGGCAGTCCCGAAACTGTCGTTTTGTCATTGTGGACGCCCCAAGCAGTTACAGCGCTATCTTCGGACGGCCACTCATCAGCGCGTTCCGTTGTGTCCCTTCCACTTTCATCAGTGCCTCAAGTTCAACGACGGAGGGGTTCAGGTGCGGATCAGGGGGGATCCCAAGGTGGCAAGACAGTGCTACGTAACGGCTGTCAACACCACCTCCTGGATGGGAGAAGCTGAGGAGTGGGATAGGATGATGGAGGAGGTGGCCGAAGCCGGAGGTGAGGGGGTAGCTGAGGAGAAGTTGGAAGGAGATGAAGTCCGTGCCCAGGAAAGGGTAGCTGAGGAACCCCGGGCGGAAAGAGAGGAAGAAGAAGAGAAGGCCCAGGAGGGGAGGGCAGAAGAGCTGATGGTGGTAGAAAAGGAAGTCGAGGAGGAATCCCGGGCTCCCACGTGTGCCGAAGAGGAGAAGACTTGGGGAGAGCAGTCCCGGTTGGAGGCTGTGGACGAGGTCGTAGAGCTCGAGGTCACCACCCGGCTGGGGGTGGTGGAAAAAGTCCGGGTCAGCGGAGAACTCAGCCCAGAAGATCAAGCGGAGATTCTGGCTTGCGTACAGAAGAACGTGGACGTCTTCGCTTGGAGCGCCGCGGAAATGCCCGGGATCGACGCGGATGTGGCTTGCCATCGCCTCAACCTCGACCCCGGCGCCCGCCCCATCCGTCAGAAGAGGAGGGCCGTCGCAGACAAGCTAGAAGGGCCCATCCGTGAGGAGGTGGGCAAACTCCTGCAGGCCAGGTTTGTATCGGAGATCCAGTATCCAGGCTGGGTCTCCAACGTCGTTATGGTAAAAAAGGGAGGAGGTAAGTGGCGTATGTGTATCGACTTTTCGCTTCTTAATAAATCATGCCCCTAAAGATTGCTACCCCTTGCCCAGAATCGACGCGCTGGTTGACTCAGCCGTTGGTTTTTCTGTAATGTCTTTCTTAGATGCTTTTTCAGGTTACCATCAAATCCGCATGCATCCCCCGGACATCAAGGATGTTTCCTTCATCACGGGGGATGGATGTTATTGCTATAAGATGATGCCCTTCGGGCTCAAGAACGCAGGGGCTACGTACCAAAGGATGATGGATAGAGTCTTCCGCGAGCAGAAAGGAAGAAATTTAGAAGTCTATGTTGACGACCTCATGGTGAAGAGTCGAGACCTTGGGACTCACCTCCGAGACCTCGAAGAGACATTCGGGACCCTGCGGCGGTACAAGATGAAACTCAATCCCTTGAAGTGTGTCTTCGGGGCGAGCCGAGGGAAGTTCCTGGGCCATTTGCTCACCCCCGCAAGAGTGGAA